>JARHVA010000741.1:0-1217500 GCA_037957365.1 Torreya grandis | reverse complement strand
ACAAGTCTTAGTTAAGATAATGAGGATGCCATCACAAGGTGTTTGATAATAATGAGGTTTCAAATAAGTAAGAAGTTGAGAGATGATATGCGGTGAGAGATCAAAAAATTTAATCTTGAGATTGATCTCATCAATTTCATCATAATTAGAATCTAGGAGGTTAGGGGGAATATTCACAATGATTTCATGATGACCATTATAACCTTGAATGGAATTGATGGGAAAGTTAAATCATTGAAACTCAAAAAATGGAACACTTGGCAATGGTTCAAGGGTAGTAATCTTGAATACACGTTGATCTTGGAATTGTTTGAAATTCCAAGGGTTAGTGTCACCTTGAATCCTATAGATGGATCCATTATGAGGGAATTTAATGCATTGGAAAGTATAAGAATCAACTACTCTCACTTGATGAGTCCATGACCTACTAATCAAAATGTTTTAAGATAGAGGAAAGTTAAATATCATTACCTTCACATAAATGGTGATAGGTGGGATGGTAATGGGGATCCACACATAACTTAAGGGATGCATTTACCTTTGATCATAGCATTGACATTTTATGCATGTGGATTTGAGATTGTATTCTATATATCCAAGGGTTTTGATAAAATAGAGAGAGGCAAAATAAGTGCTAGAAACCTCATTAATCAATGTACACTTGAATTGGATATCACCAATTTGGACACTAATGAAAAGAGGAAGATCATCTGCACGAAGTAGAATCTCATTGAGGATCATGGAAGCAATGAGAAATTTAAGGGAAATATAAGTGTATATTATTTCATCAACATGTATGGACATCTCTTCACACTGTTACAATATGCTATCTTCAGATCCAAATAAGTTGCTTTGTGTCCTACTAGGGGAGGTTGAGGGATGTTCATTTTGAACAAAAATTGCATAAGATGGTTATGATGACATAGAGAGGTCCTCATGAGTTTAATAAATGGGATTTGAGATTGAATATTAGTAATATTCATGATAGGATCCCACTCATTATAACCCATAATAAGATTGTTAGAAAGAGGTGCATAGTGTGGAAAGAGGTCCTCAAAAGGAGGAGCTAAAGTACATTGGAATTTATGTTGATAAGAGGTAGAAAATTTAGTGAGAGAAAAATTTGGTAGATTATATTAAGAAGATGAATTAGTTGATGTAGATTGATTTTGTGAATTTCTAGAAGAAGTGTTGTTAGAAGCTTGAGGGTCATTGGTGATAGGTAAAGAAGATGGAAGGATGGTATACATAGTATGGGAAGTGTTATCCAAGGGAGGAGTTGGAATTGGTTCATAAAAAATTATAAGGTCATCTTTGCCAAACTCATTTAAGTGAGTTGGAGAAGAATCTTGGATAACATGAAATATATGAGACAATGGAGGTGTGTAGGTGGGTTGACGGTTAATGAAAGTAACCACCCTTCATATATTAGTCATATTAACCACATTATCTTTAGGAGTTGGAACAATCAGATTTTATACATTATTGGTAGAATGGGTGGGCTTGTCTTGGTTATCTTGGTTATTTGGAAGAGGATATTTATAGATGGCCAAATGAGCATTAGCTTGATTTAAAGCTTGAGATTTAGTATTTGTTTCATAAGCTTTGATAGTAATGTCATAGGCTTGTTGAAATTTTTGAATGATAGAATAATGGTCAAAATTGGGACCAAGAAGAAAATCCATATCCAAATTATGAATCTTCCTATGGGTCTCATGAGAATAGCCCCAACTAGCATAAAACCAAAAAAATTTATTGGGATCATACCAAGATTTCATAGGATGAATGGGATCAATTTCTCATAGAAGAGGCCTAGGTAGAAGTTTTAGTAATTCTAATGAGTATAAATGTTTGTGAATATTGATGTTATTAGGTGAAGATAAATGAGGATTGGTAAATTAGTTGGAAGAGGGAGCTAGTCTTAAAGATTGGTTAGGAACAATAGCTTGAATAGTGTGAATAGTATCATAAGAGTCAATAACACCATCATTAGTAGCATGAAGATTATTATTATTGAGTAATATACGAGTACCCATAGATGGTTGGGATGGCTCAAATTGATGGATAAGGAATTATTGATGTTTATCTTGGTCAATATCCTCCTCTAAGGTATGTGGAGAGAGAGTCTAGATCCAATATTACAACTTGGGAAAAATAACATTGGTAAAGATATGGAAAATGTTATCATCATCTATTTTATGTTCGCATTTGTTGGACAATGTTTTCCATAGTTTAATGAAAGCTTGGGTAGTTTGAGTTTTAAGTTGCTTATAGTTAATAAAATGGGCCAAGGTATTCTTAAGAAGATCACTAGTTTGGAAATCTTAGACTAGAAAATTTACTAAATATTCCAAACTAGTAATAGAATGAGTTTTAAGTTGGTTGTACCAATATAAAGCATTACCCATGAGAGTTTTGGATATTATCTTGGTAGTGGCAAAGGCATTTAGTTTAACCCAATATTTATATATGTTTACAAATGATTTTAGATGAAGAGAAGGATCAGTTGACCCATCATAAGAAATGGTAGGGGTGATACCTCCTATATCAATATTATCCATTTGAGATGTAAGAGGTTCATTTTGAAGATGCTTGATTCTCTTGTTAACAAGAGAATGTTGAGGGATAATATTACCATGGGAATCTTGAAGAGGAGGTGGGGGAACATTTTGATTATGTGTACCCCATGACATCTATTGAGGGTGGGTTTGAAGATGAATAAGGTGGGTTTGAATTTGCATTATTATCTTAAAAAGCATTCATTTGAAAAAGAGTTTGTAATAGGATCTAATGGGTTTGAGTTGCATTGTTGGCATTTTTTGAAGCATTTAAATTGGAAGTAGTGCTTGGGTACCACTATAGGTTTTAATATGAGCTTGAGAATAAAAATTAGAATGTGAGGCACTAGTGTAAAAATTTGCTTATGTGGCAAGAAATGGACTTGTAAAGGGATAAGAAGAGAAAGCACTAGATGCATGATTACCATGGGTAGTAAATGATGCACTAGTGGAATAATTGAGAAGAGTGGGTCTTGGAAGAGGCCCTCTAGATGTAAAACCGACCATGTTAGTAGAGATACTAGGCATGGAGGTAGAGGAAGTCAAAGAAGAAGTCATGGAATGAGAAAGGTTAAAAATAGATGGAAGAGGCTAAAAAGAAAAGAAGTTATTATCCCCAAATCCATGTGAGAACATGGGAGAAGGTGAATGAGTCTCTTTGCTTTGACCATTAATCATAAGATGGTAAATGGTATAAGGTTACTTTCCTTGATGTTGAGGAAATTCAAAGATAAAGAAGAGCATTTTAGGTGTATACGCTAATTCATGTTTATCTTTAAGTGAGAAGAGAGGAATGAGGAGGGGTCCCATAGTTTGTAGTGAAAGTGGATATATGAACATTAATTTAATCTATAAGAGGAGCCATGATCTACTTATAAGAGACCCTATGAGGGTTGGTAAGACTCATCATATCCATTGAATTAAAATTAGTGTTGTCTTTAAATAGGAAGTTCATGATGAGGGAGAATGATTAGATAAGGCAAAGGTGATGAAAAAACAAGGAAATACAAATAGGTAGATAAGAGTACAAAGTTGATTGGGCTGACCTAGTACTAAAAATAGGGTCTAAAAACTAAGAAAATAAGGATACATAGTCGACAGGGTTGACCTAGTACTATAACCTAGGATAGAAAACATACAGATAAGGATACAAAGTTGATATTGTTGACTTAGTATTGTATCCTAAGGGAAAAAATAATAATATGTTGATAAGGTTGAATCAATACTATAGGCATGGGAAATGAACAATCTGTAAGAGGCTATGTCGAACAGAATGACAATGTACTAAACTAGGAAAGATTTTGCAAGTACTTTTGAAAGCAAGAAATAAAAGGAAACACACAATCAATTGGGTCAATGAATATGATCTAATTGAGGCACACATCATAAAAATTTACACCAATACTGACTAATGCAAGTTTTTCTAATACAACATGCAATTGAGCAAAGACCAATTAGTCAACTTAGAAAGCAAATGTTAACTAAGATGTCATCCTAAATATTGTTATATTATTAGAGTATGGTTTTAAGTATGATAGGGAATTTGGATGAAAGTAGGGAACTAGAAATAAATCTATGGATGGTTTTAAGACATTTAGGCTAAAAAGGATCTATGTTGGCAATAGTAATGGCTTGGTATTGGGGCCTACCCCCTCACTTCACACACTACAACAATAAGGGTGTCGAGTGATTTTACAATATATACCATTAAACACATGTTTATATTTGGCCAAAAAACCAAGTTTTATTCCCCTTTGGTGATGAAATCTAAGTAGGTAGGCCTTGGGTAGACAATTATATGAATGCTTTTTGAGATTATGTGATTTGGTAGTGTGTGTAAGAAAATAAAAAAATAGTGTATACACATAATATTTTCAAACTTTTATTGATTACTAACACTTTGTATCTTGTAGGAACCTATCGAATCTCAATCTCTCTAAGTGCCTGCCTTAAGGGGTGCACTGAGAAAGGGGTGGGTAGACCATTGGTGCTTCTTAAGATTGTTGTCCCTTTTTATACTTTCCATTTACACACTTGTCTCTTAAAACCATTTACCCAAAGATTATTCTTCCTTCTTGTACCCATTCCAAAAATTTGTCATGCTTTATCATCCTTTTTCTTTCCTTAATCCCCTTTCACCAATTGATTGTACTAGGTTGACTGGGTTAACCTTGTATATTTTTTAGCCTCTGATTACTATAAAGGGTCAATTGGATCAACCCTATATTGTTTAGGGTATTTTTGATAAGGATTTTCATCAACCTTTTATCTGACCTAGCTCGAGATCTAGTGAATTATCCCTTGAAAACATATAGTGTTGACTGGGTTGACCCTATACAACTGATATATTTAGAATGATTTAGGGAAATATATACCTCTATATAAAAGTTAATTTCCAACCATTTGATAAAAAAGAAGAGACGAGAAAATAAAAATAAGTGCAAATGAACATTTACTTATTGACCATTCTACTTGAGGAATAAAGCTTAGGGTTCCACAATTTCTTTGGAGATATAAATATTTTCTTGTGCAAAATTCTTTTAGATGCATAGATAGGTTGTGTATCCTAGAGCTAATTTATCTTCATTATCTTTACATACCAAAATAATCTCTTGTAAATCACCTTGGCCAAGGGAGAGATTGAGGCTCATTGGGTTCATCTTCGAGATAAGTATTCTTAACTTTATTTCTCTTTTGTAAAAGTAGATAGATAATGCAGTTGTGCTTCTCTCCCGTGCATTAGGATTATATATACATTGACATGAGTATATCTTTTCTATGCATGTTTAGTTTATTTTATTTTATTTCTAACCCTCACTTTATGCCACAAGCTTTGGTGTGCACTAAATTAGATTTGCTTTCATGTTTATTAGAATATAGTGAACATTAAAACTAGGACTTTTTTAGGGTTGTTGAATGATTGTGGTAGAATGTAGGCTTTGAAACCCTTCCTAGCATGGTGTATTGTAACAAGTGATCCATTAATTGGGTCTAATGGATCCCCATATTGGTCATGCTCCTACTTAACAAATGTATTCCTAATTGAAAGTGTAAATATGCTCTATCTTCTTTGAGATAGGATTGATTTATAGATATGATGCATTTATGATTGCATACATTATGGAAAACTCAATGTGATTTAATACATATAGGATTTGTTCATCTTATTCAATTTATTTCATTATCTCATCATATATTTGCCATACTGGATCAACTAAATCAACCCAGTACATAACTTTCTGCATAAGATTTTAGGTACAAGTAACTGGATCGATCCAGTAGACCCAATATAGTTTTTTAGCTTTTCAAAAATCTAGTCTAGACTACTAGGTTAACCCAATCAACCTTGTACATTTTCAAGCATTCAATATTAGGTTTATGCAAAGTTTGATCGACCTAGTCCACCCAATTAGCAAAATTTACTAGCATATATCAAGGTTCTTGAACAAAAAACTTCATTATATGCATCTCTGATCCACCAAGGTTCATTTCTATCTCTTTGTATCTTTATTTATAGTCTTTTATTTAATAATTTTCAATCTTCAAAATTACCCTTACATAGTCAACTAGATTGACACTACCAACCCAATTATGTGTTCCATGTGCTATTTAGATAATTAGGTCAACTCTATTGACCCTATTCATTTTCAGGCCTTGCTTTCATAGTACAGGTTCAACCATGTCAACCCTATTCTATATTTTGTGCATACATTATTGACTATATCAACATTGTACCTTTTTTCAAAGTTGGAATTAACCTTATATACTAGTAATTAGTTCACACTTTTTTTCTTGTGGCTTGCATGCTTATAATAGATCACATAAATTAATTAGGTGGTTTTTAATAATTCATTTAGTTTAATTATTTTTATATTTTATGCACACACGACCAAATCATAAAATCTCAACAAGCATTTTTAAAATTGTCTACCCAACGTCAACTTACTTGGATTTCATCACCAAGGGGGAATCTAACTTGATACTCTAGTCAAGTATAAAGCATGGTTAATGGTATATTTTGGCTAATCACCTGACACCCTTATTTCTATGATGTGTGAAATTATGGGGTAGGCCCCAATACCAAGCTTTTATCATTTTAACTACATCCCCTTTTAGCCCAAACTAATTGAAACCATCCTTAGATTACCATTCTATTTCCTTGCTTATAGCCAACTTCATATCACATTTAAACACATCTTAATAATCTAATAAACATTTAGGTTGATGAATTAATTAACTATTTACTTTCCAAGTTGATTGTTTTCTCTTTGCTCAATTGTATTTTGTATTGTAAAAACATGTATTAGCTAGTGCTGGTATAAGGTTTTATGTTATGTGCTTTAATTGGATTGGCTAACATTAATACAATTGACTATTTATTTCCCTTATGTTATTTATTTTTAAATTTCTTGCAAAAGTTATCTTGTTTCAATTCATAAATCTATTATAGGCTTCTTAAATTTTCCTACCTATTGTACTAGATTGACCTAATTGATCTTGTACCTTTTTCCATCCTCTATTCACTATAATGGATCAACTTAATTAACTTTTTATAGTTTGTAGACCTTGTTTCCTCTTTTTTCAATCTTTGTTCATTGTACTGGATTGACCCAGTCAACTTTGTATAGTTTGTAGATCCTATTTTTGTGCTAGGTTGACCCAATCGACCCTGTACTATCTCTATCATTTCTTATTTCCTTTCTTTCTCATCTCTCTTTCTTTCCCTTCATCATAGACTTTTTTCTTGATGATAATTCTAAGTTGTAGTCAACAAACATGATGAATTTTACCAACCCTCATAGGGTCTCCCATAGACAGAGTAGGTATCCTCTCTTAGATGTTAGTAATGTTCATATTTCCACTCACATAATGAACTATGGGACCCATATGAATACCTCTTCATAGCATAATACTATTTTCTCATTATAAGACCAATTAAAATTAGAGTATACCCATAAAATGCTCTTCTTTATCTCTAAATTTCCTCAACATCAAGGAAAATATCCTTCTACTATTTACAATATTATGATCAGTGGTCAAGTTGAAGAGCCTCATTCACTTATTCCTACATTCTCAACTAGATTTTGAGGTACCACTTTCTTTTATTCTCAGCCTCTTCCTTCGATTATGACCCCTTCTCATACCATGACCTCTTCTTCTCTAACCTTTTCCATCTCCATGCCTAGTATATCCGCTAACATGGTAGGTTCTACATCTAATAGGTCTCTCATAATATCCACTATCCTTAATCCTTTCACTAGTAAATCAGTTTTTGCTCAAGGTAATCATGTTACTAGTGTTTTTCCTTCTCAACCATGTTTTAGTCCATCTTTTGCTACATAAGAAAATTTTTCCACTAGTGCCTCACATTCTCTTAATTCCTCTCAAGCTCTTATCAACACCAATAGTGGTACCCAAGCCACTAATACCACTTTTAATGCTTCTAATAATGCTAATCAAACCCACCAACTATTGTTACAAATGTTTAATCAAATGAATACAATTTTAAGCTCATAACACAAATCAAAAGATGAGAATGCAAAACCACCTTCTTCATATTTAATCTTATCATCAACCAATGGATTGGGGCACACATAACCAAAATATTCCCCCTCCTCTTTAAGATTCTAAATGTGATCTTATTCCTCAACCTCTTGTGGTTAATAAAACCATTAAGCATCTCCAAAATGAACCTCTTACTACATGAATTTGTAAGATTGATATAGGAGGTATCACACCTACAATTTCTTATAGTGGTTAATTGATCCCACACTTCATCTTAAAACATTTGGAAATATTTATAAGGATTGGGTCAAATTAAACACCTTTTCCACTACCAAAATCTTAGCCAAAAATCTCATAGGTGATGCCTTGGATTTGTACAACCAAATCATAACTCATTCCATTACTAGTTTAGAGGATTTAGTGAATGCTTTAGTTCAAGAATTCTAAAATAGTGATCTTCCTGAAAACACTTTGACCCATTTCATAAATTGCAAACAACTCAAAAATGAAACTACTCAAGCCTTTGTTAAAAGGTTGAAAACTTTGTCAAACAAATGTGAATATAACATGGCTGATGATAATATTTTCCATCTCTTTACCAATGTTTTTTTCCTAAAATTCAATGTTGGGTCTACATTCTCTCTCCACATAGATTGGATGAGGTTATTAACCAAGCTAAATGATAAGATTTCCTTATTCATCAATTCGAGCCACCCTAACCTTTTACAGGTCCTCATTTCTTAAGAATAAAAATTGTAATGTTACCAATGATGGTTTTACAGATTCTTGTGACACCATTCACAATGTTCAAGCTATCATTCCTAGCCCTTTATCAAAACCAACTCCCCCTTCTCAATAATATACCAATCCTCACTTATCTACATCAAACAACATTAATGTTCACAAACCTCTATCCTTAGTTGAATTGCTTAAGCATCTACCTAGGCCTCTTCCATAAGAAATTGATCCTACCCATCCTATTAAATCCTGGTATGATCCTAACAATTTTTGTTGGTTTCATGATATTTGGGGTCACTCTCATGAGATGTATAGATAACTTTATAATTTAGCTATGGACTTTCTTCTTGGTCCTAATTTTGATCATGATTCCATATTTTGAAAGCATAAAAAATATTATGAAATCACCTTCAAGGATTATAAATCACATGATAAAACTCAATATTTAAACCAAGCCAATGCTCATTTGGCTATCTACAAAGACCGTCTTCCTAACCATCAACCTATCCAAGATAATCAAGATAAAGCCACCCCTTCCACCAATAATGTAGAAAGTCTTGTTGAACCCACTTCTAAAGAGAATGTGGTCAGCATGACTAACATGTGAAGGGTGGTTTCTTTTATCAATTCCCAGCCTATCTACAATCCTCCTTCACATAAAACATATCATGTTATCTAGTATCTTCTCCAACTCATTTAATGATTTGGGGAAAGATGACCTTATAACTTTTGATGATCTAGTTTTTTTATTATCGCTTGGATAAGACTTCCTTTTCTATTTCTACCACTATTCTATCATTTTTTTAACACTAATGATAATCAAGCTTCTACTAAAACTTCTTCTACCAATTCTCAAAATCAACTTAAACTAACTACTTCTTCATCACAACATGATTTACATCCTTGTTCCAAACCTTATTATTACCAACATAAATTCCAATGCACTTTGGTTCCTCCTTGTGAGGACCTCCTTAATCATTTTTCACCTATATATAACAATATTCTTATGGGTTATGATGAGTGGGATCCCATTGTAGAACTCAACAATCTCCCATCCCAAATTCCATTCCTTAAGATTATGAGGACTTCTCCACATCATAGAAATCATATTATGTAACTATTATTTGAGAGAAAGGTCCCTCATCCTCCCCTAGTAGGATGGGAGACAACCTTATCTAGATATAAGGATAATATATTATAACAATGTGAAGAGATGTCTATCAACATTGATGAAACTATAGACACTTCTATTTCCTTAAAAATTCCCATAGATTCTATGATTCCTAAAGAGATTTTGCTTCATGTGGATGATCCTCCCTTATTCACTAATATTCAAATAGGTGATATCTAAGTTAAGAGTTCATTGATTGATGAGCGTTATGACACCTGAATTGCCTCTCTCGACTTCATTAAAGACCTTGGATATTTAGAATGTAATCTCAAGTGTACACACAAAACCTACCAAGGATATGATAGAAGGAAAATGCCTCCTCTAGGTTGTGTGTGGGTTTCCATTATTGTCCTACCTATTATTGTTCACGTGAAGGTGATAATCTTTAATTTTCCACTTTTCTATAACATCTTGCTTGGTAGGTCATGGACTCACCATATGAGAGATGTTGCTTTTTTTACCTAGCAATGTGTTAAATTCCATCACAATGGATTTATTTATATGATTTAGGGTGACACTAACCCTTATAATTTTGAAAAATTCCAAGACCATTATGTCTTCAAGATTCCTACTCTTGAACCTTTGCCTATTGTTCCATTCTATGAGTCTCAGTATCTTAATTTTACCATTAATTCAACTTGAGGTTACAATGGGAATATTGAAATCATTGGGAAGATTAATCCTAACATATTAGATTTTGATGATGATGAGCCTAATGATATTAATCTAAAGATTAAAAATTATGATCTCTCACCTCATCTCATCCTAAAACTTCTTGTTTCCTTACAACCTCATTCTCGCAAGCCTCCTTGTGATGATAATCTTGTAGTCTTGACCAAGACTCAACATTATACTCACCACACTTCCTCAGATGACAAGGTCATCCCTACTTGTGTCACTAATCTTCACACTCTAGATTATGATGATGGTTATTCCCTAGATGATCCATTCTTAGGTGGTCTTGTATACGCCTATGATGTTGAGATTATTTGTTATTGTTATTCTTTATTTGAGTATTTTTGTGTATCTTCTTGTCTTATTTAATTTACAATCCCTAATTTTAGTATTTTTATTCTTCATTGTAGGGTAGAGATAACACCAACACCTTTAGTTTCTAAATAACCTCATGGGAGTATGTTCATAGATTGTGCTATGATTGGGCCTTTTCACTTTTATAGGTACCTTGATCATCATAGTTGGTTTACTCTTAAGATTAGTATGACCCTCCTTAAACCTTTTGTAGATATCTCACCTCCCTCAATATAGCCCTTATTGGATTCCATTCCCACTCATACTATAGTTGACCCCATTTTTTCTCCTACAATAGTGGATCTTATTCCCACTCTTACTCGTGCTAAGCCTACCCCTCATTCTCATCCCATTGCTCCTTTCATTGAGCCTAGTTTTGTTTCTCCTCCATCACCACCTTCTCTTAGTGGTGGTTTTCTTCCTTTGAATAATATGACTTTGTTACCCACTAAATGGGCTGATGAGTCCTCTTTAGTTTCTTCCACTCCTATTATACCTCCTTCTATGAGTGCTTATCTTAAAACCACTCATAGGTGTATCTGTTGCTTCCATGGGATAGATAATCATTCTTCTACCCATTATCATAAGTTAAAATAAAATATTGATACTTTGCATCCTTCTTCTCCTTCCTCAGACAAATCCATACCTCCCTTAAAGGTTTTACTTGAATATATACCTAAGTATGGTGAGGTGTATTGTCTATGGCACCAATGTGTCACCAATCACACAAATCATTATTACATCCTTCAATAAAACCTTAAGGATCACCTTATAGCTATTCCCAAACCTTATTTTGTTCCTTCCATAGGTCATTACCATAAAAAGGCTCCTCCTTATCCCATGGCTCCACCTCTAATGGTTCCATACCCTCTTATGGTCCCTTTTTCAGCTTCTGTGCCTCTACCTATAGACCTTTCCTCACACATGGATCCTTTTCCACCTGTGAGTCCTTCACTTGTGGATCCTTCTCCACTGATGATTCTTTCATATCCCTTAAAGCCCACTCCCATGCATTATCTTGAGCATCACTTACTAGATTTTCCTTAGCATGATCCCTCAAGTATTCCTACTTTTTTAGTTGAGGAGATTAGAATAAAAGTATTTTCCTAGTTTTCATTGAAGATTTATGAGACATTAGCTACAGTTTGTATCTTTCACAAATAATTATTTGATGTCTTAGATAATATGTGTGGCTCATGCATGTTACTTTTACATTTACATTTGGATTAGACATGTACTCCAATCTTATATTTTATCTATCTATTATATCATTTGACACTATGTCAAATTCATATTTTTCTTATAGTGATTTTACCTTTTGTACTATATATTGCTTATATTATCATTTATATTTGCAAATGATTGTATTTATTTATCATTGTCTTCTCTTTCTTTTTTGATTTTTTCTAAAAACTCTATTCTTGTGTCTTCATGATTGTTTACTTTCTTATCTCTATTTTTCATATATAATTATCATTGTGACATGGTTATACAAACCCTATTCCCTTTGGTCCTTGTCTCCTTTTACCATGTGATCAATTAGAAAATAATGCATCTCATTATACTTTCCTTATTCCAATCCACCTTTGGATCTCATTTTTCCACTCTTCTTTTTTTGTAAACTAAGCATATACATGATTGAGATTTGAGATCACATGTTAGTTCTTTGTTAAGCCTAAGTGTTCTAGTCAATATTTATCTTTGGTTACTTAGATTCCTTTAGCTTTAGAATAAATATCATTCATGTATATCATGACATCTCTCATGATTTATCATTCCAAATCTATATAGAGGAGGAATCTTAAAAAACCATAAAAAGTTAAAATCCAAATCATTTTACAAAAGGCAATGATATAAAAGGCAAAACTATTCTTAAAAGTCAAATCAAACCAAAAGATGTGATTCAAAGCACATTTCATTCTTCTAGTTTAATCTCAAACTCCATATTTGGCCTCACAGTAGAGCCAAGGTGTTTTGGGGTGTATTACACTAGTAGATTAGAAAAGGAGAATAAAAAGCTACCTACTTTCTCACATAAGTACCCAATATTTTTAAAAGATTGATAGCTCTGTAAGGGGTCCTAAAGAATAGGGAACACATTATGGGAAGGTAGGTCCATTTTAAATTTTCTTGTACTAATCTACCTTCATGATTTGATGTTAGTAGCATGCTTATATGCCTACAAAGCTTTATGTCTATAGTGAATATGTTTAATTTATACATTGATAGTCACTAGTCACTTAGTGTCTTCTCATGTCATTCATATGCCTCTTGCTTATTAAGGTCTTCTCATAAGATGCCTAATTCTTAATTTTTACACTCCCTTTTTCATTCCCTATATACCTCATATTTCCTCTTGAGAAATATTATTTTGTTTACTGATCACTTCCCTTGGGATTTCATTTGTAAATTACTTTGTAAGACCATAGTAGGACCTAATGTTCCTCACAAATTACCACCTTTTCCCTTCATATGATCCATATCCTTTATTACCCATTTTTTGTTGTTTATTCCACCCCAATGGTGTTCTCTTTATGAGTTAATTTTTAAGACTATGGATAGGACCTGACATACCTCAAAAAAAATTCCAATAATACAAGTCACACAAAAAATTACATGTGTAAAATATGAGATAATATGTGATTTATTATGAAGTTACACATCATTTACATGTTTTCCATCTTGATTTAGTGTATTTTATGCTTACTTGATTTATATTTTGCTCTTATTTTCTGAGTGCATGTAAGAATACAACCATTTCTTGAATTTTTCATACTTACCAACTTGAATTAGTGTGATAAATTTAAAACCAATCTTTTGCCCATTTTGTTTTTCTTTTATAATTCCCAACATGATATAGTATGATTGATTGACTTAATTTGATTTGTTTTTATACCATTTGTGCCCTTTTACATACCTTCCATTTTATTACTTTGTTTTCATACTTCCCAATGTGATTTATTATGATTTTACTTGTTTTAATTTGGTTTTAAAATCTTTCACTTTGGTTTAGAAACAATTTCCTTTTTACCATCCCTTGGTTATTTATACTTATTCATTTTCTTTTTATTACACATTTTCCAACTTAAAATAGTGTGTAGTACTTTTTTGATTGATTATATTTTACCAAGTCCTTTTTGCTTGTTTCTTTTTAACTATGCATGTGTCCTACATAATGCTAGAAAAGAAACCCCATATCATATATTTCCTATAACATATACAATAATAGATAAATACATGTGCTATAAATAAATATATCTAAAGCATTTGAAACCAAAACCATAATGATGAAAACATACACAATCAACAAAAATATGCCAAAATGATAAATCATATATATATATATATATATATATATATATATATATATATATATATATATCATGAGTTTAAATACACTAAGTACAATGATATACATTACTCTAGCTCTATGGCTAGGCTCCATCCTATCTATTTTGTGGCCTAGCCATGCTTCTTATTGAGGCCTCAGTCTGACTCCTATAAATAATACATTGTAAGGAGGCTGTACAAGATCTAAATCCATCAACCTATCACTCTAGATGTGAAATCCATGATTATGCCTGCACCAATTAGGCCAAGATCATTATATGTACCTATGTCATCTGTATCATTATATCTAAATGCATAGTTCTCTCCTCTATTAGGGCCTATCATGCCTATATCTCTCCTGCACCCATCTTTATTGGTGGTTGCATCCTCTCTCTATGCTTATATCCACCTTGATACTTCCCCTACTAATTTGAACTAGCTCCCTTGAGTTGGGGAAAATGATACATTACAGTCCTCTAATGCAGTAGGGTCATGCAATTATAGAGTCTCATCTAAGACATCATGGAGTGTTCCCTTCATAATGGATCCCATATTTCCTCCTCATATTTAGCTATGCCTACAAAATCAAACCTAGATAGATATTAGATCACTGTTATATCTCAAAATATCTATCTATCTCTAGTCTTTATTTTAAAACAAAAATGTAAGCAATAATTTAATCATCTTTATTACCTATCTATGTCTTGACCACTATGGTCTCACCATCTACATGACCACCTAGTATAGTCTCTCCATCCACATGATCTCCTAGCACCTCCTCTATAGGTCACCTCCTCAACTCAAATCTAGCTATCATGGCTCATATCTACCTTAGCCTACACCTGAGTGGATTCTCTATCATCTATCTCTCCTCTTGCTTACTTACTGGTTCATTAAGGATAGTGATAGTCTCTTGTCTCTCCTACTTATCCTACCTCTATTGATGTCATGTCCTCAATGGTCATAGATCATATTGCTATAGATTTGGTGGTGGTATCTCTAGTCATAATACCTTTACACCCCTCCCTTCCTACTCTACTTCTTATCATGCTCACCCAGTCCATGGTCTCTTATGATGTGGTTTGAGCATTAGCCTCATCACTAGTAGCCCTAATCCCTTCCTCCCCTATGACTCTCTCACATGTTGAGCCCACTACTTAGACATTAATATTAGTGTCACTAGATGAGGTAAACCCATCTATCTTGGTACCCATGCCACTAGATGTGGCTCTCTCTACTATGTATAGTGTCTGACCACTTTTGTCCTTATTGTAGTTGGTGTAACTATGTACCAGCTCAGCCATGTAGTCATTATGTGTCCATATGGCTACCATATTATATCTACACATCTCACCATCTGTAGCACTATCATGTGGGGTATAACCCATGCTACCTATCCTCTCTCCATCTATGCATTCAAGGTGACCTATCATTGACTGCATAGGGCAACCCAATCAACTGATACATGGGAAACATCTCATATATCTAAGCCATCAATAATATAATTGGTCCTATAAATTTATACCCTCTAACCAACACTTCGTATAGATCTTGTATGAGTTGGACCTAGATGATAGAGCTGAGATCATATAATACTCCCTCCTCTAAGATTATCCTACTCAAGGCTACCATGAATAGTGGTACCTTTCCATCTAACTTGTGACATAGTACTTACTATTTCACATGTCCTATCATATCTTTCTATATATTTAGAATTTGTGATGCATATACATCAAACATACTAACTCTCTTACCCGTCGATATCATCTCCAATCATGTAGTCGACATGGCTAAGGATCTCCTCTCCTTCATGCTATCTATTATACTTGTAGTCATCGATGTTCCTTTTATTGATAACCCTAGGATGGCATGCACATCCTCTAGAGTGATAGCTACCTCTACCACATCCCCATCCACTTCTTATCTAAAGGTTTTATTCAATCATTCCCAACATCCAAGGAACATGACTAATAGATCTATGCTCACAATATTATTACACATGTTAGCTATCCCTCCTAGGCTTACAACTACTAGCCTATCTCTATCTCCTATATTTAGATGATCTAGTAGATTTGGTAGCTAAGACATGTCTACTAATCTCTAGAATCTAGGTCATCCTTGCAACCAAGAAATAATAAAATATGTATTAGATCTTCCATGTCATGTATAATTACAATACATTATTTTTACAAATATAATAAAAAATAAGCCAAAACTACTTTAATTTATTCATTTTTACCTATCTTTAGCCTACTTGATCTTTGTTGCCCTTACTTGGTCATTTTGGGCCATTCTAGCCTTCTTTCAACCTTTTGCATGCATTTTTGTACCATTCTGGTTATTTAGTCAACCTAGGTTGACCAAAATTTCCCTATTTTTGACTTGGTTGACTTAAAAATCTATGTTAACCTTCTTATTTTCCCCTCCCTAGTACTACATTGTCATTCTAGACTTTTTCAAATTAGTTGGCAAACTATACTAGGTCGGTAGTCTACAAAATGTATAGGGTCGACACATACCTACTAGGTCAGTAGTGTGGATTTTGCCCATTTTTAACCTACTAGGTCAACTAGGTTGACCTAGTTGTTTTTTACTACCAATCCCTTGTATTTTCTTATAAAAGTGCCTTTTTTTAATTTTATCCCTAATTCCTTCAAACCCATTTTCCTAATTATTTTTTCCTATCCATAAAACATAATTTTGATTCATTTTGACATCTATAAATGCTATTTAAAAAAAACACTTAATTCAATAAAATTTCTCCAAAATTGGCTTAAGATTCATAGTTGCATACCTATAGTGTACCTGTTACCGCTCCTAGAGCTCTCCCTCATCTTTCTTGTCCTCTCCTTACCATCCTAGCTCATTTGGTCTTCAAAGCTCTTTTTCTCCCTTTCACAAGTCAAAATAACCAAATGACTTCTCTTTTCTCCTATTTAAAAATACTTTTCAAAATTCAAATTCTTTAATTATTTATAGGTAGATTCCTTATTTTTCTTATATCTTTGTTTTAATTCATTTATTTTTAAAACCATATAATGCATTGGATCCATGATGACTTAAAAAATCTTTTCCACTAATATATGACTATTTTTTTAAAAAAAAATCAATTTATGGCTATTTTTTGCACTAACTTCTATAGGTTTTCCTAGTGTTCTTCACATTAGATGCCTTCACTCTTTCTTGCAGTATACTTATTTATTTATAACACTAAGGTAAGTAAATGTATGTGTTTTTCAATTTTATCTTTTCAATTATCTTATTTTTTGCTTACTACACTATTTAGAATCAATGTTATGTGTTATCATATTCTATTTCCTGAAGCACAATTCTGTGTTGCACTTATGTGACACGTGATGAGATTTGAGTGGGGTATATGTATATACATAATATTTTCAAACTTTTATTGATTACTAACACTTTGTATCTTGCAAGAACTTGTCGAGTCTTAATCTCTCTAAGCGCATGCCTTAAGGGGTGCACCAGAAAAGGGGTGGGCAGACCATTGGTGCTTCATAAGATTACTATCCATTTTACCACTTATCATCTACACAATTGTCTCCTAAAACCATTTACCCTAAGCTTATTATTCTCTATTTTACCCATTCTAAACATTATCATGCTTTATCATCCTTTTTCTTGCCTTGATCCCCTTTCGCTAGTTGACTGTATTAGGTCAATTGGGTCAACCCTATATAGTTTTTAGCCTATGTTTATCATATAAGGTCAACTAGGTGGACCCTCTATTGTTTAGGGTGTTTTTCATTTGGAGTTTTATCAGCCCTTTAGTTAACCTAGCTCAAGACCTAGTGAATTATTCCTCAAAAATACTTGTACAACTGACATATTCAAAAGGATTCAGGGCAAGATCCACCTATATATACAATTTCAATTCTAACTATTTGATAAAAAAGAAGAGAGAAGTGAAGAAGAATAAGTGTGAATGAACATCTACTTATTGATCATTCTACCTAAGTACTAAATCTTAGGGTTCCATACTTTATTTGGAGATATAGATCTTGTCTTGTGGATAAGTCTTTTGGATACATAAATAGGTTGTGTAGCCTAGAGATGATTTTTATTTTTTATCCTTACATACCACACTAATATCTTGTGAATCACCTTGGCCAAGAGAGATATTGAGGATCGGTGGGTTCATCTTCAAGGTAAGTATTCCTAACTTTATTTATCCTTTTTAAAAGTAGATAGATAATGCAGTTATGATTCTCTCCCATGAATTAATATTCCATATGCATTAACATGAGTATTTTTATTCTATGCATGTTTAGTTTAGTTTGTTTTATTTATAACCCTCACTTTTTGTCATAAACTTTAGTGTGAACTAGGTTAGATTTATTTTCTTGTTTATTAGAATAGAGTGAACAATAAACCTAGGAATCTTTTAGAGTTGTTGCATGATTGTGTTAGACTATAGGATTTGGAACCCTTTCCTAGCATGGTGTATTATGATAAGTGATCCCCTAATTAGGTCTAGTAGAACCCCATATTGGTCATGCTCCCGCTTAACAAACGTATTCCTGATCAAAAGTTTAGGTTTGCTCTAACTTCTCTAAGATAGGATTGATTTATAGACATGATGCATTTTTGATTACATAAAAATAGTGTAACTAAATGGTATATTTAAATACCACATAATTAGACTATGTGATCTATTCTAGGCATAAAAGTAACATAAAGTGAAAGTGTGAAGTAATTACTATCATATAGATGTTAATTCCAACTTTAAAACACATTATAATGTCAGTTCAAATGATACTATATGTAGATATTATAGTAAAACTTTGATAGTGTCATTACTATACTACTAAAACAAGGGTCTTTTAAGAACTATGTCGATAGTGTCAACCTAATCTTTCAGATAGAAGATATAATACAGAACTAGGTTGACCAAGTCAACCTATTTTTTTGTATGAGGGCATTTTTAAAGAATACAAACTATGAAAAATAGAACTATAATGAATAACATAAATGATAGATAAAGAGAGAAAGGAACCTTGATGGGTTGGAAGATGTAGAGGAAAGTGAGATTGCTATTGAAGTGCCTTGATTTTTACTTGTAGATTATACTAATTATGTCAACAGGGTTGACCTAGTTTTGTAGTTCCCTACTTTCTGAAGCCTATGAAGATGACTATACTAGTAATATAAAACCAGTTTGTTTTTTCGACGTCTGTAAGTGTACTATGTCAATTGTGTTAACCTAGTAGCCTATCTGAAAGTTTGAAAGTGTATTGTGTAGACTGGGTCGACTTAGTAGCTTATATAGAAATGAAAACATGTACTATGTCAACCTATTTCACCTAATAGCCTATATTTGATGAAGAATTACACAAACATAACATAGTCACTTTAATGTGATTGTGTGTTAAACTTTCACATAGAATTTATAAACTATACTAGCCCTATCAACCTAGTATCACAAATATAAAAAAATAATAAATAAATTTATAGAAAATGAAAAATGTGCATGAAAACCTACAAGGATTAGATTCACATTGGGTTCACAAGAATGTATGCAATCAAAAATGCATCATGTCTATACATCAATCCTAACTTGGAGAAGATAGATCATACTTACACTTTGAATTGGGGATATATTAGATAATCGATAACATGACCAATATGGGGATCTACTAGACCCAATTATGGGATCTCTTACCACAATAAATAATTCTAGGGAGGGTTCTAAAGTCTTCAGTCACTATACCAATAAAAAGTAAAGTAAAGCCTATTCTAGTGCTCACCAAAGCTTGTGGTACAAAGTGGGGGTAATAAACAATAAAATTAAACATGCATAAAATACATATACTCATGTCAATGTATACATAATACTAATTCATGGAAGATAAGTACAAATGCATATCTATCTACTCTTACAAAGGAGGAACAAAGTTAGGAATACTTACCTTTAAAGACAAAACCACCAAGCCTCAATCTCTCCCTTGGCCAAGGTGCTTTTAAAGAGGTCATCATGGTATGTAAGGATGACAAGAATAAATCAACTCTAGGCTACACAACCTATCAATGCATCCAAAAAACTTATCTACAATATAATATCCATATCTCCAAAGAAAGTATGAAACCCTAAGCTTGATCCTCAAGTAGAATGGTGGATAAGTAGATGCACAATAGATCTTACTTCTATTCTCTAAATAATGGAAAAATGATCTTATATATATAAGTGAATTTAACACTAAGCCCTTTTAAAATTTTTGACTGACAAGGTTTACCTAGTTGACCTAGTACTATAATGGACAAAAATTCACTAGGTCACAAGTTAGGTCAGCTAAGATCTAACCTAGACCCTAAATTAATTTCACCCATAAGAGTACAAGGTCAACCCAGTTGGCCTAGTATTTTAAACTATCAAAAGGGGTTTAGAGTAGGAAAAAGGGAATTAAAGGTGGGAAATGGTTAGAGGAGTGAATAATACAGAAGAACAAGCTTAGGGATATAGTTTTTAGGAGATAAGTGTGTGTATATAACAAGTGGAAAAAGGGACAATAATATTGTGAAGCACCAATGGTTTGCCCACCCATTTCCTAGTGCAATGGATTCTTACAAGATTAAAAGCATTAGTAATTGATAAAAGTTTGAAAATATTATGTGTATATAGGAAGGGTTAGGAATATGATGGTGTGGTTTGGTGAGTGTGACACAATTGACATAGGTGATGAGCTAAAATTTTACTTAAGGTTATGATTTGATGATGTCCATAGAAAATATGTATGTAAGGGAATGAAAAGATGAGACCATTATGACCTTGGATGTATCATACTTAAAAAATTATAAAAAGGAAAATCCATAACATGAGATGGATTAATAAGTCTGAAAGTTTTGTATGTATCCTAAGTAAAGATGCATGCTAGGGAGAGATGTAGGCTTCGATTGAATGATTAGATGGGTGTCACAAGCTTTGGATTTATCCCAAGCAAGGATACATACTAGAGAGAATTGTGAGTGGTGATTAAAGTGATTCTATAGGTGTTAAAATATTTATATGTATCCTTGGAAAAGATGAATTTCTAAAGATAACTACAAGCTAGGATTAAATATATTAGATAAATACAATAAGTTTTGGATGTATCCCTGGTAATAATGCATGTCAGAGAAAACTACAAGATAAGATATTGATAAATGGATGAATTGATTGGGATTGACATATCTAAAAAAGAGTAATTGATGATTAATGAAGTAAATTTATGATATATTTTACTTGAATGTATGCATGGAAATTGAATTAGTACACTAAATGTAATTGGTAACATGTATCTCAAAAATTAAACTTGGTGTTGAAATGATATTGATGGAAAATAGGATAAAGTGACATGATGTGATAAGAATGTGAATTTATAAGGGATGAAGGAATAAAATGGGTTAGTATTTCCAAGTTTTCCTTAGACACACCATGTGATAAAACACTAACTACATAGTATATAAGGACCTTAAGAAAATGTAGTTCTCCCAAAATGAGAAGGAGAATGAGACAAGATGACAAGAAAATGTCATAGAGTTTCCCCAAGGAGATTAATAAGGATAATGATGGGAAATAGATTAGTGATAAAATTTAAAAATATAGATGTGAAATGGGATGTGGGTTAGTAATTGAGTAGGATGAGTGTTAAATGAGAAACATGGATGAAAAATAGGACCCATAAGAAAAAATTTGAGGAAAATGGTGAAAAGGGATGAAATAATAAAAAATAGGGTTAAAATGGGGTGAATGGGATGTTAAATAAGAGGGATGAGGGATAAAAACTATTAATTTTCACCCTACCTATTTTTAGAGTTGATTCTAGTTTGACACAAGGCCTCTATATGAAGATGTATCATATTTTCCACCATTACCACCAAGGAGAAAGAGTTTGGGAGTTTTAGAGACTTGGGGACCATGGGGACTTGGTAAGTAGGTTTAAGTTTAAAATTTATTGGAGTTTTAGAGATCTAAGGAATATGGGGACCTAATAAGTAGGTTTAAGTTAAGAATTTATTACATTTATTATGATTAATGCTAGGTAACAATAGAATAAGAGTGAAGTTTGATATGAGGAGTAGTCTCTATCATAGTGATTTTACTATCATGAAACACAAATTCATAGTTTCAAAACATGATTTCATGATAGAAAGTTGTGAATTCATGAGGAAATGCATATTTAAAATTAGGGAAGTAAGTTCATGAATGATATATAATGATTCATGACTAGTGAATTGGATTCATTAAGAGATAAAATGAGAAATCACATTTATCTATATGTGAATTCAATTTTAGAATAAATAATTCAAAAATAGGATATATAATTTGATAATATGTCAAAGCACCAATATGTGTTTACCAAAAAATGGATTCACATAGAGAATAAGAAATTGGTTATCGATAGACATAAGTTTGTGACTAGGCAAAAAACAATGCTAGGATGGAGAAAAAGAAAAATTATCTTTAAAAAAAGTGAATTGAAGGGGAAAAGAGTGATTTTTATCAAAGGAAGCCAATGGAGGAAGTGAGAGAGTAGATGAAAAAATAAAGTATATAGAAAAGTGTTTGATGAATAATTAGACAAGTTAGTAAATTATATAAACTAATAGGATGATGTGTGATGATTGTAGGAGAGATTATCCATTATTACATTATGAGAAATATGATTGGTAGTTTTATGACTAGTACACAAGCTGACAGTTAAGGATTTTAGCATGTTTGAGTTGGTGAGACTTTACATGTGGCTCAGATTCCTTTGATTAGGAAAGATTGAGCATTGATTACTACCTTAGTGAAGAGGTGGCACAGTGAGATGAGAATGTTTCAATTTGTTATAGGTGAGATGATAGTGATGTTGGAGGACATCTGGTGTATATATAGATCCCTATTAGAGGAGACCATTTTTAATAGTAGTCAGTGGTGTAGATGGTGATATTGTGATGGTTAATAGGTCATCAAAGGGTGGGATCATATAGGGTTCATTTAGACATAAACTAGTGCCTACAGAGGACTATAAATCATCTGACTTTAACACTTATGGCTATTATCATTATCATTCTGATGCTTGAAAAGATTGAGTATTTATTTCTTATTGGCATATGGGATGTGGTGGTAGATATGGTGGAACTATGGCTAGTTTTTGCCTAGGTTTTAGAAGTTTTGGTGTAGTTATACATTCATACATACATACATACATACATACATACATACATATATATGTATGTATGTATGTATGAATGTATAACTACACCAAAACTTATAATATATATATATATATATATATATATATATATATATATGTATATGTATATGTATATATATATATACATACATACATATACATACATACATATATATATATATATACATATACATATACATATACATATACATATATATATATATGTATGTATATGTATATATATACATATGTATATACATATACATATATATATATATATATATATATGAATTGAGACACATATAATAATTGTCAGCATCGATGTAACCCCTATCCTATAAATTTGGTCATGGGAGCACATATCTATCAAGAATTTAGTGGGGACATAGTAGTATAAAATGGCAGATAGGCTAGTGATTTATGGCTAGGATATCATGATGGGTTCTCATAGGGGTCATTGTGGGGATTTTATATTTTACCAATGATAATTAGATGAGATGCCTATGGATCAGATCACCTAAATGCCATATAGGTAGATACAATGGGGATGGATAGAAGTAAGTCTATATGGGATATATGCTCATTAAGTGTTATATTATGGGTAGCCAATATACTATTGTAGAGAGGTACTAGTCAGATAGGGTGTTATGATAATTTAGGATATAATAGAGGGCACCAAAGGGGCCTCACATTTTATCTCAAATGACCAAGGAGGGGATAGTGGGGGATAATAATAGTGGTTAGCGATAAAATAACTATTGATTTTTATGTAATGGAAATTATACATTGGGATTAATTGATAGTGATCTTAAACCCATGAGTGCTAGGATAATTTGATACTTGGTGGGTGTAGAGAGCCCCAATTATATTAACACATCCATTAGGATGGACATAAAGGTTGGAGGATAGGATTAGAGATGTGATGTAAGTTTTGGGTGTAGACTGCAACTTTGAGACCTACTATAGAGCTGAGGAAGAAGAGGAGAGATAAATATGGTTATAGGGATGGAGACATTAATGGCATACATAGGTCAATGTATCATAGTCTACACAACCTAGGTATGGGGATGGGGGATGAAAATAGATTCATATTTTTCAAATAGTATATACAGGGAAAGATGGATATCGAGATGGGTGTTTGACATAAATGGACATGGATTCAAGAGGTGATGGAGGAGAATATGAGACTAGGGGAATGTGACATGAGTTATGATATATAATGAGGATGGGTGGGGGATACCAAAGGTTTTTGAGATATATAAATGCATGAGTATGCAAGGTTATACCCAAAATAGATGATAGTTATGATATAGAGGGATGATTATCTATGATTTGTATCCTTTAGCAATCATAAAGGATAGGGGTGTGTGGACCTAGGATTTGGTAGGGCCATCACATATTTATAAGTTTGGGCCTTAACATACTAGGTTAGCCTAGGATAAGGATATGATTATCCAAATGGATGAGGAGATTCATAAAATGGGTGCAAAGGTAGTTGGTCTTACATATCAGGGGTATACCAAAGAGATATTATACAGAGAGACTAATAGATAGTTGCATTATAAATTGACAGTACTTATTTGATAAATACATTATAGACATTCCAAAAAAAGAGAGATGCCACATGATAAGGTTTATCATCATAGAGACTAGAGCACTTTGGCAAGCAACTGACTAGGGATAGGGTAGAGATATAATACATGCAGTCACTATATGAGTAAATCATGGTAGTAGGATAGAGGGATCCATATTAGAGAGAGTAGTCATATAAGGGGTTCCTCTTGGTCCAAAAATTACACACAATTTGTGCATCCCATCCAATGCCAGACCACCTCTAGCTGGTCAGACCTAGATGTGAATTTTTGATGAGCTATGCTTATTGTAATTTTGGCACATAAACATTACTGATGCATATTGTATATACCATTTTTAATGTATTTATGGATGATGTTTATATATATCATTATTCAATTTGGTATGGATTTCATGTGTAATATTAATGTACTTGATGGTTTAGACTTTGCTTGTGTTGTGATACATGGATATTTATGTATGTTCATGGATTATATTAGATGGTATGTGATATGTGATTGATGATGATGATCCTAATTTTTTAAGTTTCTTGTCACCCTGTTTATCATTTATATTGATCTGATGATGTTAGTTTATTATATGTTGTTATATTAGCATGTTAGAAATGTGAAATATGTTATGTAGAAGATGATGTTAAATAATCATGTGATATTTAATTATATGATGTCATTTATGAATTTTGATCTTAGATCGATGGACATGATGTAGATTTTACATTGATTAGGTAGATACGATGATATGTATGATTTTATGAGGTGATATGATGATGAGATAAACATGGTTCAGGACATGATGATGTAGATTATTATGTTTGAGTATCTTTATCAATTTTTATGTCAAAAATCCTTTTCAATATAGCATTAGTAAATATGCACCATGATATATGCATAAACATGATACTTCTTACCATAATGCATAGTAGACTGACATAAAAAGATAAATAAAATGTAAAAGTAACATTGAATGTGATGCAACATTGGTATTTGATGGACCAATATGATTTTGTTACTTCATGTCGCTAAAAAAAACATAAGACAAGACATTAAAAAAAAGAAATAAAAAACACTATGTCATTAACTATTTCAAACAAGAAATAAATACACATAATGTCATACATATAATGAAAACATGTAGAAAAATCACACATATATACATACATATAGATGATATTCATTATGATTCAACATTTGTCATGCCATTAATATTAGGGATGAGGGAATGGGAAAATCATGATTCAACTTAACCTTATTGAATTCATTCCCCTAAGTCATGATATAAGCCATATGGGGAGATGTGTAGATACACACAATGACTTGATAAATAGTGAGACAAAGGGATGCTAGGTAAAATCGTACAAGATGTGGGTATGAGGGAAATGCATGAATGGTGTTTTAGGATAACATAAACACATAGGATACTTTGACAAAAGGAAAATATATACTTAGTATTCAAGAGACTAGGACAAATTAAGGGAAGAAGTGGCATAATGATGAGTGACGATAGATAAGGGAAAGATGAAAATGAATATATAAATAATTATATAAGGATATTATTATCATGTTTATAAATTATATTAATTTCCTTTAACCAAAGAGATGATGTCATGCCAAGTATGTTCCTGAAGCACTTGTTCATGTACACATTCTAAGACTAAGGTCAAATGGGATGGATGGAATAAGGAATATGATAAGATGAGTGACATAGGATGAAAGGAGTGGATAAATGAGAGAATGTATTGCCCCAAAGTATATGAGGTAACTCTAGGATATGCTTATAGACAAAGTCACATCAGAGACCAATTTACATCATGATGCTTATCCAAGGCACCAATAAACTAGTTTTCACCATTGGATGATTTTTTTTTGAAATTTTCTAATTTTTAAGTTTTTTTGTATGTATAATGATACAAGAGTAGGAAACTAATTTAGGTATAAAACTTATTAAAGTGCATGATGTTAACTATCTCATCCAATTACTAACCTTATTAAGTAGCCAACTTATATACTCCTAAACTAAATTTGGTGATAATGATATAGGGACCGAGCTAATTAGGTTAAAACTTTCCCTTATTTTCATGACCATCATTTGTATTTCTTTGTTTTTCCTTAAGGACCAGGTCACCAATTTCAAACTCTTTTGGCCTAAATTTATTTTTGTATTGATTTCATAGTTGATTTTGATAGGACTTGAAGTGATTGAGGGCATTGATCCATTTTTCATCAAGGAGTTCCAATTCTTGAAGTAGTACATCCTTATATACATATTAATTGATAATTACTTGGAGGGATATACATAAAGAGGGTAATTTGACCTTGATTAACAAGATGAATTTGACACTAAAGACTAATGAATATAGAGTTACACTAGTTGGAGTATATATGCCTTTTAGGTAAGCCCAGAGTCTAAGATATAGTTAGAGATGCGAATCACAACCAAAATCATTGAGTATATTTTTCACAATTTTGATAATGGTTTTGTTAGTCACCTCTACTTGGATATTACCCTTGAGATAATATGGTGTGGGCAACTTATGTTTGAATTGGAATTATTTATACAAAGCTTTGGCATATTTATTTTTAAATGATTTACCATTATCAAATATAATTACATAGGGGACACCATAATATTAAATTATATGATTAAGAATGAATTTAGATATTTGCTTATGGATAACATAAGTTAATGGCATGTCTTTCACCAATTTGGTAAATAATATATGGTGGTAATGATATGTTTATGATAATATAATGATGAGGGGTTAATCTTACCAGTGAGGTCAAATACATAAGTAGAAAAAGGCCATGGAGTATTTATGGGATATAATTTTTGAGATAGAGCATGGATGAGATATCCATGTTTCTGACATGCTATACATTTCATGAGATATTTATAAGCATATTGATCCATAGTTGGCCAATAGTAACCAATTTGGAGGATATTTTTGGCTAGGACCATCCTACTAGTATGTGACCCAAAAATACCATCATGCAACTCCTTGACCACTAAATGGGATTCATTCACATTCAAAAAATTCAACATGGTTTCATAATATCCTTGTTGATAGAGTGTGCTAATGATAAGGGTGAAACTTGAATAATTTTGAATGAAGTCTCATCGATGATGTTGACCATAGTTCGAGTGAAGAGTATTATTATAAAGGTAATTTTAAATATCTTGATACCAAGGAAGATGGAGAGCAATGATTTCACAAACATTTTATGATGCAAGAATTTGATGAGCTAGGATTAGAAGTTTTTAAACTAAGAACTGATGTTGCTTTGAATTTTTATAAATATAAAATAGAGGACCAGTTATATCCATTACATCTATGGATTTATTACTAGATAACAAAACCTTATCTAATGTGATGTACTATAATTATGTCTTAATACTATCAACTATGTGTTTATAAGGAAGTAACTTATGATCTTTTATTTGAAAATAATCATTAACCCAGTTGATCATAATATGTGAGTCTATATATACCTAGAGATGTTTTATGTTTCATTGATAAACAACTTGAATCCCTAAGATCAATGCCTCATATTTTGCAATGTTATTATTACATGAGAAAGATATTATATTTTTTTCTAAAATGAGATCACATTGAGGTTTGATTAGAAGTGTGCATGTTCTTAACCCATGAGTAGTAAAGTATCCATTAAATTATAACTTCCATAGAGGTGACTTATTAGTGGCAAGGATTGATTCATCTGTGAAACATGTGGTCATTGGTTGAGTATCATACACTAGATTTTTCACCAACTGATCTACTAGGACTTATCCCAAAATTTCCTTTTGATCTATGTACTCAATGTCAAATTCACTTAGAAGAATAATCCACTTGGCCATTATTCATGTTAAGGAATATTTAGAGAATAGATATTTTAGAGGATAAATATTAGAAATGATCTTAGACTTATTTAGCATGTAGTGGCGATGCTTCTAAGATGTAAAGATGACTATTAAACATGCTTTTTCAATTAGAGAGTAATTAAGATCATAGGATGTCAATGTTATACTAAGATAATAGATGGCCCTTTATTTTCCCTATTCATCATGCTAAGCCAAGAAGGTTCCAAATGCACATTGAGTTACTATGATATAAAGTAGTAATGTTTGTCCTAGTATTGGTGGTACTAAGACTAGTGGATTCAAGAGGTATTATTTCAGAGTTTAAAAATTTCTCACATTTTATACTCCATTGATATTCATCCACTTTATTTACAATATGAGTAAGTGGTTGAATTTTTTTATCTAACTAAGATATAAACCAACGTATGGCATGAATCTTTCCTTATAGACTTCTAAGCTACTTGATATTTTGATGTGGACAAATTTTTGTGATGGACTTATCTTTTTTAGGATCAATTTTGAAACCTCACCTAGATACAATGAATCCCAAAATTTTACCCGATGTGACATCAAATATACATTTCTTGGGGTTCAATATTAATTTATACTCTCTTATCATTTCAAATATCATGTTAAGGATTGTAGGATGCTCTGCACATGTTATGGATTTTCTTATAATGCCATCAACATAGTATTAAAAAATATCTACATCATATCATGAAAGATGACTATCATGGATATTTGATAAGTTACACCAAGATTATTCAATCTTAAGGGCATGAATTGATATCAAAAGGTTTCCCATATTGTAGTGAAAGTGGTTTTATATTGATCTCCTAGTGTGATTCAAATCATATTGTATTCTGAGAATCCATCCATGAGTGACAATATTTCATAACACATTGTTTAATTAATGATCATGCCAATATTTGAGAAAGGGAATTCATATTTTGGGTAGGATTTATTGATGTCCATGAAATAAATTTAGATATTAATTACACCATGTGGCTTACTTACAATAATGATATTTGAAATATAATCTAAGTAGTAGATAGTAAAAATGAAGGTAACATATATAAATTTATGTAATTATTCCTTGACTAGAAGTGCAACATTGAGCTGCATCTTGTAGAGTTTTTATTTAATAGGTTTGGCATCTGGATGTACAAAAATATGATAAAATACAAAAGAAGTATCCAAGCCTAGCATGTTTGCATAAGACCATGTGAAGATGTCTATGAATTATTTGAGTATTGTTATTAGGATCTCTTTTTTTAGGAGTAAGTATGGTGCCAAGTTTGATCATCCTAGGGTTGTCTTTCATTCTAATATTGACATCACTAGTTTTTTCAACCAATTACATGGATTGATATTTCATATATGCTAAGATATGAGGAAGATAATATTTTTATGGTGTTTGCATGATATTTTTAAATTTAGTGAATAGATATTTATATGATTTTTGCTCCTTAGGACTAAGAGAGTCATATAACTATATGACAAGGAGTTAGATGCTTCAGTGTCAAGCTTAGGGAAAAATAGAGTTCCCAATCCATTGACACCTTAGAGGGGTTTCACAAACAAAAACATCTTTGTTTTTTTATTATGATTATTATTTTTCTCCAGTGCCTCAAAGAGGTTTTCACTATAGGAATCCAATTTTTTATTGTTTTGACTTATATATATATATATATATATATATATATATATATATATATATATATATATATATATATATATATATATATATGACTACGGGAGTCTATTTGTTTCCCAAAGTAAGAACATGCATATAAATTGCTTTCAACCCCATTTTATGATATAAAAAGTTAAATGATCAAAAACACCCATAAATTATGTAATTTATTCATAATTTTGAAATAAATAAAAAATGTTATCTTCATTGATTCTAGTCAATAAGGTCAGGGTAATGGAGGTCAAGATTGATGGTGCAAATAGATGTATCAGTGAATAGGTTAGTGGTAGAAAGGTCTTTGTAAAGGCTATGGATATAACTTATTTAGATATATTTATCATAAAAATATTACTCAAATATCTAGGAGATGTTATAGATGACATCATATGGGTCACTGTAGACACCCCATTTTAGCCACAACTGGATTCTGACCAAACTTTAGATTGATTTCTACCAAATATTGCAAATTAAGCCTAGAAATCATTGAAAATACTAATTCATATGAAAATCATTCATTAATTCTCATAATATTATTGAGGCATCCTTATTTGGGGTATTACACCATACATAACAATAACCTCTCATTGATTCATCCTCAGTCACCTTGCAACATAACAAATGGTAGTTTGGCCTTTGGACACATTAAGTGGGGCACTTGAACAATTCTTAAAAGAGATAAAATGCTAATCAAAATGAATCAACTAATTAAAATAGATTAAATTTTTATCTAAATTATCCATTTTCAATAAATGAATATCTAAAAAAATAAATTCAAAAATTCAAAATATCAAGTTTCTTCATCATTACTTTTGTGAGTTCTCAAGCATTCACAAAATATATAATTTATGAACCATACATATTACTTGAAAATCATAATTACATATACCCTCCTTGATTTAACTATAGTTAACTTTAACTCACCTAGTGTTAGTTTGAATTCATTCCATGCTTAATCCTAACCTAAATCAACTTTGGTAAGAGTTAACTTTAGAGGCTATAAATACAAGGCCTTACCTATTGATATCTAAGTTTTTTTAGTGAAATGTTATTATGATAAAATATCTCCAAGAAGATATTTTGATGTAAATATATTACTTTCAAATAGATGCAAGAAACCTTTCTATAGTGTTACCATACTAATTTCATAAGCCAAACCAAGGTGCCAAGGAGAGGTGGAGCAATGGAGCTTTATTGACAAATATTTATTGAGCACATAGCCAAGAAATCCAATTAAACAATCCATTTTGGAGATATAAGGAAGGTAAAAATATGATTTCTTTTGTTTTCTAGTTATGTTTTCATTATATGCTTATTACCTATGCTATCCCTAGTGTCCAGGCCATAAGTGTTAGTGTTTAGTGTGTATATTTTGAGTTAATTTTCTTGACTAACACTATACTAATCTCCCCTATATGGATTCCTTGTTCAAATTAATGGCATGCCCAATAAGACCACTCACCCCGAAAGAATGAATAGAGTATCTTGGGATCCTTTTAGAGCCAAGAATATTTCATTATAGAGTTTAAATTCTTAATTTCTTTCTATAATTTCAATTTTTTCCTTATGACTGTGTATTCACGAATTCATGATTAAGTATCTATTAATTTAGTGAGGTAAACCATAAAATCATTGACCAAATTTGTCTTTGAAAATAGTGAAATTACTCTATATTAGCCTCAACCCTGTGAAACTATGACAATGAAATCATTCTACAAGAAAAAAGATCTTTTTATTTGTTTTTTAAGCTAACTGTCAAATTGGTTCATATTTGTGAATTCATCAATTCCAATTGAATTTTTTTAATTTTCAATAGTGAAATCATCTTTTATTTTGGGGATATGAATTCATTTTACCTAGCTACAAGATCACCTTGTCGATCAAGGAAATCATTTTGATAACCATAAAATCACTATAAAACCATGAAATCATTCATATGTGTTTCTATGTTTCGTTGCAGGTGTCCTAGAATCACAAAATTACCACCCAAACTATGAAATTATCACCTAACGTGTAAAATTGTCTACTTGAACTACAAATTCATTTGCCAAAGTAGAAAAATCATCAAACTGAGCTATAAAATTATTCAAAAATCACTATAAACCCAAAAAATCATTCATGTGTGTTTTTATGTTTTGTTGTAGGTTTCCCAAAATTTCAAAATTACTACCGAAAGTGTAAAATTGTCACCTAAACTATGAAATTATCACTTCAAATATGAAATTATATTCTTGAATAGTGAATTCATCTACTAGAGTATAGAAATCTTTCAAAAATTGTGAAATCACCCATTATGAATTTTAAGCATTCAAGTTTTGACTATGTTTTTAATGATAGAAATTTTTTTATAGTTTGTAATTTACTATAGAACTATGAAATCATTATAGAGAGGTGATTTTGTGTCTTTTTGAGTTAATTTATAAGGACATCACTTTTTGTAAGCAACAAGTAAACACATTAACACTTTTTGCAGGACCTAAAGACTAAGGAAAGACATTTTTTAAAACTCTAAGATTCAAACTCACATTTACATTTGGTGTTTAAAACTCATTTACTTGAATTATTTTCATTTTTTAAAGTTCGTAACTCAAAAAATTCCAAGGGGATAAACTTCACATCATATTTCTCTTGGTGCTCTAAAAAAAAACTCAAACTTTAGTTAAATGATCATAAGATATTTTTTATTTTTGTGTTGTTATTGTGTGTTTATTTCTACAAACCAAGTGTAGCATGTATTCTCTCCCCTATCCCTAGGAAAATATTTTAATTTGAAACATACACCCATGGAATGCTTTATAGAGTGGGAAGCTTTGTGGTGTGGCACTGAGCATGAAGGCCTTACACAAGGTACAAAAGGCTAAGGCACTGGGCTCAAAAGTATTATCATGTATCTATGTGTGTGAGTATCTATTGTCTCATCACAATGATGGGAACATCATCAAGGTGTGATACCCTTGAATCCTTGGGATGAGCCTCCAGATTAGGTTGGATTCCTTCTATTCTAAGCGTACCTAGTTTAAGACTAGTATATAGGCCTAAATAGTAGAAAGGTAAACTATCATTAATCTAAACCTAAGATAGTGAGGTAAAAGGGAGGAATAAGGTAAGATAATGATGAAAGTAAAAGGTGGTACACCCAAAATAGAGTGAATTCTCATACTAACATAAACCCAGTACAAACCTTTGAGAATAAGATAATATCACATAGTTTATACCAAGTCACTCCAAATGCATAAGTGTTTCACATAGAGGCGTGGGGACATAATGTAACATTGAGATGGATTAAGGTTATCCATTGACAAATCCTACGTATACCTTGGTGAGCATAAAATATAACCTATAAATGAGCTCTGAGTTCAATGATGAGGTGTTGAGAATGGATGATGATGAGAGGGACAAACAATATCCAAAAACATGAAATAACACATAGATCCTTAGAATAATAAAAAGAGGTGAACTTAAATCTTATTAATCTACAAGATTTATCCAATACAAGTGCTCATGGAGGGAAAATTTTAGCAATGTGAGGTTGCTAGAAATGTGTCAACCCTTTTATAGTGAAAGAACCAAGTTTTTATAGTGATCAAGCCTATTTTATAATTAATGTGCCACTTTGGGGTGGTAGATGTAGAATTAAATTATTTTGTGGAATTGTGGCCATGCTTCTTGAAGTTTGTACATTGATTGGATATAAATTTGGTGGTAGGGTCATTTATAGATATGCATGCATAGGGGAATGGAATATTTTCCTAATAGAGTCAAAGAGTGGTGTGTATTCGAGTCCCAAAATTTGATAGCTACTTATACATTTAATTATTTTGATAATTCCTTGATCTCATCTCAATTGCCTCCAACTAATTCCTTTATATCCAATAGCCACTCAACATGTGGTGCTTTCTGACCAGTCTTAGATGTGGTACTATAGGGACACATGTCACATTGGTAAGATCTTAGAGGAGTGTCTTAGAGTTTTAGGCAAGAGAAGCTTAGATATAACATGTAGAGGGATGGTCCTATTTGAAATTATACCAATGGGGGATATCTTTAGATGAGCATCAAGATGCTACATGGTAATGGTGGAAGGAAGTTTACACATTATGTATCTCAAGGGCACAGATGTGGGATCATACATGTAGGTGAGAGATTGCATTGGCTAGGCATGAAGAATAATTTTAGATGAGGGTGCACTGAATATTTAAGATCTCAAGCACACTCTTCATAATTTATAACTTCTACCTACATCAAACTCTTCACTTGGTCACTTAGAACTTGGGGGTCCTGCATCCTAAACTCATGCTCCTTTTGACTTGCACATCATAAAATCCTACACATGGGTACATATTGAAATATTTATGTAGATATACACTTATACCTTGGGTTTGGACATATATGGGAAGCATTTATGTACTCTCTACTTAAAATTCCTGGGACCTCACAGGTACATCCTTTCTCTTCAAGCCTTGGGTGGCCTTACACTAATCGAGGGGTGACTTAGAAAGTAAACACTTTTGGTGACCTTTGTAGGCCACTTGCCTACTAATTAAGAACTTAGTAGCCTTTAAAAAATACATTAGGCATGGATTCTTTGGGACTTTTTGTTCTTTTTCTTTTGAATAGACTAGCTATGCATTTTCAGCTTTGAAATGAGTTGAGATTCACTTGGTAAGACAAGAAATATGCTAGAGGTGCTTAGAGGAAATGACCTAAGCTAAGAAAAAATTGTTCACAAGCACTTAGATGAATTTAAACTACTCTAAAAAAAGGTGCATGAGGCACTTTAGGGAAATGAAAAGCATCTACTCTACTTATTTATAATTTATACAAGATTTAATGAAAATAGAGTTTTAGATGAATCCCATTGATTAGGATAAGTAGCTCTTTTCCATTTAACCTATCATGTTGGAAGGCATTAGATGGCTTGCAACTAGTTATTGTATATAGACCACTCTATATTGCATCAAAGTTAGTGTGCCTTCTAGACTTCACTCTATCTGCATCCCATTTGAGCACTAAGTCTCCTTCTTGGAAACTTCTCTCACTAGACCTTTTCTCAAAGACCCTCTTGGTTTGTGCCTATTGAAGCTCCATAGTGTGCATAGCTTAAAATATAGTTTCTTTTATCTCCATTATCTCAACTAATCTTATCTCAAGTGGATCAATCTCAAGTAGCTCCAATTGATGTGTGAATTCTAATGAAGGTAACTATAGGGATGTTGGTAACATGGCTTCCCTTCCATATACTAGCATGAAGGGTGAGTTTCCTAACACTCTCTTAAGCATGATTTGATCAACCTAGAGAGTAGTTCTCACCTTAGTGTGCCAAGCTTGTTGGTTATCCTATAGAGTCATTTTTATGATACAAATTAGGTTTTTATTTGTGTACTCAGCTAGACCATTACCCTAAGGGTAATAATTCAATGAGGTACTCAAGTAGATGTTGTGTTTGATGGATCTTTCATTGATCCTAGTCCCAAGTAAGGTTATCACATTGTTAGAGATAATGGTTGTTAGAACACCAAAACTCATTACAATGCCTTAATATAAGTTAAGTATGGATGTGTCATTAGCCTCCTTGAGTGCAACTACTTTTATCCATCTCATGAAATAGTTGATTGCTATGAGAATCCATTTGTTCCCATTACTTGATGGTAGGTTATTCATGCCTATGAAATCTAGGCCGCACTATATGAAGGGTTGGTCAGATTGAATTGGGTATAGTGGTAAGGTTGTGAGCCTTTGTTTGCCTATGAAGAAGGAATATTTATTGTAATTTTACACATACGTATGCACATCTTTGAAAATATTTGGCCAAAAACAACCAACCTACATTATCTTCATAGTAGTGGTCTTAGGTGAGTAATGGCCTCCTATAAGGCCATCATGGAATTCTTAAATAATTCTAATTATTTGTTCTAGTTCCATGCACCTTAGGATGAAACCATTGAGATTTTTTCAAAAGAGTGCACTTTTTACAAGAACATAAGGAATACACTACAACTAAAAATGACTATTCCTAGCATTATCAAGGCTAGGGGTATATGTTATACTCAAATAAAGCCCTCATATATTGCACCTAGATTGTCACAACCTCTAAGTTTGTGTGTTCTTCTTCACGTAATACTAAGATTATGCCATTCTTTGGTTTTGTTACCTTTCATAACTACTCATAGAGTCCCTTCCCTCACACCACCTTGGTGACCTAAACATCCACATTTTATTCCATCACCTTCATGATCCATCTATCTCTTTTTTTCTAATGTCCTTACTAAGCAAGAACTCATTGATATTTATGTGCATGACCATGAGTTTGATCTTGTTGTTAGATATCATATGCTCAAATTAAAATGCTCTCACAACAGTGAGTGTGTGATTATATAAGAAACTATAACACAACTCATAATAATTTAATTCCTTGATGAATAAGGAAATTGGTTGCTCTAGTTTCCCTTTGTTTTATTACATTAGGATGGCTAAGATGCCTTCAGCTCCATTGAATGCATACATGATAAAATCTTTGTTATAATCTAGTTTGATCATGATGGGAGATTACACAATGGAATTCTTTATGGCCTCAAAAATTTCCTTTCCCTCATGAATGCAACTAAATGAAACATTCTTCTTTAACATCATAGTGAGGGGCTTGACCAGGATAACAAACTAGACAAAAACCTTCTCACAAAGTTGATCCTCCCCAAGAAACTCTAGAGACTCTTCTTATGGATTAGAAGGGGAAGATATGAGATGGCATTAAATCAATCTAGACCAATTGTGAGTCCCTCTTTAAAAATTATGTGCCGAAGGAGGGATCCTTCATGAACTATAAAGATACATTCATTAGGGTTCAGAGATATTCTGAACTCACAACACCTCTGGAAGACCTAATTTAGATGATCTAAATGATCTTCTACATGCTTAGAGAAAATAGTTATGTCATCAAGGTAAACCAAAATGATATTATTGATGAGATATTTGAATGCCATATCCATGCCTCTTTGGAAGGTCATGCCTACATTTGTTAAACCAAATTACATGCATTGGTATGCAAAGGTTCCCCACTTAGTGGTGAATGTTTTTTTATAATGGTCACACTCTTACACAAATATATAGTTATAGCTTGAGTAACCATCTAGTAATTAAAATATTTTCACTCCTATGACCATTTTCAAGATATACTCCATTGATGGGAGAGGATAGTGGTCTTTAACAAAAGCTTTGTTTAGGTCCTTAAAGTCCACGTAGAGGTGAATCTCCCCTTTTTTCTTATGCATTGGGACTAAGTTGGTGACCTATGAGGAATTTTTTATTGGAAGTATTATACTAGCCTCAATGACCTTGGAGAGCTCCTTATGCATCAATGGTTCTAGCTTTGGATTAATAGGCCTCTACCTTTGGTGCATGGGTTGTATGCCAAGATCTAACTCAATTATATGTTGTGTTAAGCCTAGATCAAAACCTCTAAAATATTTTTAGCTTCATGCAAAGATGTCATCATATCCCCTACTAATTTTAATTAAGCTTTCAATTTCTAGTGTGTAGTAAACCTTACCAGATTTAAGAGTTTTACCCTTTGAAATGACTATAGGCACATATATTTATTCCTTGACTATCATACCCTACATTTCTCCTTTGAATTAGACATCAACGTAGAAGATACTTTCTAGGGTGACCGACCCTTTTGGTAAAAATTTTCCCTTCAACTATATAACTTGATATTTTATTAGGATTATAGCTACACCTGGTTCAAAGAACAAAACTCTACCTTGTCCTATAAGAAGTTGATGATTTTATCATATTCTCAAACACTTTACAATTCTCTACATTATTAAGAACTACTAATATGGCCATGATCTTAATGAGTCATTTTGATTCATTCATTATTTTGTGAAGAATGTCATATTGTGACCCTATAGTTACAAGCCTATCTGTATCGACATTCTACACTCTTGGTAAGGAAATGATGTTGAATGTATCGAAGCCTTCTATTAGATCACACACTCTATGTTTATAGGCTTTCAAGCTATATTATCTAGCTTGGTTGACAAGCAACTCACTATCACCTAGCATTTATAGTGCTTTAATTCCTTTCTTCTGCACAAGTTGAAGGCCTTGGATTAGTGCCTCATCTTCAATAGTAGTGTTAATGCAAGTGAACTAAAGTCTAAAGGCATAGAAGTTTTTTCATTTTGGGGTGACACCAACATGACAATAATTCTTACACCATTCTTACTTTGGGATCCATATAAGTACAATTATCATGTACCTTTAAGGTCCTTACATGCTTTTATGAGCTCAGGAATTGTAGAATTCTCTTCTATGATGTAATATGTGCCTCACCCCATCTTTGCATTATCATATGGGTCATACTGAAAGAGTTTGTGTGCCCATTAATCCATTAGATTTTTTGGGGTCTCCTCTAATGGTATCATAACCTCATGGATAATTGAATCCTCCTCATCAAAAACCACATAATTCTACTCAACTGGGCTAGGAGAGTATGTTTTGACATGGCTTTTAAAGATAACATCTACCCTAATAGTCACCTTAATCCTATATCTAGTTCTCAATAGCATATGTGACCAATATAAATATAAATACCCACCTATATTTGTCATGAAATATCAAGACAAGAAAATGGAAAAGTAGGGAGGCAAGTCAATGACTATGATGTCCTGCATAATGGAAATATCGAGGCATGCATGTAAAATGAGATTCAAATTTTTGATTATACCTATAGATTTTACCATCATGCCATTGATCTAGACTACTCTTTTTGAAATAAGGGTGTATGTAATTACACATATATCTACAATCTTCTTTAGCATTATTGAGTTACGCCAAAGTCATTCATTTAATTATGAACTAAGTGATGTCCGATGATTAGGGAGACATAGAATGGAGATGGATTATTGGTATTTAATAACTACAAATCTTCTTATTTAGGTTGTAATTGACTAATAGAGGTATTGGGTGGTATTTTGGGGGCTTGACACTCCTAAAAACCTTTCAATGTATCTTGAATCAAATTATGTTGAGATAGAATGGTGAGCACATCCCACATTGTGACAATGAGGCTCACCTTCTTCATTTGTTATACTATACTGAAGGGAACCTGAGATCCCTTTGGTTGTGGATTTATAATAACAAGCTCTCCTAATGTTTTTGTATTAACCTAAGGTTTCCCCTCATTTTCACTATCTTTTTCAAGTGCAAAGGTTATGTAGGTGCCTTGGCTTGCACACTTACATGATTGACTTGGGGAACTAAAGGCAAAAGCACTGAGGCTAGTGTAGCTTCTTATATAACTATTATTTTAAATCTTGTGTTGAAATAAAGTAGAGTGTCCCCTCCACTAGGCATGCTACTTTGATTCACATAGCTAAAGTCTTCTTCTTGCCAATTGATGAAAGAGGACCCATCTTACAATTGAATTGGTGCTTGGATCCCATCCTCTTGTGGGGATACATTACTTATTTTCTCTTGTAGCTAGGGCATGATTTGTATTATGATTGATTGGTTCAAGTTCCATTTACCATAGGTGGTTTTATTATGTGGATGATTTCATGGGAAGCACCACTTGGAATCTTACACTATATTATTCTGTACTAGAATGAGGACTTAAGAAGTGCTAGTATTATTATCATTCTACACATAAGGTACCCTATTATATGTGATCCGATTTTGCATTTATATACCACCTTGGTAGGGAGACCTATTTGATTGGTATTACTAAGATAAAGGCTAATGTCTAGGGTACTACACTTTCTATCTTTTGAGGGTAACCAACTCATTCCCAAAACTTTGCAATAGAGTTTTTTACCTAAATCAACTTATTAGAAGGATTAGCAAATGGATTAGGTAGGCTCACTGTAGTAGGGATAGGTTCTAGCATTGGTTACATAGCTAATCGATTAGGGAGAGGTTATACTAATATAGGCATGGGGGGTTTAGGCACAATCTTCCCTACTTGAATCAAATAATTTTATATGTGTATTTCCATTTCATAGGCATCAGGGAAGATCATGCCGCCCATGAAATAAATCATCGCCATTATATTATTGTCAAGATATTTTAAGAAATATGATAACGCAGTGTTTAGATAAGGCTTACATAAGGGTGGAATTCTATCCTAGACTCTCTAAAATCTAAAGTATAAGTCAACCATTATTCTGTGTGGCACTCACCTTATAGTCATGAGTTGTTCTATCAAGGACAAGTGATCACTCTGATATCTAAATTGTTTTCATAATTATTTGTTGAGCTCACCCAAATTGTGAATAGAGTTCATTTATAAGCCTTAGTGCTATGAAGAACTTTTCCATTAAAGGAAGAAGCTAGTAACCTAACTATGATATTGTTCTAGGTGACATGGTACATTGGGCAAATTTTTGCAATCTCTTGGATATGACCCACAAGGGAGGTTGAATTCTCACCCATGAAATAAGATAAGATTTTGAGAGTAGACACCATATGTCATCATACTACACTAGGACTAATGTACTACCTCTATTGAAAGGGATAAACACTTGATTCATAAACAACATTGTGAATGGAATGGGGAATAGACCTCACCTTCTCACTTTTGAATGGAGGCATAGACTACACTCTAGGAGTAAACTGAATTGTACTATGTCTTTTGATAGGGTACAAGGATATTTTGATCCTCCTAATTCTTTAGGTCATTATAAGCTCACTAAAATGGAAATTGATACCTCTTGTAGATGATCTTGTTCTTCTTGACATATAGGTAAGGGGTTGATATATATAGACAAAAGATGTTTGGATTTGCTAGGTGTTCTCACTAAGTGTCTACTACACTTAATATCTAAATTTAGCACTAATTCCTTAGATTTTATTCAAATGGTCCCATCAAGTGTGTTATAAACTATTATCATTCAAAATGTGTACCCATAGAATGCTTTATGGTATAGGGAAGCTTTGTAGTGGGGCACTGAGTGCGAAGGCCTTATACAGGGTGTAAGAGGTTAAGGTATTAGGTATGGAATAATTATTGTATATTTGCACACATGAGAATAATTTATCTCACCATAATGATGGGAACATCCCTAAGTCATGGTATCATTGCACTACTTGCGATGATCCTTCAAAGTAAGCCAGATTCTTTCTATTTTAAGCACACCTAGTGTAAGACTAGCACATAGGCCTAAAGAGTAGAAATGTAAAATAATGCTAATCTAAACCTAAGATATTGAGGGAAAAGGGAGGGAGAAGGTAAGATAAGTCTAAAAGTAAAATGTGATGTGCCTGGGATAGAGCGAGTGATCCTACTACCATAAACACAATACAAACCATTGAGAACAAGAAAATATCACAAAGTTTCCACCAAGTCACTCCAAATGCATAAGTTTTTTGCATAGAGGTGTAGGGACACAACATTGAATTGAGAGGTATGAAGGTTATCCATAGAAAAAACCTATGTAGACCCTAGTGTACATAAGATACAAACTACAAGTGAGCTCTAAGTTCAATGAAGAGGTGTTGGGAATGGATGATGATGAGAGGGGTGAACAATACCCATAGATAAAGATCAAAAGACATGAAATAACACATATATTATCATAATAACGAAAAGAGGTGACCTTAGTTCTCATTAATCTGGAATATTTAACCAATATAAGGGCTCATGGAGGAAATTTTTTAGTAATGTGAGGTTGTTATAAATGTGTCAACTCTTTTATAGTGAAAGAACTAGGATTTTATAGTGATTAATCTTATTTTACAATTAATATGCCACTTAGGGGTAGTGGATGTAGCATTAAATTCTTTTACATCACTATGGCCATGCTTATTAAAGTTTTTATAGTGATTGGATCTAAAGTTAGTGGCAAGATCATTTCTAGATACACGTGTATAAGGGTATGGAAGATTTTCCTAATAGAGTTAGAGAGTAGTGTGTACTCAAGTCCCAAAGTCTAACTACTTCTATATTTAATTATTTTAACAACACCTTGATCTCCTCTTAACTACCTCTAACTACTTCCTTTATATCTAATAGCCACTCGACATGTGGTGATTTTTAACCAGTCTTAGCTCTATGAGGACACGTGTCACATTAATAGGCTCTTAGAGGAGTCTCTTGGAGTTTTAGGTAAAAGCAACATGTATGTGACACATAAAGGGATTATATTATTTTAAATTCTACCAAAAGGGGCTATCCTTAAATAAGTGTTGAGCTACTGCATGGTAGTGATAGAAGGAAATCTACACATTGCCATGTCAAAGGCATAGATGTGGGATAGTGCATGAAAGTGAGAGACTACATTGGCTAGGTATGAGGAAGACTTTTAGATGAGGGTGCATTGAAGATTGAATATCCTAGACACATTTTTCATAGTTTATAGTTTCTACTTGCATCAAACTCTTCACTTGGCCACTTAAAACTTGGGGGTCTTGCATCTTGAACTTATGGTCCTTTTTACTTGCATACCTAAAAACCTACACATGGGTGCATTTTGAAAGCTTTATATAGATCTATGCTTCTACCTTAGGTTTAAGCATATACGGGAAAAATTTGTGCAATCTATAATTGAAATTCCCAAGACCTCATAGGTGTATCCTTTCTCTAAAAGCCTTAGGTGGCCTTGTACTGACTGAGGGGTGACTTAGAAAGTCAATAGGAACTTGGGTTATCAAAAAAACTTCAATTTTTACCTTTATTTTTTTGTATAAATAGTGGAAGGAAATTTTTTAAGGCACTTCATAAAATCTAAAGTGATCCCAAAATGAACCTAAAGTACTTATATAATTTTTATTTTATGCATATTAGCTTATGAGTGGGAGTTCATATCCTCCTCACAAGTTTTCTATGAAATTTTTAACCCAATAATTCATCTCCTAGCATTGTTTCAACCCTGATCCATGTTAAGGGAATATAAATTTAGGTTGACTTATTGGGATGCTTATTTGAGTGGTTAACTAAGCTTCATTAGTAAGAGACTACCTTAGAATGTAGGTTTTAGTTAGACATCACACTACACTAAGTAATTGACTAATGTAGTGGTTGTGAAGAGGACAAGACATTTTTATAAAAAGTCAGTTAATGCATATCTAAATGACATGTTATGACCTAGTATTAATCACACATATGGGACCATTTAGAATGTACAAAAATTAATAGTTTTTAGACAACCCTACTTATCGTAGATATATTTTCAATGCAGGGCAAGTAGACCAAAGTTTTATGTCATCATATGAACTCTTGAGAGAATAAGGGACCTAAAAATCCTAATTTTCATATGCATTTGAATTTTTGGATTAAAAACATAATTGCCTCTCAAGATAAAGTATATAGATGTCATTTGATAGTATAAATCTACCTTATCAATTTTTAAGATTAAAATAATACACACAAATATTTTTGTTGTTTTTCCTTTTTAATTGCATTATCTTGATTCAAAAATGTTTGTTTGTCATACCACATCCAAAACAAGTCATTTTTTCACATCACTCTTTTTTTTAAAGAAGTTTTATGACATTTTTTTAAACCACATTTTTACCTTGGTCATTTGTCAAAATTTTATGTGTGTGTCACTTGTTTGAAAGGGGCATCATTACGCTACCCTTTTCATTCCAAGTCTTATGCCTTAGCATTTTTAAAACAAACCATTTTTCATACCTTTAGAGTAATATGACATAATTATGTTGCTCGCATTGTTTCAAATAATTGTTTCCTTATGTTCAATCAATATTAAAATCATGTGTGAATTTTGAGTCTATACCTAGTATCATTATACCATCCATCTTGGTCTAACTTGTCTATTTAAGCACCAAACCTTCTAAATAAAGTTACAAATTGGTCTTGATAAGTTTATATTTAAACATTAATTAGTTTATGCCTATGCCTCACATAACTTTGGATTAGATATTTATCTCTCACTTTTGGGTTGTGTAACATAGACTAATTCGTTTCTTGATTTAAATACTATTTTTGTGCGTAAACTTGGGAAGTGGTCTATCTTTTATGTGCCTAAATTCCAATGTATTTTTAAAAAGGTCAAGTTTGTGTTTGAATCTGAATGCCTAGTTTAAGTCAAAGTGTTTCAAAATTGTTAGATTAATTATCTTGCCTTTAGACCTAGTGTTGTTCCAAGTCTAGCTTTTATGTTGTGTTTCAAAAAGACCTAGTAATTCCCTTTTATTTTAGACCTAGTGTTGTGCCAAGTCTAGATTTTTTGTCATGTTTCTAAAAGACCTAGAACTTTTATCATTTTTAGTGTTTATACCTTTTTTTTTTGAGCCTATATTTGTGCCTTGTTCCCAAAGACCTAGCAACCATTTTTATCTTTAGACCTAGATTATAATATCTTGAAACACTTTTTACCAAGCTTGGAATTCAGATTTTATCCATTTAATTTGACTATTTGTATAATACATTTGATGTTAAACCATTTTAAACTAAGTTTATCATTTCCTATTTTAGATAAATAGTCCATTCTTAGACCAGGTTATTAGACCAAATTTTACCAATTTGAGACCATTTGTCTTTTAGATCTTGTTTTTGAGAGTTTGCATAAATCTAGACCTTCTTCACAAAATGTTAGTCATTAATTTGGATATGTCTTATTACACTCATAGTAGAGCCATATACAATCCAAGTTATGATAATGTAGTCACAAATGATACCTTTGCTCAAGACCCCAACGGTTATAATGTGGTTTATGAGCTGGATACTTATTCTCCTTACAATGATCAATCTAGGGAACAAATTAAAGATCCATTATCCCACTACTTGTTTAACACACCTCTAAATTTATATCAAGATGAAGAGAAAACTACATAATATCTTGCTAATATACCATCAGTTGTAGAACAAGCTCAATAACAACCATATTACATTATTATGTCATAAAAATATGTTCCTTATTTATTTGATCGTCACTTTATTGAAAAAAATGACAAGGTTTTAGTCAGAGTCATAGATGTAGGGACCATGTTTCCAGTAGACTCCCCTCATAAATTTTACCTAGTCTAGCTAGAGTGCCTCTAAACATGTCGATGTTGTATCAAGACCCAATCACTCATGTCAATGTTGCATCAAGACCCAAATATGTTTGTAAAAATAAAGGGCCTCATGAAGGAACACTTTAAAATGTAATAAGAATATCAAACCTATTTGAATCTAACACACAATATTAATTCCATGGCCATGTCAAATACTCCACTCATAGAACTAGTTCCTTCAATTGGAGTGCTAATTGAGTTGACAGGTCAAGATAATTTGGATATAGAACTATTTTCACAAAGAACTTCAGTTGGTCACATGTACAATGTCACATATATTAAAGAGGTGACTATAGCTTATATGTAGAATAATGTGCCAAAAATAATGGATAACATGCAAGTGTCTTCCAATCTAAGCCAAAGTGGTTTAACTACACCAACAAGTAGTATATAACAATAAGTTCAATTATTTAATACCATGAGTGGTTCACAAAATCAAGGGGTAGGAACTCCTAAATCCCAACCATATGTTACTTTCAATCCTTAACTAGTGGGTTCATCAAGAATGCAATCAAAAGGATTAAGTAATCAAGCATTGGATAGTGCTTTGACTTAACAAGTGATGAATGCTACCCCACCTCAACAAGTGATGATTAAAATTACAAAACAATAGGCATAGTCTAATCTACCATTGTAATATAAGAAGAACACTATGCCACCTCAATATGGGGCAAAAAATGTTTCACCTCGATAGGTAGTGATAAACATAGCTCTATATTTGTAGACTAATATAGTTTTACAATTGAAAATGTTTTCTAAGCAATAATGTATGTATATTGGTCAAATACAAATTATGAAAACTCTATAAGTGTTTATTTCACAATAGGTGTTTATACAATAAAGAGGTAATACTATCCAAAAAGTACTAATTAGGCAAAAATTGCCTTTTACTTAACACGTGCCACATATCCCAAGATATGCCCTTGGTACACAACAAGATCCCCTTATTCAACTAGGTTTGAATAGTCAATTGCAAGTCCATACTCAACCTTAGTAGGCAAAATATTTTACCCAAAGCCATATCCTTCAATCACAACCCCAATTACATTAGAACAAAAGCTATATACTAAATCTAAACTAGAATATAGCACAATAATGTGTGAAATTTCAACAATTACATCCCATTCTAGAGATGCATATTCCTAGTTAATTCTCTCATCAAACTAACATTTCACAACAAACCATGCCTCTATTATACCCCAATCAAGGTAATCCACTTTTGATTACCCAACCACCACCTCAGCCAAATGTACCATCCAATTTATTAGCCTAAGAATTGAAACAAATCAAGGATGTGATTGTTACCTTCAAACAAGGAAGGAGAGAAATAAATTCAAGTTAGATGACATGTGTTCATACCTCTTCAACATGGAGTATCTTTAGATACCATTTCATCCAAGTTATGAACCACCAAAATTTGATAAATATAAGGGTAAAGGATACCCTTTGTCCCATTTGATAGAGTTGTTTGTCACTGTTCAACTAGTGGATTATGGAAAAATTAACCTCCTCTTTTTGTTTACTTAAAGTTTAATAGGATAAGCTTTGGATTTTTTCCTCAAATTTTCAAATAATTCCATATCTAATTTTGATGACCTCTCGAACAAATTTGTTCAACATTTCTCCTTTAATCTCAAGTATGAGATTTCATTATTAGATTTGACTTAGGAAAATTAAAAATTTGGTGAGATATTTTCAAGCTATTTATACATATGGAGGGTGTTTTCTAGTCACTTCACCCACAACTTACCAAACAAATAATAGGTCATTTTGTTTACTAAAATTTTTCATAATGAGATATACTATAATCTAGAGCTTTAGTGTGAACATACCTTCAAATAGATCTTATACAAAGGTTTAAAAATTGAAAAGGCCCTTATTAATAGATGGATTATAAAAATAACCTCCTCAAACTATAATCAAAATAAAAACCAAAGTGCAGGCATGAGTCAAAACCCTAACCAAGTCTAAGTGTAAGTATTAACACTAGCTTAGGATAGAAAATATGAGAAGTCCAAGTAATAAAACCATAATAAGAATGTTTGTTTTAAATGGAGTAACTTAGTCACACCATGTCCAAATGATGAAAATACCATCTAATCAGCCTACATTAGCAACCTATGTAACAAGTGCATCCTATGTACCAACTTAGACCAACTCCAAAAATGCAACAGCCACTACATTTTCAAACCCTTCCTCTAAGAAGAAGACCCACTCTTCAAATCTTTGATGACTTTGGTGAACTTATCAAAATAATGTATCACAAGCTAGCTACAACTAATATGATTAATTAGCCAATTCTAAAGCACTATCCTAAGGGTATTTTATATCCATACTAGTATAGAGAGCATGAGTTATATTAATACCATCATGTTGATGGACATAACATATTCTATTGTGTGAAATTGAAGCACCTCATTGAGAATATGTTGGAAAATGGGGAGATTACATTGGATAATAGAGCATCTACATCCAATCAGAACATGGGTATTTACCAAAAAGAAATTCTTTAACATAATAATAATAATCATCAACATCAACAACAAAGACCAAAACAACAACAACAATAATATCAAAAATCACTATGAAAACAACATAAATATCTATAGTAACAATAACATCAATCGAATGAGAGGAATGAAGCAAAAAATGACCCAAACAACCAATAGAATTACCTTGTAGTTACACATGACTATAATAAAGTTGTATGTCATATTATAGGAGGTCACATGTATACCATCACCATTAATCCTAGACCAAGTACTAATAGAGTAGGACCATTGCCAAACAATTCCAATCAATCCATCTATACTAGTAATCCTTCCTTGAATTATGACTATATCCAAGTGCAATAACAACTAGAGTTTACTATTTTAGGATCTTATACTAATAATGCATCATTACCCCATGACCATAACCAAGTACACCAACAATTCTAGACTTATCCTATTTGGCCCATCTCTATAATAATTAAGTTACAATGGTCATGTATCCAATCCTAATTATGCAATCATGACTCAGTGGTCTATGATTACCATCTTAGGCCCATAACCTCCTCCCAATGAACCAATCCAACCCATTATGTTGGCTAGGAACAAGCCATATACAATTGTTAATGAAAATCCATATGACATTATGGAATAACTCCAAAAGACACCTGCATAAATTTCCATCTTGGATTTGTTGTGTACATCTAGTATCCATAAGAACATCATAACATAAATCCTAGGCCAATCCCAAGTTCCTAATAACATAACTCTTGACAAATTCCAATATTTGGTTAGACATCTAGCCTAGGCTAATAGTTTACCTTTGACCAAAGTGATATGTCATCCCTTGCCCTGTCCATAACAACCCCTACACATTAAAGTTGTCATAATGTGGCATAAAGTCAAACATGTCCTCATATATAATGGATTAGGCTTGAATATTATGTCTTTGAAGCTCATCAAGAATCTTAAATATACAATAAATGATCTACAACTATAAAAAATTACTATCAAGGCCTATGACAATGAAGAATAAGAATCACATGGCATGACAAACTTGTTAGTTATCATTGGGCCCTTGACTAATGATACACTTTACCATGTGTTAGACTTAGATTTATCATACATTTTGCTCTTGGGTAGACCTTGGTTACATGAAATTCATGTAATACCTTTGACATTACATCAATGTCTCAATTTCTCATGCTTAGGCATGGAGGTCACTATCAATGGAGATTTTCATCCCTATAAATATTATAAACATTTGAAGGTTGAGTGTGAATGTTACAACTACCACTTTGGCCTAGATTTAGTTCCCAAAAAGGATAAAGATAAATAAATAATTTTCAAATTTATAGAGGCCAATTGTATAGACCTAGATAGTATTGACTCATCTTCACATATGTCTCCTCTTGAAATGTCTAAACATTTTACCATCTTGACTAATGGCCCAAGAGAGTAGTTGACCCATGACACATTCCATATTGTTAAATTTCCATATAACCCCAAGTCCTATGGAATACCTAAAGCTAGTCCACCTTGCATGGAATGGAAATGAAAAGTAAAAGGCAAACTACATAGTCCAACTCTTGTCATTATCACACCGGCCACTACCCAAGAAGAGGACCCACTTGCTAATGATGAATCTTGGTTGTACAATGACAACTTGGTTGATTTCTACAAAAATGATAAATATCCCATTCCTAATAGGATCATGGATAACCAAACCTATAAAGGTGTAGGATTAAAGCCAAATCAATAGGGTACTCTTTAGCTAATCTCTATAACTTGATACAAAGGAAGTTATGGTCTCATGTTTAAACTGCTTGGGGGTGAATCCACATATCTTATTCATGTTCCAATGCCAACATATAGTGATGATGATGCTGAAAGTGAAGTAGAGTCTGATCATAGCATTTATGAAAACCTTACCAATACCAACCTTTTTGACACACATGCCATTCATACCATTACCCCAGTAATCCAACATAACCCACTCCTTTATATCATCCTCAACTTATAGCCTGGGACAAATAAGAATCCATAATTCTTGTAGACAAGTTCAAATATGATGAGGCCTTTTGAAAATTTCTAGGCCTAAGAGACAATGTTTCATTAGGAGACCACAAATAAGGGTTATCTATCCAATTAGATCCTATAGCCTATTTTGAATAATAGGTAAACTCATTTAGCCAAAAATAAAAGATTAAAACATTGAGGTCCCAAAGCGAATACATCTTTGAGGAGCTTTTGGACCAAAGTAAAAGTAAAGAGAAAGGATATTATTTTGATGAAAACCTATTTTAGGTGCCATTAGATGGGGGTGTTTACCTTTCCTTGAATGAAGCTTGAAAGACCACCAATGATGAACTTGATTTTGGGTCTGATTTTAGTTAAATAGAACATGTCTTTGATCAAATTATCTAATAATTTCCAATAGTATTTGTAACATGGCCATCCCTACCATTGGGAGATTTAGATTAATCTCGTTTAGGAGATTTTAAATAACTAGTCCAACTAGATGACTTTGAAATTATAGGACAATTCACATCATTTCCAACCATTTAGGAGGATGATTTGACTCTCCTAATAGAATATACTATAGAGGTCAATAGCAAGACTTTATTTAACTCAAAGTGGATAAAATTAGGTTTGTGCTTCACTAAGGAGGAACATGAAATATTTATATCCCTTTTGAGATAATTTGTTGAAATTTTTGCATGGGCCTATTCATACATGCCAGGTTTGAACCCCACCTTGGTTGTACATCAGCTTGTTGTACATCCTAATGCCAAACCTATGAAATATAAATTGCGTAAGATGCATTGTTGTATTATTATATTAGTTAAGAAAGAGTTGGAAAAACTCTTGGAAGTGAGATGCATATAACCAATTGAATATTTAGAGTGGATCTCAATTGTTGTGCCTATTAGTAAGAAGCCATAAGGAATCAAAATCTATACTAATTTTAGAGACATCAATAAGGCCTACCCAAAGGGCAAATCTCCTCTATTAAATATTGACATGATCATTGAATCCATAATAGGGTATGATATGCTTTCACTTATGGATGGATTTTTAAGATATAACCAGATCTAGATAGCAATAGAAGACAAAGAAAAGATAACATTCACCACTCTTTAGGGAATGTTCTATTATCAGGTTATGCCATTTGGCCTCAATAATGTTGGGGCCACATACCAAAGATCTATGACCATAATATTTTATGATATGATACATGACATTGTTGAATACTATGTTAATGACATATTAAGTAAATCAAAGACCTATTTTGATCATCTAGCTACACTATGAAGAATATTTTAGAAGATTCATGAATGCAAGATCAAACTTAATCCTAGAAAGTGCATCTTTGGTGTCACTTTAGGAAAATTGATACACTTCATCATCTCTCATCTAGTCATTGAAATATATCCTACCAAAGTAAAATCCATTATCAAGATACCACCACCTTCTAATTTGAAGTAGATCCATAGTTTGGAAGGAAACATCTAGCCTATTAGATGCTTCATTTAGTAGTTGTTTAACAAATTCCACCCTTTCACTAACTTAATGAATGAAGGTGTTACATTTATTTGGGAGGAACATTGTCATAAATCCTTCAAGCACCTAAAGGAATATCTTCCCAATCCACCTATTTTGTAACTTCCAATGCTATAAAATCCATCTCTATTATAGCTATCTACCACATACAAAACCATGGGGACACTTCTAACTTAGCATGATAATAATGTAAAAAATCATACCATGTACTATCGAAGTCATACACTGGTCACATATGAACATAACTATATGTAAATATAAAAATATTATTTAGCTATGATCTTTACAACCCATAAGTTATGGCATTACATACTTAACAACAAGACCAAAGTTATTTCCAAAGTAGATCTGATCAAGTATCTACTATTTAAGATAGATTTACAAGGCCATATGGCTAAATGGATCATGATTTTGAGGAAATTCAAGATTGAGTACATTGACCAAAAAGTTATAAAGGGATAAGTACTTGAAAATTAGCTTATTAAATCTCCCCTTATAGATACCGAACACCTCACTTTTCAATTCTTAAATGACTCCATCATGACCATCATAGAAACACCTCTTAAGGAACATCATTGGAATCCATATTTTAATGGATAATTCACATTGCATGGATTGGGGGAAGGTTTATTGTTTATCACACCATAGGGGGATCTTATTCCCAAATAATTTCATATCACATTCTCTTGTACTAATAACATGGTTGAATATGAAGCACTCATTGTAGGGCTTCATTAAGTGGTACAATGGAATATTTAGCATCTCATAGTTTATGGTGATTCTTAGTTAATCATCAATCAAGTTACATACCACTTTTAGACCAAAGATGAAAAGTTGGTGCCATGTAAGGACATGGTGTACACTCTCAAACAATATATTGCCAACATAAAGTTTGAACACATACCTTAAGATAATAATAGGATAGTAGATGCCATGTCTACAATCAGTTCTTTGATCCACTACATAGATAAAGAAAAAGGAATATAAATTCCTTGTTAAAAATATTCTAGCACTTGCTCATGAACCTGTGACCATCACAATGATCTATGATATTATTTGTCCCAACTCTATTTGGTACTTAGACCTATATAATTAACTTCACGACCATATAATACCACTAGACCTATCATATAAACAACAAAAGGCCTTTATACACCAAACCTCTTACTATACCTTACTTTGACCAACCCTTTACTACTAATGCTTTGATGGAACTCTACTTCATTGTTTAAATTTAATAGAATTCACATTAACATTACAATAAGTTCATGGAGTATGTGGAGCACACACTAGAAGGGGCATTGTACCCAAAAAGCTCCTATGTACTAGTTATTATTGGCCAACTATGGAAACATATATAGCTACTTATGTCAAAAGGTGCAACAAATGTCAAAGACATGCCAACTTGATTCATGCCCTAGCCAAAATGCTCAATTGATTCTTACACCATGGCCATTTTCAAATTAGGGACTTGATCTGACTGGAAATATTATCCCTACCTCATCTAATGGCCATAAACACATCCTTACCACTACCAAATATTTCACTAAGTGGGTTGAAGCTATACCTATCACTTATATGAATATAAAAGATATTTCCAAATTCATCTTTAATCATCTCATATGTGGATATGGTATCCTATCTAACATAATATCTAATAATGTTGGATCATTTAATAAAAAGGATGTCAAAGAACTTTGTGTCAAGTACAACATCACTCAATATTTTTATACTATATATTACTCACAAGGTAATGGCCAAGTAGAGGCATCCAATAAAACCATTATCAACATCCTTAAAAAGATTGTCAATTATGTTGGCCATGATTGGCACCTCCAAATACTCTGTGCCCTCTAGGCATATTACACTAATTATCATATTCCCACTAGATCCACACCATATTCCCTAGTCTATGGCACTAAGACCATTCTTCCCATTGAGGTTGAGTTACCTTCTCTAAATATCTCATTGAAACATATCCTAGATGATTAATATTATAGAGTATCTTTCCTATAAAAGATAGAGTTACTTGATGAAAAATGCATGGTTTATTTCAACATCCTTCAAGCATACCAAAACAAACTCCATGACTAATACAACTGGTAGGTCAAACATAGAGAGTTTAAGCTTGGGTATCTTATTTTCAAATAAAACCATAGATAAAAAGAATAAGGGAAATTTCAAACCAAATTTTATAGGTCCATATGTCATTATTGAAAATTATGGCCTCAGAGTGTATAGGTTCATTACACTAGATAGAAATGAACTTGATGAGCCCATGAACATAATACACCTCAAGTGTTATTTCACTTGAGGAACCTAAAGTATTATTTAAGAGGATAATTTATGCTATACCATATAATCATCTTATTTTTACCATAACCTATACCATTCTACCATGCCTTCACTATTGACCAAAGTTTTTTTAACCCTACCTACCCACCCTTTTGACCTTGGTTCTACTCCATTGGTTCTTATACCACATTAAAGCATGGGGATTTATATGGAATTTCATTAGTTTATTTAGTATTCTAGATAGAAGCAACATCTTGGATTAGTATGATAGTGTTTTGGTAGTTACATCCTTCATTTTTTATTTTATTTCCTTGCAAGTGTTACTAATTATAATCACCTTTTAGCAAATAAATGTCCCATTCCATGTTACTAATTATAGATACCTTTTGGAAAATTAGTATCATTAACATATGTCATTATTTCCTAATTATATCTTCCTATGGATAAATTATTAGTAAAATCTTTACCATGGTTTTCCATATCACCTTGATATTCTTATGTTATATTGTGCCATTTACCTAATTCATGAAATTACTACTACCTAGTTATATTCCTCTACTGTCAGGTAGAACTAAAGTGACTTGAGGTCCTCATGGGACTATGTAGGTAGCACTCAATTCATGTTGAGGTCATATTATTCAGCATTTTGTGAGCATTTTCAAGTTGAATGCTCTTATCATTTGGTGAGTAACCTAAGCCATGCTCTCATCATTTTACAAGTTGGATTATTCTAAGTCTCATAATTATTGATCAATTTGAGATGCATATAAAATTCACAAAACATTTGTAAAATATATAGAAAATCTTAAAAATCACAAAATCATGAAAATTGGCTTAAAATATCTATGTGAGATATACATCTATCAAAATTTTAGGATGGGTCATCTTGTTTGTTTATATTATTTATAGACCACCTAGGTGTTTTTCTTCTCATTTATAGGAGAACTACATCATCCAAAGGTTCGCACAGACTATGTAGGTATCACCTAGATATATGGGGTATCTTGATTTAGCTTGGATGTGCCTTCATTTAGTTTTTTCAACCACTTCTTTGACTTAAGGATCTTGGGACCCCTAACTATTTATTCAGTAACCACTTGTCATTTAGGTTCCCCATCCTTCTTGGCCTTAAGTCATATTCTCTCATTGTTTTTTGAGTTCACATAGTGATCATTATATATTTAACTTTGATACATCAATGATCACTTGTTTCATCTTATGCTCTCACCATTTTACAAGACCATTCTTATATTCATCTACAACACAATCATGTTTTTCTCGATCATCATTTTCTTATATACCATATCTTGGGAGTACTACATTTGTCCTAAATTTCATGTTGGATATTGAATCCATGTAACTATGTAGGTAGTATCCCTTTGCCTTGTTCATTTGGAGTCAGCTCGACTACCCCTTCCTTTTCTTCTATTCCCCCATTTTGTTTGTTTGTATTATTATCTCATATATCCTAGAGGCAAGTTTGATATTATATTTTGTTTTTTCATTTCTATATAGCCTAGGGACAACCTTGTACCGATTGTCCTTGTGTTGTTATAACTTTGTCATTACTATCTAGCTTAGGGGTCACCCTATCTCCAAACATAACACCTCTATTACACACGTATGAATAATTTATTTTATATCTTCAAAAAAATAATGACTAACCATTATTTGTGTTTGATTCATTTTTATTCTCATTGTTTTATATTGTTGTGTCTTTCTTTTTGTTTCTTGGTGTTTTGTTGTGCTTTTTGTTTATTGGTGTTTTGTCTTTATATTCATTTGCTTGTTTACCTATTTGTTTGATTTCATTATTGTGCCTTGCCTTTGTATATTTGAATTAATTGGGTGGTTCCTTATGCATTATAATTAATTCCATTCATATTCATATGTCAACATTATCATCATGGTATTTATCATTGGTGTATTATTTTCACTTATATATTGGATCACATGTCAGTCCTTATGCATAATATGACTAGGTTATCATGGTGTTATATATCATGGTGATTATCATCATTTGATTCAGTGAAATTAGCTCAAGAAATCTTACAAGCCATGATGTTATGGTACTTCTCCTTGGTCACCTAAAAAATTCCCAATCTATCTAAATCATTTCCAAAATATAGAGTAATTAAATCATGAATGAATTTTAATCCTTATTAGTTAGGACATACATCTCCATACTATCAGGTTGCCCAAATTTGCATTTCTCCTCTATAATAAATTACTCTTACTTCATTAGTATGGATTCAATCCATAATCCTCCTTTTCCAATTTTCCATATTGTTTCAAATCATAGTGCCACTAATTATAACCACATTTGGGAAAATCACTATGTTTTGACCTATTTAGATGTTAATGATTATAACTGCCTTTGGGAAAATTATTATCATTATCCTATATAATTGGGGTATGTTTTCATTGTGATAATGATTATACCTACCTTTGGGTAAATAATTATCTCTATCCACCCAATTGGGGCATGTTTTCATTTTGCTAATGATTATAACCACTTTTGGGTAAAGCATTATATTTTTACCTCACTATGACAATGATTATAACCAGATTTGGAAAAATAATCATGTTTATCTACCCAATTGAGGAAATTTTATATGTCATTGATTATAAACACCTTTGGTAAAATTAGTCTTTTCCACCCCCCTTTTACCTTTAGGTCCCCTCATTTTCTTATTTTTGAGGGAACAATCACTGATCTTATTTGCCTCCTACTCCCTCGAGGGGACATCTAGTGCTCATCCATTGCCTATTGGGGAATTAAGAATTAAATACCCTTTTCATTTTTTGAGAAGATGTTACTATGCCTATAGCTTTTAACACCTTCCTAAATAAGGGAAAACTATAGATACCCCATTTTGGTGACACTTGCCTTCTAACTAGATTTCAGATTGATTTCTACCAAACATTGCAAATTAAGCCTAAAAATGATTAAACACACATATATCATCCACACATCATTAATTAATTATAATAATAATATTTAGGCATCCCTATTTGGGGTATTATACTTTATTCAACAATAACCTCTCATAGATTCATCCTTAGTCACCTTGTGACCTAACAACAGGTAGTTTGGCATTTGGACACATTAAGTAGGGCACTTGAAAAAATCATAAAAGAGATAAAATGATAAAAAAAATGAATTAAATAGTTAAACTATACTAAATGTGTAACTAAAATATCCATTTGTAATTAATGAATATCTAAAAATAGAAATTCAAAAAATTAAAATATCAAGCTTTTTCGTCATTACTTTTGTGAGTTGTCAAGCATTCATAAAATATGTAATTTGTGAGCCATGATTATTAATTGAAATAATAATTACATGTAACATCATTAACTAAAATGGAGTTGAATTTAACTCACCTAGGGTAATTTTTAACTTGTTTTATGCTTAAATCCTAACCTAACTCAACTTGGGTAAGAGTTAACTTTGGAGGCTATAAATACAAGGTCTTACCTATTGATCTCTAAGCATTTTTAGTGAATGTTATTATGCCTAAATAACTCTAATGATATATTTTTATGTAAATTTATTATGCTAAAATAGATCCAAGAATCCTTTCTAGTAGTGTTACCATGCCAATTTGACAAGCTAAACCAAGGTACCAAAGAGAGGTGGAGTAATGGAGCTTCATTGACAAATATTTCTTGAGAACATATCCAAGGAAGCCAATTCAAAAAGCCATTTTATAGATACAAGGAAGGTAAAAGGATGATTTTATTTGTTTTATAGTTGTGTTTTCATTGTATGCTTGTTACCTATGCTCTCCTTAGTGTCTAGGCTAGAGGTGTTAGTATTTAGTATGTTTATTTTGAGTTTATTTTCTTAAATAACACTATACTTATCTCCCCTCTATGGATTCCTTGTTCACAGTCACCACCCAGTGGTTTTTAAACCATATCACAATAAAATTTATAATATTTAGATAAAATGGGTTCTAAAAATCTTTACTCATGAAGTCCAATTTTTTCCCTTATGATTCATCTTTATACACATCTGAATAACCTTTGTATATTTAATATGTTGAAAATATGACACAAGGCCTTATTCAGACAACCAAGAGTCATCATATCATTTTATTTGTTTGTTAGATAAGAGGTTGGGATGAGCAAATGTTGTTTTACCAAACTGATAAGTGATCAACTTAAATTCCTTCATGGTGGGATGTTCATATATTTAGGGTGATACAAGAAGTTCACCTACATGGAGGGTGTGGTAATCATATTCATCACATCCCTTTGAAATAATTTTAAAATGGGAAGATACATGTGGATTAGAGGACATGGATGGTAGATCATTAAGGTGGATGTATGATTTGGATTTGTTATTTTCAAGGGGTGTGCTCTTAGTACTTGGACAATAAATGGCATCCTGATAGAGTCATTATAAAACATGACAATATTAGAAGGGTTTTAAATCACCAATAATTATTACTTCCATTCTAGAATATAAAAAAATGACATATTTATAGTGTGTGGATGGTACAACCTACATTTCATGTATCCATGGGTATCCCATAAGGATGTTGTAAGGTAGTTTGAAATATATCACATGAAGTAGGGTTTGATGTGTAACATGTCTTACCATGATAGGAACATAAATAGTGTCGTATGACTATATTTCATTATATCATAAGCCTTTATTGTGATAATTTGTGGTCCAAGTGAGGATTTTAATATACCAAATTTTTTATTAAATTAATATTTCAAACATTAACTTGAGAACCTCTATCTAAAAGCACTTTTTTTATTTTTTATTTGTAATTATGACCTCAATATACAAGGGGTTGTTATGATTAGGACCAAGTGGAGACATGTCTTAAGGATCAAAGTTAATTTCTTGGGTGGACAAAAGGTGTCCCATAAGGGATTAAAACTAACTAGGGTCAATATCAATAAAAAATATTGACTCCTAGAGGGATTTTTTTAAAGAATGTCTCAATGGGTCAAAGATGATTTGATAAGATCCATAATGTATATTTGGTAAGGAGTTTGCTCGAGGAGTTGGATGATGTCATAGTCACCTTCAAGAGTAGTTAGAGGAGGTATTGTAACATTGAATTTTTGTGTTACATTTTAAGGGGATGATTTTGAAAGTGCCCTTAGTATAATGATTTAACCATGATAGGTAATGAAAACATACTATGAAGAAATAAATTTAATATTAATTATAAGATGATTTTGAACACGAGGGAGTTTAGGTGATTTGGCCTTTATCTTAATAGTATAAACTAAATGTTTATAATGGTTGATGTGGCTAATGAGTGAGTCATAATGATGGGGGTCCATCTGTATTCCACATGGTTGGAAGTGGAAGCTTGAACTTGGTCCCATTGTGTACCTTTCTATTTCTAGTCATGTTATGGAAATGAATTTAGATATATACCAATTTTATGATATTTAAAAGGTGACTCTTCTCATCAACTTCTAATTCACCTCAATAAATCATGTCCTAGATTTAGTTTTTGAGTTTCATGATTTTATGAGTGCCATGACCCTTTAGTCTATGATATAAACAATAATCATCCTATTTATACCATACTAGTTGGGGTTGACTTTCATCAATTGGTTTAACTTTATGAAGCATGATGATATTGGTGGATATAAACTTTTTAAAGACAATTTATACAAGATCAACAAGATAAGTGTATCCATGTTTCTAATATTATCTCTTTGGTTTTACCCTATGAACAATGATGATTGATTCACCTTAAGAAATAGGGGGTTATAATCTTTAATTGTTTGAACATGATTTGTATCTGTCACTCCATCACCAATTACATTTTTGTTCTTATTGAAGAACTTTGGCTTTTATGATGAGGGATGAGTTTGATTTTGATCATTTTTTGAAAATGTTTTTATTGTCCCATTGGAAAGGAGGTATTTGTATATTTTATCCCCCTTTTCCATAATCTAATCAAAGTTATTTACATAATGTAACTATAGTTGAAGATCTATTTATTTGTTTAGATTAGTGATGAAGATAGTTTTGAATTATTTTTTAGGGTCCGAGTAGGGGAATCATCTTGTAAGACTTCATCATCATTTTTAAAATTATAAAGATATTTATCCATTCCTTTTTTAAAAATTATATAAAACTAATAGGGTTATTTTGTGCTTTACATTATAGGAAAAATGTTTGACAAATTTATCATTTAAGTCCCCAAATAATGTGATCGATCCATTAGGGATGTGCATAAACCATTCCAAGGAAAATCCTCCAAGACTATAAGGGAACATCATAAGTATTTACTCAAAATTTTACACTAATTATTGATAGGACATGAAAAATTATATGTCATGTTATCATAGGTCTCCCTTTCCTTTATATTTGTCAAATTTAGGAGGTTCAATATGATGAGGAAAGGAGCACACAAAATGCCCTTGTCAAGTGGGTAAGGTCTTAGATATTTAAATTTATAATTATTTCTATGTGACCCTACCTCTATTACATGGAGAACATCTTTCATTGCTTTCCATTCTTAGGAAAACATGGGATCTGATAAAGGTATGAATATTGATGTATAATGTTTAGGTTGGCTATGGCTTTGGTTTGTGAAAGGTTGATTAGTTTTACATGGTATTTTGGTAGTTTAAGGCCTGTTAGCTTTGAGGAATATTAGAGATAAAAGGGAGGACACTTGATGAGTTATTTTTTTGAGTAAATCAAGTAAGGATTGTTTATGTTCATGTTCTTCTTGGTTTTTTAAGGTGGATTTCCCTTTGCCGTGCATTACACAATTGATATTTATAGATTCAACTTAGGGTTATTATATTTCATCTTCAAAAGGGATATGGATTGGTGTATTCCTTGTATTTTAGGGATAAAATTATGTATTTAATATTTTCATGGTTAAAATTTAGTAGGAGTTAGGCTCATACATTGAGAAGTTTACGCAATAGTTCACCCTAATTCTCATAAATGCATTCTTGTATTTGGGATTACAATGTTCATAATTTAAAAAGTAATATTAGGCATCTTTATTATGTCTATCTATGCCAATAATTTTTATTCATCATTATCATAATGTTTCCCACCCTATAAAAGAGTTTTAAGGTCATTGGTGTGGTTTTTTAATCTAATCCTAAGGTGTTGTCAAGTTTGGACAAGCATGGTGTAAAAGTGTGAATGGACTAGGACTAGTTTCTTAGATGATATAAGTAAAGAGATTAAGCTTAGTCTTAATCAAATATAGATTTGTGATATGTGATTAGAGGATTTGATATGGTATTATAATATGGGATTAGATGATTAGCAAAGTGTTCTTAATAAAAAATGATATTTGGGATGTGAGCTATTTTTTAGTGGGATTAGGTTATGATATAACAACCTTAGATTTGAATTGGATGAGGTGAAAAGATAATATCATTATTTTAACTTGATTAGATGTGTGCTAGAATAAAACTAGCTAAAGAAATGATGGGTTGACTAGGTTATGATGGACCTTATCTAAATTTGATGTGATTATATCAGGGCTAGCTTAATAAAGTGTTTATATAGGATTTTATCAAGGAAGGTGATAATGAGGTTGTATTATGTAAGTGATTTGACTATAATTATTATTTAAAGAAAGCTTAGGGAAGTTTAATAATGGTCAAGTGATGGGGGGATTTTAGACAAGGTTAAATTTCATGGGAGAATGTGTGTAGGAGAAAATATGTGTTTATATGGTGATGAGGTGGATATTATAAGGATTAGAAAATAATTTTATATGTAGACCTCATGTTAGACATGATGAGGTGATATATTTGGTGTAGGGTATTGTTTTAAAATTAACATTAGTATCAATGACACACAAACAAGAGAACACAATATGATAAGCCCATACTAGTAGATAAGGGTGTGTAATGAAACAACCAACCAATCAATATAATCATGTATACTAGTGCCTAGGTTGGTATCTAGACCCTCACCCTATGTCTATATGTGGTGAGTTCTCTTTGAGAATGTTCTGCTCCCTACATCAAAAGTTTTTTGTAGATGAAGATCTTAATCTAAGTTGCACAAGATATCTAAGGGAGTCCCCTTTATACTTTATGGTAAAATGTGGCTCAAGTCGATATAAGGAGGTTTTTTAATGCATGCATATTAGAGTGTTACCTTATAACTTCATGAAATCTTTATGGGGAAATATGCTTAGCTTTATGAAAGTTGTCCTTGATATTTATACTCCACCATAACATAGAATTTTGACTAATGTATGGTGATGAAATCCACATCATGTTTCCCATAAAAAATAAAAATGTATGGAGTTTTATCTACTATTTTATATCTCTAAGGTCACCCTATGGGTGTGAGGGGAGATCATACACAACATTAGCCTCAGGTTGTCAAACAGGAAAGTAAAAAGATTATGCTAAAATGCTCAAATTTAATATGTAGACATAAATTGATTAATTAACCTTAATTAAGTGTGATAAAATTAATGCTATGAAAGGTTTTATTATGCTTGAATTTTTTATGGGTAGTCCTTACCCACAAGGAATAATAGTTTGGTTCAACTCTTGGAAGGCAACCTATAAAAATTCAATGAAAATGAAAAATCATGTTTACATATATAAAAATCATAAATCCATAGAATGAAGTCACATATGCATATATCAAAGGCAAATATACCAAAAATAAATCCATTAAATATACCATATTAGTTCAAAAATAGAAAAGAATCAAAATCACTTTTGTTGACAATGAAACCACTAATCTATAGAGCGAATTTGATAAGGTTAGATAAAAGCTGCTAAAATAGAAAATAGCCTAGATTTTCAAATCCATTAATATAAAAAAACTATTATACAAAAAAATTTAATCCATTTTTTCTTAATTATAAAGACACTACTATATTAATAAATCCTCTAAAATAGTGAAAAAAACCACTAGAAATGAAATGTGAAATCAATAAAATCAAATATATGATAATAGATAGGAATCATATACCTTCTCAAATCCATGTATGGACTAATAAATGTCAATTCTATCAAGGATGATACCATGATTTTGTATAGATTAATTCACAAACCTACACATAGAAACATGAAAAGATGGAAAATCAGTAAAATGATGTCAAAATTATCAATATTAACACAAATTTACAAATTTATAAAACATGATTTTTAAAAAATAGTCAATTCCAGACAGACCATAGTGGTTAAATCCAATGGTCTATCATGAATTCTTAAATATCAAGAGCAAATATATATTTTTTAATATCAATGCTACATATTTGTCATATTGAATTCTAATATGTTATAAGTGAAGTTGAATTTATAGAGATAGAAGTTGTGTTTACATAGAGATAAGTCATGCATAGTCTAAAAATGAAAAATCATAATATTTTTTTGTTTTTGGTCACCAAATATTCATTTGAAGGTACCTATAATCTTGTTAGAACACACCAAAGCCTTAATAAGCATAAGTTAGGGGTAAAATAACACTTTAGGAATAAAAATTTGAATTTAAGATTAATGAAGGACAAGTATAAAATCCATTATCTATCATAACCTACACAACACCTCTAATTGGGAAAAGGAAGTAATTCAAATGTAAATAATCAAATTAAATCTACCCTTATTAAAAATTTGTTGATAATCCCAAATGACAATATAAGATTTTTATGGATTATTGATATATTGGATTAATTTTAAAATAACTCAAGATTGTTGCATTAATGGTGATGGAGGATGCTTTTGAGATAAGGTGGAAACATAATATTATTGATTTAGATTGTATGGGAATGAAGGTGGGTATAGAAAAGGTGATGGAGGAGATCAGTGGATAGAAATAATCCATGGTGGAGGGAGATATAAGGGTGTACAAATTTTATATGAATTTAAAATTCCCAAATAATTCTAGAGAAATTATTAGTGAGGGTCTCTAGGTATCTTAGAGAATTCTAGAGCCCATTAGAATAAATTAATGAATATTAAATGGTGATGAGAAAAGTATTTTGTAGGAATTATAGTTTAGGTAGGTAGAGGTTGGTGAGGGATGGATTTTAAATTCCTATATATTATGTAAGATTAATTAGATGCCAAATTATGTAATAATATAGTGATAATAGGATGATTAATTGATATGGGATGAGGTGTAAGGTTGGTGTGATGTAAAAAATGTTATGGGGATGTTTGGAGAGAGTATATAATGTTTGTATTGATTTTGACTAGTGATTAATAGTAAAAATTAGTAGAGGATGAGAGAATGAATTAATTTTAGATGTATACAAATAGAACTCATGAATACATCTCCATATCATTATAAATTTCTCATGCAACAATTACAATACATATAGGAAACACCATTAAGTTAGACTAAATCACCTTATCTAAATCCTAAATATCTTTCACCTATATAATTTCATTCCATTAAAACCATATCTCATCCTCCCCATTCTAAAAACCTTTCCATAGAGTTTTTTGAGGATGACATGATAATTGATGAAATTATATTTTAAGTTTATGATCCACATCTCTCTATTAGAATCATCATCAAAAATAATCTCATAAGGAAATTTTTAGTGGATTAGGGGTTGAGAATTAATGTTATCTCCATTTTATTAATCCAAAAAATTCTATATTCTAAATATGACCTTAAAAAAATTAGACTCATGTACTATGGATTTGAAAAGAGAAACCAAAAGCATCTTGGTTGCATTTTGATCCATCTCAATAATGAACCTAAAATAATACACACCAATCTTATGGTCTTAGATATTTCAATATATTATAATATTATATTAATCTATCCAAGGACTCATCATATGGGAGCTATCTATTATTTTAGAAGCCAATGCATTAATTTCAATTGTAATGGTAAGTGTTATAAGCATGACGTTTATCCCATCCCATGGGATCTCAAACTTCCCAATCATAAGTCTCAAAATTACATCATGAATATTACTCATATTAATAGTCCCCCTCTTTTTGAGTTCATAAACATGCATCCTAGTTTGCACGTCACTCTTATTAATTATAATGATGATGAACCCAATGAAACTCAAACCATTTTTAACACTACTAGAATAACTCATTACATAATTAAATGACTTCCTCCATCTTTCATTCCATGAGATATGACCCTTCCTTTATTTTATGATGATTCTAAGATCCCATATTACTAAAATTCTAATAAAGCTTCCTATATGATAGATTATTTCACATGTAATGACCTTGTAGTGGCCAAACGTTCCAAGATTCCTTATTTATTTTCCCACATACCTTTAATCAAATTAGTATATCTAATGAATATATTTACAATGAAGACTCTCAAAAATATAAACACACTTGCAATATTTTCCCATCCTATGATGTTGATTTTATCATTCCCAAGCTCAATTAAGGAACTTGTATGTATTTCATTATCATAAACCCCTTTCTCAAATTCATGCCTTTAATTAGGATGTTCACTTAGCTCAAAACTATCCTTAAGGTTATAGTAATGAGGTGGATATGATTGAGATGAAAGGCTATGTTCCCCTTCTTAATGCACCATTAACAAACATTCCATATTTCTAATTTTCTTATTCTTTTTTATTATATCAGCCACCTGATATAATTCAAAAAAAATCATTGCTTTTGATTATATTATCCAAGCTAATACATTTTAGAATTTTTAACATCCTTATGACTATATCAACCACCATATATAATTCAAAAAGTTTCCTATCCTTTTGATTGCATTATCTAGCTGGATATAGTTCAAAAAGTTTCCTATTACTCTTACTATATCAACCATATTTATAAAAAAATAATCTCTTAGATATGTCCAACTATACCAACCATCACTTAATAGAGAGTGCCAAAACAATTTAAATTATTTATTTCAACTATATTGGCCAATTGCTACAGAGTGCTGATACAATTTGGCTATAATCTTGTAACTATACTGGTTACCAAATACAAAGTGATAATATAACTTTATTATCATCCCCTAATCCTTCCATTGTTATAGGTCACATTCCTAGTAGTTTTATACAATATTAATTCTTATTATTTATGATATTAATTATACCAACCTTTATACATATATGCCAACCAACTATATCAACCACATTGATATAATCAAACATACTCTAATTCCACTAAATATATTGATTAGCTCAATATAACTTAGTTTATTTTTATTTTACTGAACTATATCGACCAGGTCGATATTTTACAAAAATATTCAAATGCATCACCCCAAAATCTTAAAACTAAAGTAAATGCAAAAGTCAATGTTGTGAGATAAATCCACTTTGAATTCAATAAAATTGAAATAAAATATTTATCTTGAGGTTAATGTTTAATATTGTGGCCCAAGCCTTATCGATTTGTGTTATTTGTAGGAGAAATAGGTTGAACTATACCTTTCTCATTTTTTCCTAACCCCTATCCTTTGTACCCATATTTTAGAAAATATCAAGAACCAAAATCTAGATGATAAGATTACAATGCAAGATTATTTATTTTTTGGACCATTTCATAATGTTTAAATGGGTTCTTTTCACTTTAATAACTTCATTGCTAGTGTCAAGCCTAATCCTATTTCCTAGATTCCTCATACAACAAACCATTTCCAAAGATGAAAATTTCATGCTTATTAAATGAACTCAAGTAATTAACTGTAATAAAATTATAAATTCCAAATCCATCTTTATCTCTATGGAGATCTACTTTAAGAATAAGGATACATTTATCTTATTTTTGACAAATATCATGAAGCTTTTGATTGATCATATGAAGATATGCCCAATATTGACCCTATAATTATTTTTCATAACATAGTTACTTATCCAAATGTAAAACTTGTTTTCCAAAAGTAACAAAAATTCCATCATTAGGTTTCAAATATTTGTCACAAAGGATTCATAAATCTCCTAGAAGCTAAGTTTATCAAAACTATAGATTAATCTCAATGATCTCCAACATAGTACCCATTTGTAAGAAAGAAACTATGGTCATTAAAATTTTTATTTAATTTCATAATCTTAACTTAGCATGCCCTAAGGACAACTTTCCTTTACCTTCCATAAATGTCATTGTTGATTACACAATTAGTTATGAGATGTTTTCCCTCATGGATGGTTTCTTAGGATACAATCACATTCACATCACCCCCAAGGATCAATATATGACTACCTTTACTATCTAATGGGGTAAATATTTCTATGTTAATATGCCATTTATCCTTAAAATTTCTTGGGAAACTTACCAATATACAATGACCCACCATTTTCATGTGATAATTATAAAATTAGTTAAAACAAATTTCAATGAAATTATATCCAAATCCAAGCATCATGAAAATCATCTTCATGACTTATCTATCATATTTTATCAACTTATTAAAAACAAATTTATGATTAATCCTAATAAGTGTGTCTCTGGTGTTATGCTTCGAATTTTTTTAAGATTATTGTTCTGAATACAAGGGAATGCAATGGATCCTTATAATATCATATCTATTACTAACATGTTTATACCTTAATTCATTATTTATATCTATACTTATGTTTATAAACTTGGGGTAATCTATATATTTATTCATGGGTTTGATTACCATACACATTTGATAAACTCCATTCTAAATAAAGGTGTTAAACTTGAGTGGACTAATGCTTGTCAACAAGCCTTTGTTAACATGAAAAAATACTTATTTAATCCTCTTTATATAAAACCACCTTTTATATATTTCCCTCTCATCTTGTACATGTTATATACCCCTATATAAAATTGGGCAATGCTTGGACAACATGATAAGTCTGAAAAGGAATATGCCATATACTACATTAACTATGATTTGAATTTTATGAGACCTACTACATGAAAGTGGATATTGACTACCTCAAAATCTAATTTACTACTAAACGTTTTTGGCACTGCATTTTTTATCAACCTACCTATGTCATATTCCATTATAATCCCATACACCATTTATTCTATAAGGCTTTATTACATAGAGATTGAATTGGAAAGTGGATGGTACTCTTGATGGAATTTTACCTTGGGATTATTACCCAAAAATAGGTCAAAGGCCAAATGATCCTTGATTAACTTGTTGTCACATATATATAATCTTAGTGATATATTTAAAACACTCATCCGTATTAATATGTCCTCTTGATCAAATACATCAATTAAGATATTATGCTTAAATACTACTTCCATAATTTCATGACTGATATCTAGGCTTAAGTCCTCAAAGGACCCAAAATTTTAATCTTTAAGTCTAAAACATCTACAAAAGTTACCTTAGATTAACTACCCAAAGTCACTATCAATTTACATAGGGATACTTGGAAACTCCACTTTGATGGAACCAAGGACCTTCAAGGAGCTAGGATGGGAAGTTTCTTCAATCATCCTTATGTAAAAACCATTATTTTATATTTTCAATTGAATTTTTATGTTACTAACAACATGGTTGATATAGACATTAAACTTAACATCAAATGTTAAAATAATTCACTTGTGATCATCTTATTTATGTGGGTCTTATACACACCTCCAAATTTAATGAGGTAGCCTCTAACATATTAGGATCTCAATGGAGATAAACTCCACTCTAGGGCACATGTTGTAGGTATGGGTTAGAAAACTGAGTGGTGGAATAGTAGGGTGAGAATTTAGGTTATTAACTAGGCGTGCTTGTAGTGAAATTAATCATAGTAAAGAAATAAAAACCTAATTAGGTTGGAAGGATGGAAATTATTATAAAGTGGGTAGATCTAAATAAAATAAACTTCAAAAAGAGGGAAGGGTAGTGAATAAAATAAGGCTCTATGGTCTTAAGAGATTACTTCCAGAGTTGGTTTCTTTGTGGAAAAGTGTTTCCAAAACTAATTCTTATTGTTGGTAGTTATTATACACTTACATACAAACATAGTTAGGCAGTCTGGGAAGATATGATATAGGAAACCTAAGGATCTCAACTAAAGGTTGATCCTTTTAGAGTAGTTGTTGCACACCCTTACTTAGGAGATTACAACTCAAACCAAAAATGTATATAGGTTAGCTATGGATAGCATCTATAAAACTATATTAAAGGGAAACACTCCTATATAATTTGAAAATCATGACAATTAACCCTTTGCTTGAAATAAATAACACTTGCTAACTATTCAATATTTATTGCACATCTAAAATTGGTAGATATCAATGATAATAAAAGAAATTCTTCATAGCTATTTCAGACTTCAAATTATTGAATCAAAACAACATAAGTAAATAAACACTTAATTACATAGAAATGGAAGGAAAATACATCCCCATAGTTACATTACAATAAAAAATGACTTCTTCATGTATTGATAATTCTCTAACTCTTCGAAATGAGGTATTTACATGTATAAATAGACTTGAGGAGGGGTCAACTAGTCATCCAAGTTCATGAGAAAATCAAAGTTGCACTTAGTAATTAGAACCTTATTTCTAAATTAATGCCAAAAATTACATGTACAATTGTCTGTATGATGCCATACAATGTTTTCATGCTTAAAAATTGCTCAGTAAAACTACTACATACATATGCCAAGTATGATTAAAATAGAACTACATTTAATAATCTTACTATTGACAATTCGGCCTCCCAGGCTAAACGTCAACCCATACAACCAAAAAAATTCCATGAAACACATTTAGATCTTGTTTAAGGTATCTAGGACTTGTCATCATCCCATAAATTCTCCTTTAAAGTCCTTGTTAGCATGGTTTAAGTTTTCATGTTTGCATTAGAACTTGTAGAGAACATCATATGTCTTAGCTACTTTGAAATCCTTGGTTGATACACTAAGTGGTCATAGTGGTCATTGAGTGAGTAATAGTGTGTCAAAACACATTATAAATTCAAGAGAGTTTTCTTTTCCCTATTTGACAAAGTTAAGGATATTTATCAAAGGTTAAGATATTTTGACAAAGTTAAAGTTGTTATTCCTCATTACATTTAGGACTGTGTCAAGCCATTTCTTGTGAAAAAGACCTTTCTATCAATGTGAAGGGTGTCCAAGCTTCATTTTTTTCATAGTGTGAAGTTTGATAATGTGTTCAAGGTTATGTACCATAGTTTACTTTATCCAAACCTGTTTCAAACCTTGATTCACCTTTTAAGCCATTATGACCCTTAAAACCTATTGTATTAATCACATTGGATTGAATTTTTTTATAAATGGATAGTGTTTTGATGTCTCATTGTATTAATAGGTCTCAATATGGGTCTCATTTCCATCCTAAAGTCATAAAAATATGGTTCATGTTGTAAAAAGTCTCCCTTTTGAAGCATTTTCCACTTTTTACACATCAAATGGACCCCACACATGGGAAATCATGACCCTTAAATTTACCCATCCACACCACCCATTTTTAAATTTTGTTTTACTTATATTTCCCCCTCTCCTACCCACTAATGGCATTTCAAATCTTGAATCATGAGAAAATGAAGGAAATTTATAGGTAGGAGTTTTTGACTTGTATGAATCTGTATAGTATTTCCATGACTAAAGGGAGTAAAAAATATGTATAATGGGATAAATATATGCATTAAGTGAAGAAATCCATGATTTTTAAGGTCATAAATATAAAAAAACTATTCCACTCCTTTCATCATCCTTCTTGGTAGTCCAAACAAGATCCCAAGTTTATGCTCAGTCTATATATGAGAGTGAAAGTGAGGATTTAAGGATTTGAGAAAAGGAAGGGGGTCTCTTAACCTTTCCATTATTTTCATTGATCTAAACATTCATGGCCTATTATCTATGAAAAAAACACTAAGAATCTAGGAAGTCAAATTGTCTCTTTCATCTATGTAAGGGTTAAAGTTACATTGATTTTGGTGCAATTTCGAGATGGTTTTACAAATTTATATATTTAGGTGTGTTATAGAGGTCCTTAGGGTCATTACATAGTATTAAAAACTCCTAATTCACATGTTTTAGGGTGTGGGAGTAGACAAATCTTTATGTTTCCAATTTTATTGATTGCAAATAGTGTTACTTCTTGTTGTAGACACTTCAAGGAATAAATGGAGGTGTTTGATGATGTTTTAGACTTGATAATGGTTTATTTGAATCAATTTAAGCCTCCTCTACCCCCCAAGCTCATCTAAACTATTAGATTATCAAGTGGATCAATCAAATCTTACCCCAATGTGACTTCCATGTGTATAATGTTTTATCCCTTCCAAGTGTGAAAAGGGGACTTTAAAGAAACATCAACATTAGTTTAAAAGACATACATGTGTTTAATGTTAAGTCACCTTATGTACTATTACCCTCATTTATCTCACTACCCTATACTCAAACCAATATCATCCTTAGCTCTTGAGAGACTAACTCTATTTAGGCACATACAAGCCTTTCAAGGCAGATTAAGAAAGTAGGGTAGTCACTTATTAAATGGGATATGAAAATGCATTGAGTATCCTTTAAAGTCATGAGAGGCATATTAAAAATTATGGGGATGGAAAAATCAAGGTCATATGTAGGATCAACACCATCTCCACCACCCCAAGAAGACAAGCTCATTCAGGACTTCAAAGTGCATACACATGGTTATAGTGGTAAGATTGGAGAGATGTTGATGGTTTTGAGAATTAGAGAAGTTCATAAGGTTAGGAAGACAAATAAGAAGTAAAATAAACATGTATATACCCTTCAATAAATTAATGAAACACCAAATCATCTCTCAAAAAGAGCACATGCAGTCCAGGCCTAGAGCTGTAACCTATAGGCTTGACTGTAGGTGAGGAGAAATTTGAGCAAGAAACCCTTTTTTTAGGGTAAATAAGATTTGAATGGGGTCATCAACATAATAATTTAACTAAATTAACAAGAAGTCTGGAGAATTTTGCAGAAAGGAAAAGTTGTGAGCTATATGGAAAGACTCCACGGGTCAAAACAACATATCACTACGGCTTTTTTCAAAAATTGGACTGATGAAAGGGTCACCCTGCATGGTATCACAATGAACTTAATAGAGGATTTTATATCTGAGGTTACAGGGCTGCCTACGGATGGACTTAAATTCTCCAAGCAGACAAGCATTTCGAATGAGGCCTTTTGTAAGTTCCCCAAAATGGATGAGGAAGAGCAGAAGCTGGTCAAGAACGGGGATTTCTATGAATTGGATCAGATTAAAGGGATATGGAGGGATGTCTTAAGCTGCATAAGGGAGTACTTCATCCTGGATGAAAGAAGTAAGCGAGTGCACAAATTCCACTTTGTCTTAACCATTTCAGGCACAAGGTAAGTTTGTCTTTTCCCTTTTATCTTCGCTTCTCCTTGGTCCAAAGTTTATATGCTCATAGGAAAAAGGAAATGTGCCCTATCCTACATGAGGGCCTTATTCTGCTAATCGAAGGCTATTGCAAGAATAATGCAATGGTAAAGCACCCCAAACAGGGGAAAAACAAGGAGTCAGGGAACAGAAAGAGTGAAAGTGTAAATGGGAAAGGAAAAATCAAGCTCCCTAGTGCTAAAAAGCAGAATGTAGAAGAAGATACGGAATGGGAGAGAATTGAAAAACCCAGAGAGGAAAACTTGGAGGAAGAAGAAGGAACTGAAAGCTGGGATACAAACTCTAATGAGGATGAAGAATGTCCTGAGAAGAATGAAAAAGATGATGTTAACACAGAGGAGGATTCTGCAAATAGAACTAAAGATACGGAGGAAAATTAGAAAGTGTCAGAGGATGAATTTGTCTAGGATGGCCCTGTTGAGGACCCAGCTTTAAAGAACAAAAAGGAAACTACAGGTCAGGATGATAATTAAGATATGGATATGGAAATTCAAACTGGAATTAAAGAGCGAGAACAAAAGGGTCGAGAGGATATATTTGAAGAAGCCAGGAACAGTCCCAATAAAAATTATGAGGAATGGAGAGGGAAAAAATAGAATGATGAAACACACACACCAATGACTTGGGTTAATTGCAAAATAGAGGCATCTTCCCAATTTGATTCTTGGACGTGTAGGGAGATTATGATCTCAAAAGGAAAGTGGAAACTATGGAAGATACCCTGAAAGCTGTATGGAACAAAATTAACAATATGGAAAATCAGATAAGAGAGATCCCAGTCAAGCTCAAAGCCTATGATAATAACCTCAGGGAACTTATTAAGGACAAGAGAACAAAAATGGAGGAAGTTACGTCCAATATTTGTGTTGCTACTGTCAATATTAGAAAAAGAGCCAATGAGGAGACCAAAGCCTTGGAGGGACCTAGCAAAAGGATGAGACAAAGTTCAAGAAAGAAGGTTACATAAAAAGGAGCCATGCTGGCGGCAACCACTACCCAAGATACTGTTATGAAAGGAAAAGAAACTATGAAAATGATATTGGAACTGGATGAATAATCTGGTTCCTCTTGTTGGTTATGAAACTGGTCCTATTCTTTGTTTTCTTTTTGTAATCCTATGCCTTTGGTGTAACCAGATCTCTGTTAAATCTGGGTTTTGACCGGTTGTCTTTCTGGTGGTTTCAGGTCCATTAAAAACCTGTTTTTGCTACTTCCTTGTAGTAGTTTTTTAGGCTTTGCCTGTGGTTTTGGATGATCTTTCTTTCTTTCCTTGTACTAGGGTTTCAGGGCCCCTTCAAAACCTACTTTTTCCATAATCTAAAACAATTAAGGGTTGGTGAATAATATGATAAAATAATAAATGAGTGAGTTCATACTTGTACCCAATTGGCCAAATACATCCCATAGGCAGGGTTAGGAAGAAAAGACCTAAAATGTGTTGAATTCTACACGAAGATGAAGTGATAAGATTACAAGAAATATATCTTAAATTATTTTTTTATGTCCTCAATTTGTAGATAATTCTTTAGTTAATTTAAGATGAGGAGGACCCAATGGCCTAATTAGGCCTAAAAATCACATATACATGCCTGTGCATAAGAGTTGACAATATCTACATGTTTTAGTGGTTGTTTGAAGTATGAAGGTACCTGATAAGAAGTGAGGAGGGAATAAAAAAATTTATAGGAGTATGAGGACTTCAGGTCAATGAAGGAGATACTTACCACACCTACTCAGTTAAAATACAAGACTGCCATTTATAGGTAGAACCTTACTAACAAGATAGTGGAAGTATAAAAACCTATAGAGAGGTGGAGAATAAAGATTAGAAGAGGTATCTAACTTTTTTATTTAAATTTTCTTATTATTTCCCATTTATATTATATAATCCCTTTAAATATAAGGATCCATGTGGCCTACATATGCCTAAACAGACCTACATAGGCTTATGCATATGAAGTTAAAGGCATATGCAGGGTTGAAGTCATATAGAGGCATATAAACATCATAAGAAGGTGAATTGTGAAATTATAAAAAGGCTTATAAGTGATAATATTCTTAGGTTTAATAAATAAGGAACCTAATGGACAATTAGTCATGTTATGCCTAAGACTGGTATAAGCAAGTCTATACTTAATTTGAAGGAATTTGCATAATTAGTGATTGTTAAAGGTTTAAACCCCTTAAATAGGAAGTGGAAACATGTTTAATAAGGTTCAAATGATATTTTAGAGTCTTAATTGATGAAAAATACCCAAACCCAAGCATTAGGGCTATGCAAGCTCAACCACTCATAAACCCTAGGTCCTTTCAAGAAAGTATGTAGAGAGTAGAGTTGGTGAAGTTCCAATTTAGAGAGTATTATTTGGTAATAAAAACATGATAAATAATTTTATATCCCCATAAACATGTTTTAAGGTAAAATAAAACACTTAGGCCTCTATCACCTACTCTCAAACACTCAAGCTTAATAGTGAATAGTGACACATAAGGTGGACTTATGAGAAGAGAAGGTAGAGATGATGGTCTAGGCAACTGAATGAAAGTGAAAAATTTGGGAATATGTAGGAAAGGTGTGACATGATTATGTTGATAAAATCAACTCACTTTTAGCAGACTCAAACCCCTAAAACTTAGTCTAGGCCATTAGGCCTAAAGCCATGTTTAAGACTCAAACCCCACCACCACATTTTTGCATACTCAAACCTTCCCAAGTAGGATTTACATTAAGAGAATATGTGGAGGGATGTTACAGGTCTAATGGAAGTTTTTTTAGAAATATTAAAGTAAATATAAGGTTAAATAAGTCTCAAGTCCTAACTCGAGCTATACTACCCTAGGTTGTCACCTGAGCTACTAGTTCAAGTACTCACATATTTCATGAAAAAAAGACTCAGAGCCAAGGCTCTTAGGGGAAGTTAGGAAACCATATGTAATCAAAATAAATGGATGAGATAATTGGATTAATGGGTCCACCTTATATGAATCATCATTAAGACTAAAACCATATCCAGAAATCTTACAAGGAGTTTGAAGTCTACCATTTTGCACTCATATATCTCTTTATACAATATGCATGGGACCCATAGATTTTTAGGAGATTTAGGGGAATATATAAGATAAAAATACATGGACATAATTTTAATATTGGATGTATAATATTTATGAACCATCATTAAGATGGTGGACCTCTAAAAGCTTGCTTAAACCGTAACACATACCCAACTTTGGAAAACTTGATATATTTGCACATAATCACCCTAGGTTGGATTGGGAAACACATGAATCCCATATTAAACTTAGAGAAGGTACCATCCAAGGTACAAATCTATATAGATAGGTGTATAAACCTCTTAAAAACCATGTTTTCATAGGGTTTTATGATTTTTTATAGTACATAGTTATTTAGATTATTTCCAATCATTAGAGGGGGTGGTTTGAGACTTATTTCACCTTTATAAGTCACCAAATACTCACATCTCATACTAAAATTTTTATTATAGGTCTATAATAAATGGTCAGTCTATATATACTAAGAATAAATGGCCTAATCACCTAAACAAGCTAAAATTGAAAGATTGCACTATTGTAGAGGCCTAGGTCATGGTATGATCATATTATTCAAACTTTAAATAGGCTAATTCACCTAATTTAAGGTTTATTTTTAGGTCTCTTATCATCCATCAATAGATATTCATGTCACTAGGCCTACTAGCCTTGAGATTTGGCATAGAGGGGCTACATGGAGATTAATGTAGTGTCACAATACCCCTATAACTGATACATAAAGGTGAACACATGCAGTTCATAGTCATAATGGGAGATTGGAGTAGTTTTCCTTAGCCTAGTGAACATGCAAGGACAAAGGTGGGTTGGTTAGTAACTCATGGTGGCCTAATTAAACCACTTTAATGTCGTAACTATCAGGAGAAAGGGGGACTCGACTAGATTTTGGAATGACCATACTTTGAAAGAGGTTAACCAAGTTTGACCTAGCCTCCACCACTCTACCTCAATGCTTAAAGGGCTCATTGAAGGACACCAACACATAGAGAGAGACACATGAGGACTGTTATGGCTAATATAATTAATATTTGAGTGGACTATGCTCATTTAAGACCTATTACCTTCACCTCTATGCCAATTTCCCTCTTTTATCTTCTCTTTATTCTATATATTGATCCTCTTAGGCCATTGAATAGGATACCTCACCTAGGTATGAAGAGACTCCGCTTGGAATTACACTTTATAAACCTTTTGGAATGTTAATGAACTATTTTAGGTTCCTCATGATTAGTCTCTAGTATGTATGTACTTATTTTGATATTCATAAATTGTGAAATTTCTCCATTTATAGGTCTTTTCCACACCTAGATGCTAGTAGGTTTTTTATACAGGTCATATGATGTGTCAAATATTGGTGATCATACTTGAAGTTTAGCCTAGTTGGAAGCGTCTCAAGATAGGCCTCTCATCCATCACCCCTAAGTTGTAGCCATCTACCATGACCTTCATATAAAGTAATTTTCCATAGAATCCTTGATGAAAGTGTTTCAATTTGGGTTTAGTTCATTAGTGTTACTTGAGGTAAAATTGAGTGGATGAATTATACTAGTGCATCAAATTGAGTGGTATAGGTTTAATTTATGCATTCCTTCTATCTCTTTTCACCCCTATCAATATTTATTATTGATTATAAGCCATAATATATTCACTAGTGTAATTAACCCCATAATCTAGAGGTCTAGTCCAACCATAGGCCACCCACATTCTTAGGCTATTCCCATGTTACCCAAACCTTAGAGGTAAAACTAAATAACCTCCTCCTAAGATACATGTTAGAGTGTTAATATTTATATTCAAGCATTTATAGCTCTTATTTTCATCACTTGGTCATATTAGAGAGCTTAAAGCATTGGAAGGGTGGACTTGTAGTCATATTTCATGTTGAGAAATGTTACAAGGTCTCCACTCAGGGGTAAAAGTAATTGTTATTATAGTTTAAATTGTTATTCATGTGTCTCATGATGATTTATGGCTGCATATGGAGCAAAATTCTATCATATACCTCTTTATCATCAACCCTAAGACCCATATCATCCCCATTATAACCCCTATCAACCTTATACTAACCTTTATTAGTCATATAATGAGCCTCTTTACTACCAATAATATCACCCTCTTTATGAGTCATATTCACCTCCTTAGAAACCCACTTATCCTCTTTATTAATATAATCAATCTATCCATGTATTAAATGCATCCATATCAATCCTTAAGCAAACTTTGTTGAGTTATGAAAGACACATGGTGCATATTGACACACAAAAGAGTTATGGCCAAGAAATCCCTAGTCACCTAGTTAGGAGCATGAGAGACTTATTGTAGAAAACCAAGAAAGAATGGGAATTTCTCATGAGATAAGGTCATTCAGGTCTCAATAGTGACATGTTAGACATAGGTGGTCTAGTTTCAAGTATATAGGAGAGGCTAGTAGTATATGTGAGGCAACAATATCATTATCATTAAAATTATACCCCCCTTCCATCCCATATTAGTCCTTTATTTAGCTTCCTATCATCCCTCAAAAGTTTCAAGTAAATGAATGTCAAGACCTTCCAAGTCCCTCACAAGTCCTTCAAACATTTCCTACTTGGATGTCTATTCAATAAAAAGTGTAAAAAGGGGAAGAAGTGTGTATTAAGAGGACTAAGTTTTATGATTCAGAGTAGATCTTGTAAGTCTATTCACTTCCCAATAAATTTGAGATATCAGTGATCAAACTAGATTTGACTTTAAGGATCACTTTAATAGATAAATTGAACTTGCAAACCAACACCTATATTAGTCAGTGATAATAACCAAAACACTACCATCTTAGTATAAGATACTCTCATTCATTTGACAAGTTGCAACACATGCAAAAGAAGAAGCTTTAAAGTCCAAGTTTCCAATTTGGAAGTAAATAGTGTAGTCATGAGGAAAGGAGGATGAGTTAAGCCTATATCAAAGTGTTAAAATTGAAGAAAAAATAGAAAAAACTCAACCCCCATTCCTCTCTCAAGAACTGAAGGCATTTCCATCATGTAAGTCTATTCAAGATAATGTGCAGAAGAAAGAGGAGTGATGGTTGTAAAAAATGAGTAGTTGAATGAGGGGAATGAGGAATACATGACCTCTCTTTTAAATTAATTTCAATTATCTTCCATTCCACTCCTTGAGAAGGAACCTATCCTTGAGCATACAATCAAAGAAGGTCAAATCGAGGTGGTAGTTTATGAAGGTGACTTGAGTGAAATTGAATAAGAAGTTGTTATTGGTACACCTATTAGTGAGGAGAGACACAATTAAACATTATATAATCAAGAATAATATGAAATTGAATGCATCCTTGATGACATGACAACTACCCTTTCCCATGACAGTTCTAAAGAGTGTGAAAGTGTGGCAATTGTTCAACTTGAAACAACTACAAGACAAGGAGAATTGGAAGAGAGAAAAGTTGACCAAGTTGTGATGATATATGAGGGAGATATTAAGGGTACATAGTAAGTGGCACAAGGTTTTTTAAAACTCCATGAATATGGTCAAGAAAGTGAGGTTCCAAAACCTTTCTCAAACTATGTTATATTGACTCCTAAATTAACCACTATCCAACTTGAAGATAGATCAAACAACACTGATGAATAATGCATGAAACTAGAACCATGTGAAGATCAGGAAAATGATTTTTTTGACATCATAAAATTAGGGTATTCTCTACTTGAAGCATTTCATGATCATATTTAGATTGAGGAAGATAGTACCATTATATAAGGGGAAGACAACCCTCCAATCATTCAATCTCGAGGAGCTATTTCATGTGAAGATGAATTGTTTGAGATCTTAAGATAAGGCTATCATCCCCTCAGATCATCTGTATATGCCTCCTCACTCATGATGAATGAAACTAAACCTTGTTGGCCTCAGTATTTCATGAATAAATATTTACCTCTCTTATAATCCAACCTTGTAGTCATACCAAAAGAACCATTTCAAACTCTCCAACTTGATCAGGAGCAACCCATGACTGAGGTAAAGATGAGATTGATCATGAAAGGTAGACAAGTGTGGAATGAATATGATTGAGTACTTGGTCCACAACCAACCTATGTACTCAATAATGAAGAAAAAAGATCCAATTTCCTATCTAATAGGATATGACCATGCTACTATCTTTGATTTCAAGTGGGAGACCTCATTTAGTGAATAGTAATTAATTGCACTTCACTCATCATATAGTAATATTAACTCATGTATCCAACATGATTAAAGGACCTTCCCATTTGATCCTAGAGGATAAATAAGGTGTGTTCAAATTTGTTATTTTTAATAGGTCATCATCTTGATTTCAATAAGTGTATCAAACAAAAGTATGGTGTGTAGTTGCCTAGTTACTTTGTGTCATGTATTTTTTTTTAATTAGGTGCTAGGCATTGTGTCTTTTGGTTTTTGTTTCTTTATGACATTTTTGTTATAGTCTTAGAGGTGTTTTAATGTGTTGATCTTTTTGAAGGTCCAAATAAATGACCAACCAAGTCATAGTATTGTAGACATATAAAATTGACCACCAATGGCTTCATACCAGACTTTAGACTAATTCTTACCAACCTTTGCCAGTCTAGCCTATGAATCTCTAAACACCTCAAATTTGGCTTCATAAAATGCAATTTGGCTTATAAAACAATTAAATGGGACAAATGCACATGTAAAATTAATTCAAATATTATAAAATGATAAAATACCTAAAAAAAATCACATGCAAAATCAAAATCAAATGAAAATCCTAAATTTAATTATCCATGAGCAATTAAATGAATTATCAAAAAGGAAATTCAAAATTTAAAGAAAATCCTAGGAATTCATAATTACCTTTTTGTGAGTTGTCCAAAATCCAAAATATCTCACCCATGCCTATTCCATGCTAATCATGAGGTTTGGTCACCTTTTAACTCTATTGTGGTTAATTAATAAATTGAGGTGAGGTTTGAACCCATTCCAAGCCCTTTTTCTAAACCTATAAATACAAGCATTAGCATCTTGTTTATGAGAGATTGGACATAATAATGTTATAATGTTGGTTTTATGAAAATATTGGAAACAATAGAGTTATAATGCCAAAATTTTGAATCATAGGCCAAGCCATCAAGAGCCATGAAGCTACATCAAGCAAGCATGATCTAAACCATGGTGCTAAGGGGAGAAGGATCCACACAACTCAATTTTCCAAATACCTCTTGAGCATAAGCTAAGAAAGATAACAAATAAATCTTTTGGAACATTTAAGGAAGGTAAGAAAGGTTTTTTTTCTTCCATTTTAGTTGTGCTTTGTCAATTGGTTTTTATTCACTAAGCTCCCCCTTTTGTTCTAGGCAAGATAGTGTTATGCATGTTAGTATGTTTATTTTCATATTTATTTCACTATGAAAACTAACAAATGATCTAACCACCCTTCTTGGATTCTTTGATCACAAGTATCACCTTAGTGAGTCATGATTGTCATGAATAGGTAGTGGGTTCCCTTGACTAGCAGGATAGACAACCCTATGAGTAACTAAAAGGTGCTGGAAATTTGGTTTCCTAGACCAAATGTCAACCCTTATGACCAAAAAAATTCCATTAAACCCCTTCAAATATTTTTCCTAGTATCTAGGACTTGTCATCATCCCCTAAATGCTCCTTGAAAGTCCTTGTTATCGTGGTTTAAGGTTTCATGTTTGTGTTAGAAATTACAAAGATCATCATATGTCCTAGTTTCTTTGAGGTCATTTGTTGTTACACTAAGTGGTCATGGTGGTCATTGATTGAGTAAGAGAGTGTCAAAATGTGTTATGAATTCAAGAGAGTTATTTGTTCCTTGTTTGAAAAATTTAATGATCTTTAGAAAAGGTTAAGATATTTTGACAAAGTTAAGGTTGTTAGTCCTCATGACATTAAGGCCTGTGTCAAGCCATTTCTTTTGAAAAAGACCTTGATAGAAATGTGAAGGGTGTCCAAGCTTCCTTTGTTCAAAGTGTTAAATATGATAATGTGTTCAAGGTCATGTACCATAGTATACTTTATCCAAACCTATTTCAAACCTTGATTCACCCTTTAATCCATTATGACACTTAAAACTTGTTGTATTAGTCAAATTATAATTAAAACCTTTAGAAATGGGTAGTTTTTTAATTTATCATTGTATTAATAGGTCTCAATAGTGGTCTCACTTCCTTCCTATAGTCATAACAATATCTTTCACGTTGAAAAAAGTCTCCCTTTTAAAGCGTTTCCCACATTTTACTCATCAAATGGACCCCACAATGGGAAACCATGACTCTTTAGCTTCCCCATCCACACAAATCATTTTGAAATTTAGTTTAACTTATATTTCCCCTCCTACCCACTAATGGAATTTCAAAGCTTGAATCATGAGAAAATGAAGGAAAATTATATGTTTTGTAGGAGTTTTTGACTTGTATAGATTCATATAGTATGGGCATGACCAAAGGGAGTCAAAAATATATATAATGGGATAAATTTAGGAATTAGATGAATAAATACATGAGTTTCAAGGTTATAAAGGTCAATAACCATTCCACTCCTTCCATCATCCTCCTTGGTAGTCCAAACAAGCTCTCAAGTTTATGCTCAATCCATATAAGAGAGAGAAAGTGAGGATATGAGGATTTGGGTAGAGGAAGGGGTTATCTTGACCTTATTATTATTGGAATTGGTCTGAAAATTCATGACATATGCTTTATGAACAAACATTAAGAATATGGGTAGTCAAATTTTTCCTTCATCTATGCATGGGTCAAAGTTACATCAATTTTGGTGCACTCTTGAGATGGTTTTACAAATTATTGCTTGTATGTGTGTTATAATGTACCTCAAGGTAATTTAAAATTATTTCCCACCCCTGATTCACATTTGTGAGGGTGTGGAAGTAGACAAAGCTTCATGTTTCCACTTTTGTAGATTACATATATTGTGGCTTCTTATTGCAGATTCTCCAAGGAATAAATGGAGGTATTTTATGATGTTTTTCATGTGATCATAGTTTAATTGAATCTATTTAAGCATAATATACCACTAATTTCAACTAAACCATCAAATGATCAAGTGGATCCTTCAAATCTTACCCCAATGTGATTGTTACATGCATAATGTTTTAACCCTTATGAGTATGAATAGGGGGCTTTAAAGAAACATCAAAATTATTTTGAAATACATATATGTGTTTCATGTTAATTTACCCTCTATAATTTTACCCTCATGTCCCTCACTACTTTGTACTCAAATCACTCTCATTCTCATCCCTTGAGAGACTAATTCCATTTAGGCACCTAGAGGCCTTCCAAGGTAGATTAAGCAAGTAGGGTAGTCATTAATTGGATTTAATATGAGAATACATTGAGTATAATTGAGATTCATAAGATTATTATGAATAATTGTGAGTATGTAATGATCATGGTCAAATTCAAGATCAACACCATCTTCACCACCCTAAGAAAACAAGCTCAGTCAAGAACTCAAAGTGCATACACAGGGTTACATTGGTAATATTAGAGAGATGATAATGTTTTTGAGGATTAGATAGGTTTGAAAGGTCAAGAAGAAAAATTATAAGTAAAAAAAACATGTTTATATACTTCATGAAAGTGATGAAACACCAAATCCTCTCTCAAAATGAGCATATATAGTTTAGGCCTAGAGTTACAACTTATAGGCTTGAATGTAGGTGAGGAGAAATTTGAGAAAGAAACCTTGTTTTGAGGGTAAATAAGATATTAAGGGGGTAATAAAAATAATAATTTAACTCAAGGAACAATTAAGGGTTAGTTAAGAAGATAGGTAACTAATAAATAATGAGGGAGTTTATACTTACACCCAACTAGCTAAACGCATCCCATAGGTAAGGTTAGTAGGAAAAGACCTAAAATGTGTTGAATTATACACTAAGATGAAGTGATAATATTTAAATAAACATATCCCAAATTTTTTTCCTAAGTTAATAAATTTTCATAGAATGCTTTAGTTCATTTAAGATAAGACAGAGGACTTAATGGCCTAATTAGGCCTATTAGGCATAAAAATCACATATATAGGCATGTGCATAAGAGTTGACATCATATACATATTTTAGTGGTTGTTTTAAGTATGAGGGTACCTAATAATAATTGGGGAGGGCATAAAAAATTTACCATGAGGATGAGGACCTCAGGTTGATGGAGATACTAACCACACCTACTCAGTCAAAACATAGGACTATAATTTACAGGCAAAACCTTACTAACAAGATAGTGAAAGTATAAAACCCTGTAGAGAGGTGGATTATAGAGATTAAAAGAGGTATCTCACTTGTTTATTTAAATTGTCTCAATATTTCCCATTGATATGAGGTAGTCCATTGAGATAGAATGATCCAAGTGTCTTACACAGGCCTATTAGGCCTAAATAGGCTTTTATATAAGAAGTTGAAGGCACATATAGGTTTGAGGTCATATAGAGGCCTATAAAAATCATAATAATGGTAATTAATAAATTATAACAAGTTTTAAAATTTATAATATTCTTTGGTTTAATAAATAAGGAGCTTAATGACCTATTAGGCCTAAGACTAGTATAAGCAATCTTGTACCTGATTTAAAGGCATTTACATGATTAGTGATTGATTAGGGTTGAAAACACATAATGAGGAATTGGGAAGATATGTAATAAGGTGAAAATAAGATTTAAGAGTCTCAATTGAGGCAAAATATCCCAAATCAAAGCATTAAGGATATGCAAGCTCAACCACTCATAAACCTTAGGTCCTTTAAAGAAAGTATGCAGAGAGAAAAGTTGATGAAGATATGGTTCAAAGAGTGTTGTTAGGTATTAAGAACATGATAAAAAATATTTATAACCCCATAAAAATGGTGGAAGTTAAAGGAAATAACTCAAGCCTCTAGCACGTACTTTTAAACACTCAGGCTTAATAGTGAACAATGACACTTAAGGCAGACTTATGAGAGGAAAAGGAAGAGATGATGGTCCATACAATTGGAGCCTAATGAAAAAGTTGGGAATAGGTAGGAAAGGTGTGACATGATTATGTTGAGATCATAAACTCACTTTCATGAGACCTAGACCCTAAAACTCAATTTAGGCCATTAGGCCTAAAGCTATGTTTAGGCCTCAAACCCCACGACCACATTGAGGCATACTCAGACCTTCCCAAGAAGAATTAACATTAGGAGAATATTTTGAGGGATTTTAAAGGTTGTATGTAATTTTATTTATAAATATTAAATCAAAGATAAGGTTAACTAAGTCTCAACACCTAACTCAAGTTATACTGCCCTACGCTGCCACCTCAAGCTACTAGTTTAAATATTCACATCTTTCATGAAAAAAAGATCCAAGGATATTAGGGGAATTTAGGAACCAATATTGAATCAACATACATGGAGGAGATAATTTTATTAAGGTTACCACATCTATGAATCATTGTTAAGACTGCAACCATGTCCAAAAATCTTACAAGGAGCTCAAAGTCTGCCATCTTGCACTCATATATCTATGTAAAATATTCATGGGACACAAAGATTTTTGGGATATGTAGGGGGATATATGATATAAAAATCCATGGAAATAAGTTTATGGTTGGAGTTCTGATCATTATGAACCATCGTTAATATGGTGGACCTCTAAAACCTTGCTTAAACCCTAACATGGACCCAGCTTTGGAAAACTTGATATATTTGCACTTAATCATCCTAGGTTATCTTGGAAAATAAATATATAACATAGTACACTCAGATAAGGTTCCATATATGGTAATAATCTATAAATATAGGTGTACATACCTATTTAAAAACATGTTTTCATAAGATTTTGTGATGTTTACAAGGTATAAAGTTGTTTGGAGGGTTGTCAATAATTTAAGGGTGTGGTTTGAGACTTATTTCACCATCCCAAGTAACCAAATACTCACATATAATACTACAAAATGTTCCTATAGGTCTGTACAAAATGGCTAGTCTATAGATGCTAAGAAGAAGTGGCCTAATCCCCTAGACACACTGAAGTTACAATATTGCACTATTTTAAAAGCCTAGGTCATGGTATAATAATATTATTCAGACTTGAAATAGGCTCATTAAACTAATATAAGGTTTATTTTTATGTATCTGATCATCCATCAACATATAGTCAAGTCACTAGGCCTAGTGGCCTAGTAGGCCTACTTGGGTCAACAAGGATAGATGAAAGTTGGCATAAGGGGTATAAGGAGATCAATACAGGGTCACAATACTCTTATTAATAATGAATAAAGGTTATAAAATTCACTTAATAATCATAATGGGATATTAGTTCAATTTTCATTGGCCTATTCAACATGCAAGGAAAAGGGTGGGCTACTTAATAAGTCATGGTGGCCTAATTGAGCCACTTTAATGTTGTAAATATCAAGACAAAGGGGAAATTAACTATATTTGGGCATGGTCATGCTTTGAAATAGTTCAACCAAGTCTGATCCATTCTCCACCACTCCACCTCAATGCCTAAAGGGCCCATTGAAGGACACCAACACATGGAGAGGGATACATGAGGACTATTGTGGCTAATATAACTATTATATGAGTAGACTATGGTCATTTATGACCTTTTATCTATACCTCCATACCAATTTCCCTCATTTATCTTCTATTTTTTCTATTTATTGAGCCTCTTAGGCCATTGTATAGGATCCCTCACCTGGGTATGAGGAAACTCTACCTATATTTGTAATTTGTAAACCTCTTAGACTATTAATGGACTATTATAACTTCTTTATGATTATTATATAGTATGTATATGCTTATTTTGGTATGTATAAGTGGTGGAATTTATCCCTTTGCAAGTCCTTGCCACACCTAGATTATATTAGGCTATTTTTTGTAGGTCATATGATGTGTCAAAGGTTGGTGGTCATACTTGAAGTGTAGCCTAGTTAAAAGTGTCTCAATACAGGACTCTCATCCATCACCCCCAAGTTGTAGCCATCTACCATGACCTTGCTATGAAGTACTATTGCATAGAAGCCTTGAATAAAGTGTTTTAGTGTAGGTTTGGTTCATTAGTGTTGTTTAAGGTCAAATTGAGTGGATGAATGATATTTGTACATAAAGTCTTATAGTATAGGTTTAATTTATGCATTCATTTTATCCCTTTTCACCCTAATCAGTATCTATTAGTGATTCTAATACATAATAGATGCACCAAGAGAGATAGCCCCATAATATAGAGGTCTAGCCCAGCCATAGGCAACCCACAACCTTAGGATACTCTCATGTTACCCCAACCTTGGAGGTAGGCTTAAATAACCTCATCCTAGGGTATAGGTTGGAGTTTTTGACACTTACATTCAAGATTACATATAAAATTAACCTTCAATAACTAAGGCATATTTATACTCAGTGATTGCATGGTTGTACTTGATGTAGTGGGATGCATTGAATTTGTAGGTAGAGATAAGTTAGGAGGTGGTGTTGAGATAGAAACTAAAGTTGAGTTGAGAGGTGTGGCCTTGGCCTTATTTCTTATCTCCAATTCTTGATAATACATGAAATTGACATCATGATGATATCTAATGATTTCCATGTTTAAAAGTGGGGTCCTATTTACCCTATTTGATAAATCCATTATGCATGTTCAACTTTAGTGATCCTAAAATTAATCCAAAATATCTCAAATTTAGTGACCTTCTTCCTTGTAAAATTTAGTTTAGCCTTAGTCTCCTCTAATGCTAGTCCTTGAAGATTCTATTTAAAGTTGGATGAAGCTTTTTGTAAAAGTTGATCAAAATCAACTCTACTTATTAGTTTTCCTATAGATTCCCTAGCTTGATAAAGCTTCAACTCATCCAAAATATGCAAAGTAAGGTTATCATGATCTATATATTTTGGCATTATTGACTCTGCACTTACTACCCATTCCTTCACTTCTTGTGTTTGAATGACAACTAGATTGAGGAAATTAGATACCTCCAATGGTGTCATTAAGTTCAGAGGGTTGTGAGTCTTATTTTTTATGTATAGACCAAGAAATTTTAATTTGTTATCATCTTCTTTAAAGAATTGAATAATTTTTTTGCTTCAATGACTTTAGGGGATAATTCATCTCTCATTAAAGCAATAACATCTAAAATGCTATATATCCTTAAATCTAGACTTTATAAATCTATCTCAATTTATATGATAACATGAAAAATTTATTATTATTCTTAGACATGTTCTAATTATTTATTAAGATCTCTTCTCTCTTGTTATGTCCCTTCATGAAGCTCAAGAAAAGTGTCCTTGTGTGTTTCAAAATAATATTTAAAATACTCATTATAAGGAGACTACCCCAATTCCCTATTCTTTCTCTTAGAAAGAGAGAAGACATCTTATATTTATTTTAGAATTATGACCCTGATAGCATAATATTCAATCTTTCTCTTATTCAATCTTTAGAAACTCCCTTTAGACTTATCAAAGATTGAGATTATAATGATTAACTCAATTCTTGTGAGATTTGGACTTTGAGAGGCTTGATATTCTAAGTTTGTTGCCCAATATGGTATCATCAATTGATTTGAGTTAGTTTTTTTAGTGTCTTAGGTTGTAGTATCAACCAACAAGTCCATTAAAGATTTATATAAGGCATATGCATATAGGGGATATGGTAGTGAAGGCCAAATGAACTTGGACCAATTAAAAACACCATATTGGGGCATATGATACATTGTATTTACCTTCTTCGTCTCAACCTTTATAGATGATATTATAGTAGTAGTCTAGGTATGACTAGAAAAAGACATTGGAAAACCCAATTGGGTGGATGGCACATGTATTTTTACACTTTCCAATGCTCCCCTAGCTTTCTTAGATGATAATGTTTTAGGCTTCAGGGAAACTGACGGAATAGTGGAGGTAAAAATAGTGGAAGTGGGAATAAAAAATGCTAAATATAGAATTAAAATTATAGGAACAATTAGTATTGATGACATAATAGGACTAAAATACAAAACTTCCACTTTGGGAATAACCAAGGAAGGTAAAACATTAGAATCAAGAGAAATAGGATTAAAATAAAAAATAAACATAAGAGAAACAATTGACACAACTGGTACTATAGAAACAAAATGGAATAAAAGATAATTGAGACCATACCCTCACTTGATTTATCTAGTTCAAGTGGTGTTTTTCCTTTAGTTTCTTATAGGTTCAATACTTTTTCTCTTTGTAGATGTTCCTTCTCATCTTCATTAGTGGGATCACCTCCTATAAATGGTTTATCATGCCCAATATATCCATTTATAGATGATGTATCAATAGTTAGGATTATAGGGGGTCTCTAGGCTCCTGGTTTTATCTTATAACAAAGATTTAATTTTTCTATTAAGGGGAAGCCACATGTGTGGGGGAAGTTAGGACCTCCAAGCTTGTAGTCACATGATTTGAAGTGGAAATAGGAAGAGTGTGGTCCTGTGAATATGAAGAGTAGATACACATTGGCTCATCTTTAGCTCTCCCAATAGAACTTGTAATGTTGGGAACCTCTTTCACCCCAAGCTCTTACTTTACAGTCCTCATCCCTATGGGTAATGTTTGATATGGTTCCACCTATTCTAATAATGGTTGGGATGGCTTATTATTCTATAAGTCTATTGTATCCCATCCACTTTAGGGTGAAATCCTAACATGTACATCCATAATTGAAATTGAGGACTCTCCTTGAATTATTTTCAAAAGTTATTCATTCAGTCCAACCATTTGTGCCCTCTTTAGGACCTGGGCATCACTCTTGGAATTCATAAATATAAAGTCATGGTCATAAGTATCATGTTGGTATGGAATACCAAGACCTTGGATATGGTTTTGAATTCGATCATGAGGTTCCTAGTCTCTATGTGGTAGGGTGGCCAATGAATAATATTATTTGAACCTGCCGACCTCTCTAAAGTGCTTATGGTTGACATAACACATCCTATAAATCATCAAATGGGATCCATGGAATGCACTCTTATTACTATTAAAATCCTCAATAATCCCCCACCATAACTATTATTCTCTTTCTTACTCAAGTAATTTGTCTAGCACATACTTAGGGAGACACAATAGGGTAAACTTGTAGCATGCAACCATGATCACAATATAATCAGGGTAGATCTAGTAGTCCACTTTGGGTATCAATGTATCAAATATGCTTTTTAATATTATAGTTAGTCGTGCCTCATTAATATCCCTCCAAACTTGAGGATATATGTCATCCACAATATGGACTATATTTCTTATGTAGGCATATATGTACATGGAGTAAGAGTCACATATTCAGTTTTTGATGAAATCTAGAGATGGAATCCAAAGTGATACATTGTGCATGTATATTATGCCCATAATGACATCTAAGAGGTATGAAATCATGTAAAAATTGCCTCCTATAGGTTGTTTACACAAAATTTGCTCCTCAATCCTAGCATTAATTATCTCTCCCAGAGCAAATGTTAGCTCTAAGGTCATCGGTAAATCTAGCAATTTAACCCACTCAAGATGAAGGAATTGAATGTTAGGGTATTGATATAACCTATTCATAATGGCCATTACAATTTTGATGCCCATAAAAAACCTATTTATAGGTACTAGATATATCTCTTTAAGGATGATGGTCTCTCTAGGGATGATCCACTTGCTTAGTTATATATCAATTAAATTGTTCTTCTTCCATATTACCACTCTATGCAAATAAAATGTAGCATATACAATAAGCAAGGATACGTATCTTTAAAAGGAATATCCTATAATGTAGGGATGACAATTTTATGATCCACATGATGTAGGAAAGTACCCCTAGTTACCTTGCTCATAAAGAATAGGTCAATACATGACATTACCTCAAGCTTGGCCATTATGAAATGCAATCCTTGTCACTTGAGGGGGAGTAAATTTTTAGCTAATTACCTTTGTGTTGGTGTCAAATTATCTTCAAAAGTATGTGCATCAACCTTTCTAATTATATCCCATAGATCCAAGTAGTTAGGATAATCATTGTTGAACATTGTAGGGTCAATAATGGTGTATGCTTACTCTATAGAGTCTTTGATCAAAAACCTAGATGGTGGATGGGAACCCATGAATGTCTTGGATGAAGAAGCCATTGTTAATTTTATAAGTTGATAGGGTTCAAGTTCTTTAATTTTAATTGATTATCTCTTCTGAATGCAATTCACAATTCAAACACAAGTAGCTAGGGATTTGAGTTCTCAAGGATGCAAGTTAGCTCAAGGTATTTTGTGATTAGTTGGAATGATGTTCAATTTTAATTAATTGATATATCTTTTGGTAGTCAATTATATTTTTTGTGTCATTAATGTCCAACATCTCTAAACTTGATTCACTCATTCAATTTGAACTTTGCCACTTTATTTTTGTAGGTATGCCACATATACATTATAGACATTCAGAGGAATGCCACATTGTTTCCTTTGAAAAGTGTCATATTATCATTCTTTTGATTTAATTTATTTATGCCATAGAGGATTTTAAGAGTCTAGAATTAGATGTTGTGTTAAAATAGGGTCATCCTGAATTATTATGAAGTTAACACATCTTATGAATAAAAGTTATGAAGACCTATGGTGGACATCTTTTGTGAAGGCTGAGAAGGTTGCCTTTTTTGAAGGCCAAGTTATGAACACTCAAACATTTTCATGAAGACCAAAATCTAGCTGATACCTTCTAAACCAAAATATTTGAAGACCATATTCTAAAATATTTCTCTGATTAGTTTTTTCAAACATTTTTGCCAAACACTTTTGTTGAAGACCAAATTTTGAAGACTAAACACCAACCATTTTTGTTGAAGAATGAATACCAAACACCTTTGAATAAGTATAAAAGTTATTAAGAACAAAATATTGAAGAATAAAATCATGACGAACATAAATGGTGAATACATGCATTCATTGTGGATAAATTTGGGAAGACCCAACCTATGAACATAAGTTCTAAAAAAAACCTACAAACAAAAGTTCTGAAGAATATTTTCTGCAAAGGTTAACATAGGTGTGAAGGATTGAAGAGTGTTGAATATTAACATCCAAACAAAAGTTCTGAAGACTTATTTTTGTGAAGCTTAAGACTTTAAAAACTATGTATGTTCTAAAAACTTATGTACATGTAAAACTTATAAATAATATTAATAAGTTAGTTTGATTAAGCAAAACATGTCTATTTATGCTTATAGAATAGCGAAGTTAGGTGAAATATATAAATATCTATGAAAGAAGATTTACAAAATAAGCTCAGACCTTTTAGAATATAGTGGGTCCTTATTTTAAAAGAAAATAATGGGGTATGTTGAGTATAGCAAGTGGTGACTCACAAGGGGAATACTCCCAAATATTTGAGAAATCAAAACCTTTGGTTAAAAATTTCAAATCAAACATGAACTATTTCATAAGAGAATAATTGAATCATAAATATGAAAGAGACTCCTAAAAACTACAAACAACATACTTGCCTTGCTCATACCCTAGATCTATGTGTAAGGAAGTGATTTTCCTTTTACCTTTGTGAGGATTTTAGCAAAGACTTGGGATAACTATAGGTTTCAGTTTTAGTTTCTTTGAAAATATATTTTAAAACTATGAAAGCTCAACCATTGCTCTATTACTAGCTAGGCATCCATATCCAAATAGAGATACCTTTGGTTCCACTTTATTCCTTGCATATGCTTGCATGATGTGTGACACATTGATCTTATGTCATCATGTGAGCCTTTGATCACCTTTAGATTTTATTGATCACTCTTTTAGGATGTATTGATCCTCATTTTCATTTTTTTAGAATATGGTTAGAAGAAAAGTAGAAACCAAAGTGAGCTGGTATATGTGAGGCATAATTTTACCAGATTGTCCCTACTAGTTACATCTGTATCAATGGCTATTAACTTAAACAAGTATTAACATGAGAAGTGAATTTGATCCAATGAAAATGAAAAAACTTTATAATTTTGTATGGAGAAATGAGATCAAAATTATATACATGATAGATGTATTTTATGACAACATGACCATGATTTTTTGTAGAGTTGAATTCTAAAATTATTAAACACAACGGTGTAAAAGTTGTAAGTAACTTGATTTGCATGCTTTGTTTTATGTCCTTCCCACACTTGTTCTTTCCTTTGGAACGTTTCCCATGGTTTAAATTTTTTTCCTTAAACATGGACAAGAAGTCAAATGGATTGTTTAATTACTTGAGTATACTAGGATAAGTTAATTAGATTGTCAGAAAAAAAAAGATGTTTAACCTATAAAGTAGGGAACTAAATTAGGAAAATAAAAATGTTGAAAATAGGAAAAGATAATCTAAAAGGTAAGGAAACTAACTATTAAATCAATACATGTATTCTATTCCTACCTTTATAAATCATAACTCTTTTTTTTATTTAGGGACATCTCTAAATAGTACAGCCATGAAGTGGTGCTTCAAAAACTATCCATTGACTAGACAAGTTAATTTTTTACCTTGGAAGTCTCTCAAATGGAAAGCATTATTACCAAAGATCTTTCAATTCTGGTAAGTTCTAATCCATAGTGGGGTAAACTTATCATGCTATCATTTTTTTTCATGAGATTTGTCCCATAGAAGCATCAAGTCATATTTTCTGAATGATTTAAACTTTTCTCTTCTATCAAACCACCTTTTAACTATGTCATGATGTTTATTGAAATTTTGCAAGGCTTCAGTACTTGAATCTTCCATATTTATTATGTCTAATAATTGAGACTCCATTTTTTTGTATGGTTCCATGTACTCTTATATAAATTTATATGTTGGCAATTTAAACATGATTGGCAAAATTATTTATCATTGATATAACATCAAGTAAGGTGAAGCCTTGAGGGCCTACTTGTATCTTGTTCAATCAGCCCATAGTGCATATTTTAGTATATTATGCCACTCTCTATGTTTATCTACTCCTAAATTTTTAATGGCATCAATCATGTTTATTTTTTGTTGATTTAACCATTCCTTTTCCTTATGGGTAATGTTTGGAAGATGATTTGAATATCATGGACCTATTCAATGAATTCATTTGATTATAATGTTGGACCATTATCACAAACCAAATAAATGGGGGTACCAAATCTATTTTTGATGTTTTCATCCATAAAGTTGATTACATCTTGTGATTTGGAATGCCTTGTAGCTACTTATTTAGTCTATTATGTGCAATAACCTATGGAAGTGAGTAAAAATTTATGGTCATCTCAAGAATCAGGGTTAATGACACCAATGAAGTCCAAGACCCATTGAGTGAATGGTATTCCTTAAATAACATGTTACAATGACATTGCTCATATACCTCTCTTTTTTCCAAGACTTAGCATTCATGGCATGTTCTTACATAAACATGTGCATCTTTAAAGACTATTGGCTAGTAATAACCCATTATGAGGATTTTATGGGTTGTGGTGCTTCTAGAAGGATGACCACTACCTATCTTATGATGTAAGTTTATTATAATTTCTTAAGATTCTTCTCTTGATATGCGTATAAGGTAGATGCCTTCATAATTTCTTTTAAAGAGAATCCCCTTTCTAATCATGTAACGAGTAGTTTTAATCCTCAATGTTCTCTTTTGTTCTTTATTGATTTTTAGGGAACAAGTACCTATGAGTAAATATTGAATAATATTAGTATACCAATCTCCTCTAGATACTTGGGTTTCAAAAACCTCCTCAATGGTGATTTGTGGGTCAGTCTTAGTAATGAGCTGAATGATTCCCTAACCTCTAAAAATCTTGGTAGGCTTTATTTATATGTCAAAATCCTATAATTTTTCTATCCACTTTACATTTCACTCTCCTAGTTCATTATACCCCAAAATGAGCTTGATAGTAGGGTCTAACATAATGGTGATGATCTTATTTATTAAGATGTAGTGTTTAAATTTCTTTACCACTTTGACAAGAGTACATATTTTCTTATCTATCATGAAATAATTTAGCTCTACTTCTTTTAAGTTTGTGCTCATGAATGCAATAGGATGTTCACTTTCATATTTCTTCTAGGTAATCACATTAACAATTGTATGTTCTAAACAAAATGAGTACAAGAATAAATATTTAGTGAAGTCTAGACTTATCAACACAAGGGCCTAAAATATTACATCTTTGATGTCTTAAAATTACTTTCAGGCCTCCAGTGTCCATTCCACTTTATCATATTACTTGAGCATTAAATTTAGAGGTCTATTTTTTTTTAAAAATATTGAGATTAACTTCCTCATGAAATTTATGTTCCCAAAGAAAGACTTGAGCTCCTTGTTATTATGGAATGCAATATTTGAAATCCCCTAAATTCTATTTGGGTCGATTGTAATTCCTTCTTTCTTGATGATGTGGCCTAAGAGATTACCCTCAATAATGTCAAATATGTTCTTTTTTGGGTTTAGTGAGATGCCAAATCTTCTACATCTTTCAAATATTTATTTTAGGTGGCCTAAGTGATTAGTTTTGGTCTTTAAGAAAATATTGATGTCATCTATGTAAATGATTATGCATTTACCTATTATCATTTGGAATGCAGGGAACATTTGTCACTCAAAGGTAGATCCTACATTAATTAGGCCAAATAGCATCCTCTTGGATACATAAGCACCCTACTTTGTGATAAATTTAGTCTTCATTCTATCTTTTGATTCAACCATCACCTAATTTTTTCCTAAAAATCCATCCAAGAGGGACATCATTCTTGAACCACTTACTATCTCGATCACTTCATCCATGGAAGGCAAAGGATAATTAGCTTTCTCAAAAACATTATTTAGGTTCCTAAAATCAACACATAGTATAATTTATCCATTCTTCTTACTAACTAGAATTAATTTGGAAACCCAAGTAGAATATTTGATAGGGAAAACTATTTTTTCATTTAAAAACTTTTCCACTTCCCTCTGAATAAGAGGCTCTAGGATAGGATTTACTAGCTTCTGTCTTTGCCTAAATAACTTTTGGTCTAGCTTTAGTGAGATTGTATGAGTGATGAATATTTTGTTGAAAAAATTCTAGTCTTCATATATCCATGAAATCACATATTTATATTGGGTGAGTAAATCCTTCACCCTTTTTATTTCTTTTGAAGTGTAGTTAAGGTTAATGTTGATGTAGTGCAAATCATAGTAATCTCCTAGATTCTCTTTCTTTAACTCATATTAATTTACTTTAGGTTGTATTTAATCCTATTCTTGAGGATTCAAATCAAATTATCTTTACAAAGAAACCATTCCTAAGGGAATTTGGATTTATTTCAATTAAATGGCTCCTTCTCCTAATTCTTCCTAGAATAGATAATTGATCTCCTTATCATCAATGATTTGAGACTCAAATTAGTCAAGAATTGGGAGATCTATTAGTCATCATCAAATACTTGTAAAATGTTAATGTTATTATGAATAGATGGACAAGGTACTATCTACATGGAAAACTCTATACCTTGGACCCTTGTAGAGGTGTTATATTGGTAGTGAAAGTAGTCAGTGAATCAATAACCTAATTTTGTTATTTAAGAATAACTACTATATTGAAAGCCTTAAAGGACTAATTTAGATATAAATATCTATGTTTATACCTATTCAAGTATGATAACTTGCATTGGTATTTGTTCTTGACCTGATTGATTACTATTTTTGAATCTCCATATATTAGAAGTTGTTTGACATTATTTTTTAGAGCAAACCACAATCCTAAAACTAGTGCCCCATACTTTGATCTATTTGTAGTGAAATGGAACTTTAATATTTATTTTTCCAAGTATTTATTAGTTTTTGGATCAATAAATTTAACACCAATGCTTGATATTTACTTGGATCTTGTACCATTGAAATGGAGATTTCATAATTGGAAAGATCCGCAGACTTCTAGTTCCTACACCTCATACATTATGGTAAAGGTGTAAATTTCAAGGCTAGGAGATTTTTAGCTTAACTCTTAATTATTAGTATTGTAATCTATGATGAGGTAATTCAATCTTAGTTCCCAATTATTAGAATCTAGTTTACAATACCTCTCTATGGTAACCAAATATGAGATAAGTCTATTATTACATACCCATTTAATGTCTTTGACCAATCTCTATTGAGGAGGAGTCTATATCCTTTTGGGATATCCACCAAAATTATATCAATAGTCATATATACATGTGGATTAGATGCCATTCCACTTGGATGTGTACATTATTCAATTTTCCAACTATATGTACCACTATCTTGTCTAGCTATGAAAATATCCTCTTTGATGGGCTTGGATTCAATCCAAGATTTTGACAGATGGAAGTTGGCATCACAGTAGTTGAAGCTCCAAAATAAACTAATTTTTTTTGAATATTATTTACAAATACCATGATAGTCAATAAGAAAGGAGAAACTTTTGTCTTACTATTGTATATAATATTTATATGAGTAGCCTTTATCTTCTCTAAAATAGACTTTACTATGATAGACCTCCATAAGAGCACCTTTTATTCAATTATTTGGGCCAATTCATGAATAGTGATGTTAGATATAATATTATTTATATCTTCAATAATGTTATATTCTCCTTTTCTCTATTTATCCTTATTCTATGGCTATTTATTCCATTTCAAGGGAGGTGGATTATTATCATACCTTGGAATTGGTGGAATAGTAGTATTATTTAAAGGAGTAGAAATTATGAAGGGATTCTTGTTTCTCATATAATAATTTATCTTTTGGTACTATTGGAAGGAATGTATCTCATTAGATTTATCCTCCAGTTCATTATCATCCTCACTTTAGAAAGGAGACTTATGAGTTTCAAATATCATGTAGGTGTTTGAGTAACCAAATCTAGGGTAGAATTCTAGTGGGTTGTACATCAAATCATACCTCACCATATCCATTTATAATATTTTAAATGTTTCATATAATTCTACACATTCAAGTTCACCATCTTGTGATGTATTATGAACTCTACACCAATTGGGCAGAGATATTTCCACTATATTTATTTCTAGTAACTTATTGGGTTGTTGTTATTCTACATTAGTTTAAAAATGATTGAAAGGTATGTTATCTATTTGAAACCCATAATATTGGTTATTATTCTATCCAATAGTAGTATCCATCTTCCTTTGCATGCTTAATAAGTCATTGCTCAACTTATGGGCCATTATTTGTATAGAATCCAATTTTTCTTTATTTTAATCAATACCTTAGGAAATTATAGTATTGGATGGAATTTGATGTTGGTTTTGTTGATGATCATTCATTTGTACATGATTTTTCATATAATCATTATTATGATTTAGTGTTTGTTATATCATAGGAGATAGTGTATAAAAATAATTCTAGTTGAATGATATAATATTTTAATTCACATTAGAAACTTGATTAAAATATGGGAAACTAGCATTGATATTTGGGGTGTCTAGTACATGAGGATTTATCTATCTATCAATATCTATAACTACTTCATATACTAATTCTAGAGTGTTAAAAGTAACATCTCTTCAAAATAAAATTGAATTTATTAGATCCAAGGCATTCTTGTACATCTCTAATGCTAAAACTTGATTTGGTTTATATGTTAGACTCAACCAAGTGTAAATATTCTAAAATATTACATTAAAATATTGAATTAGCTCATTAGGTTCCCTTTTCATACTGGTGGAATGTTGATACACTAAACTAGGGCTGGTAACTTGTCCAAATTAGGCAATAAAAGTGCTTTGACATGCATTCTAGGAAGTAATTTATTTCTCTTTAAGATTGAGGTATAGATCATAGGAAGCAACCTATAATTTAAATAGGAAAATTCTACATGTAACATCTTCACCAATGACATTCATTAACCTCAAATTAGTCTTGAAAGAATGGATATGTTCCTCTATAGGTTTTTCTCCTGAGGGAAATAAATAAGGTAGATACTTCTCTAGATTCTTTGGTAATTTTTGCATATCCCCTAGGATGAAAATAATAGATCCAATCAACCAAGGTGGTTGGGCCATAGGATGATTAATGGTATGTATATTTATTACTAGATAAGGTGTCCTATCCTAAGGTACTATGGGAGTATAAATCTAGGCCTTCAACTTACTGAAAAAGGTGAAACCAAAAGAATGGCTTGGGCCCTAGATATGGTAACTCTCTTGGGTATCCTTAGTGTAACTCAAACATAGAGGATACCATCTCACTAGAGAAGGTACACAAGTGGCCCTCCTTTTAGCACTATCCATTCCATTTTGATGTGGATCTTGTACACACGTCTAGATTTAATGAGGTAGTCTCTAACATTTTATGATCTTAATAAAGGTAAAATCCATTGCAGGGCATGATTTGTAGGTATGGGTTAAACAACCAAGTGGTGAAATAGAAGTATGAACATGAAAAATGTTAACCAATTGTGCTTATAGTGAAATGAATCCTACTAAATAAATCAAAACCTCATTGGGTTGGAAGGATGTAAACTATTGTAAGTTGGATAGATCTCAATCAAATAAACTTTAAAAAAAAAGAAGGGTAGAGTAAAAAAGAAGGATCTATGGTCTCAAGAGATTACATATAGGGTTGGTTTCTTGTGGACAAGTTTTTCATTACTCATACTTGTTATTGGTAGATATTGCACACTCATATACAAACACAATTAGGTAGTATAATAACATATGATACAGGGAACTTAAGGATCTCATTTGAATTTTGTTCCTTTGATAGTAGCTATCACACACACTTACTCAAGAGATTACAGTTCATACTAAAAATGTATCTATGGCAACTATGGCTCACACCTAGAAAAATATATCAAGGGAAACACTCATGCATAATTTAAAAGTTAAGACAATAAACCTTTTGATTGAAATTAATAACACTTGATAATTATTCAATAGTTGTTGCACATCTAAATTCAATAGATATTAACGATAACAAAAGGAATTCTCTATAAATATTGCACACTTAAAATTATTAAATCAAAAAACCAAAGAAAATAAACACTTAATTACATATAAATGGAAGGAAAATACATCCACATAGTTACATGACAATCAAAATAGACTTCTTCCTATATTGATAATTATCTAAGCATTAAAAATGAAAGATTTACATGTATAAATAGACTTGGGGAGGGATCACCTCATCCTCCAAGTTCATTTACAAATCAATGTTAAACTTATTGATTAGAACCTTATTTCTAATTTAGTGCCAAAAAATACATGTATAATTACTTGGATAACTACTACATGCATACATCAAGTATGAGTAAAATATAATCACATTGAAAAAATTTACATGAAAGTTTACATACAAAATTAACCTTCAATAACTAAGGTTTATTTTAATTTTATGATTTCATGGCTACACTTGATGTAGTGGGAGGCATTAAAGTTATAGGTGGAATTGAGATGGGAGGTGGTGTTGAGATAGAAGCTGGAATTGAGTTGGGAGGTGTGTCCTTGGCCTTATTTCTTGTCTCCAATTCTTAATAATACTTGACACTAACATCATGTTGATATCTAATGATGTTCACATTCAAAAGTGAGGGTATATGTACCCTGTTTGATTTCTTCATTATATGTGCATGCTCAACTTTGATGCTCTTAAAATTAATCTAAAAGCTCTCAACTTTAGTGACCTTCTTCCTTGCGAAATTCAATTTAGCCTCAATCTCCTTCAGTGCTAGTCCTTGAATATTCTATTTAAAGTTAGCTGAGGCTTGTTGTATAAGTTGAACAAAACTAGCTCTACTTATTAGTTTCCCTGTAGAGTCCCTAGCCTGAGAAAGTTTCAACTCATTTATAATTTTAAAAATAAGGTTCTCATGTTATGTATATTTTAGCATTATTTCCTCTACACTTTTTACCCATTCCCTCACTTCTTGTGTTTCAATGAAAACAAGATTGAGGGCATTGGATGCCTATAATGGTGTCATTAAGTTTAGATGTCTATAAGCCTTATTTGTTGTGCATATAACAAAGAATTTTAATCTATTCTTGTCTTCTTTTAAAGAATTAAGCAATTTTTTTGATTCAATGATTTGAGGGGCTCATTCAGCCCTCATTGAAGCAATAACATCCAAAATTTTGTATAGACTTAAAGCTATGCTTTATACATCTATCTCAATTTGTATAGGAAAATGAAATTTTTTTTGTTATTCCTAGACCTGTTCCAATTCTTGCTTGAGCTCTCTTCTCACTTGCTATGTCCCTTCATGAAGCTTGAACAAAGCATCCTTCTATGTTTTACAATAATATTTAAAATCCTCATTATAAGGAGACTACCCCATTATCCTCTTCTTTCTCTTTGAAAGAGAGAAGTAATATTGTATTTCTTCTAGAATTATGCCCCTACTAGAATCATTTTCAATCTTTTTCTTCTTCACTCTTTCAATACTCCCTATAGATTTATCAAACAATGAGCTTACAGTGGAAAAATCAATTATTATGAGATTTGGACTTTGAGAGGCTTGAGCTTTTAAGTTTGATGCCCGCTATGAGATCACCAATTGAGTTGAGTTAGTTGCTTGAGTGTCATTGGTTGTAGTCTCAACCAACAAGTCCCCTGATGATTATTTCAAGGCCTCTACATGTAGGGGGTCTAGTAGTGAAGTCCAGATGATTATGGACTAGTCAACACCACCATATTGGAGCATAAAGTATACCATATATAATTGATTCTTCTTCTTATCCTTATTATATGATACTATAGTAGTAGTCTGGATAGGATTGAAAGAAGGCATTGGCAAGCCCAATTTGATGGATGACACATATAGTTGTGCACTTGGCAATGCTCCCCTAGATTTACTAGAAGATACTTTTTTAGGCTCTAAGGTAGCTTAGGTAATGGTGGAGGTAAAAACAATGAAAGTGGGAATAATAGATGCTAAAAACATAATTGGAATTGTAGGAATAGTTAGTATTGAGGAGACAATAGGACTAGAAGACACAACTTCTACTTTGGGAATAACCAAGGAAGGTATAACACTAGGACTAAGAGAAATAGAATAAAAAACAAATAGATGTAAAAGAAATAATTAACACAACTGGTATTGTAGAAACAACAGTAACTAAAAAGGCAATTAGGACCACACCGTCACTTGATTTGTATACTTTAATTGGTGTTTTTACTTTAGTTTCTTGGTGGATCAAGATTATTTCTCTTTGTAGCTGTTCCTCCTCATCTTCATTAGTGGGCTCACCTCTTATAGATGAATACTCATTCCCAATGGGTCCTTCTATAGGTGATGTATCAATAGTTGGGCTTATAGGGGGTCTTTAGGCTCTTGGTTTTCTCTTATAACAAAGAGTTACATTTTTTGTTGATGGTGAAGCCACTTGAGTGGGGGAAGTTAGGACTTCCATGATTATAGTCACATGAGTTGTAGTGGAAATAAGAAGAGTGTGGTATTTATAATATGAAGAGTTGATACAATTAGGCTCATCTTCATCTCTCCCAAGGGAACTTTTAATGTTTGAAACCCCTTTCACCCTAGGCTCTTGCTTTATAGTCTTCATCACCATGGGTTATGTTTGAGATGGTTTCCCCTATTCTAATGATGATTGGGAGGACCTAGTGTTCTAAAATTCTATTGTAGCCCATTCACCTGAGGGTGGAAGCTTAATGTGTGTATTTGAAATTGAAATTGAGGGATACCCTTAGAATATTTTAAAAATTCCTTCACTTAATCTAGCCATTTTTGCCCTCTCTAGGACTTGGGCATCACTCTTGGAATTTAGAAATATAAAGTCATCGTCATAACGATCATGTTGTTATGGAATACCAAGACCTTTGATATGTTTTTTAATTTGACCATTAGGGTCCTATTATCTATGAGTTAAGGTGTCTAATGAATAATATTATCTGAACCTCCCAACCTCTACAAAGTACTTGTGATTGATGTAACACATCCTACCAGTCATCAAATGAGAGCCATGGAATTCATTGTTCATAATATTCTTAAAATCCTCATCAATCCCCCACCATAAATGGTATGTTATCTCTTACTCAGATATTTTTTTGGCACATACTTAGGGAGAGATAGTGGGGTAACCTTGTGTTATGTAACCATGATCATGGTGTAATAAATATAGATCTAATAGTCCCCTTTGGGCATCAATGTTTAATCTATGATTTTTTATGCTCTAGGCAGTGGCTCCTCATGAATATCCATCCAAACCTGAGGATATATGTCATCTACAATTTGGATTATATTTCTTGTGTAGGCACATATGTGCATGGAGTAAGAGTCACATATTTAGTTCTTGATGAAATTTGGAGCTAGGCTCTAGAGTGATCAAATGTGCATGTATATTGTACCCATCACTACATCCATAAGGTATGACATCATGTAAAAATGGCCTCCCACATGCCTCTTTTCTTTAAGTAAAATTTTATTCTACAACCTAACATTGATTATCTCTCTTAGAACAAAGGTTAGCTCTGAGTCATTAATAAATCTAGTAGTGGAAACCAATCAAGGTGAAAGAATTATATGCTAAGATGTCCTTATAACCTATTCATAAGGGATATTATAATATGGATTCCCATCCAAAACTTGGTTATAGGTAATAATTGCTTCTCCTTATGGATGATGGTCTCTTCAGGGATTATCTACCTTCTTATTGTTTATCAATTGAATTATTCTTTTTCCATGTTACCACTCTATGAAAATTAAATTTAGTGTCTACAATAGGCAAGGATATGTATATTTGGAAAGAATATCCTGAAACATAGGTGATGATGGTTTTGTTCTCTATGTTATGTAGGAAAGCACTCCTAATTACCTTACCCATAAATAAAAGGTCCCATAATAGGTCAATTTATGGCATTACCTAAGGATTGGACACTACAAAATGCAATCTTTGTCACTTGAGGGGGAGTAAATCTACACCCAATTGCCTCTATGCTTGTGTCAAATTATTTTCACAATTATGTGTGTCAACCTTTCCAATTATGTCCCATAGATCTAAGTATTTGGGATACTTGTCATTGAACACTGTAGGTTTAAAAATGGTGTCTTTATACTCGGTAGAGTCTTTGATCAAAAACCAAGATGGTGGATGCTCTCCCCTAAATGTTTTGGATTAAGAAGCCATTTTTATTTTGCTAAGATGATAGGGTTCAATTTAATCAATTTTAATTGATTATCTCTTTTTAATGCACTTCATAATTTGAATTTAGATAGCTAAGGCTTTGAATTCTCAAGGATGCAAGTTAGCTTAGGGTCATTTGTGATTAATGGGAATGATTTTTTATTTCAATTAATTGATATAAATTTTATTATTCAATTCCATTTTGTGCACCATTGATCTCTAACATCTCTAAACTTGATTCACTCATTTAATTTGAACTTTTCCACTTTATTGTGGTAGGTATGCCATGGAGACATTACAGACATTCAGAGGAATGCCACATCAATGTATTTGATAAGTGTTGTCTTATCACTCTTATCACTTTAATTTAGTTATTCCATAGAGGATTTTGGTAGTTAGGATTCATATGTTGTGTTAAAATAGGGTCATCCCAAATTATTTTGAAATGAAAACATCTTTCAAATAAAAGTTCCAAAGACCTATGGCTGATGTATTCTGTAAAGGATGTGAATGATGTGAAGGTTACCTTTTCTAAAGGCCAAGTTTTGAATCAAATGTTCTTAACACTTTCATAAAATATTTTCATCAAATACCAAAAGCTATTTGAGACTTTCCAAACTAAAAGTTTTGATGACCATATTCTGAAAGACTTCTTTGATTAGTTTTGCCAAACATTTTCACCTAACACTTTTATCAAATACCAAATTATGAAGAGCAAATGCTAACCATTTTTGCCAAAGAGTAATTCATGAACACATTTACTGAAGTGTAAAAATTTTTAATACCAAAATCCCAAAGAGAAAACTCATGATGAACATTAATGTTGAAGACATGCATTCATCCAAGATAAAGTTATGAAGACCCAACTTATGAACAAAAGTTCTAAATAAAATCTATGAACAAAAGTTTCGAAGAATATTTTCTATGAAGGTTAACATAAGTGTAAAGGATTGAATAATTTCAAAGATCTACTTTAGAACAAGAGTTCTAAAGACTTATTTCCATGAATCCTGATACTTTAAAAATTGTGTATGTTTTGAAAATCTATGTATATGCAAAACTTTTAAAGAGTATTAATAAGTTATTATGAATAAGCAAAACATGTCCATTTGTCTTTACTGAATATCAAAGTTGGGTACACCATATAAATCTCTATGCAATAAGATTTATAAAATATTCTTATAGCTTTTAGAATATAGTGGGTCCCTATTCGGAAAAAAATAATGGGGGTATGTTGAGTACAACACATCCATTATACATAATTAACCATGCTCAACTCTAGGGTTTAAAACTGTTATCCTCTACATATATATGTATGAACCTATATATTAAGTAAAATTTGATATTAAATGTTTCTATTCCTTATTCTTATAAGCCTATACTCTTTATTTGACCAATTCATACTTCCAATCTGACTATCTCTACTCCTTAGATGAAACTACTCCTTCAAGATAATCTTGAAAGTCAATCATGTCTAAAACCATTGGTTTCATCCTTTAGATAATTAATGTATAGTTTCCAAAATTAAAATTCATCCCATTGGATCTCCTACACATTTCACAAGCCTAATTCTAGGAAATCCTAAAAGGTTCACTGTATATGTAAGAGTCCCACTATGTTCAACTTAGAAAATTTAGATTTTCTTTTAAAGTATTTAAGGTCAACTATCTACACATTGGCATAATAGTATAGTTTATATGCCATTCATATTTGTCAATCTACTATAAATAAGTGGTAAACAAATAAATACAAAAATTACACTTTACACAATAATCCAATGATTCAAATTTTTAACAATTATTATTTTATCCCCCAAATAAGGTCTCAATGGTATAGAAATTGTAGGAGTATGAAATAGTTTATATTTCATAATTAAAGTTACAACACATTAATAAAATAAATCCATAATATTACAAACCATGTATGATCAAAATATGCATTCGTTAATATGGTAAAACATGATAAATAAATAATATACATGGTTACCAACAATAACTATTGTGTAAGTTGGATAAATACAATAATATAAAAGTAAAATAATATAATATAGCTTCAGTAAAACTACTCATGTAATAAATATAGTAACCATGAGTATGTATCAGGATCAATTCATATTTATCTTTAGAGAGGGAGAGCATCATCTGGGTTCTTTACCTCTAACCACATACCAATGGTCTCCCACACACCTCCCCACTAAGAGTGGAACTTGAATTAATAAAAGTGAAGATGATGATGATGATGCATGTATTTAGATCCATTAGAGAATAACATGTGAAATTACAATAACTAATACATGTATCCAATTATATAGACCCTAGGTATGCATCTACCTATTATATCCTCAAGCAAACACATATATTATGAATTAATATGGATTGAAAATGTACACAAATATAAAATTAATTGGGCCAAAGAATTTTATAGCAATATCAAATTTCAAAATATGGGCCACAGTCTAAATCAACCATACTATTTACTCTAATTTTTTTTTATCATTTTACCCACTTGTTAATTGATGAGAAGTGAATGTAGTTAGGATCCATACATTTCACTCATCACCCCTTGACAAGGAAGAGGATTATACATTAATACACTTAAATCAACATAAATCAAAAGATATGTCATAAATAGTCTACATAAGGATAATACAATGAAGTTTATCATAATGTCAACAACTTTATATTGAATGAGATTCACACCACTTTCCATAAAATATTTACTAATAATATGTTATTTATATGTTGTTAACTTGGGAGTAAAATTTTCATAATTGATTTAAACTAATTTAGACATCTTGTTTATAATTTTCTCATGTAGTCACATGATCTGTTTGAATTTGGTTCATATTAGGTTAGAACTTTTTGTAGTATCAATTCTATTATTTTTAACAATATTGAATATAATTTTAACTAAAATAGAATATACAAATATATACCATACATTTCTAACTCTTATTAGATTCACTTTACAGCACACCCAAAATTCTAAAAAATACCATAGTTTTGAATATACTCATTATTTTATATGTATTTTAAAGATTAATTTTATATACCTTTATAGCCTATAGGATTGATCATAATCTTATATTAATTGTATTGACACAAACCTTGAAATATCATAATTCAAACTGCATATCATATTATTCAATAATCATGACCACTACATTTTGTATCATTATATTCTCTTTTGTCATCTGAATATTCTTAACCAATACATATAATTTTATATCTATAATTTCCTTACAAATTCTCTAAAAAACTACTAATTTTATTTCTTATTATCGATAGGTTATATCCCTATAAGAATCATAGTTTTATTACCTCTATAAATTATTAATATAACATGTTACATAAAATGCAATGAAACATGCACTAATATTTATATCATATCAGATGTTAAACACTTCTATTAATAATTAGTTGGTTCAAAATAGGTTCTAAATAATGAAAAACCATCAAGTATCATTGCATATGATATAAAGTCACAGCTACAACCATTATGAAACAAAGTCAAATTTTTATACATGGTTTGTGATCCTCCTTGGCTCAATTTAAGAGGTGAAATATTGTTTATATCTACATTATGTAATATCAAACCATTCATGTCAATATTTAGGCATGTAGATGGTTAGTATAATGACCTACTGGTCTAAAGATAGGCTTGATTTACTTTTATTATAACTATTGAAGTGTAGAACTTGGTTCAACCCTAGTACCCTTAAACACGATCATCTAATTTTTTTCCTCAAAAACTTAGACTTTCAATAAAAAATGAGGTTTTGTTAATAGATCCACCTCTATAAAATTATGGGTGAGAGCAAGCTCTCATCCCCAAATCAATATAGTTAAATGAATCCAAAGACAAATTTCATAAACCAAAAAAATTGGTATCATCCATTTTACAATCGTTTCATCAAATAAAAACACATTCTTTTGACCTTTTAATATAGTCACAAGCACACTTTTGGTGGTAATGAATATCAAGATAGATAATTAAAACCTATAGATTTAATAGAATCCCAAGATACCATTTTACATAATCCCTAAATTTCATATATTTCATAATGGTTTTCCCTCTTATCATTAAAATATGAAGTAATACATGCCTAAAATCAAATATTTCCTGTTATAAAATTTATCAATCAATAAACCCACAAAAATCCATACATATATGCATCCATTACTTACCTAAAAAAATGGAAAATTACAGCCTGATCTTTGTTTGAAGCATTCCTCTCGATAACTCCTTCTTCCTCTTTCACAATCAATGACCCTTTTTCATCTCCTTTCTTTCGTAATGTTATCTTCTTCCCAATAATTTATACATTCTAAAAACCTAGTAGTTTGACTTTATTTTTCATTTAATGAGAAATGTAAGACTACCAAATGCCACTCTAGATCAACACATAAATGTCATGATAATATCACCAAGAGATCTAAACAAAATGGACCGAGTCATAATGCTTATTAGGGTTACATAATATAACAAACTACTCTATCATTTTGAGTTAATTGCCTTGAACAACTTCAAGTTTTATTTCAATAAACTATGGAAAACCCTAATCATTTCAAAAAGGTAAAATTTTGACTTGGTAAAAGGAAATCACAATGTGACCATAATTCAAATCCTAATTTCCAAAAATGATGTTAACTTTTAACTTGATAGAATAATTTATTTATCAATAATCCCTAAGGTCATGTTAAGCACACCTTCATGGTGGGTTTTTATGTTTAAATATATATATATGTGTGTGTGTGTGTGTGTGTGTGTGTGTGTGTGTGTGTGTGTGTGTGTGTGTGTGTGTGTGTGTATACCATATTAAATGATTTACATGTTTTTATATCATTTAAAAATAAGTTTAAATTAAAAAACCCAAGTTATTATATTGTATGACCTTATTACTAACAATATTTCAAAATAAGTAATGCACAAGTATGATAATATACTCAACATGTATTTAGATACATGGGGATACATTTAATCATACAAAACATGACATAATTATATAAGTATCAAAAGAATAATACTCTAAGCAATGAAAGATTATATCATCATAGTGATCAAGAATATAATTATGCAAGAGGAATGAAATATATAGGTTATAAAAATTAATAGCATAAAATGTAATTATCATGCAAAAAACAATCATATATATCACAAAAAACCACCACAAGACCTATGACCATTTAAATAATCTATGTGTGTGTGTGTTTTATGATTCTTGGTAGGTAATGTGTATTCCCAAGTATCATGATTTTCCACCCTCTCCCCTATGATGATCTCCTTCAGTAAAACTCTATGAAGATAAATCTATCTTGTATCCACCTTAGACAAGGAGAATGTAGTCAATCCATTTATATCCATACAACTAATAAAATTAAATAATAATAAATGACATAAATTTTACTATATTATCCAATCCAAAACACATACAATTTAACCACAACCATAGATTTTTTTCTAAAAATATGTAATCAAAATAGAGATGTAGAATGGAAAATACAGTAATCCAAATAAAAAAATCTTAATAGAATACATTTGATTACATAAATAAAAAATATAAATAATAAATAATCTAAATGTCTATTTAAAATGAGTGTTTTTTTTAAGGATAGGTTAGAATGTAAAAATTTAATCATATTTTCTATCCATTTCTTCACTAGATGATAAGAGGCTTCTATAATTTATAACTACCAAAATTTGTAATTACACATTTGAAAGATTTGTACTTTTTATTCTCAATTTAATGTAATTATATCCCAATAAGTCATGAGCTATGTTTAAATACAACAAGGTCATAACTAATTTGTTCACGAATGAAATCACACTAGGATTAGACCAAAATATAACATTTCAATATTAATGTACAAACATCACTATAGCATGGGATAAATACATGGATTTTGATCCCTCTTTAGAGTATTGGTATGTAGGTATCACCCAACATAGAAGGTGTTGAGGTAAAGCACAACCTAAACCCCTTACCTATTGTCCCCATTTTATAATAGTTACTACATATTCTCATTAATCCAAGGTTTGATTGAATGAGGCACATAGTGGATCTCATAGTGAAAACAAGGCATCTGGATAAACACACAAGATATATAGGTAAAGTTGCATTTGTTAGAATTTACACATAGGTAAAAAAACCCTAAAGGATGAAGTTGCGCCTTGAAAACAATAATATAGGCCGATAAATTTTAAAACTATGACCTTGTCCTAGGATAATGTGGAGCTTTGCTCCTGATTTATAGCAACCCCACATAGTTGCATAGTCAATTTACAATCATTATTGTTGTCTTGTAGACCTGAGTCCAACTAAGTCATTTATCTCTTAATACTTTCCCATTTTAACATAGTTCTAAAAATATTAAGATACAAATTAGTTTATGTGTGATCATTTTATATCTTATGAATTATTATTATCTAATCAACAATTTATCTTAATTATATTAACTCCCTAATCCAAATTTTGATAAAACAAATGAATACAGAACTATCATCTTTGGGATGTAAGAAAGAATTGATTTAAACATTTCCTACATAAATTATATAGGTGATTTATAGCTTATATGCCACCAAATTAATGACACTTATCAATGGACAAGTGAAAACCTCACCAAATATCATAAGCTTGCCATTATTCTTGTTAAATAGTTTATGTCTTTCACCATTAAGGCAATCCCACAAGAAAAAGTAATATATCATACTCTTTTGCCTCATCAACTTTGCTTTTTAATCCTCATTAGGATTTCATGATACACAATTATTCATATACACGAGGAAGTATCCATGTACCCTAACACATAAGGATAACTCTCTTATTTTTCACATTAAAGTTGCAAACACTTGACAAAGATTATGGTATAAATATATCATCTAATTTATCAAAATATAATTATCATCCCAAAGTTGATTCCTATGAGAATATTATACTCTATAAAAAAATCCATTAAATTCATTCTTAGACATAATATCCTTTACTATCATAATGCTGAAGGCACCCTAATATAACATGTTAATGAATAATAATTTCATTCTCTTCCTAAGAAAGTGCATGCAGAAATTTATGGTGGCTTTTTTAAGAGATACAATACAACCCAAAAATACCTATACATGGGTTAGTATTGGCATAATCTTAAGAAAGACAATCAATTTTTTGAATAAGTTTAATCATTTCTAACTCCATGATGATCTTATCCATTCTCCTTTGGTTGATCTTCATATTCTTGAATATCCCTTTCCATTATCCATGTGGTGATTAGATCTCATCAAAAAGTTATCTTCATCCCAAGATAAGTTAAAGGACTATTTCAGATAATATGGACTTATGTCCCTAAATTGGACATGTGATAATCTTTGAAAATGATTTGTTTTTGGGTTATGCATAAGTTGTACATGGAGAGTATGTTAATAATTTAGATTTAGTCCCCATTTATTAGATTAGGGGTAATTTAAATTTCTAAAATTTTGAATAATGTAGGAGTATTATTGATATATTTTTTTTTTAGTTGGACTATTGATAAGTCCAAATTATCTAAAATAGTCCCTTTTAAACTATGTTTTCATTGTTATCACCACATAGTACTTTACCATGTGAGTAGAAGCTATGCTTCTTGTTAATGGTATTAGAATCACTAACTAAAAATTCATTCTTAATAAAATAATATGTAATTTTGGATTAATCACACCATCATATTTGATAATGGTGGGAATTTAAAAAATAAAAACACAAAGAAACTTTGTAAAAAATTCAAAATTACATACAAAATTTCCACACCTTATCACCCTTAGTTCAATGGCCAAGATGAGGCCACTAACAAAACCATGAAGAAGATATTTCAAAATACTATTAAGGATTCTCATTTAGACTAGCATCTTTACATTTATCCTTCACTTTGGGCCTATTGTACTAGTGTTCATACTACCACTGGGGTAACTCGATTCTCCTTAGTCTATGGATTTGAGGTCATCTTACCACTAGAAGTGGTTTCAAATTTATCTTCATGACATCATTCCAAATGAAGATATGTATGAAGCCTGTTTTCATGATTTAAAAATATTTGGAAAGTTATGCATGAATGATCTTCATTACAATCTTCAATACAAAATTCACATTTATAAATGACATACTAATAAATTCAAAGTTTGTAATTTTGATGTTGGAGACTTAGTGTTGAAATTAGATTATACCCATAACAAAGAGGGAAAATATGACAAAAATTGGTGTGGCCCTTATCTATACATAAATGTCCTTGGACTTAGAAATTATAAATTGTAGATGAATGAAGGACATATCTTCATATAACCAACTAATGTTATGTTCTTGAATATATATATATATATATATATATATATATATATATATATATATATATATATATATATATATATATGGAAAAAAAGGTGTACATAATGATGAAGATACCAAATAATCACAAAGGAAATGATGGTTGGCAAAATAAAGTAAAATATTTAGAAAGAAATATATGTGGAGGGATTACTTGACCTATGTTCTTCTTAGTTTCCTTTTATTTACGTTCTTGGTATTTTTCCAATCTTAAACCTCTTAGTTTTTTTGTTTTTTAGTTACATGGTATGACTTCAAGAAACAACCAATCCCTCCACATAAAAACCCATCCTCATTATATTTCTTTCTAAATATTTTACTTTCTTTTGCCAACCATTGTTTCCTTTGTGATTATTTGGTATCTTCATCATTATGTACACCTTTTTTTCCATATTGTATACTCTTAATAGATTTATTGTATTGTTAATTCATAGATTTATCTTAATTTTACTTCTTATATTTTTAGTTTTTGAGATACAAAGTTATACATGGGGATCAACTAGGTCCTCCTCACAAACACCCTTCCTTATTCATTTTATTTCATAGATTGTCTTTTTTCCTAACCTTAGCTATATGTATTTTTTTAGAAAGATAAGGAAATGGTAAAAATATTAGTGTTTCATCACATAGATTCAATCATATTATCTTTTGGTGAAACTATAATAGTCTATTTACATGTCCTCATTCAAAATTTACCATATATTATGCTATGTCTCAACTTTCCTATCATTGTGCCATATTCTCTCATACATTTTTTTATATTGGGGAAACCTAATAATTATATTCTCACTTCCAAGATCTCCCTATTTTCAATTTATTTTTGGTATCATTAAGGTTAGCTTAAATATTGCACTTTTTTCTAAGGTGCAAGTCTATTAGTGTTTAGGCGCCTTGGTCTTTAGGTTCTCCTCTCCATTAGATAGGTGTAATATCTCTTGTGATAGTTATCTATAGCACCCATTTTTGGTTTTCACATAGAGGAAGAAAATATTAAAAATATATATTAGAAGAAAAGGTAATGTTTAAGGGAAAATTATTTATTAAAATCTAGATCATACTAAAAAATGTGATATTTTCTTATAATATTTCCTATTCTCATCTAAGGTCAAAATCAAAGGTTTCATAATTATAGAGTTAAGGTTTATTGGGTTGGTCAGATAATAGAGTGGGTTAGGGGGTCTCATTACATCATTAATTATATATATATATCTTCTTATAGTCTCATGCCACATAATTTCACACACAAGTACCCAATGTTCACAGTAGATAAAAAAATCTGTGAGGGGTCCTGAGAAGTGGGGGACACATTGTAAGAAGGTAGAATACTTATTGTGTTTCATGCATGCTATATTTCATAGGATGATCATTATACTTCAATAATTAACCTAAGCTTATGTTTTTTAGGTAGGGTTATATAGGGCCATTGATGTTGAAAACTCTTATTCCTTCCAACTTGATTTGAGTGTCTTATTTCTGATAATGACCATGTTTTCACCTTGTTGATGCCCTCTTTTATTTGACTCCAAATTTTACCCTTGGAATACATGTTTATTTCTTAATCTCCCCCATCTTCTTTACTTACTATTCTTCGTTCACTTTTAGACATGTTAACATGATATTTTTAGCTTTTCCATATTTAGAATATATGTTTCATATTTAATTTGTTACAAGATTATATCTTGTTCATTGTGTTATATTTATAGGATTTTTATTAGTAATGTTTTGGACCTTGTGTTTTCTATTCAATTTATGCATGTCATTTGGTCCTATTTTTTCCTTTCATGATTTCATGTCTCACCCTTTTGTAGACCATTAAATTCCATTATTTATTTTCAAACATTTTATTATTTCCCTTACATTTATGTTTTTATTAGCAATGGATATTTATTTATGTCCTTTGTCTAATTTTAGTTTTCACTTATCGTTCTTTGGATGCATTACTTGGTTTTTTCCATCCTATAGTAGCCCTACTTTGATGGATATCTAAATTTCAATTGGTTATTATGTATTTCCTTGGATATTTTGGTTATAACAAAGCCTTATTGATATTATCTTAAAAAAATTTATAAGTTTTCCAATCATTTATAATATTGTTTCCTTTTACGTCCATTTATTGAATATCCTACATATAGGTAGGTTATTTTTATCTATTTTAGCCTTATATCCTTAGGGTTTCCTAATTGTAGTTACTACACCCTCTATGATTAATAATATTGTATTTTTTGAATCATTTATGTGTAAAGGTAAGTCAAGGTATGTATATTCCACTTTCATTCATTTAATTATCAATAGTTCTTTTAACATTTCATTTTTTGTTATGCTCTTTTGTGTTGACTATGTATCTATCCCAAAGCACCATCTCACATTAAAATATTGTGACAAATGATTATCTTTGGGTTGGGAATATGTATATAAATGATATTTTTATCTTTATCATTTTACTAAAACTTTCCATTGTAGAGGCTCGTTAGTAAATCAATCCCCTTGAGTGCACACCTTAAAGGGTGCACTAGGAATGGGATGTGGTCATATCATCTTAATTATCAAGAGATGTTTGCACACTATTATATCATACCTTCATTACTATCAATTTGACCTCTTATGATTCTCTTTTCATCTTACCTCTCTATATAATTTACATTAATTATTTATATCATAATATATCAACCATGTCGATATAATCAAGTTCATACTTGTCTCTCCCTATACTGTATCATCCTGGGTGAATTTTTTTTTAGTCATGTATCTATTATTTGTATTATATAGGCCTGATGGATACAAAACTATGTTAGACAACATCTTTCCAACTATATATTCCTATATGATACTATCAGCTTAGAGTTTAGGGTTAGTTATAGGTATTGTAGTTGTATATATATGGGTCATATTTCATCACTAGACCAAATAACACACTCATTTTGTTAGGATTGTGGAGCTAAAAGCTTCACTGATGCAGACACAGAGGAGGTTGCAGGAGAGTTGCTGAGTGTCAAAGACACCGGCGTCGGTCAGGCCAACCGACGTCGACAGGATAGGGCACGAAGGCAACCGACGTCGGTCAGAGATCGGCCAGCGTCGGTGACCCCCAGGTGGACAGGGACCAGCGTCGGTCGCCTGTGTGGTTCAGACTGCATTTATTACGGGAAGTTAGCTAACGAACCAAGTGTTTGCATGATCAGGGCTAATTATAGACTGAGAGCTGCGGATCTAATTATTGTAATTAGATGTCTAATTATTGTTTGGATGAGATCTATATAATAGACTCATGGTTGTATTGGAAAAGTGTGCTAGGGAGTAAGAGAGCATAATTATAAGCTCCTTCTGTGTGTGAGGTAGAGCAATGGTGCGTTCCTCCTAGTGCCTCAGTACCAGGTGTGTTGGTGCTGGATTGGAGAGCCAGCTGGGTTCTTCAAGAGTGTAGGATCTTGGTCACAGTTGCATGGCCTATATAAGAGATCTACATGGTAAGTAAGATCATTGATCTGCAGGTGTATGTGTGTGCAAGGTCGAGGTTCACAGGTGAGCAGAACTGTTGTTTGATTTGCAGGTGTGCAAGATCATATAGACAGCAACACAACAGGGAGCAGTATCAGGTAGGATCTACTTGGAGTACAGGTGTGTACTCGAATAGAGATAAGAGGAAGGCAAGGGAGTTCCTTCCATAAGTATGGTCTGTTGAAGTGCAGGTTATTGTAGGTTCATGGGAGATCTACTTGAAGTACCTTGAGTACTTGTGGAGCACGTGGAGTGCTTGTGGAGTGCGTGGAGCACTTGTGGTGTGCGTGGAGCACGAGAGGTGAACACCAACTCTGTATTTGAGTTGGGTGTTGGGACCTATGAGAGGGAGAGCTTTGGGGAGAAGAGTTACTGTTCACTTGAGGTGTAGCGAGCCTCTGAAGAGGTGGTGGAGAAGAAGTGGCATCTTCTTTATTGTATTCTTTTCTGTATAAAGTGTTAATACAAGTTGTGTATTGTCTCTCATATGCTGTGTTATTCTGAATTCTAGTTACTTGGTGAATCTAGTTATTTCCGCATATTAAGTTGCTTGAAGTTTGGTAATCAATTGTATGCTTCTGGTGTTTCGCACCCTGACAAGTGGTATCAGAGCTAAGGTTGCAGGAAGCAGGGTTGTGTTTGGTTACAGGTCACTCTCAGGGGTTTTTGATCGAGTGGGAGTAGAGCAATGGCAGATGAAAGAAAGCTAAAAATGGAGGAGTTGAAAAGCACAGACGGTTACTCACGGTCCGATGGAAAGAAAGAGCAGGTAAAAAAATATTTTTGGTTGGTAGCAGATCAGCATGAAGAAACTGAAGATACAGATGTAGCAGGTGTTGTTGCACAGGATGTGTTTATAGGTTTCTTGGATAAAGTTGAATCTTGGATAAAAGATTCGGTTGCCTCTTTCCATGCAGCCCCAGGTAGAGGAGCTGGTAAGCCTTGCCAAAGAATTGGCAAAGGGGAAGTGAAGCTGAAATTGCAGGCGGCCAACACACAGGTGTTGATGAAGGTCATGCAGGTCCCAGGTTTGGAGATATGGCTAATTTCTTCAGAAAGATTGGGTGATGAGAGATGCACAAGAACTCTCACAGCGGTAGCACTTGAATTAGCTAGTGGTAAGAAAATAGGTATACTTTATCTACTTGTTTATATTACTGATTCTTCTTCTATTACGAAGACGTGGCTTCGTAGGCTTGGTCACATGAGCAGGAAGGAGATGCATGTTCTTAAGCAGAAGACAGATATATTTGATAGGCTTAAGAACTGGAAAGCCTGGTGTTCTTGGAGGAGATGGCGGATAGAGTTCAGTGGATGAGGTTGGATACATCTGAGTAGGGTAGTTTGGACATGGAGATTGATTCAAAGGAGCTCACGAGTAAAAAGTCATCACTCACAGGCCAACACAGGTACCAGCGTCAGTCAGAAAGAACCGGCGTCGAACAGACAGGTGCCGATGTCGGTCATGTGCAGACTGAAGCCGGCGATGTCGGGCAGGGTAAGACCGACGTCGGTCATGGGACCGACGTCGGCAGTATGTAAGACTGATGTCGGTTAGGAGGACCGACGTCGGCAGCAGGGACACCAGTGCTGGCAGGTTGGTAGTCAGGTACAGACGCATGAAACTGATGTCAGTCAGAAGCAGACTGTGGAGTGACTGAGGTCGGTCACTGTAATGAATTTTGGGTCGACAGCATGCTGTCAAGGAGTCTCAAACACCCATACAGAGGACTGAAGGCGTAAGTAGGCCCTCAAATTCATTGTTCCTCTTCTTTATACTCGTTGCTGATTGTATAGCAGGAAGGATCCAGGAAACAGGTGTGAGCTTGGCATGGATGAGGATGTGATTCCTTGGAGGTGAACCAAACAGGAGAGTTTTGGTAGGTTTGCCAGCTGGATGAAAGCACAGAGATGAATGGATTCCTTAGTAGAAGAATAGAGAGAACGGATACGTGAGACGGAAGACCAGGCATATGGTCTTGTGGAGCTGCAGGACAGTGGTACAGGTTTTGACAGGTGGAGGACGAAGCATGGCTTCAGTCAGTGTCAGGTAACTACTGTGGTTTGCCTTACCAGGTGGATGATGAGTCACGACATCATTCTGTTGCTGTATGTGGATGGTATATTTGCTAGCAGGGTTAGTACATACAGGGTTTTGCTGAGCTAAGGGTAAGATTAGTTCAGTGGCATGTCATGAGGAGTTTGGAGCAGCAGAATTCTTTGACATGGGAGGCATGGAGATCACAAGTTGATTTTGTCTCGAGTGGGAGCTGATGTGAATCAAGTGTTGGCAAGGTTCGGGATGCAGAACCAGAGCACACTAAGGGCTGGACAGGTACAGTGTCTGAAATCACATGAGGTCTGGTATAGACCTGAGTATTCCCATGCACTGGGAGCTGTCAGAGTTAGGAGCCAATTCGGGGAAGTGGGTTCTCAAGTTTTTTGAGAGGGACTGGCAGCAGGTGTTGGTATGCAGGGTCAGGACTTCACTATAGGTGTTGTAGGTTCGGATGTGGTAGGTTACTCGGATGACAGGTGGTACACCACGGGATGTGTGGTGGGTTGTCTTTAGGTGGGAGCTTGAAGAGGGATACAAACCAAGAAACAGATTAGACGGAGTATAGGTACAGGTACAGTGCAGCTGTTTATCTCCAAGTGGGAGATTGTTAAGATTGTGGAGCTAAAAGCTTCACTGATGCAGACACAGAGGAGGTTGCAGGAGAGTTGCTGAGTGTCAAAGACACTGGCATCAGTCAGGCCAACCGACGTCGGCAGGATAGGGCATGAAGGCGACCGACGTCGGTCAGAGATCGGCCGGTGTCGGCGACCCCCAGGCGGACAGGGACCGGCGTCGGTCACCTGTGTGGTTCAAACTGTGTTTATTACGGGCAGTTAGCTAACGAACCAAGTGTTTGCATGATCAGGGCTAATTATAGACTGAGAGCTGCAGATCTAATTATTGTAATTAGATGTCTAATTATTGTTTGGATGAGATCTATATAATAGACTCATGGTTGTATTGGAAAAGTGTGTTAGGGAGTAAGAGAGCATAATTATAAGCTCCTTCTGTGTGTGAGGTAGAGCAATGGTGCATTCCTCCTAGTGCCTCAGTACCAGGGGTGTTGGTGCTGGATTGGAGAGCCAACTGGGTTCTTCAAGAGTGTAGGATCTTGGTCACAGTTGCATGGCCTATATAGGAGATCTACATGGTAAGTAAGATCATTGATCTGCAGGTGTATGTGTGTGCAAGGTCGAGGTTCACAGGTGAGCAGAACCATTGTTTGATTTGTAGGTGTGCAAGATCATATAGACAGCAACACAATAGGGAGCAGTATCAGGTAGGATCTACTTGGAGTACAGGTGTGTACTCGAATAGAGCTAAGAGGAAGGCAAGGGAGTTCCTTCCATAAGTATGGTCTGTTGAAGTGCAGGTTATTGCAGGTTCATGGGAGATCTACTTGAAGTACCTTGAGTACTTGTGGAGCACGTGGAGTGCTTGTGGAGTGCGTGGAGCACTTGTGGTGTGCGTGGAGCATGGGAGGTGAACACCAACTCTGTATTTGAGTTGGGTGTTGGGACCTGTGAGAGGGAGAGCTTTGGGGAGAAGAATTACTGTTTACTTGAGGTGTAGCGAGCCTCTGAAGAGGTGGTGGAGAAGAAGTGGCATCTTCTTTATTGTATTCTTTTCTGTATAAAGCGTTAATACAAGTTGTGTATTGTCTCTCATATGTTGTGTTATTTTGAATTCTAGTTACTTGGTGAATCTGGTTATTTCCACATATTAAGTTGCTTGAAGTTTGGTAATCAATTGTATGCTTCCAGTGTTTCACACCCTGACACATTTTCTTTGATTGAACTTCAATTTCTACTCTTAATTACTAAAAATAGGAGTTAGAGGTTTGGTCTTGTTTATGACCTTTGAATATCAACACAAGGATTCATGCAAAGGAGAATTTTTAGTCTTTGGATTTGATAATTCCAGGATCAAAATAGATTGAACCTTGTCCCCGCTTAGTGCGAGTGCACAAGTATTTTATTAAATTCAAAAAAACAAGTACATAAGGGTGCCTTTACTCCATTAACCCTTTCACAAAGCAAATATGGATTTATATAGTTTTTACCAATGATTGGTAAAAACAACTAATTCAATAACCAACTAAATACGGGAAAACAACCCTTAGAGTAAATCTAATTAATAAACATAAAACATAAAAACTACCTAATAATTAAACTAAGATTATTTATTTTATGGGGGTGTCTTTATAAAAGATGCATGCCCCATTTACAATAGTAAATTATTTTCTACCAAAAAACTAACCTAACGTTAAGACTTTGGAACAAGTCCTAACAAACCCCCCTATGATCCAAAGTCAGGTCTTTGGACACATACCAAGCATTTTTCTAAATTTTTCAAATTTGATTCTGTCAAGGGGTTTTGTGAAGATATCAGCTGTCTGATCAGTAGTTGGGCAATATATTGGATCAAGAGTTTTCTTTGCCACCAGCATTCACAGATAATGATATTTGACATCCATATGTTTTGTTTTGGCATGAAACACTGGATTCTTGGACATCTTGATTGCACTCGGATTATCAATGTATAAATGTGTAGGAGAAAATTGAGAAACCTGAAGATCTTCAAGAATACGACGAAGGTAAACAATTTCTCTAGAAGCATCTCATGCTGCAATATACTCTGATTCTGCTGATGAATTTGCCACTGTATCCTGCTTCTTACAACACCAAGCAATGGCAGCTGAACCCATATGCATAGTGTATCCTATGGTTGACACTCTGTCATCCACACATCTGCCAAAATCTGCATCACAATATCCAACAAGTTTGAAGTTCTTGTTGCGGCGGTATTCGAGGCCATATGTTTTCGTTCCCTGAAGGTAACGAAGTACTCGTTTTGCTGCATGCCAATGAATTTCTCTAGGTTCATGCATAAACCTAGATAAAATTCCAACTGAAAAAGAAATATCGGGCATGGTAGTCATCAAATATATCAAACCTCCCACCAATTGTCTATATGTTGTGCCATCAAAAAAGGCACTGCTATCATCCTTAGACAATTTCAAGTTACTTTCCATGGGAGTGAGGGCAGGTTTGCAATCACTCATGCCAAACCTCTCTAATAACTCAGAAATATACTTAGTTTGTGAAATAAAAATACTGTGCTCTTTTTGAGTTACCTCTATGCCTAGATAGTAGTGAAGAAGTCCAAGATCTGTCATCTCAAACCCATCTTTTAATTCCTTCTTCACAGACTTATTATGATTTTCATCATTACCTCCAATAAACAAGTCATCAACATAGAGAACTAATATCACCATTTTCTTACCCTACACTCGAAAATAGAGAGTATCATCTGATTCACTGTGATGAAAACCAATGGATTTCAAGTATGAGTCCATTTTCTCACACCAAGCCTTGGGTGCCTGTTTGAGCCCATACAAAGCTTTTGTCAATTTACACACTTTGTGTTCAGCACCCACCTGTTCAAAACCCTGAGGTTGTTTCATATAGACTTCTTCCTATAAATCACCATTCAAAAAAGTACTTTTAACATCCAACTGATGTACTTTCCAACCATTTTGTGCTGCTAAGGCAAGTACCATACGAATAGTGTGCCATTTGGTAGTTGGTGCAAATGTTTCCCCATAATCAATACCTTCTTGTTGTGCATGTCCTTTGGCAACAAGTCGTGCCTTATGTTTATCAATGGAGCCATCTGATTTATACTTAGTCCTATAAACCCATTTACATCCGATGGGTTTAACATGTGGAGGAGGATCAACTAAAACCCATGTATTATTGTTGAGTATGGAATCATACTCACATTTCATTGCCTATTGCCAAACATGTTCAATAGATGCCTCCTCAAAAGTGGATGGCTCAGTGGAAGAAGTAGTAACAACCATAGCATAGTTCACCTATTTTTGAGAATTCCTGGGCCCTGTTAAACCAACTTCATCTGCTGTCAAGTCTGAAAAAGTACTTTGAGCCCATTTTGGATACTTGGACAAATTATTCAAATCAGGAACTCCAAAATTCTCATTAGGTGCATCATTCGATGGGGGACTTAGAGAATTTTCAACAATTTCTAAGTCATCAACCTATGAACTTGTAGATGAAGGAGAGGAAAGTGAAGGAATTTGAGTCTCATACCATAACTTCGAAGAGTTATCCCCATTATTCAAACCCTTATCTCTTTTTGCATTTTTCCTCTCTAATCTATCAAGTTGAGAATCAATCTCTGCAGTGTTCATAGTCCCAAATTCATCAAATATTACATCTCGACTCACTATGAATTTACCTGAATCCTATGCAAGCAAACGAAACCCCTTTTTATCTTCAGAATAACCAAGAAAGATGCATTTTCGACTTCGTGGTTCCAACTTAGTTCTATGTTTAGGAGGAACCAAAGCAAAACAAAGACATCCAAACACTTTCAAGTGTTTAACTTTGGGTTTAAAGCCATACCATGCCTCATATGGAGTTTGTCCCAAAAGTGCAACTGTGGGGGACCTGTTTCTCAAATACACTGCAGTACCAACGGCTTCGGCCCAAAACTTATCATCAAGCTGTTTATAGTGCAACATGGCACGTGCTATGCCCTCTAAAGTTCTATTCATTCATTCAGATACTCCATTTTGTTGTGGAGTATAAGCATTACTATATTGTCGATGAATTCCATGTTCTCGACAATAGTCTAAAAATTCATTAGAGGTATACTCACCTCCATTATCTGAACGAAGAGTGGCTAAATGTGACCCTGTTTCTTTTTCAACTAAGTGTAACCAATCAACAAACTTAGCGAAAACTTCAGATTTGTTTTTCATAAAGAATACCCAAGTCATCCTAGAAAAGTCATCAATAAACAAGACAAAGTATCTACATCCACCAATGGATGACTTTTTCATGTCACATACATCACTATGAACTAACTGTAAACATCTGTTAGCTCTCCAAGATGACTGTTTAGGAATTTTTTCTCGATTTTGTTTGCCCAAAACACATGACTCACAAAGAATACTATCTTTGCAAAAAGTGGCAAACCCATTCACCATACCATATCTCTACAAATCCACTAAAGAGTGGATATTCAAATGTCCATAGCGGAGATGCCATAACCGTTGTGTAGACATAGTACCTGTACCTGTATCAACAACTGCTGCAAGTTCTACATTGGGAGGAAGCACCTTACAATGCAATCTAACCAAGTTACCATCTTCATATCCTGTATACATGGTTTTATAATTATCCTTCACTGAATTGATGTAAATGAGCCCATTTTCAAGCACAATTTGATAACCTTTCTTTCAAATAGTTACCAAAGAAAGTAAGTGTTTCTTCAATGTGGGAACATACCAAACATCCTCCAAGTATTTTATAGACCCATTAGGAAGAAGAATTCGAATAGTACCAAGTCCTAGTGGTGTATGCATAGACTTATCTGCTAAGGCAACTGGAGAGAGAGAAGCTTCCTTATAAGACCAAAAGAAATCTCTCCTAAATGTCATGTGTTTGGTTGCTCCTGTGTCTAAAACCCATACATCTGTGAGCTCATCTCTAGCCTCATATTCAACATAATCAATGTGCCCCAAAGAAGTAAAAGCAAATTCATGGGCAACATTACTAGATTCATCATAGTCATGATCGACATACTGAGCAGAGTTAGTCTTAGTCGCTTTTTGTGGCCTCTAAATTTTATCAAAAGAAACTCTACATTGGGAGGCAATGTGACCAAATTTTCCACATCTATGACACTGAATGTCAGATCTACCTCGACCTCTGCCCCTATATGAATTGTGACCATGTCCTCGATCACTTGTTTCATGTGAATGTGATTGATTAGATTGTTGATTATGTGAATGACCCCTACCTCTGTTTTGATATCTGCCTCCTCTGTAACCTCGACCCCCTCTATAACTGTTTCCTCTATTGTTTTGATGCCCAGATGAAGATGAACTAGGCTTTGACTCTAAAACATGGGCTTCTTTAGTTTTCTTGGATTTCTTGGGTAGAGAGAGGTCATGTTGGATGAGCAACTCAGCCAACTTATCAAAGGCGATGCCTATGATCTTGTCAGAGACATGCAACATTTCAACAAAATTCCTATAGGACCCTGGTAGTCCTTTCAAAGCAGCAATAACTATGAGGTCATCATCTAATTTTCCAAAACCAGCCTTAGTGTACTCAGTATTGATATTTTTCAACTTAGACATATATTCTCCCATATCCCCATCCTCATCTAATGACAAAGTAAACAACTGCATATGAATATCTATCTTCTTATGTTTTGGTTTCTTATCATACAAATCTAACAATGTTTTCCATGCAGTGTAACTATGAGGAGAATTTTCAATATGAACATACATATCACGAGTACAACAACATTTAATAAGAGCTAAGGCCTTAGAATCACACAAATTGAAAATATCTAACTTAGCCTGCTCTGTTGGCAATGTGGGATTTTCATTCTTAACAATATCTCATAACTCATTAAACACTAGTGAAGCCTCCATCAATCGTTTCCAATCTGAATAATTGGAAATTGTTAATCTATCACCATCTGAAAGCAAATTTTGAATTTTTGGCATTTTGAAATGAAATGAAAGTAAGTGCAGTAGAGAAACGTGCGACAAATTGCAAAAGAAATGAAACAAATATCACACTCACTGCAAAAGACACTGCTTCTACGGGGTTTTGCACTTAACCTCCGCGTAGAGCATAAAATAGAAAATAAGTATTTTTGATGGGTTTTGCACTTAACCACATCAAAAATAATGATTACACCCTTATTTCGCCAAATTACAACCTTATTTCACCAATTACACCCTTATCTCACCACAACAATGCGAAAGAAAAAGATTGAATTTCACCCCTTTTTCGAAAAATAAATAACACAATACAATAAGTATGTGTTTTACAATATTCTGAATAAAAGGGAATATTTCTTTTTCAAAAAAAGCATATTCCAAGACAAAAAGAAACTTTCTCCAAAAAGGGATTTGAACCCTTGACCTCCTCCCTTGCAAGCTTTTAGCAAATTAGGCTTAACCAATTGCTCTAAGATCATTTACAAAATGTTATACTCAGAAATTTAAATTTATACCAGATTTCTATGTATGAGGGAAAATTAAAAAAAATTACATGAGAATGTAAATAGATAAATTCTTTTTCCCTTTCTTTTCACCCTGCACTTCAATCTTCCTCCCGTGGGACCCAGCAGCAACTATTTGAAACAAAAAACTTTAGAAACATTAAAAAATTAAATTTCTGAAATTTTACTGCGCCATGCTTGCCTGGGACGCCATGGCTGATCTGGAATTTTTTTTCTTCACCTAGTTTCTCTCTCCTAGGCCGTACAAGTCCGTACAGGCTGCTAAAACATATTTTTAACTGTATTTTTGCAATTTTTTGAAGGATTTTATGCAGGGAAAGGATCAAAAATAGTCCAGGGCATTGGAAAGGCCATACAACATGCCGTACAAGTCTAGTTTTTCCAGATTTTCAATTAAAAATGCAAACACAGGGTTTTAAATGCTATTTGGAGAGGATTTAGACAATAAGAAACCTGAGAATGGATGAAAATACCAAAGGCAGCCATGAATAAACATTACACAAGTATTTTTCTCAGATAAAAGGCCGTACAAATCTGGTTTTGGCAAAAAAAACAATGAATTTTATAACATTAAATATTAAAAATTTATTTTTATGCCAAATGAGGAGGCTTAACAGAGAAAAAATGGAGTATGAATGGAGTATCAAATGATCAAAAAGACCATACAGAGGTATATGAAGAATACAGGTTTAAATATAAATAATTTTTGAAAAATTAAAATAATTTAATAATTTTTCAAAATATTTAAACCAAACTATATGGCATACCTTATTTTCATGCCAAAAGAAATCACACCTTCCTCCTTCGAATTCACCGTGCTCCCAACCATGCTCTGATACCACTGATAACTTCATGATCAAAATAGATTGAACCTTGTCCCCGCTTAGTGCAAGTGCACAAGTATTTTATTAAATTCAAAAAAACAAGTACATAAGGGTGCCTTTACTCCGTTAACCCTTTCACAAAGCAAATATGGATTTATATAGTTTTTACCAATGACCGGTAAAAACAACTAATCCAATAACCAACTAAATACGGGAAAACAACCCGTAGAGTAAATCTAATTAATAAACATAAAAACTACCTAATAATTAAACTAAGATTATTTATTTTATGGGGGTGTCTTTATAAAAGATGCATGCCCCATTTAAAATAGTAAATTATTTTCTACCAAAAAATTAACCTAACGTTAAGACTTTGGAACAAGTCCTAACAGGATTCCCTAACTAAGGATACCTAGGTCTTCTTCTTGAAATTTGAAATTTTCAGCCTATGATATCTCTTTAAAAGTGCCACCTGAGCTAAAAGGGTTGATCGAGATGCCAAAGAATCCACCTAAATGTAAGTATATCTATTCTTACTCCATTTCCTTTATTTAATTAGTATATTAGATATTATTTTCTCATTTATATTATAGGTTTATTTTTTAAATTTTTGTATGCCCCTTATTATACCAAATTAGATACCATAGCTATATGATTATTTAGTATTTCCATTTATCAAATTATGTTTCATAGACCACCATTTAGTTAACCATTTCATCACTTATCTTTTTATTAGTTTACTACTTATATTATCTTAGATCTAGGTTACCTATCTTTGTCAATTCCTTACATGTGGTGTCCTTATTATATCCTTGATACACCGATTTAAAATCATTATTACAATCACTAATATATATTGAACCCTAGTGAGAGTTATACCCAATGTCATATTCTTAAGATTTATAATCATTTCCTCATGACATTTGGGTGTAGATTATCCTCTACTAGGTCTACTATTATTTTAGGCTCTTATCCCCTCTTCCAAGAATGACATACTCTATTATTATTACCAATTTTGTATCCTAGTGTATTGAGAGATAAGATTATTACATGTCATCTTATCTCATTCAAACAATATACCCACCTTTTTGAGGTGAGGTATTGAAAAATATCTACTATAACTAATCATATCAAAATAAAAATTTAAATGCATTATGTGTCTCACACACACACACACACACACACACACACACACACACACACACACACACACATGTATAGTCAAAGCACTGAAAATATTTGAAAATTTGTATAAATAACATGTATGAAACTATCTATTATGAAGGCCATGGGTCTATGTTGTGACCACAAAATCTTGAAGAAACTCACCAAAGTCCAAGACCCAAAGGAGATGAAAAAATTATTTAGAGAAGGTGAGTCTATAGTAAAACTATAAGGAGGTTTTGATAGGGAAAGTCTAGTAACCCCTTGGGATAAGGTTTGTTTTACTATCATGAAATATTTCACCCTTGAAGGTCATTTTAAGTGTTTTTATCATTACCATTTTTCTCCTCTAAATCACTTTCACCATAAAGTGTTGGTCAACTTTCCTTTCTTCCTTTTTTCATCCCTAAAAACCTCTATCATAATTTTTAAATATGCTATTGATAGTAGCCCAACTACCTCTACCATTCTACTCCACCAAGTTATCAATTTTAGGCTTTATCACTTTCACCTTGCACTATGTCCATCTAAACCTTTAAAGGATCTTATGATGGAAGAAACCCATGAAAGTGACTCAAATGACCATATCCCCCTGAGAGTCATATTTAGTTATCTAATACCTCATGGTTCCCTTTTAAAGTCTAAGGACATTGTCTCCCCTTCCCCAAACTCACCCCTTAAGAAAGATTACTTTTCCCCTCTCTTAATGGGTTCTATTTATCCATCTCCTAAAATTACAAAATCTAGACCCACCTATCTTTCTTAATCTATGGTTGTAGAAGGGCTATGTGAGATGAATACCAAACCTTCCATCTCTGTAAATAAGAAGAGGAAAGTTCTCCCTTAGGATGTTTCTATGAATAAAAATCTATGAAAAAAAATACTAAAAAAGTGGTGGGTGAAGAGCATCTGAATCTGGCTATGGATTAAGAGCACTTGGAGGCCCAGGTATAAGGGGATTTAGATGTGGTTAAACCTTAGAGTTCCAATATTATAAATCCAAATATTAGGAGGTAAATTAGACTAGTAGGGGGTAAAACCCCTTTGGTGAAAATTGTTGATTATCCCTCTACTTCAGATCTAGGGAAGGAAGTGAGTATTTTAAAAGCTAGGTCCAGTTCAAACCAATAGATTGATAAGGAGGGGATCAATCATTTTGAGGAGATAAATAACTCCTTATATGACTCAATAAAGGAGGATTTATAAGACACTTGTGATGATGGTAGTCAAATTAAAAGGGATCTGGAGGAAGTAAAAAATGGTTTGCGCTCACTCTAGAATAAAATGAACGTGTTAACAACTATCTATTTAAAAGTTTTACATCAAGATACTTCTTCTTTGATGATTATACATGATGCTCTAGATGGAGATAAGGATATTGAAGTAAAATTTTCTAATAATGAGGAGCTCCTCAATTTTATTATAGATGACTGGAAAGACTTGATTAACAAGTAGTGCTTCTACTATGGTTGTCTTCTAGTTTGTTTTTGGTTTATTGTTTGGATGTTGTCTGTTTGTTATTTGTCTACTATTGGTGGCCTTTGGCCTATTCTGCTGCCCCTTAGGATTTTTTTGCTCGGTTTTTACACCTTTTTTTTAGACTTATCTTATCAAAAACATGTATGAAACTATCATAAAATATCATTTTAAAAAACCTCAATAGGAAAGTAAACATCCTCATATGAGAAATAAATAAATGAGGGTAAATAATGTACCATAATTAATGATATATAGGCATAAAATATGAATTTAATTATTAAATAGATGAGATATGGAAGGATATGATTACCCTGATGGAAAATCAAAGCAAGGAAAAATAATATGCTCCTAATGTCACAAATGTTCCCCTACTAGGGCTAGATAGATAGATGAATAAAACACACAAAAATGTGACTCGATATATGCATGGTAAATACAATGGAAACATGGGAATAAATAAAATGAATACCAAAAATAATAATTTACATGATAAATACCATGTTACCAAACATAGCATATATATGATATCGATCATGGAAACAATCATACAATATCACATAAATTTCCCACAAGTATGAAACTATATATGGGAAGTTATCATAAAAGGACATATGACTCAGAATACATGATAAAATGAATATAAAATGATAACTAGAGGATCTTCTATGGATAAGGATTAAACAACATATTTAAAAAAACATACACAAACATACCCATGCAAATAATCAACTAATCATAGGGACATTCATAAGGAAGGAATGTAATAATCATAATATAACCATGAAATTTAGATATACAAGTAACACACAAGATGTAGGTACTAGAAATATATGATATAATAAATAAAATAACTCAATATGATAGTTGGAAAGAAAGAAAGATATGACCATAAAATATTTTGTGTGTGTGTGTGTGTGTGTGTCCCTAAGGTATGTCATTCCACCAATGTGATCATGCCCCCACTAAGGGGTGAGTAAGAAAGTAGCCATGTAGCATCTAAAAGACCATAGTCATATATAACTTATATATCATAAATATAATGAACTCAAATATTACCATGAGAAACATGCATGTAATATGTTTATGAAAAACCTTTAGAAAATTAATATAAGAATAGTATGTATCCATTGATAAATAAATTTATTATTTCTTATATTTCCCTATTTTTTTTAATTTTTTAATTTCTATAAGTAGGTAGATGATTGAAAATGAATCCAAGTGGTAAACACAACAAGAATAAAACAAAGTTCAATATAAGTAAAATAAAATCCAAATTAAATAATTAATTGAAAAATGTAAATAGGTAGGCCAAGGGTTGTAATAAAAATAAGAAGAAAATAAGAAAGATTAAAAATAACCTACAATTTCCCTTAGAACACAATTCATGATAGGATGAAATATCTTGACATATAGTTGTCATAATGGGAATTTTGTGCAAGTATTTTGAATAGAATAAAAAATAAATGGGTTATGGCTAGTGTAACATGTCAAACAATGAAAATAAAGTCGATATAATAATATTGATAAAAAATAGAAGGCAACCAAGGTGTCAAATACAAAATAAATATATGGAATGTAATCAAATCAAGGTAAGAAGGCACATGAAGTATAAAACATATAGAAGAAAAGAAGATTGAGAAAACTATAGTAAAATAAGTATATGTCCGTGAAGTTCAAGATATAAGATACCATAGCTAACCAATGGTATCACCTCTAATGTGAAAATTTGGACTATCAGAGTTAGATGTGTCTCTTGAAGCATCAAAAAAGTAGTCAAGAGATGTGCAATAAGTTAAAGCATCATCCCAAGAAGATATATGTGTAAAATGAGCTTAAGGATCTAGTAAAACCTCTTGATAAGAATGAATATGAATTTGTGATAAAATAAATGCTTAGATATATTTTAGAGGAAGATGTCTAAAATAAATATTACAATGTGAATGATTACAAATTATGAGACTCAAAGGTGAAATAATGGGGATTAGAGATTGAGGAGATCTTACACTCGATGGTGGTATCATAGACTCAAATATATTATAAACCATATATGATGGTGGTGAGATAGTAGTAGGTATCACATAAGGTTGAGTGATTATCTCCTTACAAAACACACTATATTATCACACGTATGATCTCTAAATTAGGATAATAGATCAATTTTTTTTATAGTAATGGTATGTAATTTGTTATCATGTGAAAAATTGATACAATGGTGTTTTATGATAGATATTTCTCTCACTTGGTTAAGCCATGGGGAACCAATAAATAGATCATATGGTCGTATATCCATAATGATGTTAAACCAAACTAGAAAGTTCTATGGATATATTATAAAGCAGTGTAACACCACCAACTGGTGTGTCTAAAATTGTTTTGACCCTAATTGACCTGAATTTAATTCATTAGTAATGTTATAGACTAGTTGAAATTTATTTGAGACATATTTTTTATTTACTATGGTATTATAGTTCTATGATATACATTGATACATTTTTATTATAATTGATGAAATAATTATGGATTATATTTTTATTACAATATTGGATATCTATTTGTTGACTGCAGGGATAGGTACTTAAGCTAGGTTGTGTTTAGACATGAGAAATATGGAAACATGGATAAATAATATAGGTAAACAAAATAATGAATTCTAACATAAAGTTTGAGATTATCAGTATTGATGATTTAGTCATTACGTTTTTGTTGTGTGTTATATTTTTATGACCAATTCATTATTAGTTGATATGAGTAAGTTTTTACATTTATACAAACATCATTTTATTTGATGTTATCTATTTCAATTTATCATTGATTAAGTTTTAATTACTTGGAGACTATTGTCTTGTTATTGATATTATCATTTTCCATCATTCTTGTTTCTTATGTTTTCATCAACTCCATGTTTATTGACTTTGATAGTCTATTTGGTCATGTAATTGATCATGTGTTTTAGATATTATTTTGTTTGTTGATGTCTTATTTCATCTCTCATTTGTCTCAGTGTTGTTTGACTTAATGTTTCAAAATAACCATATTCAATTTCATACTATTATAGATATTCCTTAATTATTCTTTGTTTATGGACTACACTCTATTTACTTTATTTTTGTGGCTTGAGCACTAAGTTTTTAACATTGTTTTATGGACCTTATTTTGTGTGTTTCATTGGCATGTTGTTAAGCCAAGGGTAGGATTGGGGGCATTTTTTAGGTTATCCAACCCCCTTGGGGACATTGGTAATTAGTTGTTTTGTGTTTTTATAGACAAACTAATTAAGGGTCATGGTATTAGCTTGAGTTACAGTGGATGAGGGGTCAAGATGCTTATTTGGGTTTTTAGGTTTTATTACATTTCATTTGGACTCAATCTTGGATAGATGGAAGCTTTGGGGAAACTCTATCAAAAAATTTGGCATGGCAGCCAAGGGGAATGTAATACAATTTTATATGAGGTTTTTCAAGAGTTGTAGTTCAATGCATTTATCTTGACAACCATACATGAGCTGTGGAGAGTTATCTAGGGTTTTTTTTTGTATTTATTATTTGAGTGAGTTATTTAAATACATATGAGGATTTTGAATGCTATTTTTGGCATAAAACTTGAAGGTTGGAATAGAAGAGAAAAAAATTTGTGTTTGACTTCCATCAACTAAGTGATGTTTTTAAATTTATGTGTTGATTTTGAAAATGTATTTGGGAATAGCAAAATGAGTTAGGGTTTTAGCCATAAATATTGGCATTCTTTTGATATGTTGTATGTTTATGGGTAAAACCCTAACTAGGGCCATATATTTAGTTTTTTCATTGTGTTATTTTTAACATGGAGACCATAGAAAACATGGCCATGGCTTTGTTAAACACATATAGTGACTTTGTTGTGTATTTTTTTTTTATTTAGGTGACTATGTACAATCATTGTATTATATTTTGATTGAAGAATCATTGTGAAGTCATTTTATGCTATGGACTGTTTAATGGATTTTGTGTTGATAATTTTAGTTTTATTATTTAAAATCATAGTTGGGTTATTTTTTATTGTGCAATGTTTGTATTTAAGTTGAAACCCATGACTGGGTTATTATTATTTTATTAAAACTATTATAGTTATGGCCTTGTTAATGACTATATTTTATTTAATGTCTCAGTTGGGTTATTTTGAACAAGTTGTTATTTTTTAATCCATTACAACTATAATTCAGTTATAAGTGAACTTGGGTTTTTGATTTGGTTTATTATTTTAGAAACCCTAACCTAGGTACAGTCTGGTTTAAGAAATAATGTTTGAAAAAAAAATCACGATGGTTATTTTGAACTGTGACCAAAAATGGGGGAAATGGCATATGGAGTCCCCATAGGGGTTCAAAATTATTTCAATGGGATTATACAAAAATAATAAATTATTATTTTATTATGTCTATATGATAATTTGACTTTGATTGAATTATTTGGTCATTATTGGTTTGACTCAAGTTTATGGAATCATGATGAATTATTGGATTAATTCTAGAAATGATAATGGAAATTATTATAAGTTCATGATTACATTGACTTATATTTGAGATCATTGATATATTGTTTATTTTATTTATTATGATTTGTAAATCATTACAATTGACATTTAAGCTTTTAACTATTTTTGGGTAAAGTCCATTTTAGTCAATAATGTGACCTGTAGCTTTACGTAAGTTTTAATTTAATTATTAATTGAGTGAGATTGTTATCTTATTTTTAAAATTTTAATTTTTAATTAAAAAATGTATATTTAGTATGTGAAGATGACTGACATGTAGGTTATGGCATTTAGATTTAAAAGCTATATTATATTGTCGAATAGAATATGGCCCATAAATTGAGAAGCTCAAAAAGAGGGTTGTAGTCTTAATCAAGTACCAAGTTAATGGATCTTGGTGGGTTGGTTTAGTGTGTCATTTTATTTTTTTGAGTCATTTGTTTGAATATTTTAAAGCTCAATTTATTTCATAATCCTTTATACATCATTTCTCTATTGCCCTAATCTATATCTAATTGTAGTTGGGGTGGTCTAGGGCCACTTATGGTTAGGCTCATTACGACTGGTGAGGTAGGTTTAGCTTCGTTAGATTACATATAATGATTAAATTAATTTCTTATTACTTCATATTATGACAATTGGTTGAAAATGAATTAATTTTTTTATATAATTCTTATGGCTATAATTCATATTATTCATCATAGTTTTATTTAATACAAAGTGATATAATATTGTCATGTATGTTTCCTAATATAAGCATAGTTGATCATTTGATTATTTGAGTAATCTGGTATTACTAATTTAATATTAAATTACATTGGTTCATAAATTATTTGATATATTAAAATAGTTATGTGTGCTTTATCTTGTACTGGTAGTTAGGCACATATTTGAAATAAGTAGTTTGAGAATTTGATTAGAATGATGTAGCATCTTGAGTTTCTATATAAAATCAATTTTATGTCAACTCATGATCATTATTGTATTCATGTCTTTGGATGTACTTGTAAATCATTGGTATTGTGATTGAGAAATTACTTGGTTATTTGAATATGCAAATAATAGTGTTTGAACTCAGTTGTAAAAGATAGCTTGAGTATGGAATTATTCTTTCCCTACATAGAGTATGCGGAATTGAAACATAATGTGAGTATGTTAAAATTACTTAGTATAATTTATTTATAATTAATCATAAGTTTGTATAAGATAAGTGGCATTATTATTTGAAAATGATTACTAGAAATAAACATTATAATGCAAAAATTTTGGGTGAAGTAGAAATTTATATTTAAATGAACTTTTCAAATCCCTAATAAAATATATGTGTAGCATGGATTAACTAATGAGACTATTATGACTTCATTAATTACTTGGACTATAACTATATAATTTAATTAAGTGAAATCCTTGCAATTTAATTGGTAAATTTAAAGGATGTTAATCATGAAATATGCTATGAGAGAGAGAGAAAGAGAGAGAGAGAGAAGATTTTTATGTGGAAACCCAAAGTGGGAAAACCCACAAGAACAATCTCAAGTATATGAATGAGCACTGACTCAAAATACAAAGTTCTTAAGCACCAACTTGTAGGAGCACCAACCCCTTTACTGAGGGCCAACACAAAAACTATTTGTGAGCACCAACCCACAGGAGAATCAACCTTATGCAAAGATTTATGAACACTAACCCATAAGAGCACCAACCCAGCTTGTGTATAAAACACAACTATCTCTCAATGTTGCTTACTCAACAAATGATATAAATCTATAATATCTCCTACCTTTATCTCTTCAAAAACAAATAAAAACCATGCACTCTCTTGCATATTACAAATGGTTTCTCAAGCCTTTATTTATAGATTTCTAAAAGACCTTTGACATTCACCATTTTTGACTCTTCAATCCTTATGGAAAATGGCACCAAACTTGCATTACCCTTTGTATCCTTGCATTTTAAAATTCATATGATGACTCTTTATAATCAAAAGAATACTTTCCTCTTTTATCTTTATCTTGGTGACTTTTCATATTCCTTAAAGTGTCCATTCATGGAAAAATGTGTCATACCTCTTTTACTTTCACATGGTGACTCTTGGAATTCTTCAAGATGACTCTTCATGAGAAAATGTGTCTCATTCCTCTTTCATCTTATACCCCATGACTCTTTGACTTCTCCATAGGCCCTATTTTGACTTATATGCAACCAAAAATATATTCATTAATATTAAATAAATATTAACACACATTATCAAAGATATGAATATTAAAAACACCATTAAATGTAATGGGGCATTTATCACCAATAATGCTAGACCTTTGACATCAATGACAATATTTCCAATAATCTCCCCCTTCATCATTGATGGCAACCTCAAACTAAAATTGCCACATCTTGAAACCTACACATACTACCATCTAAAAAATATATAGTAACTCCCACTTACTGTAGCAACCTATACCTATCCCCTACACCTATTTTTGCACCTATACCTATACCTATTATTCTCCCCCTTTGACATCAATGGAAAAAGGCCTACCTGGAGCTAGCACTTAGCTCCCCCTCAACTGATATTGAATCTCAATGGTAGGAGGTAAAAGAAATTACTCCCAACTTCTCTCATATATACTCAAATGTGTCTTTTGATAGTGCCTTTGTGAAAATGTCTATAATCTTCTCTATAGTACTGATATATTCCATCTTAACCTATTGATCTTCAACCTGCTCTCTCAAGAAGTGACATCTAATGGGAATATGTTTTGTTCTTGAATGCATTACTGGATTCTTCAAAATATTAATAGCACTTGTGTTGTCATAAAAAATAGAAATAGGTTCATTATATTTTACCTTGACATCTTCTAAAGTTTTCTTCATCCAAAGCATTTGAGTACAACACAAAAATTCTATAGTATATTTTACTTCAGCTGTAAAAAATGATATTAAATTCTACTTTTTGCTTAGCTATGATATTAAGCTATCACCAAAAATAAAGCTCCTCCACTTGTAATCTTTCTATCATCCAAGTGCCCTACCCAATCTAAATCTGTATAAGTAACCAAAGTGAAATCTCTACCTGTGGGATACCATAATATATAATCCAATGTCTCCTTGATATATCTAAATATTTTCTTCACTAATTGATCATGACTATCTTTTAGAGATGACTGATATCTTGCAACCATACCTAATGCATGCAAGATGTCTGGTCTTGATGCTATCAAATATAAAAGACTACCAATCATAGATCTATACAAAGATTGATCTGTAATAGGTGAATCTTCATCCTTGCTCACCTTATTTTCTATACACATTGGTGTGTCAACTGGTGCACAATCCTCAAAACCAAATTTCTTCAACATTTCCTTGGCATATTTACTTTGAGATATGAAAATTCTTTTATCTGATTGAAATGTTTACAATCCTAAAAAAAATAACAATTCTCCAAGCATAGACATCTCAAATTCTTTTAGCATATTATAAGAAAATACTTTTGTCATCTTTTCAATATTTCTTTCAAAAATGATGTCATCAACATATACCACAATAATAAATTAATTCTCACCTTCTATTTTGATGTAGAGATTACTATCAACAAATCTTCTCTTGAAACCTTGATCCTATAGGTACTTATCAAGTCTTGTATACCAAGCTCTGGGAGCTTATTTCAATCCATACAATGTTTTTTTCAATATTCATACATAGCTACTAATATTTGAGAGAATAAATCCCTTAGGTTGTTCAATGTAGACATCTTCTTCTAGATTCCCATTCAGGAAGGTAGATTTGACATCCATCTAAAACATTTTGAAATTTTTAAACACTGCATATGCAAAAAACATTCTAATATCCTCTAACCTTGCCACTAGTGCAAAAGTTTTTTCAAAATATATTCCTTCAATTTGAGCATATCCTTTACATACTAATCTTGCTTTATTTCTAGTCACTTCTCTATTTTCATTCAACGTATTTATATAAACTCATTTTATTCCTATCACATTGTGATCTTTTGGTCTAGGCACTAATTCCCAAGTATCATTCTTTTCTATCTAATTTAATTCTTCATCCATAGCCTTAACCCAATGCTTATCATGTCTAGCTTCTAAAAAAGTTCTAGGTTGAATTTTGGATAACAAAGAGAAATTAACTCGCTTAGATTCTCTTACCATCATTCTTTTGGTGTGAATTCCTTCATTTATGTCCCTGATGATGTCACTTTCATTATGATTTCTCTAAACATATTTGGATGGAGTTTTGGTGTCCTTTTTCTCCTTCTCATCTTCATCTAATTCTTCAAAATATTCTTTTTCAATGATTTTAGGAATGTCTATTGGATCACTAATTCTTTGTGTTCTATTTTCTTCTATCCTGACACTTGCACTTTCAACAATTTTTTTGGTTCTTTTGTTATAAAATTTATAAAATTTACTTTTACAATAATAAACAAGAAATATACCTTCATCTACTTTGGATTCAAACTTACCAAGTTTTTCATCAATTCTCTTTATGAAGCATCTACTGCTGAAAACTCTAAAATAATCAACTATTGTTGGTTTGTCTTTCCATAGCTTATAATGAGTCTTGTCACTATTGAATCTCAATAATGCTCTATTCTTAATATGCACTACTATAGCAACTGACTCTCTCCAAATATTTATCTACTATTTTAGATTCATTTAGCATTGTCTTCACCATCTCTTAAACTGTTCTATTTTTCTATTTAACTACTCTATTTTGTTATGGAGTTCTAGCTATTGAAAAATGTTTATTTATTTTATGGTCTTCACAAAACTCAATAAATTGATCTGACATGAATTCTCCTCCTCGATCTTATCTTAGACACTTAATCTTCAAACTATTTTCATTCTCAACTAATGATTTGAATGCTTTAAAATGTCTGAAAGCTTCTAATTTTTTCTTTAAAAATATTACCCAAGTCATATGTGAAAAATCATCAATAAGCAACATGAAATATTTCTCACCTTGAGTACTTTAAGTTCTCATAGGTTCACATAGATCAGTGTGAACAAGATCTAACATTTGAGTGGTCAAATACTCTTTTGTTTTAAACCACCTTCTAGCCTACTTCCCATGCTGACAAGGTTCACAAAGTGTGTTAGATGGCTTTGTAATCTTTGGAAGATTTTTGACTACTAGCTTCTTGATGATGTTGAAAATATTGTAAAAATTTATGTGCCCCATTCTCTTGTGCCATAGCTCAATTTATTCAATTTGACTCAAACAACATCTTTGACCTTTGATGTTTGATAGCATATACAAATTATTACATGTTCTTTGAGCATCTACAACCAACATATCTGAATCTTTTCTTCTAATTGCATAACCTTCTGCATAAAACTTTAGTTTGTTCCATTGACCACATATTTTACTCACACTCAAAATATTATGCTTAAGACATTCTACATGTAAAACGTTTTCAGTTTTAATTCTACCATTATCCAAACTTAATGTACCTTTTTCAACAATTCTGGCAGTAGTATTGTCTCTAAATTTCATTATGCCACCATTGATCTTCTTTAAGGTTATGAATTTTATCTTCTCTCCTATCATGTGCCTTGAACATACACTATCAATGAACCATGGATTTTCTTCATTTATTGCATGCAAAGTTGTCTGCACCAACATAGATTTTTCAGGTTATTTATTTTGCCATGAACCTGTCTGAACTTTCTTCTTAATGAATGGATCCTTTAAACTCTGGTCCTTCTTGATTGACTCAAACACACTTCTATAGTACCAATATATGTGTCTAAATTTTTTATACTTGTAACATATTATGGCCTCTTCATTAAATCCTAATAGAGGAGCAAAAGAGTTGTGACTTTTGCTTGACTCTGTATGAATTTCCTTCTCCTTATTTTTGAAATTATCAGCGCTTTTTCGACATTCTATTTTCTTATGACCATATCCATTACAATAAAAATAGTAACCATAAAAATAGGACCTATTTGTGTATCTCTAACTTGATTGCCTTTTTTAGCTTTGTTCCCTCAAGCCTTCTTTGTTTGAGATGTCCTCTATATTCTTAACTTCTTCCCTTTTTATTTCTTCTTTTGTAAGAGCTTCAGCATAACTCTTTCTTTTTTCCTTATTTGTGAAATTAGTGACCTCCTCTTTCTCTTTTTTAAATCCAATACATGTGTTATCTAACATTGATCTTTGATTTTATAATATCTTACTCAACATATTAGTGTTATTCTCAAATTTTGAATCATTGGCTATTATATCATTGATTGTTTTATTTATTTTTTCAAGATCTACTTTTAAAGAAGCAATTTCAATAACATACCTTTCACATTATTTACTTACTATTTTCAACTATACCATTAGATCTTCTTCATTTTTTTTGGTTTCTTCAAAGTGTGCTTGTAGATTTTCAATTATTTCCTTTGACTTCTTTTCATTTTTCTTGATTTAGATATATAATCTTCGATTCTTATTTTCAAGATATTTTAACTCTTCTAAGGCACAAGTGAGTTATCCTTCCAAATTCACTTTGGCTTCATCCTACTCTTCTTCTTGATCATCTATATTTTTACTTGCAGAAGCATCTTCATGTATGGCCATGAATAGAATCTCTTCTTTTTTTGAATCACTGACTCTACTATCTTCGATTGAGCTAGGATCTTTAGAATACAAACTCTTCTTCTAGAATCCCTCTCAAATTTACTTTTGAAATTCTTGTATGTAGACTTTCCTTCTTCATTGTCATCATTACCCTTATTTGGACATTTACCTACAAAATGTCCAATCTTTCCACAATTAAAAAATTTAAAAAGTAATTTTCCTTGATATTTACCTATGCCCTTTTTTGGCTTGTGAATGAAAAGAGTTCCATTGTCATCTTCATCATCACTAGAACTATCACTTGATTCTTGAATCTTAGCCTTCTCTTTCTTTGATGTCTTGAAAGCAGCTTCTCTTTTTAAGGGTTTATCTTGTTTAGTCCGCATCTCATATGCCGTAAGAATACCATGAAGCTCATCCATCTTTATTTTGGCTAAATTCTTCATCTCTTCAATTTTTAAAACTTTTGCATCATATCTCAATAGTAGAGATCTCAAATTTTTTTGAGCCACAGTTTATTCTTTTAAATTTTCTCCAACACCTTGAATCTAATTAACTATTTGATCAACTTTCAAAAGATAACTTGATATATTTTATTCTTCTTCCATCTTCAAACTCTCAAACTATCTTCTGAAAGTCTGAAGCTTAGCTTGCTGAACCTTTCCATCACCTTTGTAAATATTCTCAAGTTTTACCCAAGTTTCATGAGCAAATTTACATTGCATAATTTTAACAAATTTTGATTCACATAGACCACATAAAATAATATTTAAAGATTTAGCATTATTTTCACTTGCCTTCTTTTATGTTAGAGTAGTTACAAACACCTGTGGCTCTTCATATTCCTCCACCACTACTTTCCATATGTAAAATCCAAGGGCCTTCAAATAATTCTTCATCATTATGCTCCAAAAAACACAATTTTTCCTATAAAAAAATGTGCCTTATTTGTATAAAATCCTTCATGTGATCCAACCATCATGCTTTCCCAATCTACCTTTAAGTTGTAAATTATTTTCAAAAAGAACTTACTCTGATACCAATTGTTAAGCATGAAATATATTGAGAAGGGGGGATGAATCAATATATTATATATATTTTTACTTAATCTAATTTATTTTCTTTAACCACTTAATCACACATTCTAGATATGTAATAAAATTGAAATAATAATTTGCACCACACAAGAGAGAGAGAGAGAGAGAGAGAGAGAGAGAGAGAGGATTTTTATGTGGAAACCCAAAGTGGAAAAAACCATGAAGAACAATCTCAAGTATATGAATGAGTACCAACTCAAAATACAAAGTTCATAAGCACCAACTTGTAGCAGCACCAACCCGTTTACCAAGGGCCAACACAAAAACTATTTTTGAGCACCAACCCCTTGTAAATATTTGTGAGCACCAACCCATAGGAGCACCAACACCTCTTGTGTATAAAACACAACTATCTTTCAATGTTGCTTACTTAACAAATGATAGAAATCTATAATATCTCTTATTTTTCTCTCTTTAAAAACAAATACAAACCATGCACTTTCTTGCATATTACAAATGGCTTCTCAAGCCTTTATTTATAGCTTTCCAACAGACCCTTGGCATTCACCCTTTGTGACTCTTCAATCCTCATGGAAAATGGTGCCAAACTTACATAACCCTTTATATCCTTGCATTTGAAAAGTCATATGGTGACCCTTCATATTCAAAAGCATTATTCCCTCTTTTGTCTTTATCTTGGTGACTTTTCATATTCCTTAAAGTGTCTCTTCATGGAAAAATGTGCCATAGCTATTTTGTCTTCACATTGTGACTCTTGGAATTCCTCAAGATGACTCTTCATGAAAAAATGCATCCCATTCCTCTTTCATCTTTTACCCTGTGACTCTTTGACTTCTCCAGGGGCCCTCTTTTAACTTATATGCAACAAAAAATATATTCATTAATATTAAATAAATAGTAACACACATTAGCCAAGATATGAATATTAAAAACACCATTAAATGCAATGGGGCCTTTATCACCAATAATACTAGACCTTTGACATCAATGAAAATATTTTCAATAATGGATTGTATTCACCTTAATACTTATGTGAAGAGTTGCAATAACTCAATAGAATGTGTGATAATGACAAAGATGGGATAATTGGTTAAGTAATTAATATTTACATATATTCTAAATAAAGGTCTCCTAGAAGATACTCTATTCAATTTTAGATTACTAAGCACTATTATGTGCCATGGACTATATGGGTAGATCCTAAATTAATTCATTATAATTAATTATCATTTAGATTAACCTAATCTTATGCATATGTTGAAGGTAGATTAACAATAATATACTTCATTGAAAATTATAAAAAAGGAATATTATTATTCCTATCTAAAACATATTATGATTGAGGAACAAATGCTCCATATTTGGAAAATACCTTTGAATATTTTAATAATTGGTTCTTATCCTTAAATGGTAAAATAATTTATGGAATTATATAGTTATTATATTAATCTACTTTGGGATAAAATATTAAGTAAGCTCTAATAATCAAGTAAGCAATATAATAATGCTTGGACTAAGATCAATGATCTAAGTCAATGGATAAATCCATAAGTTCAAGATTTAAGTAAGACTTAAGCTTAATTACATTTGGTCCAAGAGACTATTAATATATATCAATTTGTTTAACTCATGAGACATTTATGTCAGTAATAAGGGAAAACTTAAATCTAACCAATCATTATAGAATTCTTAGACATGGTTTGTCATGCGCTTGTACCATTATAAATTATAAGATGTTCTTATGTGTAACTTAAACATGGCTATTGAAAAAGCCCTCAAAACTTACATAATTCTTATAACAGTTGTGTCAAAACTCTTACATTGGTTTGCCTATGAAATGAAAATGTATTCAAATGTTTTTCATTGCTTTTGGAAATAATCCTTTTCCATTGATCTTTATCTATTACTTGTGATTTGTTAAATGATATTTAAGAAAACTTAGTATGATTATTCTTATATTGGATCTGATCTTACTCGACCACTATTTGCTAAACTTTGTTGAAACTATCCTTGAGGTAATGGTTATTCTATAGTCTATATAGGTACTTGAGTAAGGGCATAAGTTAGTAATGACTCCATTGGGAAGGCAAAAATATAGTGTATGGATAGAGTTGAGTGGGTAAGATCACATTGACCCACGTATATCTAAATATTGGGTGGTTAAAATGTTTCCTAAAGAATTTGTTGATGGGTTATGCACTTGGTCTAGTTTCTATGTTGGCTATAACATAGTTATAGATCTCATTATGTGTTTCTATGCTAAACTCTAAATGAACTTTATTTTATTCAAATTATAAATATAAAAATAAAATTTTGGTTTGACATATTGGTATCATAGCATAGGTTACTACTCTAAGGAACTTTGGAAAATATTTCTTACTGATTTCTATTGAGTTGTTTGTTTCACCACGTGATAGTGAGGACAAGATCTAGAATAACAGTCAATAACCCAAGAAATGTTAACTTGGGTAGAATAAGAGGTCAAGGTCATAGGACCAAAATTCCTAAGAGAGAGGAACCACCTCTTAATAATGTTGATAATACTGTTGAAGCCCTTAAGTGTGAGGAAAATAATCCCAACATTAACTAGAAAGTAATTTTGAATGGAATTTTGACTATATTAAATTCACTTCAAAGTAAATTGGACACCCTAGAATGAAGGTTGAATAATTTATAAGGTGTTATAACTAGAAAACTTCCATTTAGAACTAAAAGTCAAGTCGATGAACTAGAACTTCAAAATAACCATGGTAATATGCCTAATCATATCATTAAGGAGCTGAAGAAATTGCCTCCACCAAACTTTTTAGGTGAGGAATCATGTGATGTAGATGATGCATGGTTAGTACACCTATAAAAGTATTTTAATCTACATAACATGCCCTCTAATGTGAAGGTAAGATTAGCATGCTATTAGTTAGTAGAATTTATATCTCTCTTGTGGAAACATCTATGTGTATTAGAGGGTTACTAGCTAATGACTCTTACCTATCCTACCTTTGAAAGTCAGTTCAAAAAGAGGTATCTTAGTTCTAACTTCAAAGAAAATAAAATAACTAATTTTAAGCTATTGAAACAAGAGAATGTGACTATGATTGAGTATGAAAATAAGTTTCTAAATATGCTACATCATGTTAACTACATGCATGATAAAGAGACTAAAATCACTAAGTTTAAGCTAGGGTTGAAAGAAATATTAATGCATGATGTGAATATGATCAATCCTAAGAATTTAAATACAAATATTGAATTTGATCATAGGGTAGAAGAAAAAGAGAAGGCTAATCAAAAGGCAAGATAAAATTTTAAATAGAATAGACAAGAATCTAAGAGTAAAAGTATATCCCCTTCTCCTAAGAATTTTAAGAAATCTGATTTTAACCACAGATTTACAAGGAGTACGAGTGGTGTCAATAATTTTTAAGGGTAGAATAAGAATTTTAAGAATCTAAATTCTTATAAGGCTACTAATGTTAAAAATAATATAATCCAAGGTAGTCAAAATGTGCTTACTATTAGAGCTAATACTATTATTATGGCATTGCAAAGAACTATATTATGCTAAGAATGTGGAGATAACCACTACTACAAAGATTATACTAAAACAAAAATTTATCCAATTAATTAATTATAAAGTGTATGCAGCTATATATAATAGAAAAATTGATTTTCAAGCAACTCTTATTGAATTAGAGATAAAATAAATAATTTTTCTATTTCAATTTTATTTAATTCAAGAGAAATTGATAGTTTCATGGGTCCTATGTTAGTAACATTTTGTAAGCTGAATCCAATGACTTTGAGGTATGGTTGGGATGTTGAGTTTAGATTAGGTAAAGAGTATCCATTACTAAGTGTCTTGAAGGAGTAAGCCTAGACTTAGGTGTTTTTCAAACCCAATATAATTTATTTTTAGCTCCTCTCAGATATTTTGATATTATCTTAGGCATAAATTAGTTGCATAAGCATAAACCCAATTTGGACTACTATAAAAAATGGTGTATTACTATAATGATTTGGGAAAAATTATAGAAATTCAAGGTTTGCTGAAATTAAAAGTACATAAGTTAATGTCATCTTTATAGATGAAGAAATAATTACATAAAAGTTGCAAGTTGTGTGTTGTTTTGATGAAAGAAACTACACTTGAAACAATAATGCCATTTGAGGAATATCTATTTTTGCAAGAGTTTTTTGATGTTTTTCTAGATAAATTGATTGGTTTACCTCATAAACATGAATTTGATTTTTCTATTGATGTAACTCCAGGGGTAGCCCTTGTATCTAAAGCATCTTATTATATGAATGTAATATATTTGTATGAGATGAAATCTCAACTATAATAACTATTATAAAATGGTAGTGTTGACAATTTTAACCCCATAAGCCAAATTGTCACCCTTATCATTCGAAACTTTGCATATCATGTTAGTTTGTCTTATGAGTCAATAAGTTGGGAACTAGACTATCTTAACCCATCATGCAAGAAAGAACAAATCATTTTGGTTGAAGATTTGATAAATATACTTAGAAGGTCAACTAAAGTTGAAGAATTACATGAACATGATGTACTTTGTACCAAGGTCATTCTTTACAAATTTTATGTCTTGATGAGTTTTCTATCTCAATATATAAGGCTCCAAAAATGATCTGGTAGTGTGAGACATGCCCAGGGATGTCAAGTTAAAGCCACATGGAATAGCCATTTAAATTCAAGATCAACAAGTGGAATGATCTCAGAGGTTTGGATTTAGGATCAATGGTACACAGGCGATCAACTAAGTCAATAAGTTAAGATAAATAAATGGTGCACATTTAATCATGAAAAAATAGATCTAACAATGAGCATAAGGTCAAAAGGTTAGCGTATCCTAAGATTAAACATGTCGATGACAAGCATCATGATTATGATGCCTTAATAAAATCAATAGTGTGCATTCGATCAAGTAGAAAGAAGATCAATGACACACATTCAATCATATTAAGGAAATTGATGGTGCACGTATGGTCAAAAAGTTAATGAGCTAGATTGTACATGAGGATACCACATGGCACAAGTGCATTAACTAGATGAAACTGATAGTAAGATCTTGAGGATAAACATTGGGATACCAAGTGGCAAAATCTAGAATATAGATGTAGATCAATGGTAACAATAAAGGTAAAGGCCAAGAGACTTTTGAGGAAATTGATAGAGGAAATTTGATAAAATATCTAGAAGGTATATGATGAGGACACATGTTTAAGGTGATAATAGTCAGGTTTTAAAAATGAAATAGGTAACCCAAGTAGATTCCACATAGGTAGAAACATTAGATCAAAATATTTTTCCACTTAGGTAGGCAAATGCATAAATACGAATATTAGATATGATTTGGGATACTAAGAGCAAACCCTACAAAGTCAAGGATGCCATTAAAGCTTAGTAAAAATCTCTCAAGAGCCTAAGACATAAGTTTTACATTTTGATCAAGAAACTAAGTAGCCTGTAGATCTTCATGGGAATTGTAGCTATATGAAAACCAATAGTGGAATAGGATTTCATCTATAGAGGACCTATGTCGAGGTTTTGGAGTAATGGAAAAATTATGACAAAGAAATAAGTTAGTGCAGGGGCATGGTCTTCTGATAATTATGTTTTGAAGGGACAGCAGATGAATGAATTCAAAGTGACTATTTGATAGCATAGGGAACATATCAAGATCATGCATAGTTGTATGTGCTCATTAATAATATGGAGAGTTTTAGGGTTGGAGAATTTAGATAAAGCATTCAATGTAGTTTTAAGGTTTTGTCAACTTTTCCCTTTTCAAGCGGATCATGACTCAACACCATCAACAAGTTCTTGTCTTCTAGTTTGTATCTAAGCCAATAGGAGGACTTAGAAGTTATCTGGAGCTAATGAAAGTTAATTTATGAAAGTAGGATCAATGTTAATCGACCAAAGGGTGGTTGGGTCTCATTTATTGATTCCTACTCCCCCTTTTCTATATATTACCCATTTATTCCCCTTTGAGTCTCTCTAATAATTTTCATTCTTTAGAGACAAGATACTCTTATGCTTTTGGCTTGCCCAAGATATGCCAAATTTGTACTGCAACTCCTATTTGATATAATAAAAGACTAAATTCCTCTATTTGTAAATTGGATTGAAGTGTGTTCTATGAGTTCATTGATGTGGTTAAGTGAATGTTTGATTTCATTTACCTTTGTTTGAGTTTTCTCACCTTAATTAAGTATATTTTAAGAAGTGGAAAATTGCCTCCCATATTAGATTAATAGCTAGTTCATGCCTTTTTATGAAATATTTATGTGAAAGTTGATCAAAAATTGAATGAAGTGATATTTGTAGCCTTGATAGTGTCTTATACAATTGTAAGTATTCAAAATATTGGTGCATCACCTCCTTTTACATGTTTTCATACATTATTATCTATTTTTCACTCTTTTCCAAGCTAGAGATTAGTTTAGGTGATCCATCAAAAGGAATCCAACCTTCTCTAGAGGTTCAACATCACTATATGATAACCACAGCCTGAGGTTGTTCCCATTTTATAGATTAGTTAGAGAGAGCCTAAAGAAATCCCTTTATGGGTGTATATTCAAACCACAATTGGTGGTATTATGCCAAACATGTTGCCTAGGGATGCACTAGTGGTCTTTTTGAAAAATAAGGATGGAACCTTATAATTGTGTGTTTATTATCACATGCTTAAAAAGGTTACCATTAAGAGTCATTATCCTTTACCAAGGATAGATGATCTATTTTATCAAATGAAGGATGTGGATATATTTTCAAAGGTAGACTTGAGATCAGGCTATCACCAACTGAGTATCAAAGATGAAGATATTCATAAGATGGATTTTATAACAAAGTATGGACATTAAGATTTTATGGTAATACCTTTTGGTTTGACTAATGCACCTACTGCATTTATGAACTTACTAAATAATTATAGATAAGATTATTCTATTGTTATTTGATGATATACCAATCTATTATAAAAATGTAGTTGAACATAAATAAAATTTGCACTTAGGCTGTAAAGGCTAAGGCAACACAAACTATTTGGTAAACTATCTAAATATGATTTATTTTAGTTTGAGATCCACTATTTGGGTCATATTATATCAAGATTTAGTATTATTGTTGATCTAATAAAAAATAAATTTATTCAAGAGTGGTCTGATCCTAAAAATGTACATGAAGTACATAATTGTATGGGACTGGCTGGTTATTATAAAAGATTTGTTGAAAAAAATTCTAAGTTAGATTACCCAATAACTTCCTTGCAGCATAAGGGTAATAAATTTATGTGGACTACACAATGTGAATAAGATTTATCGAAGATTAAAGAATTATTAAATTTAGAAATTGTACTTGTTATACTAAATCTAAATAATTATTTTGAAATATGGGCTGATACATCTAAAGAAAGATTGGGTGGTGTATTAACTCTAGACAATTTAGTTGTGGCTTATGAATCACAAAAACTGAAGGACCATGAGAATAATTACACCACTTATGACATTGATCTTTCTACCATTATTCATGCTTTAAAGCAATGAAAACATTTTTTGATGAGTAAGAATTTTGAGGTAAAATATAATCATACCATCCTAGAATATTTGTTTTCCTAGGATGATTTTAATGCACACTAGTGTAGATGGTTGGATTTTTTTAAGTAATTTTGATATGATTATTTCATATGTGAAAGGTAAAGAGAATCATGTTGCTAATGTACTCAACTGAAGCATGTACCTTGATACCTTATCTATTATTTATAACAATTTAAGAAATGATTTATTAGAGTAATAATGGTTTTGATAAGTTTGGCCAAGATGTAAGTGCAAATTTGGCTGATGAGCCTATTTAAAAAAATCTTATGTTTTTTTTTATTTTGATGGTTTAATCAGACATAAAAACATAATTTATGCACTTGATTCTAGTTAATTAAGGAATATTTTTCTAAAATAAGTGCATGCAACACTTCATTTCACTCATTCATGTGTCATAAAGATGACCCATGAACTAAAAAAGTTGTATTATTGGCGTGTAATGCGTGGAATGAAACATGAAGTTGTTAACTTTATGTCAAGATGTTTGAAATGCCTACATGTGAAAGTTGAATATTTCCATATAAGAGGATTTGGTTACCCTCATGATGTAACTAGGTTGTGATACTATTTTGGTTGTAATTGATAAATTTATAAAAGTTGGTCATTTCATTGTTAGAAACTTAACCGATGATGAATCTATGTTTACTTCATAGTTTTTAAAAGAGATAGTATGGTTGCATGATATGTCTAAAGTTATTATTTATAATTGAGATAAAAAAATTTACTTTAAGGTTTTATAAAAATTTAATTATCACTTTTGGTACAAGTTTGAATTTTAGTTCATCTTATCACTCAAAAATGGATGGTCAAATAGAAAGATTAAATCAGTTCATAAAGAACATGTTGAGAATGTATGTTATAGATCAACAAGGTAAGTGGAAATATTATTTACACTTAATTAAATTTGATTATCATAATATGTACCATTTAGTGATTAAAATAGATCCTTTTGAAGATTTGTATGGATTCAAGTGTAGAACTTCACTTGGTTGGAAAAGCTTAAAAAATAGGACTGTTGCTAGTCTTGATATTTTGTAAGATTATGATAGGCAAATGAAAACTATAAAGTAGAATTTAAATGTTACCTCTGATAGTAAAAGGAGTTGTACTGATTTGAAAATGACACCATGTAATTCCAAGTGGGAGATAAGGTTTTTATGCACATTAGACTACAAAAAAGTTTAATTAAATTTGGAAAGTCTTCTAAACTACCCCCTCAGTTTGTAGGACCCTTTGAAATTTTGGATAAAATTAGTCATGTTTCCAACTAGTTATACATTCCACCTTCCTTATTTTGGATTCACAATGTGTTTCATATTTCTTTATTTAGAAAGTATATTCCTGATCCATCTCATGTTGTAGATTAGACTCATCTTCAAATTTTAAAAGAGGAAAAGATGTAGTTGGATCCAATGAAGATCTTAGACCATCACAACGTTAAATTAAAGAATTATGGGATTTTCCAAGTTTTGGTTTAGTGGGATCCTTTATCGAAAAGAAGTGTTACATGGGAAGATGAGAGTATTTTCAAGGAACATTACCCTTGGTTGTTTTGATCACTAAGATGAATCTTTTTCAAGAGGAGAAGGATGTCATGATCCTAATTGACTTGTATTTAATTCATTGGTGTTGTGATAGACTAGTTGTAAACTATTTGAGACATATTTTGTTGCTTTACATTGGTATTATAGTTCTATGATCTACATTGATATATTTTTATTATAATTGTTGAGATAATTATGGATTACATTTTTATTACAACATTAGATATTATTACTTAATTTGTATTGATTCATTATTCAATCTGTTGTATTGTTTAAATGTTGTTATTGCATTTACTATACTTAGATGTCTAGATGATGCTAATAGTCTATTTATTGACTGTAAGGATAAGTACTTGAGTTAGGTTGTGTTCAAACTTGAGTAGTAGGGAAACATGGATAAATAAAAAAATTAATTCTAATGTAAAGTTTGAGTTTGTCAGTATTGATGATTTAGTCTTTATATTTTTATAATTTAATTACTATGTTATCATTTTATGATTGATTCATTATTAGTTGATATGATTCAATTTTTACATTTGTGCAAACATCATTTTATTCAATGTTATCAATTTTGAGTTTGTCATTGATTAAGTGATAATTACTTGGCAACTTTTGTCTTCTTATTAATATTATCATTTTGGTTTCTCATGTTTTCATTAATTGTTTGTCAACTTTGATAGTTTATTTGGACACATAATTGATTGTGTGTTTTAGTTGTTATTTTATTTTTTGATGTCTTATTTCATCTCTCATTTATCTTAGTGATTTTTGACTTAACATTTCAAAACAAGCATATTTGGTTTCAGACTATTATAGATATGTCTTAATTAGTATTTATTTATGGATACACTTTATTTGATTTATTTTTGTGGCTTGAGCACTAAGGTTTTAGAATTATTTGATGGACCTTATTTTGTTTATTTTTTTATCATGTTTTTAAGATAAGGTTAGGCTTGGGGGAATTTGTTAGGTTATTTGACCACATGGGGGCATTGGTAATTAATTAGTTTGTGTTTGTTTATCCAAATGGCTTAAGGGTCATGGCATTGTATCAAGTCACCATGTATGAGGGGTTGAGATGCTTCTTTGGGTTTCTATATTTTATTGTGTTTCATTTGGACTTAGAGAGTTTGAATCTTTGGGGAAACTCTATTACAATTTTTTTCATGGTGGCCAAGGGGAATGTAATTACATGAGGTTTTTCAGGAGTTAGAACTATAGTTCAATGCATTTATCTTGATGGCCATATAGGAGTTGTGGAGAGTTATCTGGGATTTATTCTTGTATTTATTATTCAACTAGTTTATATGAATGCATACATGGATTTTTAGTGATAATTTTGGCATAGAACTTGGATGCTAGAAGAGAAGAGAAAATATTTTATGGTTGAATTCCATCAACCAAGTAAGTGATGTTTTTAAATTTCCATGTTGATTTTGAAAGTGTATTTGGGAATCAAAAAATGAGTTAGGGCTTTAGCCATAAATGCTAGAATTATTTTGCTATGTTATTTATTTATGGGTAAAACCTTAACTAGGGCCATAAATTTGGTTTTTCTATTGTGTTGTTTTTTAACATGGTGATCATGGATGACTCAACCATGGTTTTGTTGAACACATAGAGTGAATTTACTAGATATTTAATTTATTTTATTTAGGTGACTGTGTATAATCAATACATTATGTTTTAGTTTAAAAATCACTATGAATTTGTTTTAGACTATGGATTGTTTAATGTATTATGTTTATAATATTCATTTTATTATTTAAACCCATAGTTGGGTTATTTTTGATTGTGTATGATTTATATTTAATTCAAAACCCTCGACTAGGTTGTCATTTTATTAAATCCATTACAAACATGACCTTGTTGATGACTGTATTTTGTTTAATAGCTTGACTGGGTTATGTTGACCAAGTTATTTTTATTTTTGAAGCCATCACAACTATGACTAGGTTATAATTAAATTCAAGTTTTTTATTTGGTTTATTATTTTAGAAACCCTAAGCTGGGTATAATCAGATTTAAGAAATAATGTTTGAATAAAGAAATCTTGATGATTATTTTGAACAGTGGCAAAAAATAGGGTCAATGACATATGGAGTCCCCATAGGGGTTAAAATGATTGCATGGGGATTGTGTAAAAATAATATATTATTATTATTATTATTATTATTATTATTTCATTATGTATGCATGATTGTTTGACTTTGATTGAATTATTTTCTCATTATTGGTTTGACTCAAATTTATGGAATCATGTTAAATTACAAGATTTATTTTGGAAATGATAATAGAAATTATTATTAGTTCATGATTACATTGACTTATATTTGTGATCATTGATATAATTATTATTTTATTTATTATGATTTTTAAATCATTACAGTTGACATTTAAGCTTTTATTATTTTTGGGTAAAGCCCATTTGGTCAATAATGTGACATGTAGCTTTACGTAAATTTTAATTTATTAATTATTAATTAGTTAAGATTGTTATCTTATTCTTATGAGTTTAATTTTTAAATCATAAATGTCTATTGAGTTAGTACATGAAAATGAATACCACGTAGGTTATGGTATATAAATTTATGAACCATATTATATTTTGGAATAGAATATGGCCATAAATCAAGAAGCTCAAAAAGAGATTTACAGTCATAATCAGGTACTAATTTAATGGATCTTGGTGGGTTGGTTTACATGTTTCATTTTATTTTTATTGATCATTTATTTGAATGTTGTCAATCTCAGTTTATTTCATAATCCTTTCTCCACCATTTCTCTATTTCCCTAATTCATATCCAACTGATGGTTGGGGTGGTCTAAGGCCATTGGTTGGGCTCAATGGAATTGGTGAGTTGGGTTTAGATTTATTGGGTTGTATGCAATGATTGGATTCATTTATTCTTACTTTGAGTTATGATAGTTGGCTGAAAATGAATTAAAATTGTTATATAATTCTTATGATTATAATTCATGTTATTCATCATAGTTGTATTTAATACAAAGTGATGTAATATTGTCATATATGTTTAATTCATGATATTAACATAGTTGATCATTTGAGTAATTTAGTATTACTATTTTAATATAAAATTACATTGAGTCATAAATACTTTGATAGATGAACATAGTTATGTGGCCTTTATCATATACTGGTAGTTAGACACTTATTTGAAATAAGTAGTTTCAAAAGTTGATTAGAATGTTTTATAAACTTGAATTATTATATAACATCAATTTTATGTTGACTCATGATTAGTAATTATATTCATATCTTTGAATTAGTTTTAAATCATTAGTATTGTGATTAAGAAATTACTTGGTTATTTGAATATGCAAATAATAGTGTTTGAACTCAATTGTAAAAGATAGCTTGAGTATGGCATGACTCTTTCCTTACATAGAGTATATGGAATTGAAACATAATATTAGTACGTTAAAGTTACTTAGTATGATTTCTTTATATATAACCATAAGTTTGTGTAAGCGAAGTGACATTATTACTTGAAAATGATTACTTGTAATAAGCATTGTAATGTGGTAAATTTGGGTGAAGTTAAAAATTATATTTAAATGAACTTTTCAAATCCATATATATTATTAAACCTATCTATGGTATGAATTAACTAATGAAAGTGTTATGACTTCATTAAAGACTTGGACTATAACAATACGGTTTAGTTAAATGAAATCCATATAATTTAATTGGTAAATTTAATGGATTGTATTCAGATTAATACTTATGTGAAGAGTTGTAATAACTCAATGGAATGTGTGATAATAACAAATGGGATAATTGATTAAGTAATTAATATTTACTTATATTATAGATAAAGGTATCCTAGAAGATAATATTTTCAATTTTAAATTACTAAGCATTATTATGTGCCATGGACTATATGGGCATCTCCTAAATTAATTCATTATAATTAATTATCATTAAGATTAAGTTAATATTATGCATATGATGAAGGTATATTAGAAATAATATACTTCATTGAAAATTGTAAAAATTAATATTTTTATTCCTAGCTAAATCATCTTGTGATTGAGGAATAAATGCTCCATGTTTAGAATAGAACATTGAATATTTTAATAGCTAGTTCATATCCTTAAATGGCAAAAGAATTTAGAAAATTCTATAGTTATTATAATAAACTAATTTATAATCAAATATTAAGTAATCTATAATCTTCAAGTAAGCAATATAATAATGCTTGGGATAATATCAAGGATTTAAGTTAATGGATAAATTTGTAAGTTCAATATTTAAACAAGACTTAACATAAGTAAATTTAATCCAAGATACTATTAATATGTATCAACTTATTTAACTCATGAAGCATTTATGCCAATAATAAGGGAAAATGTAAATCTAACCTAAGTCATTATAGAATTATTAATCATGATTTATCATGAGATTATAACTTATTTATAAATGATAAGATGTTCCTAAATATAACTTAATCATGGTTGTTAAAACATTCCTTGAAGATTGCATACTTCGTTTAGCAGTTGTGTTAAACCTCCTGAGTCAATTTGTTTTTGAAATGAAAATGTTTTCAAATGTCTTGCATTACTTTTAGAAATAGTTATTTTCCATTGATATTTATCTATTGATTATGATTTGGTAAATCATATTTGAGCAATATTAGTATGATTATTCTTCCATTAAATTTGATCTTACTTTACCACTATTTTTTGAACTTTGTTGAAATTACCCTTGAGATACTAGTTGTTTTATAGCCTATATAGGTACTCAAGTAAGGGCATAAGTCAATAAAAACTCCATTGGGAAGGCCACAAAATAGTACATAGATGGTGGTGAGTGGGTAAGACCATACTGACCCACTTCTATCCAGATACTAGGTGTTTGAAATACTTCCTAAAGAAGCCATTGATGGGTTATGCACTTGCTCTAGTTCTTGTGTTTGATGTAACACAATTATGGATCTCATTACATGTTTCTATGCTAAACTTTAGGTAAACTTTGTTCCATTATTTTTTTCATATTATTAGTATAAAAAAATAATGGTTGTGATAAAAATGTCATCATAATTATGAATTATTATACTTGTACTAAGTAAATCTCAATCAGTGAAGCCTTGAATGGATAAAAATGATATAGTAATAATATTTTCACTAGAAGCATTGTCAATAATTATGACATGTATGTTTGAATAATGATGGGAAAGAAAATATATAAATTTATAAAAGACCATTATTTGATTCATCATTTAGTATCTCATGGTCATAGAATTTAATGCAAGGTTATTGCCATTGAAAAATCAAAACAATTTCAATGATATTATAAATCATATACTCATATGGGATAGTTTAATGATGTATATAAACATGTATTAATTTTTAGTATCGTGATTTTTAATTGATTGTTACATATTCTCAAACATTGATTAGGTGTTGTAAAAAACTTTTTCAATGTATAATTATAGCCTTCAAGTGAATATTTTTGTTATTTATGATATATTTAATCTTATGTCATAATTTCAAGTGTTTATTAGTTAAATTCATAGTATTTAGAAGATAATAAAAATATGTAAGTTTATATTATACATTTTATGGAATAGTCAAGTTGTATGTAATTGATATCTCTCTTAAAAATTAATAGTATTACACTCAATAAATTATTTAATAAATTTATGAGGTAGGTATGCTAACATTGTAAATTAGTGATTATTCCTAGAATTAGGAAAGATAAGACTACAATTTGTTTATGAAACTATATTGATGTCTTTAGACTCATTATTTTGAAAATTAAATTCATCACTAGTCTTAGGTTTGAACATTTTATTTTCTTAAGTTGTGGAGGTAGTGGATGTAGAAGTAACGTATGTTAACTTTAACATATTTGCATCCATAATTTTAATCTCATTTTTGCATGATACATGTAAATTTTTATCAACATATTCATAAGTATTAAATGTGATTTTTTTTAAGTATGGAGAGAAAACTAATTGAGATTATGATTTAAAAATCATTATTGTTATTTGATGTGACAATTTTATAAGCATGGTTTTTTATTTAAGAACATAGTCAATAAGGCATTCATTACATCCTTGCTTGATTTGATAAATTTTAGAAATATGAAGGTTTGCCTAATTTTTATAGAAAAATGTGATATATGTTGATCAAATCATTGAATCAATGCACGTAGTAGGGTGTAGAATCAATCTAAGGAAAATCTAGTGAGACTTCTAGGGAATATATAGGTCATAAGTAAATCATCTTGGTGAAAAACAAATAAATATGTAAAATAAACCTTGAATGATGTGAAGGATCCCTATTTCTGCCATATATTATGAATTTAGGCACTTTAAATGAAGGAGGTAATGGGTGATCAATAAGTTCATATCCAAGAGATTATGTAATATATCATAATATGAAACCACATGGCTATGTTTATTATATATTTTAGATATTTGTATAAGTTTTAATCACATATCATCATTTTTTTTTTAATGTTGAATCACTAGATGTGTGACTAATTTTATGATTACCTTTGTATGTGTATATATAGGAATCATTGAAATTTAATTATTGGTATTAGTTGCATTAGAGGCATGATTGGTATTATGACTATGTTGAAGACCAAGGGATGCAATATATGAATTGATCATGGAGGCACATTGATCATTATATTGGTACTATGAGGAGTCATGTTATTAACCTCTACACTAATATAACTAAAATACTAAATATATTGATATATAAATATAATATAAATTTTTAGCGGGAAGGAATAAGTCCATAATCACTTGCCACTTCGAGGGGGCTACATCCTTATCAACTCGTTTAGATCTAATTGATATAATTTTCTTGGATGCATTACAATAGCTTATTCCCCTCTATTTATATTATTTTAATCTACCCAACTCATCATTCTTATGCATGTGGTATTAAACTATTATTTCTTACTATTCACCATTTTACTTTTTTATGCTATTAATCTACCCCTCCATAGGTATATTACATTCCATCCACCTTGACATGGTTCATCCTTGAAACATGTAAAAAATTAAATATAAAAAATATGTTAAGGACTAAATGGAAGCATGTCCATGTATATATTTTTGCTTCCACTTCTTCCTCCAGTGTATTGATAAGAGCATGAAAAAGAATAGTGTGAACAAAAGCACTAAAACATGAGTTGTATGAGTTATTTTTGGAGTGGCTAACCCCAACAAAGAATGTGTAAATTTTTTTGAAGTATTGGTGGCCATTTTGGGCTCATTGGTGACCTTCTCAGGTGATTCAAATGCTATCATGGGTACTTATAGTGTCATCTTGGGCTCTTTGATTTTCATCTTTGGTATGTTTATATGTGAAGTAGTCTCATCTAAGTGATAGAAATCAACATACTAGGCTTGACAAGAATCCTCAAAATATATCCATGCATCTATTTCCTCTCAATATTGTCTAGGTACATGGGAATGAAGCTCAAATCTATGTAAAGTAACATGAATACAACTATTGAATTTATCCATAACATTTCTTAATTGATGCATTGCTCTATATAAAATGGAAAGCTCCATCACAACCAAAAGATGAAATCAACAACTAAAAACACATTTTTTTGTTTTAAAACAATAGTTACTAGTATTATGATAAATTTTAAAATATAGAATGAAATTTAAAAATTAAACTATTCTATAAATCTATAAATAAGTTGCACAAAACCCAAAAAAATTGTTTTTATAATTATTCCTTGTTTGAGAGCAACATGTAGAAGAACAGTTAGGATATTTTTGACAATAGTAGTAGTTAATAAAACTAAGATAACTTTAATAATAATAAATGAAATATAAAAATTAAAACTATTTTAAAAATATAGAAATGAGGCCAAAAAAACACAAAATAAAATTGGCATGATTACTTATGGTTGGATAGTTGTATGTAAAAGAATAGTCATGGTTATTGATGGAAAATAAAAAAATCTACACTTGTAAATGATATATTTGGATTCAAATTCCAACTCGGATAAGAGAAAAAAATGTATATTTGACTATAAAAAACCTCTAAGATGTAATGGATAACTTATAATTAATCCATGAAATTCCAAATATACCTACAATAATAATATAAAAATTTCCTTAGAAATATCTCTAATACCAAATGTTAGGAACCTCTATACTCATATAATTGAAATACTAAATATATTGATATATAAATACAATATTCCTTTTTAGTGGGAATGCATAACTCCACAATCATTTGACACTTTGAGGTGGCTACCTCCTTATCAAATAATTTGGCTCTAATTGATATATTTTACTTGAATACATTACAATATATTATTCCCCTCTATTTATACTATTATAATATATGCAACTCCTCATTTTTTTGCATGTGGTATTAAACTATTATTCCTTACTATTATCTACTATTTATGATACTAATCTACCCTTCCAAAGGTATATTACATCATATAAGACATAGGTTGTGTATGAATAAAAGTATTTAGTTTAGGATGAGGTTTAACACTAGATGGAAGCGTAATGGCATCAATAATAACATGCAAACTACTAATCTCACCACCTAATGTAGATTTGGAGCCTTCAAGAGGAAAAGTAATATATATTTAACCATAAATTGAGATGGATAAATATAGTATAGTATTAATAATATAAAAATTAATAAGCACAAGGGTGATAATAAAATCTATATTAGGCCTACTAGTTATAAACTTAGATAAAAAAATATTTTGACTTAAAATGCGGAGATATGCTTAAAATAGTAAGTACAACTATCGATGGAAAAAAAGATTACTTAACTAATTTACTATGAAATTTAGATCTAATATGAAATAAGATATAAGTAGACTATATTTGGATTATGTATCAATTGTCATATTCTATAAATTTTCACTCAATGGCCTCAAATGCTTCTATGAGATTTAGACAATTGTATTGATACACTCTTCTAACTTCGAAATAGGTGTCTAGTATAGAATATTGATTGGATTTTGATGTGATCACATGTAACCTTCTAAGTTTTATATCACCTTTATTCTAGAGTAATAAAATCTATCTCATAGGCTTTCACTTCTTTTCAAATGATCAAAAACCTATTTATTCATCTTCATAGCGACTATGGTAAAAATGGGTTAATTAGATCACTGTGTTGAGATAACCCCAAAAACCCTATGTCAATGAGTGTTGTATACATAGCCACTACTCTACATAAGACCTAATACCAATGTATTTTTATCCTAATGTATTAGCTTATGTGTGTATAAGGGTGTAATATGCAAAAATTAAGTACATATAGTGATCTAGATTGTAACTTAAAAAATAAGACTCATGGTTTATTCCTTCAGTAATTAAAACCTATGTATGGCTTATCCCTATGAATAATATTAAAATAGGAAATAATATGTAACCTTTGATCACTTGAATTCTTGATGGAATGCTATTGATAAGTTTTCTTGTGAGAGGTATAAATTATCTAGGTAAAGTATGAATGATGATTGATCATGCATGTATACCAATTTTTTTGAGAAATATCTCACATTAAAGCACTCAAGCCATGCTATATATTTAATTTTCACCCCTAATAAGTTTTTTCAATCCTTCCTAACCAAATGATATCATGGAATCACTCCTAGACCATGGGTGGCATAATTAGTGAAGTGAATCTATAGATTGGGCTAGATTCCTTGATGCTTCACTTAAAACTACAACTAAGATACTGCACTTACAAGGAAAAGGGATAGAAAAGAGCTAAAACTAGTAAGAAAATATGGAAGTGATATACCAAATATAATGTCCTCTACTTTCAAATGCTTTCACTATGAAATGACAAGTTTACAATTTGATTTTTATAGATTCAAAATAACTCCTACCACATAAGTGTTTCTATATGAAGGTTATGAATATTACAATAGTAAAGAGACTTGAAAGTAGGCACTAATGACATTTCAACACTTAAAATCAAAAAACCATGAGATACACTTCATATGACCTATAGAAAGATGACTAAATCACATAGAGGCATGAAAGAGAAATACAAATATAATGAATTAATATCACTATCATTAAAACATTCATCAAAAATTTAGTCAAAATCACTATATGCAAGATAAAGATAGTAGAATTTAGCTTTAATTGATTTCAAAGGAAATTACAATTACTAAAATTGTAAGGGCTTCACCATAACCACTTTGAGGATAGATTCAATGCATTTTAAGGCCTCATTTATAGAAAAAGATAGAAAAAGTGAAGATGGATGTAGAGAATATCATAATGATTCATGGGGCACTAATGGAGAAGTTACAAGAGGTATAAGGATCTAAAGATAATAGTTTCATTTTTCCTCTCAAAAAGTGTTAACCTTGTTAGATGATGGCCTTATGAGAGGTGTCACAATAGTTTTTGTTTATCCCTGATGTCATTCACCCTTTGAAACTAATATTTCTTGGAAAGGGAGTTACCAAGTTCATATGAAATGAATTATCTCAATTATTTTCATAATGTGCACAATTGGTAGGTTTAAATATTGTGTATAAGTCAGTTCACTCTACATGATAATCTTGAGAAATGTTAAGATCTTCTTTAACTACCTTACTACTAGCTTGTAACCACTTATGATTTTTCACCATGATGCATCTCCTTTATCTTAGCTTGATATAAATTAAAATTATAAATACAATCTAGAAAAGAGTTGTTCACATATTTATTATCTCTACATGAATGTTCTCAGATACATCTAAGAATTTCTTGATGATCTTCATGTTTTTATAACCTCAATCAGGTCTGCAACCCTACCTTTTTCATGCAACCAAAAGGCAGTCTTCACATAGACTAATATAGTGGCATGAAAATAATTATTGTATCCTTATATATATATATATATATATATATATATATATATATATATATATATATATATATATATATATATATAATGACTGGTTTAATAGTTATTAAGTCTCTACCAATCTTGTAAGACCTATTTTGATAGATCATGAAGCTTACACAGTCAAAATTGTGAAAATAGGCCAAAAAGGCACTTTCTAGACCATTTTATTCAATTTTCCTCTTCACACATGCTAATGTATTTCTCCACCAGGTTATTATGAGACGTGAAGAGACCATACAATTAGTTTCATGACCATACCAATCCATATGGGTCACTTAGGAAATTGATCTATTCCATCAGGTCTTTTTTGAGGTTTCAGGAGGGTTTAGAGGTGTTAAATTTATTAAGGTTTATTTATAAAGAATATATCCCTTCACTCTTAATTAATTAAAAAAAATGGATTATTTATATCTATTAAACACTTATAATTTCCATTTTAATCCATGAAACCCCTCATTTAAGTTCACATGTACTGAATATGACCTCTGGCAAAATAGGCATGTTAGTACATTCAAGAGATGGCTACTTGGGCAAAAGGGGTTGAATATGCTAGATTTTAGTTGGAACCACTTTTTTGAGGTATGTATAATATACCATGATGTGTGAAAGTGATATCCTACATAATTTTTCCTATTTAATTCATCAAAACTTACATTATCCCATTGTTAGGGTTTATAAGTAATATAGTGTAAATGACCCCAACAACCCCTATTTGGAACTTTATTATCATTAAAATCAGTCTAAAAATTTTATTCATATTTTAAAAAGTCTTATTAACCTCTTAAGATCCTTCATACCTCTAATTTTTCCAAGACTCACACATCTTCTTTATATTCCATGGTATAGGCTTGTAGATGCACTTTAGACTACTTAACTATTAGGCATTGATAATGGGTTTTCCTTAGCTATTTTTGGCCTTCTTAGCTTATAGAAAGGATAAATACCTTACTCATAATATTTTGGGGCTAAAAAAACCTTATTAACACCTTTTATAACACCACAAGTATGCCTTTCTCTCATTTTTCCTATGACAGTCCTATAAGTGTACATTAGGCCTAGAGCTCTCTCTGTTGCTTATGATTTGTCATATTTTATCATATTTAATCCACTGTGACCCTATAGATAATGTGTTAAATTATTTAAATATCTCCTCTAGGTCTCTAAAAGAGTCAAGTTGAGTTGTATGTTTATAAAAAATCATCATAATCAAGCCTTTGACCTTACACAGTCTATTTGAGAAGGTGTCTACTAGGGAAAATTTTAGTGGCTATTATAGGCAAATGGCTATAAGTAATTTTTTTTCAGTTTTGAAAATGGATAATTTTGTGAAAATAAACATAGGTTAAATTGGAAATTTTTTTATAAAATTTCATAGTTTGGGACACAGATTCATCTTAAAAATTATACTCGGTCCTATTTTAGGACACAGATTCACCAAAGTGACTATACATGTATGGGTCTGATTCACCAAGAAACTATATGAGACATATATAGGTTAGTTTGGAATCACCAAGTGTGTGTGTGTACATGCATGTGAATATATATAATAAAGACCACCTAGGACACAATAAGCTTAAGGTAATAATTATATTTTACTATGAAAATGTTTTAAAAATTCTTTGATGCCACATGTTTTTCCTTTTATATGGTTTTAATGACTATAAAATTAATAATATATAATTTTCAAGCCTAATTTTTATTTTATTTATAGCACTGAATGTGGTGTAGGTGGAATTAAAGCTATGAGGATTGAGGTTTAGATCTTTCCCCACGGTAATGGCATATTGAGGGGCCCAAGGTAAAATTTAATGTTGGTCTAACACATCACCTATGGTATTAATTAAAGTTTCTCGAATACATATGTGATGGTTTCTCAATTTTTCTTATCATTTATGTAATCTCTTGGTGTAAGTGAAGATTTGGTAGTTAGAAGATTGGGATGAAAGGTTAGAAGTGTAGATGATTTCTAAGTTGGTTTCCTTGTGATTGCAACTACAAAGTGTAAATTTGTGTTTCTTTTTTTTTGAATACCGAGAGTATTTGTTTGCATGCATATTTATTTTTCTTGAGATGAATAAATAAAATGATAAGTTACCTACAAACCATTTATTTAAATATTTTTACTAATGGTTTCTCATTTTTTCTAGGCATTGAGGCAAGCTATTTATGGAAGTGAAGCTTTGGTAGTTGAAATATTGGGATGAGATGTTGAAAATGAAGGTGCAGATAATTTCTAAGTTGGTTTCCTTATAATTACAACCACAAGGTATGAATTTGTATTTCTATATTTTGAAGATTGAGAGTAGTTGTTTACACGCACAATAATTTATTTTGAAATGACTAAATATAATGATAAGTTATTTGAAAAGCATTTATTTAAATATTTTTGCTGATAGTTTCTCAAAATTTATAGTCATTGATGCAAGCTATTGGCAAAAGTGAAGCTCTAGCAGTCAAAATATTGGGATGAGGTGTAGACAATTTGTAAGTTGGTTTCTTTGTGATTACAACTACAAGGTATGGATTTGTGTTTCTTTAGTTTTGAAGGCTTAGATTAGTTGTTTGAATTCACACTCATCTATGTTGAAATGAATAATTATAATGATAAGTTCCTTGAAAAGCATTTCTTTAAATATATTTGCTCAAAACACCATGCATGTTGGTTTTCTTGTAAATTTCATGTATATTTGTAAATATTTTCCTTAAATTCAAAATATGTGAAATGGGTATTTTTGGATTAGTCATAAATATGGTTTAAATGATCTTGAGGCTTTGTTTCATTTATTAATTTTGTTCTTTGTGCATTGTTTAAAAGAAGAATCTTGCATGTCATTATTTCTCAAAGGAAATCAGTTTTTTGTTTGTTTAAAAAGTGTATTTTTCATAGAAAACTAGTTTCTTGCTTTTTAAAAATAAGTATGTGGTATAAACTAACCAAAAAATATAATCAATTGAGAATATCAAAAATTATGACAAAAAATAAAATTATAGAGTATAAATAATAAACCATGGTGCCATAAATCAAGATAATTATGAAAAGAAAGGATGACATAACTAAAAAAAATTGAGTACATATGGTAGGATCATGTGTAGTACTTAGTATAATTTGAGTATAGACCTCTCTAAGTATCTCAAAAAACAAATATAAAATTGACCATTAAATTATGATATTTGACATTGAATTATGAGTATGTTAGTTTGTTTTTTTAGTTACTCGTAGTTATAATAATGATTATATAATCCATTTTGTTCTTTTATTTTCATTGATAAAACACTTTTATAGAATTAGAAATCTTTCCTTAAAGATATTTCCTTTTTTATATGTTTTACTTTGTTGGATAGGTTAAATTATATTATTTTAAATTTAATTCACATTTACATAGATTTGATAATTGAGATATTTAATTAGTGCATAGTTCATTATTATTCTAAAATTTTATAAAAACCCCTATGCACATATTGTAACATTTGTTGCTTCTTAGAATCACTATTATTCTACAACAATGAAAATAAAGATCCAAAGTGCATATAAATAGTCACTAAGAAATTATAGCATCTATTTTCATGTTTTTAATTTGCAAGTGAGTTATTTTATAGATTGTGCAGATTTAGATTTTGTCTATGGTATCATTTTCAAATTGATATTTAGAAGTTCATTTTTTATCTTTTTATAAATAAATTTTTTGGTATCATTACTTATTTCTAGGTGCCAACTTTCAAACTACCATGCAAAAATTGATTCAAAAACTAGAATAGTGATTTCATCCTTGAAGGGAGTGTTTACATTGGTGATTCATAAAGTTGGCATTGAAAGGTTTTTTATTTGTAAAATGTCTAATCCTAGTTCAAGTTCTATGAAATTAATAGGGGATTCATCGAAGGGAAATGCCTTGTTATTATATTTTGATAAACATCAACAAGAAAGACCTTTAAAAAGAAATATTGGTTTAGAAAATCAACTAGAACCGAACATTATTTCTCATGATCAAGATCATGTTCAATAGGGTCCTGATCACTTTCAATAAATGGATGCAATTAACCATGCCAATGATCATGACATAATTATTTTAAGACAATCTAGTTCTAAAAGTGTTGATGATTCAACCTCACAAGTAGTTCATGAAATTCAGCATAGCTCCAAAAAAAGGAAGTCAAGTGAATGGAAAATTTAAAGGAGTATTCAAGATGAATATATTTATAAATATCCTTTCATTGAACCTATTTTGAGTGAATATACTAATGAGCCACCAAAAGAGTGTAGATACAAGATATGTAGTTGGAAAGTGGGGAGGGATAAACACTTGTAGCTAAAACTAGATATCATAGAGAAACATGTGAGGAAAGTGTATGCAAAGAAAATTATAAATGGAGAGGAAAAATCAGTGATACGATGGAAAAAAAATAAGAGTATCTTAATATTAGGTATATAAGTTAATATGATGAATACCTAATAAAACAACAAAAGCTTCATATAATTGGAAAAAACATTACAGCTTTGTTTGGAAAAATGATGGGAATGAACCAAATGTCAAAAACTATACAAATTTGCATTATTTTTCACATTTTAAACAAAGGTTGACCAATGAATGATTATCTAAGATAAAAAGACATACTAAAATTTATTATCATCCTAAACTTTCCAAATACTCATTGGTCAATTAGTAGTGGTTGGGATTGAGCTAATTATCTTACTAAAGTAGAAAAGGAGGATCTTCAAGAGAAGATAAGGTTTTCAAGATACATGGCATTATCATTGGATGAACTTACATATATTTATAACACTTTTTGGGTATGTATTCATGTTTACACTATTGTAAATCATGTTTATGGGCCTTATTTTATTTCCATTCATAAAATGAAATAAAATGCAACTTCTCAAAACATTTTATAATTAGTCAAGAATAATTTGAAATAGGTTGGTAGTATGGATGATTTATTAATTGAAAGAAGATTATTTGTGTAAGGGAAGATGGATTATCAATCATGTAATGTCAAATAATTGGTCTTTGTGTAAGGCTACATATTTATTGTACACCATATTTGATTGGTATTCATTGCATGGCACATAGAATGAATTTGTAATTCAAAATTGTGAGCAAGTTTACATTAGTCTCTCAAAATTTTAAGATCTTATTCATGAAATCCATTCATACATTTTTATAAGTCCAAAAATATTTTTACAATTTTAAAATTTTGCTGAAATTTTAACACAAGGAAATAAGCTACTTAAACATGTTGATACTCGATGGATTTACCTTTGTGAACTAGCATATAGAGTATATGAAGAATATCAGTCATTGATGGGAATAATAGAGGAACATCACCACATAATAGATAAAGATCCAAATATTTTGTTTCATTTAACTAATATAGAGACATTATTGACCTTATGCAGCCTTTTACTCATGTTGGATGGAATGAATTTAATGATAAATGAATCTCAAGAAAGAAAAATGTATATTTAGGAATATTCTATATTGAGAAAATTAATATGCCTTACCCTTCATAATTTTTATTTAACATAAGATTCATTTATAGGGTAAAATTTCACAAGCTAGATCTTGATGACAAATATTGAACATAGTGGTAACTATTTGTAGTTTAATGAAGATGGATATTTATGTGCAGAAGTGAGAATGTAAAATACCCCAACACATTTTTGATACAATTTGCCATTATAATAAACTCAAAGTTTTCTATTACAAGGGATCGATTCCTTGAGGTTGTATCCTCTATAAGGTCCACCTTGAAGGAAATTCCAAAATGTCTATCTTCAAAGATTAGAGATAATTTTCCTTGAGTTGAAATACTAGAATCTATGGTTGTGGTGTACCCTCAATATTGGAAAAATTCTAGATCATCAAATTTTTAGAATAAAATCAAAATCTTGGCCCAAAACTTCTCCAAGAGTGTAGAATTGAAGTGAACAAATTAAAGGCTTTTTAGATTTTTCAAAAGTAAGTAGTCTATTCAATTTGCCACAAGAATGTTGGAACAAGTTAAAGATGTGGACAATGTTTTTGAAGATGGCTCGATTACTAAACTATGGACTAATTTAAGTTTGAGTAAAATAATATGTTATGGTATCTTAAAATATTTTAATCTTTCTAATTTATTCCAAATAATGATTTTGGGCTTAGTGGAAGATGAGAGAATTTTTAGTTCATTGTCATTTTTAAAGTCAAAGTTAAAAAATGAGCTTGATAATAATTTGGAGATTTTCTTGAGGCTCTATATAACTAGATAAAATGTATTTGATTTTACATTTGATAGAGCTCTAGCAATTTGGTAGTCTACATTTGAAAGAAGACGATTAACTAATAATTCTTCAAACACACCACTCATAGAGTTAGGCAGTACTTCCTCAATCAACCTCAGATTATATAGTAATTCTTGAAATTTAGGCATATGAAATCTGAGGTTGATTGAGAAAGGACAACATATTTTGTGATCCCAAATAATTTTCCATGAATTCATGTAGCTAGATTACATTTTGATAATTAATACTAGGTGACTTTAATTTTGATGTAAAAGTGCTAATACTTGATTAGAAAAATGTGTATTTTTATGTTTTGTTTGATTAAGAGAACATGTCTATAATAGTTGCAAACTCTATTATAGAGATGCATAAGTATATTATGGTGTTCCCTTGTTATTTTATTTGAATCAAGTGTATTTTTTTTATTTTATTTGATTAAGATAACATGTCTATAATAGTTTCAAACTCTATTATAGAGATGTATAAATATATTGTGGTGTTCCATTGTTATTTTATACCAAGTAGGTGTATTTTTGTGTTTTGTTTGATTAAGAGAACATGTATATAATAGTTATAAACCCTATTATATAGATGCATAATTATATTATGGTGATATCTTATTATTTTATAAAAAAAGTGTATTTTTGTGTTTTATCTAATTAAGAGAACATGTCTATAATAGTTGTAAACTCTATTATAGAGACGTAAAAAAGTTTCTTTAGTTAGCTCATGTGATTATTCACGCACTTAGCAATCAATCCAAGTCATTTATGTACTTAATATAGCTAGGCATAAGAATAGTAAAATTTTGTAGTGTAAAACATTTAAATGCACTAATACATTGGCATTAATTTCACATAAGGTGCAAGCCTTGTGCGCTCACCCAAAGTGTAGTAGTAAAGGACTAGGGCTCATGTTGGGCTAGTTGAAACTTAGCTCAACCATAGTCTCAATGGGATAAGTCATTTTAAAAATGACCTTAGGTGGTCTATCGATGGGTGTCATTCTAGATAAGATCAATAGGTACAAGCTTATTCAAGGTAACAAGTCTTAGTCATGGTGACATAAGTCTCTTATTAGACTAGTTATGTAACTTTCAAGGGCACAAGTCTTTTGGTGGAAGTTCATGTTAGGATAGTTATAGATTTTAATGGTGCAATCCATAAGGATAACAAGTTAAGTATCATTTAGGTGCTTATTAAAATCAAGGGAATGGCTTATGCTCAAGTGCTCATTTTTCAAGTCAGTGTTCTAGGTGCAATTACTAGGGCTTCGACATATACTAATTTCAACACTTATTCAAATTTATAAGTATACCAAAGTCACTATATGGCATAGTGAAACCATTAGTGACTTGGAATAGACCTTTATGTCGTAATACATTCAAAACTAAAAATTATTCAATTATTCATATAGAACTTAAGTCACTATCCTACAACAATGATAAACCATATGAAATGAATCAACAACCAAGTATGAAGCACCATTTCTATTAAATAAAAGAGTAGTAAAACAAGGTAAAATGTATATAAAAATAGATCATAGTATAATTTCTATACTACTACATGCCCAATGGCTCATAGGTGAGCATGGGTGATATAATTTTGGTTCTCAAAGTATTCATATTAGGTTTAAACCAAAATGCATGCATAATCCTAGAGTTAATCCTACATAGCTTCACTGCATTAATGTCACCCTCTTCTAATTTAGGTTTAATCTTGTTTTTATAGGTAGGGGAGCATATTTGAGCTAGGTAATATGGGCACATGTATGATGCTAAGCTATTTCTAGGAGTCATTATTCCACTACCTCTACTACTCTAACACCCTTGCTCTCCAACTACCACATGCAAGCATTCAATGAGATTCTCCTTCAAACCTAGGCACTAAGAAACTAACTGCCAGCTAGTGCAAGATCCATAGGGATCCTTCTAGTTGGTGACAAAATCATGAAAAGATAAATAATCAACAATGATTGCCTCATGCTAAGATATATTGAGTTGGCATGGTTCACTAGGTAGCACAAAAATGGGCCCAACATTAACCCATACAAAATTGATAGTCCATCCTCAAAATAGTCTTTCAGCACATTTAATGCACAAAATTTAGGCATGCTCTACTATATTTCTACCCTAACATTTTCAAATCCTTGAATGGTAAGCTTGATTTCTTTAGTGGCACCTTTTACTTTTGTTGATGTAGCCTCAAGTGCGAGAACTTCTAAGTTCTTCAATTCCTTCCTAAAGGATTATAGCCTCTCCTTTTCACTTCTCACCCCACCATCTAATATGACCCCTTTCTCACTTACCTTTGTCTGAAAGGTGTAGAAGAGTGCTTCTAGATCTTATTCTTGGGTTTTTAGCTGGGTGCTTAAAGTGTTGACCTACAACATAACTTGGGTGCACTTGATCCTACTCATAGTGAAAGCATTATTTAGCAAAGCATATTTCTCCTCTTTCACCTTTTAAATACATGCATTGATGACTTACACTTGAGTGGAAAAGTTGCAAAAGATGACATCTACTTCTTCTATGCCCTCTTCTAGTTTGGTGAACTGGTCTTATACCCCATCAAGCTTTTTGTCTAGCTATCTTTTGATGGTTTCATAAGGTTCTTATTATTAATCTATCACCATCTTCATTTAGGGGATAATTTGTTCTAACAAGGCACAAAACTTATCAACCTCTATCATTTCTAAAGTATCAACACCAATCAAAAGGGATGGCTTCACTTCTTTAACACACTTCACCAAATATTGGAGTTTGAGATTTATTGATTTTATCTCTTCTTATAATTTGAGAGTAATGTCTTTCCATTTGGTATCATGAACATCATTGATAATGTTCTTGAGTGACACCTTAGAGGCCACCTTGAAGAGGGAGTTAGCCAAATTTATAGGGTTCATATCACTCGGATTCATGAGCTGGTAGACATGCCCCTCTTATGGTTTCTTGTTGCTTCTAATTACTTTCATAAGCACCTTGAATTGAGGCTCATCCATTTAAAAATCAAGGGCCCAAGAAACTTTATGGTGCATTAGGGTTGTGGTAGCTCTAGGAGACATGTACCCCATCATATAAAAATATTCATCTTGGTTGAACCCTCTCTACATTTTTTCCTTATAGGTCAACTCATACTCCTCAACGTTGATGGTTACTTTTTTGTGCTCTTGATCTTCTCCAATATTTCTAGGGATTTCTCCAATACCTTCTTCTTCTTCTTCTTCTTCTTCTTCTTCTTACTCTACTATGGGTTCTTCATCGAACTTCTCCCCTTGGTTCACCTCTTCTCTTTCCTCAATGCTAGTTTCACCATCTTATTTCTATAAGGGTTCATCCTTAAAATTTATCCCTTTGTCTACTTCTTCTTCTTGAGGATCCTTGAAGAAAACATTTATAAGTCTCTTATCCATGCTAGCCTTCTCTTCCACTTCTTTCTCTATTTATTCTTTAAAGGTTCCATCAATGCCTTCTTTGTCTTTAGGTGCCCCTTCTAAACTAGAGCATGCCTATTATGTAGCTTCCTCTATTAGGATGGAGTGGGTGCTAGGCACCTCTTAAATTATTTTATCCTTTCTAAGTCCTATGCTAGCGACAACATTTTCCTCTCTCTCTTTCTTAATTATAGCCCTTTCCACCTAGGTCACCTTCTCTTTTATTTCATTCCTTTTGGCCTTTTCTTCTTCAACCTATTTCTTCTTATCTTTTTTTCTCTTGATGGTTGTTGTGGCCTTATTTTATTCAACCTTTATCTCCTCAGCCTCCACTTGATCAATTTTAGCTTGGATCATACCCTTGACCCTCATGGCCTCTCTCTTACAGTGGAAATCTAGTGCTACATCAATGTGATCTTGGTCTAGGCCCATGCCCTCCCACTTATGCTTCAAATCTTATTTAGTTGGTGTGCTTGAGGGTCTTGCTTCTCTTGAGCAATGTCTTATAAATGACTAGATGTGTATTAGTTATATTCTTTTAACTGGTAGATGTGTGTAAAAGAGTGATAATTCTCCCCTATCATGACCTCCAAAGGGAATTACATTACTTGGTATGACATTTTGGTGATGATCTTCATCTCAACTTGTACCATGCTTACTATTTCCACTTGTAGTACCACTATTTTTATAGTGGATACTTTGGGCACTATATGCACCCATTTTGGGTCTTTTTGTGCCTACTTGAAGTTTGATCCCTTCCATTTCTTCATAATCCTAAACCTAATGGTGTTGAATTTCATTAGATATAGTTTACCAAAGCCCCAAATGGTGATATCACTTATACAATCATAGGATCTATGACTGTGCTCTCATATCTTGAGCTTTATTAGCCTTCAATGGTGGCTTATGAATCAATTCACTTCTCCAAATGTTTGATTTCTATATAATTCTCTCTCCACAATTCTCCAAATTAATCTTACTATAAATTTAATCCTTCTTAGTATGTAGTCATTTACTCTTAGTGCCTGAAAGTTCTTAAATTCTTACTAGTATATGGTTTTCACACTTTGGTTCTCTAGTTTTCACTTAGGTTAGCTCTAAGTCTTAAGTTAGTATAAAATTTTTAACCTAAAAAATTATACCACTTTCTATTTTATACCCTTTCCTTATCTACCATCATTAATTAAAGTGATTTATGGTGTAACAACACCTATATTTATTGGGTTTCATAAAATTTTACAAAATTTGAAAAAATACTATCATTAATGCATTAAATACATATCTTTGTGCCTTCACCATCACTTCATTAAATTTTCTCTAATGATAATCTGATGAAGTGACATTTAGTTAAAATTATCACTTCTCACTCAAATTTGGGTAGATGCCAGTTGTCTTAGATGATTCTTCTCCTATACTTGTTCACTTAGTGTGACCTTTAACTTCCTTGTGGTAACCTAGGTATAATGCCTCACATGTACATGGTTCAGCCTCCTTGGTCCCACTTTATTTTTTAGTTTCACATCCATTTCAAGTGCACTTCTCTTTTTTGGTCAATTTCTTGCACTTAATCTTGCCTTGGCCTTTCCTACCCCATACAAATCCCTTGCACTGGCCCTCCAATGCTTCATATTCTCTTCTAGATCTCTTATGCATGGTTAGATTATGCATCTTCACTTTCTTTCTTGTGCCCAATCGTGTTGAGCAACTTTACCTTCTTATTTGGTCTTTGGTGCTTAATCAAATGATGCACCTCTTTCTAACTTTGGTATAAAGGTTACCTTTGCACGTATATACTTTTTCATTTTGTTCACAAATATTCAAAGTCTGGTAACTCCCTCATACCCAAAAACTTAGGCATCTAGTCCTAGGTACTTATAAATAAAATGAGATCGACTCACTTGACTGGTATTATGCATGGAGGCACCGTAGTGGTTCATTCTTAGGCCTCCAAGAGACTTGCAATGTTCACCTTGAACACATGGATATTATGCATCTTCTTCTTGCATCTAGTAATTTTCACATGACCACCACTTAGACGTCTAGCCTCATGCACTTAGAATGTGCAAGTGTTCAACTCACCCAATTATAATTATGTGTGAAATGCCAAAGTAGTTCACTTACAAGCTTGAAATCACCATTCATTTGGAAGCTTGTGCATGGGGTTTTGTTTACCTTTTTTTGAGTTTGATAAGTCTCATATGCCCACCACTTATATTTTGGCCTCAAGCACTTAGAAAGTGTGAGTGCTAGACTCACCCGATTAGAATTATATGTGAGATGCCAAATGAATTAACTAGAGTTAGACTATATTCATGTGCCCATAACCTAGGTATCATGGCCTCATGTTCTTAGAGAGTATAAGTGTTTGATTCACCCAGTTGGAATTATGCATGAAGTCCTAGTAGCTTATTACCTCTTTACACAATATAAAGAATAATGATAAAACAAAAAGAATGGTTTAGGTTGTGCCAAACTATATTCTAGTCAGCTCAACTCAAACTGACTAGTGACTAAGAAATCAATGTTCTTATGGTGTAAGATTCATCTTACTACTGATATGGATTCAATCAGTTACCATTAAAATACCCTAGGAGTATTACACTAGATAATGTATGTAACTTGCATGCACCTATCTCCAATATGTGGTGGATGATGTAGGGGCCCATCCAAATTATTTGCTATTTTATTAGGTGCTTAAGATGTAGGGGCCCATCCACCTTATTTTCTATTTTCTTGGGTGTTTAAGGTACTTGTAATCATAGAGTAGGACCAATGCTCCTTTAGTTAGCTCCTTACACTTGATATGTTTGTCATGCCATATTTTTTAGCATGCTTTTTTGATTTGCTAACTCCATCTTGCTTAGGTGTGATTTTCATCCAAACACTCCAAGTCTTCCAACCTTGTGCTTAAATATTCTTGGTTTTATAAGTGACCAATACATGTAATGTGTAAGGATAACACCATGAATTCCATGGGGAGAATTGATTTAACACCAAACACTAGTTTAAATGGTATAGCCTTGTTCAAGGTTATTATATGTCATGTGGTATGCCCATAGTACTACTAAAACATAATAATCCCAATCCTTATGACCAATTCCACATATATTTATTAGGCACATTCCTAGGATCTTATTGAATGCTTCAACTGTGTCATTTGCTTATGGATGATATGGGGTAGTCTTGTGGTGTACCACCATATATTTAGTTAAGAGGATGCATACCATCTCATTAATGAAATGAGTGCCCTTATCACTAGTCAGACTTAATGGGCACCCATATTGAATTATTATATTCTCCTAGATGAAGCATGTGGCTATTATGGCTATGTAGTCTTTTATCGGTATGACCTCAACCCACTTAGTGAAATAGTTAGTGGCCACCAAAATATGCCTTACACCTATGCATCATAATACATGAGTTATTGGTCCAAAAAAATCAATGGTATATTTCTTGAATGTTATTTAGGAAATAATAGAGATGAGAGGCATCTCATCCTAATGGCTGGGCTTCTTGGTTCATTAACATATGTCACATGCCTTGGCACACTCCTTTGCATTTTGGAATAGGCTTGGCCACCATAATCCTAACTATAATATATTACACATCATTACATCTCTAGCATAATGGCCTCCTATGATTCCCTCATGTGAATCTTGTAATATGGAGTCCCTTTCATGTTTTAGAACACACTAGTGTAGGACTTCATCTCTACTTAGTTTGTATAGCTCCCCCTCAATGAGCTAGAAGAGGATGACATGAATAGTAAGTTACTTCTTTTCCTTATTTGATATGGTCTGGGGTGTAAAACCAGATGTTAGGAAAGTGAAAATGTCTACCAAATCTTCATGGACATGTTAGGCTCTATATAGTTATAGGTCTTCCATGTCTTCCTTTAATGGTGCCATTGCATTGCCATAATTTATGTGTGACAAATGGTCTGGCCCCAATTTATGCTTTCCAAGTTTAATAATAATGAAGAATTAGAATTCCTAGAATAGTTTTATCCATCTACATGTGCACACATGTAAACTAGGCTTGTTTATGAGGTACTTGAGCACCTCATGATCAGTGAAAAAGATGAATGGGGTTTCTAATAGATATCACCTAAATTTTTGTAAGGCATAGACCATTTCCATCACCTTGCACTTGGTGGTGGTGTAATTTTCTTCTACTTGCATCAATTTACTACTTGAGAAGGAGATGGGGTGGTCCATCTTGCCCTCACCTGGTTATGCCAATATGGTGCCAATTATAGAGCCTAAAGCATCGATATGGATGTGGAAGGGAGTAGTCTAATCTATAAATTACAAAATTGGTGCACTAGCCAATTTTAGCCTCAATGTTTCAAAAGCATCCTCTTATAACCCACCCTAATAGAATGGGTTGTCTTTGCATAATATATCCTCTAGAGGTGATATAATCTTCACATAGCTTCATATAAAGTTCATATAGTAGCCATAATGGACTAGAAAGGCACAAATGTTTAGTTAAGAGGATGCATACCATCTCATTGATGAAATGAGTAACCTTATCACTAGTCAAACTTAATGGGCACCCATATTGACTTATTATATTCTCTTAGATGAATCATGTGGATATCATGGCTATACAATCTTTTTTTGGTATGACCTAAACCCACTTAGTGAAATAGCTAGTAGCCACTAAAATATACCTTGTACCTATGTACCATACTGTAGGAGTTATTGGTCCAAAAAATCAATGGTCCATTATTAAAATGGTGTTTGGGAAAGAATAGAGATGAGAGGCATCTCATCCTAGTGGTTGGGCTTCTTGGTGCACTGACATATGTCACATGCCTTGGCATACTCCTTTGCATCTTGGAATAGGCTTGGCCACCACAAGCCTAACTGCAATATATTGCACACCATTGCATCTCTAGCATAATGGCCTCTTATGATTCACTCATGTGATTCTTGTAATATGGATTCCCTTTTATGTTTTAGAACACACTAGTGTAGGACTTCATCTCTACTTAAGTTGTATAGCTCCCCCTCATTGAGCTAGAAGGGGATGACATGAATAGTAATTTGCTTCTTTTCATTATTTAACATGGTCTAGGGTGTAAAACTAGGTGTTAGGAAAGTGACAATCTCTACCAAGTCTTCAAGGAAATGCTAGAATTTGTATAGTTATAGGTCTACCATGTCTTCCTTAATTGGTGCCACCACATTGATAGAATTTATGTGTGACAAATGGTCTGACCCCAGGTTCTACTTTCCAAGTTTAACAATAATGAAGAATTGGAATTCCTAGAATAGTGTTATCCATCTGCATATGCACCTATGTAAAATAGGCTTGTTTATGAGGTACTTGAGCACCTCATGATCAGTGAAAAAGATGAATGGGGTCACCAATATATATCACCTAAATTTATATAAAGCATAGACCATTACCAACACCTCACACTTAGTGGTGGTGTAATTTTATTCTAATTGCATTAATTTCCAACTTGAGAAGCAGATGAGTTGGTGCATCTTGTCCTCACTTGGTTGTGCCAATATGGTGCCAATTATAGAGCTTAAAGCATCAATATGGATGTGGAAAGGAGTAGTTCAATCTAGAAATTGTAGAATTAGTGTACTAGCCAATTTTAGCTTCAATGTTTCAAAAGCATCCTCTTATAACCCACCCTAATATAATGGGTCATCTTTGCATAAGATCTCCTCTAGAGGTGATACAATCTTTGCATAGCTTCATATAAACTTCATGTAGTAGCCACAATGGCCTAGAAAGACATAAATGTATTTTTACATTGAAGGAGTCTAGAGATGAATTATGATGGCCATCTTCATAGGGTCAATGAGTAAACCATCCTTATAGATGATATGCCTAAGTAATGTTCCAAATGGGGTTATAAAGACACACTTAATTAGGTTTAAAGATATCTAGATCTTCCTACACCTCTCAAACATGAGTTGTAGATTGTCATAATGGTCCCTTACAAGGCCATATATAGTCTAGCCATCAAGATAGACTTGGAAGAACCTATTGACGAAGTCCTTAAAAGTAGTGATCACCACTCTAGAGAATATGAATGGTGCATTTTTGAGCCCAAAGGGCATCACATTATAGTTAAAACAACCCCATTCAATTAAAAATGTTGTTTTGTGCTTATCTTCCTCTTTTATTTGTGCTTGATCATATCCGAAGAAACCATCAGTGAAAGTATAGATTTCACAACCTATGACACCATCCAGAACCTCATTAATGAATGGGGTTGGGAATGGGTCAGTGATGTAGGCAGTGTTCAAAAGTATAGAGTCAACATAGATCTATATTAACCCATCATTTTTTATGATTATGACCATTGGGTCAGACTCTTTTATAGGGTAGATGATGCCCATAGCCATCATTCCATCAATATTTATTTTCACCTTAGTGCATAAGTTGGGGTTCATTATATATAGGTGCTTCTTAACAAGTATTGCACCATCCACCAACTTGATGCTCATTTTTCCAAGGGAAGGGTTGGTACCTTTCATGTCCCATTAGCATCATGGGAATAAATCTTGAAACTCCTTCAATAGGTCTATGACTCATGCCATCTTTGCCTCAAACTAGTAAGTACTTATAGTGGTAATCTTTGGCTCGCCTTCTATGTTGATGTCTACTTTAGTGGTCTTGAGCGGTGCACAGTAGGGTTCATTCCTCTCCTAATGAGAGCCTTTAATTTTACTTGTACCCTTAATTTTTCTAATTTTAAGATGAGTTGGATCTTATTAATTTGAGGTGCTGTCATCCACAAGGTGCACAAATTTTTATCTTCCGACTAGAGCTTTTAAATTATGCTCCTTCTAGGTCTCATCATCCTCCTCACGTGGAGTACCTTCTCTTTAAAGAATATCAAGAGCACTAGTACTTTCTACCCAAACATGTCTCTAAGGTGCTATTCTAGGATGGTAGTGTCCTCAAACACTACTCTATGAATGACTTATAGTGGCTTTAGTAGTTATAAGCTCTATGAAGACAAGGAAAAGGTGTGTATGAACCTCTCCTTAAGTACCTCCCAGTCTCTTATCTCTTAATGCATTTAATTTACAATGTAACACACTCATGCCCATGTTTTCAAATTCCTATAAAAGGCATGCACCCATAGGGTTTTAGGTGTGTTCTCACTACAGACATTCTAAGTTTCTTCACACAAGTGTACATGCATGATTGGGTCAAAATCACCTAAGTAAGAAGGTATGTCTAAGTCCTAATTACTCTTTCCAAACCTAGTGCATATTGATTCTTTCACATCTTGTCATTTTGGAAAGCTAGGCCTTTATACTACCCACCAATGAGTAGTTGTGCTCTTTAGGGTATGCACTAGTGTGCCCATTCTATCTATTTCCTTGGGAACACATGCTTTAATGTCATGGACATAATTCTCTATAGGATGACTCCCTCTATATTTTGGGAGCACTATAAGCTTTCCTTTACTTAGATAAACACCCTTTTCCCTCCTTTTTGGTACAAGGAACCCATTTTTTTTTAGTGTGATTAATTCTAATCAATCTTATTTAGGTTAGCCTTGGCTTAATTGCCTACACTAGGTGACACCTTTAGCTAGTAACTTCATAAGCTTCTTCAAACCATCTATCATAGGCTATGTTAGTTGTATAAGAAGTTAATTATCCATCCTATTATTTGAGCACTCTTTGGTCACTTGGGTTAAGTTTCTCATTACCTCACATAGTGATGTTATAAATGTGGTTTATCTTATCTTTAAGATCAACACTTTCCACATATGGAGGCCATTGATCACTTGATAGGGGAATCACCACCCTCTCTTTATCATTATAAAAATTCATGTAGCACTTATTGAAGTGTATTTATACATTGTTGGCATAGTAACATGGCCTAATTAAGAGCACTAGATAGTTATCATGCTCTGTCAACTCGATTACCTCAAAGTTAGCCTAGAATTTGGTTCCCATAATATCTACAATGGTGCCCTTCAAGATCCTGATAGGTTATGCTTGGGTTTTTATCCATAAATAAAATATGAGGGGAGGGTTTTAAGGGTGACTATCCCATCATCTACTAGGTGGTTTTGGTGAGAATGTTAACCATGGTGCCCATGCCAACAAAGACCTTAAAAATAGACCATCCATTGATGGTGGCATTTTTTAGTAGTTCTTGGTCATAATTTATATTTTGAGTATGCCTTACTTCATATGCCTGATCCATATACAAAAAAAACAACTTCAATCATTTGAGGTACAACCTCTCTCTAGTCTCTTCCATGCATGCTTTAAAATCAAGTTTTTTAGTAGTAGTAGCACTCCCTTAGTTTTCAAGAGGTGCAACATCTTGGTCAACTCTTGTACTTTAGCCTCCTAACTATCTTGCTTCATGTGCAAAGAAGTAGCCTATGCTTCTAGATCTCTCCCTACAAACTTTGTATTACACTCATGGTTTGTTAAAGGATGTCCTTTTATCATGCAGGGCTAGGGTAAGGCACAAATTTTGGCTCAAGTCACATTATGTGCTTGGTGTGGCTTGACTCACCATATTCCAAGTGTATTTATTTTGTCAGGGCATTAGGTGGCTAAGTGGTAAACCCACTCCAAGTTGTGGTCTACACCTTAGGTGGTTCTTTACAAGTTTGTTATGTCTTGGGAGGCCATTTATCCTCCTTTTTCTCATTCTTAACCATGGTGATACCCTTATCTATGATAGGTTAACCTTTAGTCATCTTTTTATACAAGTCCAAGCAATATTCAACTGTATGTAGTTCTCAAAAATACCCACACATCAGGTGCATAGGGAAGTCACATTGACAATGCTTAGTCAACCCAAAATTGTAACATGATCATGGTGGGAATTTTCCTCCACTACATCCTCCACCTTGCCCATGCATGCCTTGTTAATTCCCATATCTAGTGTTTTGTTGTCCATAGCCTTCCTTTCCTTGGCATTCCTAGCCATCGGCTATGGTCATTGCCTATCATGCACCTATGTCCATATTTTGGTACATCTCATCAATGACTCAATAATCCAATATTGAATGAGTATAAGCATCGTACATCTTGAAATAGATAGTAGTGTTCACTTGATTGGAATGTTGTAATAAGGGACAGTTTTGAGAGTCATATGGCCCATGACAAACTTCACAGTTGAGAAGTAAGGTGTGAACATTTATTCATTGGAAATTATTCTTGTTATGCCCCTCCATCTCATAATTAGTACACCACAATCCACTATGAGTGTCATGCACCGAACCAACAGTTAGCTTCTATAAATAGAAGGCCATTGACATGATTTACACCTCCATAAATGGGTTGATTTTGGTGTCAGTGCTGCCTACTACTTTAGCCTAGAGCATGGATTCAAGCATGTTTTGGGGGTTTATGAAGGTTTTCATGGACAACACTCTTTTGAAAGGTACCAGTAGGACCCCAATAAACAATTTCATGTGTTGGGAGGGGTGGATATCATATGGAAGCTTAGAAAGGATAATCTTAAACTATGCATCATATAGATGCACTCTCTCAAATAACCCTTGGCTGATTTCCTTGAGCACTGTGATGCTCTATTGCTCAAACTTAAGAATATAAAATTCCTTTAAGAAAGCCTCCTTTAGTATATCATAATCAACCATAACCTATTTTACATTAAATTTATAATACCAGGTATGGGTGTGATCTAACAAGGTGGTCACGAACTAAGTCACTTTGTGCTTTGACTATGTGATACCCCAAGAATGCCATTGAAGTTCATACTTGAGCACATGTTCCACGACATTCTCTATGTTTTGATACTCGAGCAAGTGCATCACCATTTAATAATAAATCTATTGAGAGGGGGAGGTGTTGGATTTTGAGGCACTTTACACCTAGCATCTATGTTGGAGGTGGTCCTCTAATGCCTCTAGTTTTAGGGTTGAGTATTGACCATGTGGTCATAGGTTGTGCCATTAAAATTGATGATGTGGTACTAATCACTTGTAGTTTTGGACCACTTCTTATGGGTTACTTCCCAATAAATGTAGCTAACATCCTCTAAATGGGAATGATTTCACTTATGTTATAGATTCTTTGGTTGGTGCATATTGGCTTTATGGTATTCTTGTTTAATCCTTTGGAAGGAATCACGTGTTTGATCATAAAGTCTTGGTTTAAATTTTAAATTCTATCAAATTCAATGTAATAGGGTTAGTTATCATTCTTATATATTTTGTTGAAGAATCTAATGCATGAGATTGCACTTTAGGTTCAAAGAGGGTAGGCTCTTCTAATTTATCCTCATTCACCACATCTTGTAGGAACCCAAGGCATTCTGTACCCAACTACTGAACTTGGCCTCTTGCTTCTTCCTCTCTTTCCTTGCACTACTACAGTTCAAGGGATCTTTCCCCATGCCCTTCTCACTCATTATAGGACCTTTTGACACTTCCAAGTTCTAGATCCTCTATCAACCTATGCCTTCACTTATTATAGTTCTACCTTTGGAGTTCTTAGGTGTCAGGTTACTTATCCCTTTCCATCACACCTCACCTACAGTTCCCCTTCTCACCTTTTATGATTTATCATACACGTAAGTATTTTACCCTTTCATTCTTATGGTTTCAATACCATAATCCACCAACAATTTCTTTATTTTAGTGTTGAGCCCTCTTATGAATGCACCCCTTGGTTCATGAAAGAACTCATATTTTACTTCTTCAGGGCAAGGGAAGGTCGACACTATAAATTTTAACATGTAGCTATTTAACACTCCACTCCACCATTTATAAATATCATGCATCGAAATGTCATCTAGGCTCTCAAGCCTTTCTAGGTACTCCTTTATCCACTTGAAGTGTAGTTCGTAGATCCATATTTTAGAGGTTTTATAAAAAGCTAATCATTGGTACACATGCTCAAGTAGTTCTCAAATTAACACCTTATAAAGAGCATCATATAGGTTAGCTTGCACCCATTCTCTTGGATTCTATCCTTGGAATGTTAGATGCTTCTGTGTGAAACTATCTTCCACTTTCTCTAGCTAGTGCTCAATTTTATCGATTAAAATTTGGAGCATCATTCTATTATAACATTACAGTAACAAAATTCAATATAGGTCCTGGTAATGGAACCAAAATATTGTAGAAAAAATTATTTATCTCATGTGCTTAGAAATCAATCCAAGTTAGTTCTATACATGATACAACTTGGCACAAACATAGTAAAAGTCTATGGTTCATAACATTTAAATATACTAATGCAGTGGCATCAATTTCACACAAGGTGCAAACCTTGTGCACTCATTCAAAGAAAAATAGTGAAGGAACTAGGGTCTATATTAGGCTAGTTAGAATATGGTACAACCTTATTCTCAATGGGGCTTAGTCATTTATAAAATGTCCTTAGGTGGTCTATTAGCACATGTCATTCTAAGATTAAGAGGTGAAAGCCTATTCAAGGGAACTAGTCCCAATCATAGTGGTATAAGTCTATATTGGACTAGTTACACAACTTTTAAGGGCACAAGTCTTTTGGCAAAAGTTCATGTCAGGCTAGTTATAGATATTAATGGTGCAAGCCATAAGTGTAGCAAGTTAGGTTTCATTTAGATGCTTAGTCAAATCAAGGGAATGGATTATGCTTAGGTGCTCATTATTGAAGTTATCACTTTAAACATGGTGACTAGGGATTCGATGCATGTTAGTTTCAACACTTAGTCAATTTTATAAGTACACTGAAGTTGTTATATGGCAAAAAAATTCCATTAGCAACCTATAATAGACATTTATGTCGTAATACATTCTAAATTGAGAATTATGCCATTATTCATATAAAACTTAAGTCATTATCATATAATAATGCTAAACCATATGAAATATATCAACAACTAAGTATGTAATGTCATTTCTATTAAATCAAAGAGTAGTAAAATAGAGTACAATTTATATAAAAATAGAGCATAATATCATTTATATATTATTACATGCCCAGTGGGTCCTAGAAAAGCTTGGGTGATACAATGCTAGTTTTCAAAGTATTCATACTAGGTTTAAACCAGAATGTGTGCATAATCCTGGGGCTATTCCTATAGATTTTCAATGCAATAATGTTTCCCTCTTCTGATTTAGATTCAAGCTTGTTGTTAGAGGTAGGGGAACATATTTGATCTAGGTTAGATGGGTGTACACTAGGTGATAAGCTATCATTGGGGGTCATTAGTCCACTGGATCCACTACTTTGACACCCATGTCTCCAACCATCACGTGAAAGAACTCAATGAGATTCTCTTTAAAACATGGGAAATAAGCAACTACTTTCTAGTTTTCATAACATCTGTAGGGATCCTCCCAGTTGGCATGAAAAACATCAAAATAGCAATCATCAAAAATGATTTCCTCACATTGAGATCTATTGAGTTGGCACATTCTACTAGGTAGCATAAAAAGGGGCCCAAAAAAATGCATAAATATATTATGGTGTTCCCTTTTTATTTTATACCAATAAGGTATATTTGTGTGTTTTATTTAATTAAGAGAACTAATATTTGTAAACTCTAATATAGAGATGCATAAGTATATTATGGCATTCCTTTGTTATTTTATACTAAGCAAGTATATTTTTGTATTTTTTATTGAGAAACCATGTTTATAATAGTTTCAAACTATGGTATAGAGATGCATAAGTATATTATAGAATTTTCTTATTATTTAATACCAAGAAAGTGTATATTTGTGCTATGTTTGATTAAGAGAACATGTCTATAACAGTTGTAAACTCTATTATAGAGATGCATAAGTATATTATGGCATTCCCTTGTTAGTTTATAGAAATCATGTGTATACTCTATTATATAGATGCATAAATATATTTTGGCATTCCCTTGCTATTTTATTTCAAACAGGTGTATTTTTTATGTTATATTTGATTAAGAGAACATGTCTATAATAGTTGAAAACTATATTATAAAGATGCATAAGTATATTATGGTGTTCCCTTGTTATTTTATACCAATATTATTTAAGGTATCTATAGTGTAATGAACTGTAAGTATCTATATTGAACAAATAACTTCACTTCTGTTAATAGCTTGCATAAATGACTAGAAAAATCAAGAAAACCATCACATATGTATTCAATCAACTTTTATTAATACCATAGGTGATGTTTTGGACCAACATTAAATTTTTTCTTGTCCCTTTAATATGCCAACACAATTCACTAAAAAAGGGGGTAAAATCTCAACCTCGATCCCCATAGCTTTAATTCCACCTACACTGCATTAATTTCTAAAAATAAAATATACATTAGGTGTGAGAATTTGGGATGTGAATTCATTTATGTCATTAACCTCTTTTAACACTACCTAATTTTTAAGATTTGAAGTCTTGAAGACAATAATTTCAACTTACAAGTTTACACTTGTAGTTTTAGTTATTTATTATTAAAAAATTTAGTCATTAAAAACATATAGAAGGAAAAGCACGTTTGTTTTACTCAATTTTATAAATATGTTAATGACCACTTGTGACTTAAGACATAATACGCTTAAGGTAATAACTATATTTTAGTTGGCATAGTTTGTTAATTAAAATAAAAATATATTTGAAAGGCCATTATTGATTATGGATATGGTTAAGGCATTTTGGTAGACCTTATCATTATTGATTCTAGATATGGTTAAGACATTTGAAAGATAGTGTTTCAAGAAACTATCTTTAAATAAATGTTTTTCATGGAACTTATCATTATATTTATTCATTTCAAGATAGATGACTATGCATGCAAACTACTCTTAGTATTTAGAACAAAAGAAACACAAATCCATACCTTGTAGTTAAAATCATAAGGTAACCAATTTATAAATTGTCTACACCTTATTTTCCAATCTCTCATCCCAATATTTTGACTACCAGAGCTTCGCTTCTACCAACAAATTGCATCAATGAATAGAAAATTTGATAAACCATCACATATGTACTCAAATAACTTACTTATGATAGAATATATATGCATCTCTATAATAGTGTTCACAACTATTATAGGCACATTCTCTTAATCAAATAGAAGATTGAGAGTAGTTGTTTGCATGCACAAACATTTATCTTGATACTTGAAATGAAGAAATATAATGATAAATTTCCAAAAAAAAATTTCTTTAAATTTATTTGCTTTCCATCCTCATTTTTTATATTTGTCTTGCCTTATGGCTCTATAGTCAGTTTATTATTTATACTCTATACTCTGATTTTTTATCATAATTTTTGCTATACTCTATTTATTATATTATTTGGTTGATCTTTACCATTAATTTCTTCTAAGAAATAATGTCATGCAAGATACTTATTTTAAATAATACATAAAAAAAAAATGAAGTATATTATGTGATTGGTATTTACCACATAATTCTTTTAAACAAACAAGAAACTCATTTCTTTTGAGAAATAATGGCTTGCAAGATACTTATTTTGAACAAAATTAATAAATGCAATAGAGCCTCATATCATTTCAATCATCTTTCTAACTAACCTAAAAATACCCATTTCATGGATTTAAGTTCAAAGAAAATATTTTAGATATACATGAAATTTCTAAGAAAACCAACATGCATAGTGTTTTTAGCAAATATCTTTAAACAAATATTTTTTTGGGAAATTACTTGCTTGTTTGTTTAAAAGAAGTATGTGGAAAAGACTAACCAAATAACATATTAAATTGAGTATAGAAATAATTGTGACAAAAAACTAGGGTATAGAGTATAAATAATAAATTGATTATGGGGCCATAGGGCTTGAATATATATATATATATATATATATATATATATATATATATATATATAATCACAAACTTTTACTTAGTTTAATATATTATTTGGTTGGTATTTTAGTTTTACCACCATAAACCCTAAAAAAATGAGAAAATGATTTTCTCCGAGAAATAATGACATGTAAGATGCTTTTTAAATAATACGCAAAGAACAAAATGAGTTATATTATGTGGTTGGTCTTTACCACATATTTATTTTTAACAAACAAGAAATTGATTTTCTCTAAAAAATAATGACATGCAAGATACTTATTTTAAACACTGCACAAAGAACAAAATTAATTATATTATGTGGATGATCTTTATGACATACTTGTTTTAAACAAACAAGAAACTCATTTCCTTTGAGAAATAATGGCATGAAAGATACTTATTTTAAACAATGCATGGAATAAAATGAATTATATTATGTGGTTGATATTTACCACATGCTTCTTTTTAAAAAAACAAGAAACTCATTTTTTATTATAAATAAAGGCATTCAAGATACTTCTTTTAAACAAAATGAATAAATGCAACAGAGCCTCATGATCATATCAATCATATTTTTGACTAACCGAAAAATACCCATTTCACAAATTTTGTGAATATATCAATATGAAATAAGTAAAAATAAGTGCAATGAATAAATATAATGATAAGTTCCCTGAAAAATATTTATTTAAAGATATTTTCTTGTCATCCTTGTTTTTCATAGTTGTCTTTCCCTATGTCCCCATAGTTTATACTCTACTCTGATTTTTTGTCACAATTTTTGCTATACTTAGTTTATTATATTATTTGATTGATCTTTACAACACTTATTTTAAACAAATAATAAATTGATTTCCTTTGATAAATAATGATGTGCAAGATACTTATTTTAAATAATACACAAATAACAAATTGAATAAATGCAACAGATCCTCATGATCATACTATATTTTGTTTTTAAATGTTTAATATAATAATTTATTCTATTTGGCATGGTTTGTTAATTAAAATAAAAAATACATTTGAAAGGACAATATGGATATGGTGAAGACATTTTGGCAAACTTTATTATATAGTTTGTAATTTTAAAATAATGAAAATGTTTTGATTTTTTTTTCAGTTATGTCATCCTCGCTTTTCATAGTTGTCATTCCCTATGGCCTCATAGTTGGTTTATGCTCTATACTCTAATTTTATCACATTTTTTGCTACACTTAATTTATTATATTATCTAGTTGGTCTTTACCACATACTTATTATAAAAAAATAAGAAATTGATTTCCTTAGAGAAATAATGACATACAAAATACTTATTTTAAATAACGCACAAAGAACAAACTAAATAAACACAACAAATCCTCATGATCATACTAAATTTTGTTTTTAAAATTTTAAGGTAATAATTATATTTGGTTGCCATGGTTTGTTAATTGAAATAAAATATATATTTAAAAGGCCAATATGGATGTGGTTAATACATTTTAGCATTATATAGTTTATAATTTTAAAACTATGAAAATGTTTTGAATATTTTTTTCAATTATGTCATCCTATCATTTCATAGTTGTCTTGATGTATGTCCCCATGGTTTATACTCTATACTCTAATTTTTGTCATAATTTTTTCTAGACTCAGTTTATTATATTATCTTGTTGGTCTTTTAAGAGACTTGCAGAGGTTTGTACTCAATTTATAAATAATATGGCTAAAAAATTTATCACTTTAAAATTATAAATTTAGTGTTTAAAAAAAGTACAAATACAATCCCTACATGTTGTGAGAATCATGAAACAAGCAAAAATTTAAAGAGGAGGCCAAGGAAGAGTCTAAGTAGCCAATAATGAAGTACAATCCAAGTAAGAAATATAAGCCATACATATTTGTAAATGTTTTCATAATTATAATGAATTTTTTCTATATTTTAAGGGATTTAAACTGTTGTCATGTTATTTTCTTCATGAATGTGTTTGGGGAAAGGGGTTTAACTTGGATTTTTGGCATTATTTCTTGATTTGAATATGACACTTGATTTGCTAGCTATTTATAAGTTTTTTTAAAGAGTTAATAAAAATTTCTAGTCAATTTATACTAGAATGGAGATTTTTCCAAAGGTTTTTCAATGGAATTATACTTAAAATATAGTATTCAATAGGATTTTATAGTAAGCTTTTAGGTGTCCCTTCTTAAAATTATTCCTGGTGTGTACTCTTCATATAACTGACTATATGCAACCTCATGTATTTCCTTCCCTAAACAAACAAATGAATGCATGAATTGGTATAATTTAATGTAATATACATGTTTAGACCATTAGAGGATGAAAAACCAATCCCATATTGGTTTCTCCAAGATGGAAAACAAGATCACCATTGCCCTATTAGGTATTGAATAGGCTTAAAACACTCTTCAACTAAATAAGTTGATGTGATATGATCTTATATAAAAATAATGTTATTTATAAATTATTTAAAATTATCCATGCCTTCACCTATTTAAACTCTCATAATTCATACTTCATATACAATCTTGCCACTTTGTGCCTACTTTTTTGGCACTAGCCTATGGGCATTTTTTTGAGATTATCTTGGTCATTGTGGTGTTCTCTCTACCTTGCATGCCATTTAAAACTTATCAAACCCTCCTATTAAGTATCACACAACTTATGAATCTTCTCAGACTCATCTCCACTTATAGACTCTTCTTAGTTCATTTCATCCTATAGGTAGATCTATAGGTGACTGTGTTAAGCTTAGAACATCTTCAAACTATCTCTTGGTGATCTTTTGATGAAATTAGATGGTTTATGAATGGTTTATGTTTCCATGTTTTTTGAGAGGTCATTTCAAATTTAAATACCATACCAAAACCATTATTTACCTCTCAATTACTTCTTCATTCTTTAAATGCTAGATTACATGATTGTATTCTCTTACTTGAGTCTTTTAACTAGCCTAATAGCATATGAAGGTTACCTTGGAATAGTGATAAGCTTGAAAATAGATGGAAGGATAAAATTATATGTTAGAGAATGTAATATTTGATATTTGAAAAGCATTCAAGTTATCTTATTTTTACTTAATGGCCTCAAGAAAGTTTGTTTTGACCTAGAACCTGCAACAATACATTTAATACATGATCTTAGTTCTTTATTCACCATTTTACCTCATTTTATGCTTAGATGTAACTTTAGGAGGTTTATAGGATGAATAATTGGATCACTTTAGGTGAGAAAACACTCAAACTAACCAAAACCCTATCTGTAGCTTCTCAAGTAGGTCTACAATTCACTCAACAAGAAGTTTTGATTTTCTAATGCTAGCATGAGCCAAGTAGATGCTAATAAATGGTGTGAGAGGCATAGTAGAGTCTTAAATGATCTCATTAAATTATTAATTTTCATAAAATAGCTCAAAAATACCTTGAAACTATCAAAAATTGAGCCCATGGGATTTGAAGTCTCCATTCTGTATATTAACTCCTTATCAAGATTTCATAAAGATAAGGAGATCAACCAGATAACTAATGCCATTAAATGGAATGGAATTAGGGTACCCTCCTCTTCCCAATATATTAGTATCTAAATCTCTCTCTTGTCTAAGTAATGATGCAAAACAATTGATCATTTTGAGGCTATCAAAAAGACCTAGGAAACCCAATGGAGAAGTGGCAAATGTTTTTTGCCTACTTGGTTCTACAACTCCATCTTTTGCATGGATTTAGGTCTAAAAATATTATGAATATCCTTGGATAATTTTGGACATTTACCCTCACTGGAAAAAATCTACAAAAGACCTCCATGAACTTTTTTCTTCAAGAATTTGTTATTCTATCGTTTTGAGCTATTAAGAGCTACTGAACTAGGTGATCATGGAGCCTTACCTAACATTTAAGGATGTATATAAACATTTAAAAGAATTTTAATATTCATTTACCATAAAAATTCTTGATTATATCCTATTTAAACATTTGAAGTGATGTTTTAGTAGTTATAAAGAGGTTCCAACATTGGAAAAGAAGTATCAAGACATTTTGGAGGAGATTTATGGTTAAGTACATATATCATGATATTTTAAAAATGTTAAATGACTTAAAATACCCCTATCAAATGATATAAAATTTCAAATTTGACCTCTCTTAGTAGGTATCATATTACATTAGATTATATCATAAGACTAAAACAAGTGAAATATCTTAATCTTTACAAAACTAACTTAATTTCTCCAAATTTCTTAAAAATGCAATGTAATCAACTTACTAGTTCTGTTCTTTGGTCTATGTGCTTGGATTAGAACAAATTTATCCTTTAGGTGTCACCATTATTCTTACTTGATCATAGATTAAGATTGACCTTGAATTCACCCACAAACCTAAACTTTATCAAACTTACCTTAATCTATGCTAAACACATGAATAATACTATGTTTAATGACCAATGATGGTAAGATTAAGTGACTAGACTTTATTTTCAACTATAACATCCTATAAATATTTATAAGCTACCAAGAATGACATAATGTCTATCATATTGAGACCAAAAATGACCAATATAAGACCTTTGTGATGGAAATTAACAAATATAAGATAATATAAACCAAAGTTTTGAAGGATACTCATCAATGGTGGCCAATTTTTGGCTAACATCTTTATCAACCTCCTAGGATTACATCTTTATTATGTATCTAAACTAGTGGCCTTGATAATCCATTGGGATATGGGTTTATGAATGCTAATTAAATTGAAGGCAAACTAAAAATTAAACCTCATATAAGCCTTGAAATAAACTAAAAATAAACTAATTTAAGACACACACCACACACACACGTGTCATAAGACACTTGGAGGAAGGACAATAATATAAATCAAATAAATACTCATGCTCTAATCACTTAAGAAAAATAAAACCTACTCTACTATGTACAAAACTACAAAGATGACCTTAGTATCATGGTTTCAAATGTATCCCATTGACTGGGATACTCAACTCTTCTCCATCAGGCTTTGTAAGCTTAAAGGCATAATGTTCTTTGCAACCAATAACAACATAGGGCCCAATCCACAATATATCAAACTTGGTATGCTTACTAGGTTTCTCCCTATCTTTATCCCACTTAAAAATAAGTTCACCTTCTTGATATATCTTTAAATAACCCTCCTATCAAATGTTTTCTTCACTTGGGATTGATAGCATTCCATGGTATACATATCATGATTTATTGTCTCCTCTAAGGCCATTAGCTCTATAAAAACTATTTCTATGGGATCACTCTCCATAATATAAAGTTGATGAGCTAACTCTAGGGTTGATAGTTCAATATAAATGGGTATTTTAGTCTATCTCCCATAAACAAAAATGTAGGGTGAGTTTCTAATAGCCTTCTTGGGGTAATCCTATCAGCTTATAGGGTTATCCTCAATTTGGTGTGCCAATCTATTTGATTATATTATATTGTTATCTTGATTATTTTGATAAATTTCTTATTTTTAGACTCAGTTATCCCATTCCCTTGAGGATAGTAATTTTTAGAATAACTTAGATAGATTTCAAGCTTGAGAGTCCACTCAATTGTTCTTTCGCCACTAAATGCCATTACTTTATCATAAATTATAATTAAAGGAACCTTAAATCTAGTAACTAGGCCTTCATATAAGTCAAGAAATAAATTTTCACTAGCCTCCTTGATAGTTATTTCTTCAACTGACCTTGTGAAATACTTGGTGGCTATAAGCACCCAATTATGGATAACACTTGAATTGGGGTTGATCATAGCAATGAAATCAAGACCCCATTACATGCATGGTTTATCCACTTGAATAGTATTAAGAGTAAGGTATGCAAGCCTTTTTTTACCTATAAAAAAATCACACTTTTGACCCCTATTTACCCATGCGTAAGATTATTTAAACAAACTAGGCCAATATTACCATCTCTCATTACTTTTGTTGTTGTGGTTTTAGGTGCAAAGTGACCTATAGTCGGTCCATCATGAAATTGTTCTAAAAACTTGTCAATATGATTAGTTTTAAAAAACCTCAACAACATCTCATTAAGATTCCTTATAAATATTAATCCATCCACAATAACATAGGGGATGGAATGCAATATAAATTATCTTCTCTTTTCTCTATCTAAACCTATAATAAACTCACTTATTTGAAGAAATATTACCATATCTTGTGTCCAAATTGGAGGGGATGAAGGTAAAAATATATTAGGATCATATTGAAATCATAAAAAACCTCTTATTCTTTTTGAAGGTCTGATGGCAAGTGTTCATATAGCTCTCTTCCTCTTAACAACTTAGTAGCCTTGATATATACATTATACTCTATGACCTTGGTTATCCATCCATCCCTTTTCTCATTCAAATCCTTGCTCAAAAGGAAGTTTTTTATGTTTGGATATATCACCATGACATGAATTTTTTTATTATAAATCATATGCCTAAAATTCTTAAGGATCCTTATCATTTCCAACACTTGATTCTAAATGAAGGTGTATCTCTCTTCATAATCTTTTATCCCTTGACTAAAGAAGGAATAGGATACTCAAGACCCTGACTATTATGTTGCATCAACATGGATGAGATGGTGTCATTGTTAGAAAAATTATAAAAGAATAATTCCTTTGATAAATCAGGATTAATCAATGTTGGTTCTTGTGTAATGGCTTTCTTAATAACCTCAAAACTATTTTTTCCTTATTTGGTCCAATTGAAGACTTAGTGTTTATTTAGAATGTTTATAATAGGCTTAAAAATGTTGTCAAAACAAAGTATGAACCTTATAACAAATTTTATTTTCCCAATAAAAATTTGCAAACCTTTCTTATGCTTGGGTAAAGATAAATCCAATATGGTAATCACCTTTTCAATATTTATACCAAGTCCATCCTTGGAAATAATGTGTCCTAATAAATTACCCTCATGAACTAAAAAAACACACTTATTGGGGTTTAGAGAGATCCCATATTACCTACATATTTTGAAAATCAATCTAAGATGAGTTAGATGATCATTAGCATTCTTTGAGAAAACTATTATGTCATCAAGATATATTAGCACCATTTCTTGATAGAGCCTTGAAAATCCATATCCATGGCTCTTTTTAATGTATCCCCTGTATTAGATAGCCTAAATTGAATTATTTTATAGGCATATATACCCCATTTAGTATTATAATATATCTTATATAGATCTTACTCCTTCACCAAGACTTGATTATAACCTAAGTAGCCATCTAAGAGAAAAGAGTTGAGAACCTACAACCACTTTTAGAATTTTTTCCATGGAGGGTAAGGTATAATTATCCTTAAATGAAACCCTATTAAATTTTATAGAATCTAGACATAATCTGATATCTCCACTCTTATTTTTCATAGGGACTAGATTAGTAACCCATGAAGAATGCTTAATATAGAATATGATATTTGACTCTATCAACTTAGTTATATCTTTATTCATTAAAATATCAACCTTAGGATAAATAGGTCTTTTTATTTATCTTACATGATTATAATTTGTATAAATATCTATGGTATGTTGGGTTAATGTAGGATCAAACCCCTTAAGATCACTATATTCTCATGCAAAGGTATCATAAAATTTTATACATATCAAATTCAACTTCTCTCAGTTTAAGTACATGCCTTTCCAAACTTAAGAATATTATCTTTGAATATGAAAACTCTTTCATGATGTTCCTCTTTGGTATACATGCTCACTTTATCTTTTCTCATTTTATCACTCTTATTGAATATGTTCTCAAGAGTTAACAACCCTTTAGGAAACTTATTAGATATTAATTGCACAATTTGATCTCCATATTAATGCTAAAATTTATCTTGGTTTTTACAAGAAAACACAACTTCTTATTGAAAGAAAAATGTTATTTACTTGTCACACTCAAAAACTTGCCAATTGACATCATTATCTAATGTTAATATTATTACTACCACCTTGATATGTGGTTGAGGTTTTGAATTCTTGACATCATTAGGAATGTAAAATGGATCTCCCACTAAAGATAACCTATCATCATGTTTATTCTCCTCTATTGGAGCCAATTGGATGTTGAAGGCATCAAAATACTCAATAAGGTCACATACCCTATGCTTGTATTACTTCAACAATGGATTCTTGGTAGCATTTTTACCTTTTACTTGGTGGACTGCTACTTCACTATCTCTACAAACTTATAATTATGGTACTGCTTTCTTTATTTCCCATTAAATCCCATGTATAAAACTCTCATACTCTGTTGCATTGCAAGTACATATAAACTAAAATATAATTGCAAAATAGTACTTCTCATTTGAAGGCGAAACTAGCATTATAACTACCCCTATTCCATTCTTATTGAACCATCAAAGAAAAACTTCCATAAACCATCACTATCTTCACTTATCTTAGAGAGAGATGGTAATATTGTACCTACTTCATGTGAACAATATACACCTAGACCAACCTCTTCAACACCTCTATATGGATCATTCTCATGGTTTTCTATTCCCCACTCATCAAGGAAAAGATTTGATATGTATTCAAGAGGTACAACTAGTTATTGATCATTAGGATGATATTTTCATGAATGATGGTGTAATTGACATTTGAAATTTTTGGCTTGTATAGCTCAAGATGAAATTTAGACATAGGTTTAAATCTGATTATAACTTTAATACCATATCTATTTTTAAAATCCATGTATGACCAATCATATGATAAATATCCACCAATCTTGGTGGTGAAGCCTCTTCACAAGAATAGAGAAAACTAGGGTGGAAAATCCACTACCACAACATATTGAGCAATAGAAAAATTAGGACAAGTATGAAGATTAAGGCTCAAAAATTTGATCACACCCATTGTCTTAGTAGCTAAACCATCCAATTTCAAGACACCCTTGGTATTAGGCTCATACTTTAGGCCTAACTTATCAACTATTTGTTTAGGAATCATCGAGATAGTTGCCCCACTATATATCATTAAAATGTGTACTAGTAAATCTCTAATAATCATTGAAACATAAAAAGGAGGTGGTTTACCATCTTTGTTTGGTTTCACACTAGTAGGTGTAGGAGTGTTCATGAAAATTGAACTCTCTCTTCTTACTAATGTTTTTGAAATGATAAGTTTTGACAATTCCTCTTGAATTATTTACCTTTGGGCAAGGAGATCCAATGTATCCCACATAGGAATACTCACATTCAAACTCTTCATTTGGTCCACATTGTTGATTCAAGAGTTGCTAACCCTTGGCTATCCTCCAGGAAATATCATACTATTTTGAGCTTGCATAGTTTAGGGTATAAAAACACCCTTCAAATTTTAATTTTTTTGAGTTTCTTGGGACCTAGGATTTATATTAAGATCTTTTATTCCTTGAAACATAGAAGTCATAGTGATTGAACTCTTACCTATCTCTTGAGAATCATCAATTACTCTCCTTTTAGACCTTGTATTGGCTACTATAGAGGTATCAACAACCTTACTTGCACCTCCCAACTGATTAACTACACACTAATCCCCCTCTTTCCAATTTACCATTATAGCATCTAATTGTACTTTCTCTCTATTAGTCCTTTCAAGATGAGTAACCTTGGCTTGTGTCATAGAATAAATGTTTCCATTTTGTGTCATATAAGCTTGATTAAACACCTAATTATGATAAAAATATTGATTATGAGGTTAATACCTTTGAGAAAACTAATCATTCTCTTGTAAAAAGTTTTTTGGATTAGGTACTAGATCTCTATAAGTAGAGGCAACATCTAGATTATATTTATTATATGGTCTAACATTGGTAATATTCCCTTGCCTTTAGGAATTAGCTTAAAAGGTTGTTCATTTGGTTGAATAAAATGATATGGATCTTGGTAAGGTCTATAGGAATGATTTATCTACCTCTTCATATCCATCATATAATTTTCAAGAGTCTTGAGTATCCCTTCTACATAACTTACTTTGTTTGGTTGATAGGTGTAATCAACTCATAACTTATTATTGTAAGAATAGGAGTAAGAGTTGGAGTAGGGGGTCATATATTAAGAAATAATTGCATATGAGGTCTTGGAGATATATTTTCATCTTGTATGAGGTTATTTTCAACTTTGATGGTAAGTTCATAAGCTTCAAGTAAGGTCTCTCCTCCCATGGATTATATCATAATAGCGATGTCACTATTCAATGTCTTGATATAGTCGAGGAAAAAATAATTTAGAGTAGGTATAACAAGAATTCAGATCCTATCCCATGATTTTTGAAACTTATAATTTAAGTCTTGCATGAATTATTATGGATTTATCTTGATGGTAGTTAATTATTCAGCTAGTGACAAGTGATCACTCGTCTTCAAACCTCTTACTCAACTTCTCTCTCTATTGGTCCTATAAATAAATGAGCTATTGTCATATACCAATCCAAATATTTTCCATTAAATGAGATTTACATCAACCTAATAACCACATTCTCTTTAGTGATATTGTGAATACTGTAAAAATTGGACATATCTCTAATTTGTTCAATGGGACTAATGGTGTTTTCTCCACTAAAGTATGGGACACTTTTGAGGGTTTCCATAGTGATATCATCATATCTTGAAATATTTATATGGAATCCACCATTTAAATCAACAAATGGTAGGTTTCCATCCATATTTATAGTTTTAGGAGAGCTTGGGGTATAATTAAAATGGAGATTCCTTCTAAGAGTATTGGTGTAAGGGACATAATAAAGGAATCTCTTTCTATTGACTAAAAATTAAGGTAATTAAACAAAATCAAAAGGAATACCTTTGGCCCTTGCCCTAGTAGTATTATTTGTCATGCAAATTGGCTTGGTATTTTATAATCAAGAGCTAAAAACTTGTCAAAGTCACTAGATGCTACATGGAGGCTATTACAACTATAATTTTTTCAAGACAAGCAGCAATCTTAGATAACCTTGTTTAAACTTCAGTCCCACTAAGTGTGCTAAAATTGTTATCTATCTAATTTGCACCCCTAGGAAGGTTGTTCAAGCCTTCCTAACTACATGATATCATGGAATCACTCCTATGATATGGGTGTCATAATTAGTGAAGTAAATCTTTAGATTTGGATATATCCCTTTATGCTTCACTCAAAACTACAACTAACCTACCATACTTGTAAGGAAAAGGGATAGAAAAGAGATAAAACTAGTAAAAAAGCATGGAGGTAATGCACCAAATATAGTTTCCTCTAGTTTCTAATGCTTTCACTATGAAATGATGAGTTTACAATCTAATTTTTATAGATTCAAAATAGATCCTATCACATAAGTTTTTCTATATGAAGGCTATGGCTATTACAATAGCTAACATGATTAGTCAAGAGACCTCAGAGGAGACACTAATAATATTTCAACACTTAAACTTTACAAACCATGGGATACACTTTATATGACATGTGGAATGATGACTAACTCACATATAGGAATGAAGGATAAGGACAAATGCAAGGAAGTAATATCACTATCACAAAACATTCATCAACAATTCATTCAAAATAATTATATGCAAGATGAAGATAGTAAAATTCAACTTGAATTGATTTTAAAGGCAATTAAAAGTACTAAAATTGGAAATAATTTTTGATAACCACTTTGAGGATACATCTAATGATTTTCAAGGCCTTATTTATAGAAAAAGATAGAGAAAGATAAGATGGATGTAGAGAATCTCATCATGCTTCACTAGGCACTTATGGAGAAGCTATAAGAGGTCTAAGGATATAAGGAGACTAGTTTCAGTCTTTCCCCTCAATAAGTGTTAACCTTGTTAGATTATGTCCCTATGAGAGGTTTCACAATAGTTCTTATTTTATTCTTGATACCACTCACTCTTTAAAACTGATCTTTATTGGAGAGAGAGTTACCAAGTTCATATGTAATGAATTATCTTGGTTCTTATCATCTTGTGCATACTTGGGGAGATTTAAATTTGATTAGAAGGAATTTCAATTTGCATTATAATCTTGAGGAATGTTATAAACTTCTTCCAATACCTTATTACTATCTTGTAGACACTTGTGATTTTTCACCATGATGCATCTCCTTTATCTTACCTTACTAGCTATTCAAATTACAAATGCCATCTATAAAAGAGTTGTTGATATATTGAGGATATCTACATAAGTATTCTTAGCTACATCCAAGAGTTTATTTATGGTATCTATGCTTTTACAACCTCAATCGGGTTTGCAACCCTATCTTTTCCATGAAACTAAAAGGTAGTCTTCACATGGACTAATCTAGTGGTCTAAAACTCATTCTTGGATCCTTGAAAATATATATAATGATTATTTGAAGAGTTATTAAGTCTTTACCAAATTTTTAAGACATATTTTGATACATCAAAAATCTTACACATAGTCAAAACTATGAAAATTGGCCAAAAAGGCACTTTTAGACCATTTTCTTGAATTTTCCACCTCACATGGGTCAATGTTTTTCTCCACCAGGAGCTTCAGAGATGTAAAGAGATCATATAAGTATTTTTATGGACATACCAATTTATTTTGGGCACTTAGGATATTGATCTACTCAATTGGGTCATTTTAAAGCTTTTAGAAGAGTTTAGATGTGTTAGACTTCTTAAGGATTGTTCATAAAGAATAGATCCCTTCACTCTTGATTAATTACATAAAATGGGAGTAGGTAGACCTCTTCAACACTCAAATATCCATTTTCACCCATGAAAAAAATTAAAAAAAAAACCTCACTCATACCTATTTCTTGATGATGACTATGATCTAACTTCGACCAATTGCTTCTCCTCATATAATCGCTTGCCTTATGACCAAAATGATGACAAACAAAACAATGGCCATGAAACAAATTTTAATAACTTATTACATTGGGATACCTAATTAATTTATTCATGTTGGCCTTTATGTTTACATCCTTCTTAAATTTCTCATTATATTTTTCATTCTTGCTCACCCTGACTAAGAGTTGATACAAATTTTTCTATTTCTTGTCATTTTCTTCTTTTGATTTTAGGCATGCATTTGCATCCTCTAATTGATCCTTAATATCCTTGATAGCATTCTCATATTATTTGGCCATTATTACCATGTCACTCTTCAAGGGAAAAACCTACTACTCAATAACCTTGACCATGTATCTCAAATCTTGATTCTCTTTCCTTAGTTTCTTAGCAAATCTTGTGCTTTTAGGATCACCTTCAAGTTGTCAAGCCTTCTTGGAAAAACCTGATTTGATACCAATTTTTAGAAGCATAGTCACTGAGAGGGGATGGTGAATTAATAACCTTAAAATAATAATTCAATTTAATTTTCATTCATGAAGCATTCATTTAAACACATAAATCAACTAATGCATAAATAAGCATCCACATAAGCATACCACATATGAACACAAAAGATATGTGGAAAACCTTATTGGGAGATAAAATCCATTAAAATAAAATATTTAATACAATATTATAAGAAATAAATCAAGATTTGGTGAGGAACCAACCCCACAAAGAGAACCAACACCTCACTAGTCAAGTACCAACCCAACTAGGCCTTTAGTAAGCACCAACTTGCAAGGAGGCACCAACCCCCTAGGTGACTCATCACCAACTCAACCACCTCTTGAACAAGTATCCACTCAACCAATTAATCCTCCAACTTAAATATTTATCCTTTTTTTTATTATTCAATACATGATGGTCCTTTATCAACTCTTCATTCAATTTATCTCACTCAAATCTACCTCTTAGGCTTCCTCACTCAATATGCCTCTTACTAGGCTTATTAGGTAAACTAACCTTGTCAACCACATGTATCAACTTTATTATATTTTCATAATAATATATATAACCTATTTTTATGATCTTAAATACCTCATTATCCTTCATAATCTATCCTCTTATTTTCTCATTAGGTCTCTGCTTTGTTGTATACACAATTAGGCCTATTATGCCTTTTATAAATACAAGTCAATTGCTCACATACTCTCTTGGTTGGAATTTTTTTTTATAAATATAGATCAATTAAAAAATATAAATAATAAAAAGTTAAACATAGTACTCAATCATATTTATATCAATTTTAGGTTGTCCAAACACATTTTTACCACATTCTTATTTTAGGCCTAGTAGAGATGTAATGCATTAGGTCTATCTTCTCCACAAAACAACTTGAACCTCTATGGCCTAGATGGAAATCACCAAAGAACTCAAAAATTTAAAAAATTTAACTATAAAACTAAAATGACATTTTATATTCCTAATAATTCACAAATCCTTTGCTCACACCTTGAAATCACCATTAGGGCTTAACGACCTTTTAGGCCTAATTACTCCAAAAAGATTATCTTCAAAGACAAAGCTTACAAACCTATAGAAACATATTATAAGAACAATAAAAATATGGTTGGAAAATTAATGACCTAATTTTAATAATAAAACTCATTATATTCTATCACTCAAACTATGAAGACTTAGGAATACCTCATTAAAAAGCTCACTTAGAATTATCAATTTGCTTAGAACCTAGTCATTAGCAAGTTGACCTCAAACATCAGTATAGGCACTTTAAAAAAATCTAGATACATGTATAATATCCAATAAAATATATATAATATAAAATCATGTTTGGTATAGCTATTGTTATGGTATAATAGTTCAGTAACACCTATTCACTTAGCTTACTCAAGTCTATCAAAACATCTTAGCAACTAGTCATGCATACTTATACCTCAAACACATTATATAACACTTCCCATGAATAATAAAGAATAAAAATGATATAATTATATTTATAACACCATAATATTCTTTAAACAATTCCAAACTAGGCTGAATGACTCAGGAACATCAAACTCACTAACACATAGAAAACTGCCAAATTTTTTGAAAACAAGGTCTTGATGAATGTTGTTTTAACCTCTTATAAGGAAAATTAAAAAACATATTATGAAAATTAATAGTTACTATGTGACCTATATAAAATATTACATTAGATAAATCAAAATTTATAGTGGAAACTATTGGTCTTATAGACTAGTTTGTTTACCTTCTCTTTTATAATCCTTGCTCAACCAAACAAGTCATTTTAATTTCCATATTAGAAATTATTAAATTAAATATAAACCTTATATAAATAATTTATAAGTAATATATAACCAAAAAATAATCAAAATGTACACTATATATATATATATATATATATATATATATATATATATATATATATATATATATATATATATATATATATATATATATATTAAATTATGATATAATGTCTCAAACTCATCACTCCATCTTGCGTACCTAGAACTGTCAGTTTGCCTTGAGGACCAATCATGGTGATTATGACTTTTATCACCTATTTGGAAAATTTAATGAAATATTTATACTTTTTTATTATCATATGAGATAATTAGGTAACTACCATATAGATAAATATCATGGTCTAGTGACAATATTGGTCTTGCAGAGCAATATCTCAACTTTACATCTTCATTGTCTCATCTTCACTAGACACATCATCTTGTGAACAAAATTCTCATTGAAATAAAAAATATATAACCAATATTAACATGTGTTAACATTATTTTTTTTTAAAATTATGTAATTGGATTCAACCCTAGTCCATGACAACACTTCCCTAATCTCATTCCCACTTCTGCCTAGTTTTTCTCACTATCTTCCTCACTAGGCTTTTTAGTGATAGGTCAACTTCCATGACTAGTTTAGAATATTTTAGGTATATAAAATTATTATAAATCACCATGTTCATAATATACAGGTCTCTATATTCAACCTCCATCAAATTTTATTCTTTAACCTGGTCAACCCTACTTGCTATATTAAAAATTTGAGAAATAAGGGATTTCATGTAGCTTCCAATCACTCATCTGATATAAAAATTCCACTTAAAGGTACCTAGGAGAGTCTTAAAAATTATACAATCATCAAACTAGGTCATCTAATTCATTTTGAACCATTTCTAACAAGATCTTCCATATCGGGTCACCATGAGGGTTCTAGGTGGGTTTTATACCAGTTTCTATTATTAAAATTTGTTCATAAAGATATTCCCTTAAAACCAACTCCTGATGCTCATAAACAAATTTAGGATCCTTTTTCATCTCTCCCTAAGATCTCAAATTCCCATTTAATAGTCACACATGCCAACAAGCATGATAAAATCCTTCTCGGGTCTATAACACCTCATTCTAAACACACAAGAGACCTTCAAACTCATTTTCATGATTTCTCTTTCAACTCAAGACCTCAAAACATGCCAAAATACTTTAAAAAACATGTTAAACCTCAATCCATGCTCACATGATCTCAAAATATTGATCATGATACCTCATTCTACCACCTAGGGTCTTAAGACTAGGTTCATGAGAAGACCATTAAATAAAAACATACCCCTTTGGATCACTTTGAGAGTCACGTGATTGACTCAACACATTTATCACATTATTTAACACTAAATTTCACAACTTCAAGTCCATACACATCCATATAATCATCATCATGCCTCTACAATCCATATCCATGCTCAAGAACTAGTCCATCAAATAGACCTACTATGCACTATACCACTTTGAGACTTTCCTACCATTGTAGATGCAATATAAAACTAATTATCATGACAAAAAACCTCATACCATGATCAACCAATGACACGCATCTTATCACTTACGTAAGATCACTCACTTTATCAAGCCTCATTGTTCATGCCTTCACCAAGATAAGATTAGGCTTCAGAATACACCTTGTCTACAAAGACTTGCTTATTATGAACTTGGTCAACAATGAAATTATCACAAAAATAAATTAAACACAATCAAAACTCTCTTTTTGATGATATCTCATATCAATATAAAGAAATACTACTCATAAGCTTGTCACATCACAACATTATACCAAGACCTTATGCATAACTCAAGGACTTACTAGATCATGCTTAATCCTTCATGATCACTTACCATGCATCTTCAAGAGAACACCTATGGGACATCAAGGAAAACATTAATGTCTCAACACAATAATAAGAACATACCTCAATAAGCTATTCCACAAAGTAATAGGTTGAATGTTTTACTCATTGCTTATAATTAATCTACATTGAATTAAGAAATGTTTTCCTTTGAATTTTATGTTTTGTATGTTTAACCATCCCCATTTCTACCACAATATTTAGTAATCACTAGATAAGATTTTTTTTATATATTTTATTTCTATCTAGGGTTATTATGTGGTGATACTTAACTAGAGGCTTTAGAATCCTCTGTAGTGGTGTTATGTGATAAGAGATCCCTTAAGTGTGTCTCACAGATCCAAATTGGTCATGTCCTAATATAAATAACTATGAAATGAGTTTTTGGTAGGATTACCTTATTTGAGCTTCATGATCAGATTATGTCATTCTTATTATCTCAAAGCTTCCCAAAATAATAAATTTACCAAACCCATACCCTCAAACTCTTACAAATCCTCTTCTAATCCTAATACACAACATCATAATAATAATATTTATGCAATAAATGATAATTATGATCAATATTAACTAACTCTCAATATGTGAATGTAGCTAAAGTTAATTATCATATTAAGCATATTCACAAGGATCCTATCACTAAACCTAATAAATCCTCTACTGATGAACAATTGCTTATAGATATTGCAACTATGAAGTAAGATTAAAATATAGGTTAGCTTATTTTTTAATGAATAAAATCAAGAGAAAACACAAAGAACTAGCATATTAAACTGAATCCCTTGATTTGGCAAGGTTAATGAGGTAAAGAGCATAAACTAGACAAGCTATACCTTTATTATGAACTTATCTTCAACGCTGGTCCATAAGCATGTTTGTGTCTGGATATGGAGCTCAATATATTTAGTAATGTTGTTGAATATAGGTCACCAACACCTCCTCAAGCATAATTTAGATTAGTTTTTGAATGGATTGGAAGAATTGGTGAAGTTTTTATAAGGGTTTTTACATTACATATTTTCACTATTTTTTTTTTAATATGTGTAATGGCCTAGGTATTTATATATTTTAAAAATTAATTATAACCCTATGATCTAGATCAAGATGTGTGGTCACAAATGGATTCAATTTTTGAGGAAAAAACACCGATTATTTTGGAAAGAGAGTGCATTAATAAGTCATGGCTAGTCTTAATTCAAATATTTATCCCCATTAATATTTAGTTCATGAAAACTTTCTAATGATGTCATAATTTAGATATTTTACTGAATTTTGAATATGACATAACTAAGTAACTAAATCATTTCCATGTATTTTTAGTTTATCTAATTGATTTGTCTTGTTTTGATATTTAATCATGATAATGTTTTAGGTTCCTTATGCAATGTCAAAATTTGATTATTATTTCACTTTAGTTAATTTCCCCTAAGTGTCACCTGCATAAAAATAATTTGATTCTAGTTGAATTGATCAAAGCCAATAGTTTGTTATAGTACCAAGCCCTAATTAGGGACATATTAATATATTTAATAAATTATATGTGATGTGTGTAGATTAATTAGAGTATTTCAATGGTTTTTGGTCCAGTTTGTGCATTATTATGAGAAGACATTTGGACTTGCAATTTGAACACAGTAATGGTGAGAATTGGATGTCTACATTTTGACCTTATTTGGAAGGGTATGTCAAGACATTCTAGAAAATTAATGTCTTTTCAAAGAATAAAAAGGTTGTTTAAACTGATCACAATTAGAATACATAATTTATCTTCTAATTTCATTGATTTTAATTGATTTATGAAAAAATAGTTTCACAAAAATGCCCTAAATAATGTTTGGAAGGCTCAAGATGCCCCCTCAAAGGTGGGGTGAAAAACATTAATTGATAGGCCATAAAATATAATAAAATGATATGGGATTTAGTAAGAGAGGTTTAAAATGGAGAAATTAGAAGAAAATAGAATGCAAAATGGAGAAATAAGGCAAAATTAAGCAACTTGAGAAGAAAAAATACAACATAATAGGGACAGGGGGTGAAAAATTCAAATTTTAGGCTATAAAATAAACCCTAGGGTTAAAAAAAAAATTAACCCTCTCCTTATAGTCTTTGTGTACAAGAGAAGCATAGAAAATGGATATTATCATGTGCTACAGGCACCTTGATGAGCATATAAGAGAGTATCAAAGACTAGTGGGGAACTAGGCATCAATAAGTGAAATTTGTATTTTTTTTATTTAGTCATTTATTACATTTAATGCTCATAAGAAGAAATTTACCTCAAAAATGGTGAGGTCACAAGTTAAACGTCAAACCCATAGCCAATTTAGTGACCTCAACAAATCGAATGGAATCACCAAATTGACAATATCACTGAATTGGATGAATTTCATCAAAAATGGTGGGAACATTGAGGTGTAGGTAGAAAAGTTAAATAATTAACAAAAATTCTAGTCAAATAATGAAAAGTCTTGATAATAGACAAGATGGGTAAATGACAAACTCACCTGAAATAGTAAGGTTATCCTTACAATCAGGAGGAACAACCTACAAAATGGTGAGATCATGGACTAGTGAGGGGAATGGTAAGAACACCCTATTAAATGGTTGGAACACCTTGATAAATAGTGGGATCACGAAGAAAAATTATGAGATAACCATAAATGGAAAATAATGTAGAAGAAAAGACCAAATTAGAATAAAATTCTAAAGCCAAAATTAAATGAAATAAGGAAAATGATCATCTAGGATAAAATTGACCTAAGTCTATTTTGCTTTGTGTTATGTAAGAGTGAGTAGTGGTCATTACAACATCCAATCAATGATTTTGAATAATATGTCATCCTAGGATGATGACATAGAACTTGATAGCATTCTTAGAGATAATTGAATTACTTCACATAGCTTGGATGCTTGTTAACTGAGTTGAAATGGCATATTTCTTAATGCTAATAGAATTATATAACTTTGATACTTTGACCTTCCACTTGTCAATAGGTGAGGCCATAGTGACACTATAAGACATATGGAGGATCCTAAAGTTTCCCATTTAAGGTCATAAGATCTGTTGGATGCCAAATGGTAGGTGAGATGTGCTGGAGGACCTGATAGGTATGATATATATTATGATCAAGGATGGATCCATAGATATTGATTCCCTAGAAGACTTGGCATTTCCTCTAGATGGTTTTTCTAGAGTGGTAGTGATAGGATAGGACATAGAATTACCACCAATATCATAAGAATTAGTTCCTAGTGAGGTATTGATCCTGATGGCTCTTTTTAGAAACCTCCTACTACCTAAAAAGAGTGATGACACTTGTAGATTGGCCTCATAGGAGTTATTTAGGACATGTTTGATTCTTATGCTTAGTTTACTTAGGGCCCTATGATATTGATATAGTTGTATCAAAATTTACATATAATTTCCTATTGGAGGGTCAAAGTATTATGAACACCTTTTTGTTATTGGTTTGGGCTTGGGATTATATAACAATAGAGTGAATAATTAACTAGTAGATGTAGAGAGGAGTACAAGACCCACTTGAATTTGGTTGGTATTAGATGGGGGTGATCTCCAAGGTTATAAAGGAGACTTATATTTCTATCAGCAAGCCATAAATGAGATGGAAGATGGTGAATTCATTTGGTAGTCATATATGGATATTTATTTTAGTTGGGTAGAGGATGGGTTTGTGACCAGGTATAGGCTGACACCATGATACATCATAGGTCAACATGAATCATTATGTAGAGGTAAAATCTTGATCAAGTATAGTGGTAGTTTAGATTCTAGTAGGATGTTTTAGAGGGACCAAAAATCTTTCCACATGTGACTTGAGATCAGAGATAGTGGGGCCACCTATGTCAAAATCCCAAGTGATCATGAGTTTTGAGATGGTACAACCTATAGCTTGAGCCTCTGTTAGTGGTGTCATAGATGTTGGTATGATAGATGCCTATGTGACATGGTGGGTAGGCTTTAGGCCCATTTGATTTAATATACCCTAACCCTATTAGCTAGTATAATATAAGAAGAGGTTGAGATAAAGGCAATCCCTAGCACATGGGTAGGCCTAGGGATAGGTATAGGTACAAAGACATGTTCTTTAATAGTAGGTGATACCTCAGGCCATCCCACTTTAGGTTGTTTAGGTCCTTATGTACCTATTAACTACTTTTTGCCCTTAGTCCTAGAAATGAGTCAACCTAAGTCTTGAATATTCTAGTCCACCTAAGACTTCACCCTTCTCATACCTCTTGATGAGATAAGGTAGTTAAAAAGAAGTCATTGATTATCATGTTAAGGATAATAGGTCTAGTGTTTTGTCATGTCAAGAAACACCATAGTGGTTGTATTTACCCTTATTTGAACTTATGTCAAGTGTCCTCATTATGACTAGACATGTATAAATATTTATAATAGGCTTTAGGGTGATATTAATGGTTTAGGTTAGTTCAATATGAAGATGACTAAATATGGTAGCTTATGACTCATCATGAATCTATCTAGTGTGTTGAAGATCTATAGGGTATAGCTTGATCATAAGTATTAAGGATGTTTTGAAGGTAGATGATAACCTAATTAAATTATTTAGCATGTTCTAAGGTGTTTTAATATGTACTAAAGTGATCTCCATTTGAAGCCTTCACTTGAATTTGTACATATTATCTTAAAGGGGTATTTAACCTTAAGTTAATTCTATTTGACCTCAAATTCTGCTAATACTACCATTTACATCCTCAAAAGCCTCCATGAACCCCATATTGCCATGATCAAACTATTTTATATGTTAAAGGTGCCTTCTCATAAGTCCAAGACCTTTATTTGCCACTAAATCGGCCCCACACATGTGAGAACATATCTCTTCAGCGTCCCAAAATTTACCATGTGTTTTAGAATATTTTCTTACCCCTATTTTCCCTCCTCTTACCTACCAATGATGATTTATGGTTTGAAAACATGAGAAAATATAGGAAATTTATAGGTTGTAGGAGTTTTTATGCATGTCTAGATTTGTACAGTATGTAAATAGTAAGATGGATTTAGGGATCTACTAGGGGAGTTCAACATAGGCATTAGATAGAGGTATCCAAGTGTTTCAAATCTAAAAGAGCCAAAAATGAACCTCCTTCCTCTATTGAGCTCTTTGGTAGCTTTGTAGAGACCTTCAGGTTTATGATCAATCCATACAAGAGAGAGAATGTGAGGGTTCAAGTTCTTGGCCAAATTAAGGAGGTCTAATGGCATTCTAATCAAGGGAATTAGTTTCAATATTAGTCCTCTATGTTTTATGAATAAACAATAAGGAGTTAATCAATCTAGTTGCCTTCCTCATATGCACAAGGCCAAAAAGGGGTAATGGTTTAAATGCATTATTGGCTTATTTTATGAAACTACTAATTTTTCATCTGTTATCTAGTCCTATAGGGTCCTACCATGTCATCCTCCACCTCTGGTTTTCATGTGTGACATTATAGGAGCAAGAAACAACTAAGTTTCCACTATCTATAGACTACACACAAGGTTCCATTGGTGAAAAAGGATATTCAATACATATGTTTGAGAAAGAATAGTGTTTTGAGTTTTGATAATGGTGTCCTGAAGTTTTTCATATCTCATTAGCTCAAGTTGAATTGTTATATGGACCTCTAAATCTCTCAAATGATGTTTTCAAAGGAGAGTGCCTACATGTTCGGGCTTCAATGCAAGGAAGGATAATGTGTTACATGATAATGGATTAGAGGTCATTAGAACATAGTAAAAGGAAATACAAGAGTGTTTTACTCATATGAAAATGTCCTTATTTTAAGATATTCAAACCTCATTATATCCACATAGGCCAAGAAACTACCAACTATCCCTCCAATACCTTCATAGTCTTGCTCAGTATAAACTAAGGTTGTTTAGTAGAGGTTGAGGTATTTGGAGAGTCTTAGGTTTTTATTTCTCACTACATATGCTTGATTTATGAGCTCCAAATGTTTTATCTTGATTGAGTATGTGAGTAGGGATGCCTAGGGTCTTTATATGCCATATTAAGTGTGAGTCAGTAGTCCATTTCAAGCCCTTAATAAACCTCTATCATCTGATGGTCTCATCACTATCAACTTACCTTAATATGAGCCCTGAGTTCTAGGTTTCAATCTCCATGTGACATTATAACAATCACCCATAGGTTTGAACTCTTTACCCATGCCCAAGGCATAGAATCAAGGTATAGATACTCCATAAGGATATTAAGTGCCATTGGTAATATGATAAAATGGACCTATCCAAGTATAAACCCTATCGAAATGGTATAATCATAACCTATAATAGACAACTTAGATCCATCCTTTAGAATATCTCTAAAGCATTGTATATAGATGAGTCTTAAATGTAAGAAACGGTGATGAATAAGTATTTATATGTCTGTAAGAGATGGATATGAACGTAAGGAAGGCTATTGGGTTCTCAAGTATGATAATGTAAACTCTCTTCTAACACAGGGGATTGCTTAATAGACCTCTTGACAGTTAACATACATGAATTAGTACCTACAAGACTATTGGAAGTCTATGTCCTACCTTAAATATGATACATAGTATGCCATGGAGAAGGAAACCCAAACTAATATGGTGGTTAGATCATGGAGATAATGATGCCAATGATAATAGGTTTGAAGGGATGATTAAGAGAATGACTCAAGCATATAAAGTGAATTATGCTCACTCAATAAATATAAAATACATGAATAAAGTAAATGGCAATTCAAAGATCATGAAAAATATAATATTAGGTTGATGAGGACATATGTATCCCTTATATTCTCACATAATGATGTGGTCAAGTAAGGAAGTTGTCTAGTCTGAGTTAGACACCGCAGACATACAGACCTTGAGATGTGACTATGCATACACATATTTTTTCAAAGTTGTGAAGGACAAGCCTCAAAGGCTATAGTCAAAAATTAGAAACATGTCACCTGATCCTTGAATCCATAATTCTAAAATGGGTAAAAGAGGCTACTTGTATTTTCATCACTGACTATTACAAGCATATGTATAGGGCAGTGATGGTCAAAGCAAGCTTTAGAGAGAAAAGGGTTGACATGATGGTATGAGAAAATAAGAACAAGTGGAAAAGATGGATACTAGACTGAGGATGATGTTATGATAGCATTGAGTTAAATATACATCTATAGGTGGATTGAATCTCTAAATCCCAATTTGAGCCTATAAGGCCTAAAGCCACCATGAACCCTCAAGATGCCATATTCACTCAGGGGTAGATCCAAACCTCCATGCAAAATCTAGGCAATGTGGAAGTGTATAAATATGTCTTAAACTATAAAGGAAGTGTTTGAATTATGGAAATGTAAATAAATGGTCTAATTTAGTGTTAACACCTTCTCAAGCTCCATTACCTTAAGTAGACATGTCAAGTCAAGTTATCACGTTCAACACTCATATATTTCATCATAGAGGGACTCAGACCCAAGGTTTTTAGGGGAAGTTGGGAACTCCTATAGACTCAATATCCATGAAGGAGAGAGTGGGGTTCAAGGGACCAACTCTATGAACAAATTTTAACAATGTAACCCACTTGAACTTCTTAGCAAGAAGCTTGAAGAACACCATATTTTTTTCATATCTCTATGTACAATTTGCATGGGACCCAAGGCTAGTTAGGAGATATTAAAGTGTCTATAGGCTAAAATTTCATGACAAGAAGTTTTGGTTTGGAGTTTCATAATCTACAAACCATTGTTAAGATGGTGGACCTCCACAACCCTCCTTAAACCCTAGTTCAGACCTGATGAAGAAATTACACCTATAGATGCATCCAAATGAGGAAATAAGGATATGAAAAGGTCTCAATGGTTTCCCCAATTCCCCTAAGCACTTAGATGTCCTATTGGTTGGCGCATTCAAGATGTGTAGTGTATGGATCAGACCTAAGAGATTCATTATAATCCTATATGCATGTGGTTGGTAAGAATCTTAATATTACATGTGTTTTTAAGAAGGGAGAGGGACCTTGATTTATCAAATAATGACACATTAGACACCTATAGGGGGATCCATGCCTGATAACCACTTATAGGTAGGTTTAGGTGCTAAAATGAGAGAATGTAGGCATATAAGAGGGGGTAAATGGATTGTTCAAGCCAATACAGATGATCTAAGGGCCCTAAAGAGTGATTTTAATGTTAGGAAAAGAGTTTAAGTGATTCATAACTCTAGCTTAGGGTCAAAACTTAGAGTCCCTACACTCAAACCTATTGATCTAGCACCTTCCTCAAGGTAATGCTAATTAAAAGTTGGAGTATAGGATACAATAAAATTAGATGAAACCTTAGATCACTATAGAAATGTCTATCTTGTTGTTTTAAGTGTGTGATCCAATTTGGTTTATAGGGGAGAAGTCATAGTTGGTCACTTTAACTAGAAAGTGTCTTAGGAGTGCCTAGAATGCTCATTTCTCACCTGAGGGGAAACTTGGTAAGTTCATAACTATATGGAATAGTTGAATAGGGAGTTGAGGAATTTGTGAAAGTTGAAGGGCCTTGTCTACAAGAGATAAATGGTATTGGTTTAGAGGTTAGGTTCCTAACCTTTATGAACCATTACTAAGATTCTAAAACCCTATTACATCTCCCTAAAACCCTAATAAGAATTTTATTGAGAATATCTTGGAGAAAATTAATCCAAATTAATTTAAATGACTTAGTAAACACTTGGATGACATAGTTTACTCAGAGAAGACCTTAGTTATGGTATTGTGATATACATAAACTCTATTTTTTACAAGGTTTTATGATATTTTCAAGGTGTAGAATTTATGAAAAGTTGAATATCAATGTGAGAGGTAGTGTGAAATGTCTTATAGCTTTTAAAATCACAAAATTTTCACAACTCTACCTATAAAATATTTTGTAAGTCCTCACCAAACAGGCAGTCTTAAAATGCAAGGAGGTGACCTAATCATCTAACTAAGGTAAGATTACAAATGTAAGCCACTTTTAAATCCTAAATATTGGTGTATTAGTTTGGTTCATATGTTAAAAAATATATGGTAATCTTCAAGGTTTTATACAATCTTCATAGACATCCAAACAATGAATACATTAGGAGACTAGATTACTTACTTAGCAGGCCCACTTAATCAACAAAAGGGAATGTTCATGGGCATAGAAGAGTAGTGTAAAGTGAAATAATGGTCATTAAAATTATGTAACTATCCCTTTAGGTGATTGGGATCAACATCTATGGCCATTATGGAGATGTTAGGTAGTTTTTTGAACATGGTCAATATGCAAGGAAGGGGTGGCCACTAAATGCTTCATGGGGGAGGCCTAACTGGACCTTTTCAATGCCTTATAAATATCATAAATTGGGGGAATTAAATATTATTGGTGTGTATAAGCTCTTCATGGGTAAATATATGCTAAAAATATACTCCAATAACCCAAATATGCTCATTCAATAAACTAATCAGCCTAGGCAACACATGGAGGAATGTGGAGGTTGATTGTAACTACTAATTAAAGGAAAGGTGTTCATTAATGACCCATTAATTTTATCCTATATGGATTCTAATCCATTTTTATATATATTTAGGCCTTAAGTCCATTTCAAGGGATCCCTTGATTGGGTGTAATGAAACTCTACCAAAATATATCTTGAAAACTTTGAGAATCAATAAAGAAAGGACTGATTGCATACTTTTTTGTTAGAATTAATGTGTTATAGTTTGTTGATTTGTAGAAGGTGTGATGTTTATCCTCATTTTTAGGTCCTCTCCATCACCTAGTTGCTTTATTATCATCTTATGAAAGTCATGTGATGTGTTAGAGTGTTGGTAGCTATGTTGAAGAGTGAGTTAATTCATAGTGCCTCAAGTAGACCTCTCTCCATTACCTTCAAGTTATAGGCATTCACCATAGCCTTAACATGAAACACTTATGTTTAGGAATCACTAAGGATCTTGTTTCAATCGTAGTTTTTAATTTATCCATAAAGTGTGATTAAAGATTATTTAAGAGTGGATAGATCAATATTAGTGCATCACCATCTTTAGAATAGGTTTCCTTTTCATGTTTTCACTCTATCTCTTTTCACCCCAACATTAATAGATCCTAGAAAGTGAACTCAAGTTGATGTACCAATGGAGCTAGCCCCATAACCTAGATGTTTGGTCCTCCTATAGGTCACCCACAACATTTAGACCAATCCCATGTTACCCCATGCTTATAGGAAACTAAACCATCTTCTCCTAAGGATGCATCTTGGAGTGTTAACAATTCTAGCATGCATGGTGGTACCAACATTCAATTGAGATAGAATATGCACTTGTAGACTTGGGTGACATTAAATAACTAGACTTTTGTGGTAGATCTATAGTCAAGTTTCATGTAAAAAGTGGTCACAATATCTTCATCAAAAGGTAATTAAATTGAGTTTCTTGATTTTTCATTGGATTTTTCTAGGAGAAAGAGATACCCTAGGTTTAGTCCTCATCCTACAACCCCTAACTCTCTTAGTTATGCTCAACTAAACATTATTTCAAACCCTACACCTTTAATGGCTAGGCATAGAATTCAAGCCTTTGTAAACCTTTAGTAGTGGTATACCCTTAAATCTAAATCATTTTGATGACATACATGTTTCTGATCTTAAAATCCTTCCTCATTTCACAAGAGAAAACTCGACTTCCCTTGTAGAACATATTACAAACATAGCCAATTTATGCTTAGTTCATAATGTGAGCCAAGAGAAATGGCTATGATACTATTGGACACTTTCTTTTAGGTTAAGGCACTCCCATGGTATAGGGGTATAACACCTACATCCATCAATCCCTAGGATGAATTTGGGGAACATTTATGCATACACTTTGAGGATAGGAGTGACTATCTATCTTTAGCAGAGAATCTCACCATAATGAAAATGGCTCCCCAAGAATTTATGATAGATTTCAATTATAGGCTTCAAAAATTCTAGGATAGAACACTAAAAATAGTTAAGCCCACCCCCAATTATGCATTATTTTACTAATTAAGGGCCTTAAATTTTTATGTGGTATTCATGATATAGTCTATGGGGGGAAACACTCTACCAGAGGCATATAAGGTGGTTATAAGGGCAAAAATTTGTCTAATTCAAGTAGTTAAGCTCACCCCAAGACCCCTCATGCCTTTATTCCTAGAGATTCAACCCCTTATGCCTACCATTGCTCCCTTAATATCACTAATAAATCATGATCAAGAAAATAGATTAGGCAAGATTGAAGGGATACTCAAGGCACAAAATAATAAGATAGTGGTCTTGAAGAGGAAATAAATTCCACCCCATAGACTTTACCAAGCACCCTACCATGCCCCCTATCATCCCTACTAGTATAACATAACTCCCTATCAGCCTAATCAATAAGGTCAAAGGTATATTACTTAGGCAAGACCCTATAACAACTATAACCCCAATTCTATTATCACTTTTAGAGCACTAGTTGTTAGGGTGTGGAGCTAAAAGCTTCAACTATGTAGATGAAGAAGAAGAGGTTGTTGGAGTTTCAGAATTACCGACATTGGCAGCATGACCAACGTCAGTCGGATACAGTGCAGAAGGCAACTGGCGTCGGTAAGGAGTCGGCCGACGTCGATCAACACCAAACAGACAGGGACCGATGTCGGTTGCCTGTGGTGGTTCCAAAACTGCTGTTGACGAACAGTCAGTTAAGTGAAGTGAGTGTTTGCATGTTTAAGGGCTAATTATAGTCATAAGATGTGTGTCTAATTATTGTAATTAGAGTTCTATTTTTGTATGCATGGGATTCTATTTAAAGCCCTATGAGGCATGTATTGTAAATCAAGCAAGCAAGTAAAGCATTGAAGCAAGGAAGCAAGGTCAAGGAGATCTATAGGTGTAAGGTCAAGGAGATTAGCTGAAGCATTCAAGGAGGGGATAACAACTCAAGTTGTTGAGTTGGTTGTGTTGAGAAAGAGAGAGAGGGAAGAAGGTCTTGAGGTGTGGCAAGCCTTTGAGGTGGAGGAAGAAGTGGCATCTTCCTTATTGTATTTTCTTCTAAGAGTATTTAATACAAGATTATGTATTGTCTCTCAAATTCTTTGCTGTCTCATGTTTCTAGTTACTTAATCATTCTGGTATAATTCCATGTTTAATTGCTTATAAGAAAGGTAATCAATTGTGCTTCCGTTGGATAAGGGTTCCTAACACTAGTACTCAGAATAACTATGCTCAAGAGCGTCAATGGTCTACTCAATTGGGTAAGCCACATCATATGCCAATATCTCAAAGTGGTGATATTTTCTAGACATCTTTCATGAAATAGGGTCAATCTCCTCTAACACATGACAATCAACCTTATACACAACACAAGGAAGGCCCTCTTATGCCATATGGAGACACTCCCTCCATGATGCAAGTTGAGATGAAAAATCAACAAGGTACAAGTAGAAGTAAATCACCATCTAAAACTACTTTTGTTAACTTAAAATAAGGTGACCATTCCTTTGAACAAGTGGCAGATAATCAAGGTGGAAATACATCCAAGGCAGACAGTCCAGTTGTGACCCATATAAGAGATAAGAGAAGGGTAGTCATTGATGGTTTAGGACTTGAAAGAGAATCCTCCCCACCATATCAAACACCTTGAGGGAATACTATTAAGTATGCATCTCCTAAGACATCATCAACTCAACAATTTTAATATGGGAAAGGGTAGAATCATAGAAGTCCTGTGATACCTCAATTAACACAAACTCTAAGTGGTGGTGTTGTCCCAAAGTTGTAGTCTAAAGCTATCACCTCTCACATTACCATTGTAGATCATATGAAGAAGGCATATGTCACTATCCCTATGTGGGACACCTTACTCATTTTGGGGCAAAAAGATCTCCTTCAAGAAGAGCTTTCCAAACTTCATGTTTTAGATAAGCATGTATAAAAAGTGGGTGTAGTCATAACCAATTCTAATCAACCTCATAAGTGTCGAGCACCCAAGGTAATAAAATCCCCTCCCTTATATCTCTCTATCATCATAGTTAATTCCCCAATACATATATGTATGATAGATAGTAGGGCTATCATTTTTATCATGCCTAAGTCTATAATGGATAAATTAGGGCTAAAGTATAAACCTAATGCAAAAAGGGTTTTACAGTTAGATGGGTCTCCTACTAAGACTTTGGGTGTCCTCAAATTTTTTAAAATCATCTTAGCTATTTATCCTAATTTAAATATATCTCAATATGTAATAGTAGTTAACCTCCCTCCTTATTTTTCCTTATGTTTGTCTAGGGATTTCACTACTAAAATAGGGGGTTATCTCTCATCTGATTGGTCTTATATGGTTTTTAGGACTAGGTATGGAACAATATTCACCATAAGGTTTGAAACCTATCTCTAGGCTCCATTTAGATCCCTACATGCCTAACTTATCAAATGTCAATTCTACTATACTATATGAGGATGAACACCCTAATGACTAAAATCCTATCAAACCACTTGAAGGTATATTTGATTTGTTCCTAAATGAATGAATAGTATGGAATCATGGTTATGATCCATAATAAATCATTGAAGAGCTAGGTTTGGGTGTGTACTGTATGCATGTAAAAGGGGTTGCCATACCAAGTCTCACTAGCACAAGCCAAGATCATGAAGGAATATGAAACTTGTTCTTTGTGTTATGTTGTGGAGCCTATTTCCACATTACAATGTATTTCAAATATTTTACATTAAAATGTACTGTACACTCTTAATGTATTAAAAAAATTGGACACCCTTTTTCCAAGAGTATAGATATGTGGTTTATCTATACTTATATATGTGTGGTGTCATCGCCCATGATTAATGGGGAACCATTATGGGTTGACTTAGCCCATGGTTTTGGTACCCATTTTTATGTAAAACTAGTATGTTGGTTACCTATTGATGTATTATATATGGACATAGGTAATACATCAGATGAATAGATTTTTGGAAGGTAAACAAAGTGTGTTAATTCAAGAGATTTTGTTGAGTGCATCTCCAAATAATATTTATGCATTGTAATTATGAGAAGACTGATCTGAGAATGGATTTCACTCTTATTGTCTTATAATAATATTTGATCAAGTGTTTCTTGGTAGATGTAACTCACATTTGGTGAGCCACATTAAATCCTATCTTCTTGTTGTCATTTTAATTTTTATTCTTTATGTATCTCTTTTCATAGTTCTTCTTATTATGACTCTATGAAATTGTTTCACATTGATTTATGTTTTATTCCTAACACTTTGATGGATCTATATCCAAGAATATAAGTGTGGAAGGTGTCATTATTGTCTTCCCTTCCATGAAAATGTACTTTTCTACCCTAAGGTTTCAATTCAATTACACTTTTAATATGCAGAATATGAAGCCCTCATCCATGGGATATAATGGGAAAGGAAAAGAGGCAACAAACTATTGTAAGCCATGGGAGATAGTAAGTTGGTATTACATTAGGTAAGAGGTCAAATTGAAATTAATAATCTACTTTTAAAAGCATACAAACATAGGTTTTGGACCTCTTGGAGGACTTTGAAGCCTTTGACATTTGTTTCATTCCTAAAGAGGCCAATCAACATGTAGACTAGTTATTAGCCATTGGAGCATAGTATAACATACCTAGTGGGGTCAAATACATCAAAGAGCAATCCCAAATCAAGGTGGTATGCAAAAATTTAGTCCTCAACAATGAGGTGAGATGGAAAGTGTTTGAAAATGACAAGCAAATTACATGTTTCTTGCAGTAGGAGGTAAAATTATGCTCAAAGAATAAAGGCAAATTATAACATCAATATAAGGACCAAAATATCCAATTTAGGACAAATAAGTTACCAAATGTTTTGGTGATATTATAAATCATATTCAATGAAGATGACCACCTAAGGAAAGATAAGGTAAGCATATCCACTAAAGAGGAACACTATGAAAAAGTTATCATATTGAAAGATAGGTTACTTAAAATAGAAAAGTGAATACCAAGGATGATAAGGAAACATTTCATATCATAATAAAAATAATTTTTAGACATTTTTAATTTGGAATATCGTAACTTGAATGGGTTTGACCCTAGTTTAGCTCAACATACCATAGAGTTGGAGGCAAGTGCTAAGCCTGTGAGACAAAAGCAAAGATTGGTCAACCCTAAGATTGAGATCCTTATGAGGAAGGAATTGAAAAATATCACTAAATATAATATCATATTTCTTATCAAGCACTCTTCACGGGTGGAAAATCTTGTGACTATGAGGAAGAAGAATTTGGAGATAAGGTTTTGTGTGGACTTCATAGATCTCAACAAAGTGTCACTAAGAGATCACTACCCTCTACCATATATGGATCAGATTTTTTAAAGATTTAAAGGTTAAAAAAGGTTATATTTTATTGATCGATACTTAGGATACAATCAGGTTTTTGTGAGGGAGGAGTATTGACGCAAGACTACCTTCACAACTAAGTGGGGCATTTATGCTTACAATAAGATACCCTTTGGACTGTCCAATACAGGGGATACCTTCTAAAGGGAAATGGATGTATCCTTCCAAGGGCTCATAAATGAGATGGTTCTCATCTACTTTGATGACATTGATATATTATCTAAGGACCCCAAGGATTATTTTACACATTTGATCTTGGTTTTGATAGGTACAAGCAATTTTGGGTCTCTTTAAACCCCCAAAAAAATTATCTTTATAGTCCATGAGGGTAGACTTATAGGGCATGCTATGTTAAAATATGGCTTCTCTATTGACCCTAAAAGGATAGATGCATTTTTTTCAATATCATTTCCCAAGCACAACAAGGGATTTCAAAGTTTCTTAGGAAAAATCAACTTCATTAGAAGCTTCATACTTAGACTTGCAGAATTGGTGAGACCCCTAACTCACATGCTCAAGAAACATAAAGATTTTTCATGTACCAAGGAAGGTAAAATATGTTCTGAGGCCATGAAGAATACCATTTCCCAAGATCCCACCCTACTCATCCCTAATTTTTCAAAGGACTTATTCATGTATGCCTTCTCTACAAGTGACACTATCTCTACCATGCTTATGTAACAAAACAATGAAGGCCTAGAGTAACACATAGCCTTATTAAGTCAAGTGTTGGAGGGGTATGAATAAATTTATACCTTTATTTAAAGACATGTACTTGAATTCATGATAGGTTTAAAAAAAATTAGACACATGGTTTCTAACAACAAAATCTTTGTCATGGTGGTTCACCCTAGTATCAAGGGACTTGAGTGAAAAGAGAAATGGCTAGGTGACCAAGTACATAGATCATGACATATAGTTTAAGGTTAAAAATATATCTATTGGTAGGGTAATATGTGAACAAATTGTATCAGTTGTGACAAAAGAGAAGGAAGTGGTTTTGGCAGTCTAAGATAATCAACTAGTAGCTACAACTACATCTCTAAATCAGAGAATGTCCTATAAGCTTAAATAGGACAAGAAAAAAATAATTAAGACTAAAATACATTCCTTACATATTTATTAATTGGTTACCCTTCAATAAATACCTTGATGGCATTCTTTTGAAGTGTGTGGAGACTAGTCAAATTGACAAGCTTTTAGGATAATTTCATGGTGGGCCTATAGGAGGGCATTTTTTGGCCAAGACCACAACATCAAATATCATAATAGAAGGATATTTTTGGGAAATTTTATTTATGGATCCTATGCTTGGGTTAGGAATTTCCCAAAATGTGATATGTTCATAGGCAAGTAAAGACTATCTACCTTGACTCTAAAGCCTATTCAAGTTGAGTAACCCTTCATGTAATGGGGCCAAACATTTGTAGGTATGATTCATCCCCCATATAGTTATATAAAAAAGTGTTTTTTTATTAATATTTATTAATTTACTAGGTTTTTTGAGGTAATTACACTCAGGGAGGAAAATGAGAACTCAGTTTTTGAGTCCTATAAGAACTTAGTGACCAGATTTGAGGCTCCCTCCACTATCATATTAGATAATGCATTAGAATTCATAGTGAAAATGTGAGTGAGAGGGTTACTTATCATGGTATCTACCTAATTTATTCATATAATTACTATCTATAGGGTAATGTACTAGTAGAGTCCACCAAGAAGAATCTAATTAAGATATAAGAAGGATAATAGAGGACAACCAAAGGGAGTAGCATACCAAGATAAAGATTATCTTATGGGAAGATAGGATTAATAATAAGAGTTCTATTTTTCATTCACCATATCTTCTTGTCTATGGAAAAGAAGTAAGACTACCCATATCACTTGAGATGCAAACCTTAGAACTTGCACACCAACTTGAACTCATGAAAAGGATGTAATGGAGGTGAGGATGAATGAATTGAGGGAGTTGGAAGAGAAAATAGATGATTTTATGCATGCCATGTGGTATAACCAAGATCAATTTAAAATATAATTTGAATAGAGAGCCTCTTCAAATATGTTCCAATAAAGTGACATTGTACTTAAGTGGGATGAGGACCATGCCAAGCCAAGTAAGCATTCAAAATTTGATAGTCTTTAGAGTGGGCCATATGTCATTAATAAATATAAGGATAAAAATGTCTTCCAATTATCCAAATTGAGTTTTTATAAACTCCTTATCCCTATCAATGGGATGTTACTCAATTATTGTTACTAGAATCACAAAACTCCCCTGTATGTAGTAGTTATTTTCATTCCTCTGAGTGTTACAACACATGCTTTGCTAGTTACTTATTTGTTTTTGTTGCTTTATGTTGTGTGTATTTTTTATTTATTTTATATTATTGTATGTATTATTGAGTTTGTTTTGGTTCTCAAAGTCTGCAAGGTATTAGTCATGAAGTGATAGTGTAGTCAAGGAGTCTTCACCTAGGCATGAGTGATAGACAAAGAGATCTTGAGACCTCTTGACCAGTAGGTAGGTCAAGCCTTTAGATTCACCATTAATGTTTAATAATTTATGACCTCAAGCATATAAAGGATTAAAAATAATTCTTTAATACTATATTCCACCTAAGACTTCACCCTTCTCATACCTCTTGATGAGACAAGGCAGTGCAAATGAAGTCATTAATTATCATGTTAAGGACAACTAGTATAATGTTTTGTCATGTCAAAAAACACCATAGTGGTAGTATTTAAAACTATTTTAACTTATGTAAAGTGTCCTCCTTGTGATTATACATGTGTAAATATTTATAATAGGCCTTAGGGTTATATTAATGGTTAAAGTTTGCTCAATATGAAGATGACTAAATATGGCAGCTTATGACTCATCATGAATCTATCCACTGTGTTGAAGATCTATAAGGTATAGTTTGATAATAAGTATTAAGTATGTTTGAAGGTATATGATAACCTAATTGAAGTCTTTAACATGTTTTAAGGTTTTTAATAGGTATTAAAGTGATCTCCATTTGAATCTTTCACTTGAATCCACATATAATATCTTGAAAGGGGGTATTTGACCTTAAGGTGATGATATTTTATCTCAAATTACACTAAGACTATCATTTACATCATAAAAATCCTTCATAAATCCCACATTTCCATGATCAAATCATTTTCTATGATAAATGTGCCTTCTCACAAGTCAAAGACCTTTATTCACCTCTAAATTAGCCCCACCCACGAGAAAACATGTCTCTTCAACTTCCAAAACTATACCATGCATTTTGAAATATTTAATGACCCCTATTTTCCTTCCTCATGCCTGAAAATGATTATTCATGGTTTTAAAACATGAGAAAATGTAAGAAATTTATAGGTTGAAAGAGTTTTTAGATATGTATAGATTTGTATAGTTAGTAAATAGTTAGATGGAGTTAGTGATATTCAAGGGGAGTTCAACACATGAATAAAATTAAGAAATCCAAGTGTTTTAGAACTAAAAGAGACAAAAACTAACCTTCTTCCTCCATCAAACTCTTTTGTAGCTTTGTAGAGCCCTTCATGTTTATGATAAGTCCATACACAAGAGAGAAGGTTAGGGTTCAATATCTTGGCCAAAGTAAGGAGGCATAAGGCCTTACAATCATGGGAATTAGTTTCAATATTAGTCCTCTATGTTATATTAATAAACACTAATAATTTAAGAAATCTTGTTGCCTTACTCTTCTACAAAATGCCAAAAAAGGGGAATGGTTTCAATGCATTATTGGATTATTTAATGAAACTAGTGATTTCTCATGTTTTCTCCAGTCTTGCAGGGTCCTACCATGGCATCCTACACCTCTAGTTCACATGTGAGATCCTATAAGATCAAGAAACATCTAAGCTACCACTATCTACAAATAGCAAGTAGGGTTCCATTGGTGAAAAGGATATTTAGTGCATATGTATGAGAATGAACAATGTTTTAAGTTTTGATGATGGTGTCTTGAAGTTGTTAAGATATCCTTATTTCAATTTTAATTGTTAGATGGACCTCCAACTCTCTCAAATTATGCTTTCAAAGGAGACTACCTACATGTTTAGGCTTCACTACAAGGAAGGAAAGTGTGTTGTATTATAATGGCTTAGAGGTCATTATAAAATAATAAACAGAAGTAGAAGGGTGTTGTGTTCATATGAAAATGTCCTTATTTTAAGACATTAAAAACTCATTATAGACTCAAAGGTCAAACAACTTAAAAATAGCCCTCCAATACCTTAACAGTCTTATTTAGTAGAAAATGACATTATTTAGTAGAGGTTGAGGTATTTAGAGAGTCCTAGGTTTCCATTTCTAAGTACATATTTTTTTATTTATGAGCTCCAAAATCTTTATCCTAATTGAGTATATGAGTAGGGATGACTAAGGTCTTTGTATGACATTTTAATTATGATTTAGTAGTCCATTTCAAGTTCTTAATAAACCTCTATTATTTGATGGTGTCATCATTGTCAACTTACCTCATTAGAGGCCCTAAGTTATGTATTTCAAGCGCCATGTGACCTTAAAAACATCACCCATAGGTTTGAACTCTCTACCCAATCCCAAGGCATAGAATAAAGGTCTTGAGACTCCATAAGGATATCAAGTGACATTGGTACTATGATAAAATGGACCTATATAGGTAAAAGCGTTATTGAAATAACATAATCATCACCTATATCAGATAACTCAAATCCATCCTTCAATATCTCTCAAAAACATTATATACAAATGAGTCTAAAATGTAAGGAAGGGCCATGACTAAGAATATGTATACCTTAAGGAGATGGATTTGAACATAAGGAAGGCTATTGGGGTCTCAAGTATGATAATGGAAACTTTCTTCTAATGTAATGGCCTATTCAATAGACCTCTTGATAGTCAACATACAAAAACCAATACCTATAAGACTATTGATAGTCTATGTCCTACCTTGAATATGAGACCTAGTATGCCATGGAGAAGGAAACTCAAACAAATATGGTGTTTAAAGCATGGATATAATGATTCCAAATATAAGAGGTCTAAAGGGATGATCAAAAAAATGACTTTAAGAATATATAGTGAGTTATGTTCACTTAGTTTAAAATGCATGACTAAAGTGAATGGCAATGCCAAGAGAATGAAAAAGAAAATATTAGGGTGATGAGTACATATGTATCCCTAAAATTCTCACATAATTGAGTGGTCAATCAAGGAATTTTACTAGTCTAAGTTAGACACCCAAGACATATAGACCTCAGTATGTGACTATGCATATAAGTGTTGTTGGCAAAGTTGAGAAGGATAAGCCTCAAAGGCTATAGTGAAAACTTGGAAACATGTCACTTGAGCCCTGAATCCATCATTATAAAAGGATTAAAAGAGGCTACTTTTATTTTCATCACTTACTATTGCAAGCATCTGTATAGGACAATGATGGTCAAAGCAAGCTTAAGAGAGAAACGGGTTGGCATGATGTTTTGAGAAAATAAGAACAAGTGAAGAAGATGGATACTAGACTGAGGATGATTCTATGATAGCATTAAGACTACATAGATATTTACATGTGGATTGAAGCTTTAAATCCCAATCTGAGCCTATAAGGCCTAAAGTCAACATGAACCCTCAAAACCCCATATTCACTTCAGGGGTAGATCCAAACCTCTAGGTAGACTCAAGGTAATGTGTAAGTGTAAAAAGATGTATTAGATCTTGAAGGAAGTTTTTGAAGTAGGGGAATGAAAAGGAATGGTTTAAATTAGTCTTAACACCTTGAGCTCCATTGCCTTAATTATACATGTCGATTTATCATTTTCAGCACTCATATCTTTCATCATAGAGGGATTCAAACCCAAGGATTTTAGGGGAAGTTGTTCATCCCTATGGACTCAAGATACATGAAGGATAGAGTGTGGTTTAGGGGCCTAACTCTATGAATAAATGTTAAAACTATAACCCACATAAATTACCTAGTAAGGAGCTCAAGACACACCACATTTTATTCATATATCCACGTATAGTTTTCATGGGACCCAAGGCTATTTAAGAGATATAAAGGGGTCTATAGGATAAAATTTCATGACAAAAAGTTTTGGTTTCAAGGTTTTTACTATATGAAGCATGGTTAAGATGGTGGACCTACAAAACCCTCTTTAAACCCTAGTTTAGACTAGATGAATGAATTTCACCTCCAAATACATCCAAATGAGGAAATGTTGCTATGAAAATTTCTTAATGGCATCCTAAAGTCCTATGAGCACTTAAATGGCCTACTAGTTGGCACATGTAAGATGTGCAATCTATGTATCAGACCTAAAAAAGCCAATATAAGTGTATATGCATGAGGTTGATAAGAATATTCATATTCCATATTTTTTTGAGTGAGAGGGACCTTAAGGTCATAAATAATGATACATTGGACACCTAAAAAGGCCTCCATTCCTAATAACCACTTAAAAGTAGGCCTAGGTGTTTAAATAAGAGATTGCATATACATAAGAGGGGGTAAATGACTTGCTCAAGATAATAAATATTCTCTGAGGGTCTTAAGGAGTGATTTTAAAGTGAGGAAAAGTGGTTAAGTTCTTCACAAATATATCTTAAGGTCAAAACTCATAAACCCTACATTCAAACCTATTGATCTAGCACCTTATTTAAGGCAATGCCACTTGAAATTTGGAATAAAGGATAAAAGGAGATTAGATGACATCTCAAATAACCATATAAATGTTTATCATTTTTTTAGGTGTGTGAGCCACTTTGGTTTGTAAGGGAGAAGTCATAGGTCACTTTGAATTGAAAGTATGTTAGGACTACCTAGAATGCTCATTTCTCACCTGAGAGGCAACTTAGAAAGATCATATCTATATAGAATAGTTTAATGGGGAGTTTATAACTTTAGGAGAGTTGATGGGACTTATCTACAAGAGATTAGTGGCATTGGTTTACAGGTTAGGGACATAACCTTTATGAACCATTGTTAAGAGTCTAAAACCCTCTTAAACCTCCCTAAAACCTTAATAAGAACTTGAACAAGAAGATCTTGGATAAAATTCATCAAAGTGAATTTAAATGTCCTATTAAATACTTGGATCACATAATCCACTTAGAAGACACCTTAGCTATGGTACTGGTTTGCATGGATAATATACATGCACCTCAATAAACTTTATTATTTTCAAGGTTTTTTTTTGTATTTTAAAGGTGTAGAGTTGATGAAAAGTTGTAGATAAATGGTTTAGGTAGTATGAAATGTATTATATCTTTTAAAATCATAATATTTTCACAACTCTAGTTTGAAATTCTTATGCAAGTCCTCACCAAATATGTAGTCTTAGAATGCAAGAAGGAGGTGACCTAGTCATCTACGTGAGGTAAGATTTCGTATGAAATCTTCTTTTAAAGTCTAAATATTGGTGTATTAGGTTGGTTCATATGTGAAATAATTTTTCATAGTCATCTTCAAGGTTTTATACAATATTCATAGCCATCCAAATAGTGAACAAGTCAAGAGACTAGATTACTTGCTTAGTAGGCCCACTTAATCAAAAAAATGGAATGTTCATGGGTGTAAAAGGGTAATGTAAAGTGAAATCATGGTCATTAAACTTATTTATATCCCTTGAGGTGAGTAGGCTTAATGTCTATAGCCATTATGGATAAGTTAAGCAATTTATTAAACATGTTCAACATGCAAGGAAGGGATGGCCACTAAATGCTTTATGGAGGAGGCCTAATTAGACCTTTTAAATGCCTTTTAAATGTCAAAAAGGGAGGGAATTGAACAAGATTGGAATGTATAGGCTCTTCATGGGTCAAAATTTTCTAAAAATAGACTCCAATGCCCCAAATATGCTCATTTATGACACCAATTAGCCTAGGATATGCATGAAGGATTATGGATGCTACTTGTAACTACCAATTGAAGAAAAGGTTATTCATGACCCATTAATTTTATACCCATGAAATATTCTCTCTAATTATTATCCATTATTTTATATATATATATATATATATATATATAGGCCTCAAATCCATTATAAGGTACCCCTTAGCTAGGTGTAATGAAAGTCCGTCAAATTGTATCTTAAAAACCTTGAGAATAAATAAAGAAAGGACTAATTGTAGACTTATTTTCTAGCATTAGTGTGTTATGGTTTTTTTATTTGCATAAGTTGTGATGTTTATCCTCATTTTCATGTCCTCTCCTTCACCTGGTTGTTAGATTTTCATCTTATGTAGGTCATGTGATGTGTTGAGTGTTGGTAGCTATGTTGAAGAGTGATTTAGTTGATAGTGCCTCAATTAGACCTCTATCCATTAACTTCAAGTTGTAATCATTCACCATAGACTTCACATGAAACACTTATGTTTAGTAACTCACTAGGGATCTTATTTAAATCATAGTTCTTTAATTGATCCATAAAGTGTGATTGAATATTAGTTAAGAGTGGACATATCAATATTGGTGAATCACCATCTTTAGAATAGGTTTCCTTTTCATGTTTTCACTCTATCTCTTTTCACCCCAACATTAATATGTATTAGAAAGTTAGATCAAGTTGATATACCAAGGGATTTAGCCCCATAACCTAGAGGTTTGGTTCTCTTATAGGTCACCCATAACTTTTGGACCAATCCCATGTTACCCTAGGCTTAGAGAGAAAAACCATATTCTCCTAAGGGTGAATCTTGGAGTGTTAATAGTACCAACCTATGAAATAGGTTATTCATATCCTAGTACATCATGTGGAATAACTAGTTATACAAGTCTCAAGTGCTCAGTTTGCTCCCTTGGTTATATAATTCAATTCAAATGTTGATGATAGTTAGGATGGAGATGGATATGGGGAATAGGGTCTGGATTTAGACATAGATATGGTCATGATTGTAGGTGGTGAGTTGGGGTAGGGTAGAAACATAGGTACATGATTGGTAAGGTACTTTAGGCATGGCACAAGTATAATTATAGGGAGTCTAAAACCTTAGATAATACTAAGTTAATAGATATCTGAACTCTAATATATAGGCTATAATTATATATCATGATGAGATTAATGAAGATTATTGACCTAAAGAAGTATGTAATTGGGATACAGGATGAGTTAGTAATAGCTCAAGGTGAGACTAATAGATTGTATGGCATCATTAAAACCCAAAATCTATAGATTGATGCATTGAGAGGGTAGGTTTCCCAACTAGAATGTGTGTAGGGATAAATTATGTTATGAGATATTGAGCTTTTTACAACCACTAGTGAGCAAGATATAGCTCACATAGAGTGATATGGGGTACATGGTGATTCTTAGAGGCTCTATGAAGATCTAGATGAGTCACAACATATTATGTTAGATTAGGGTTTGGATAGATCACTATATGATGTGATCTAAGCCAATGATGATTCTTTATGGGTGAAGGATGAAATCACCTAATATTGTAGCCTATATGAGTAATCAATTCTAGTAGAGGATAGGGATCCTTCCTATAGAGAATATACATAAAGTTATAAGACTAGCCAACTAGATCATGACATACTAAAAAAATAGATCATTGAGTGGCCCACCTATCACCATAGTGGGGAGTGATGGGTCCACCACAATGACATCTACTAGCTTTGGCCATAGGCCAAAGTTTTGATTAGAGTCCCCCTAGGGATAGGGTGAGCCAAAGCTGAGATTTTCCTTGTATCTCTAAATTTTTATTGTGTAGTAGATGTATTTATTTTCATTAGTTATAAAACTTTGATTTTGATATATATATATATATATATATATATATATATATATGAAATTCATTTTTGTTCATGGATATTATACATAACGTCTTGATATTATTTTGTAAGGCATGATGCTCTTTGATTTTACACTATTGACATGTTAGATGTAGATTTATTGATCAAAATATGGATATTGATGTTTATTTATTTTCCATGATTCTATTATCTTATTTGTTATGACATTATGCACTTTGTGTTTCTAACATGGATATATCATGTTATGTGAAAAGATGGTATATGCTTATATTAGGAGATTTGCATCCTTAGTTAGCATAGTGATAGCCATGTTTCATTCAAATATTTTTCATGTGATGTGGTTATGTCATTTGGATCATGCACAAATAGGTTGTTCTTAGAGAAATTGTTTTTCTAGAACATTCCCATATAAGATTTGAGTACTTGGGTCTTAATTTTGCAAATGAGATTATGCATCATAAGTATAAATAACCTATGATAACATTGTATGTCGATTGTGTGGACTAGATAAAATATGAATATTTACAACTCAAGATAATGATATAAAACATCAAAACCTAAGTTGAAAACATAACATATTTGAACCAAAGGTAGACGAAAAAAAAATTAAATACAAGTGTAAACAACTTAAATTTAAGATATATAATATCAAGACTTAAGTGTAAACAAAATGTATCAAACTTAAACACACAATAAATTAGTTAAGTATATATCATAAACAAATTAAAATAAAGATATGAAACATCAAGACTTAAGTGTAAAACAAAATGTATTAAACACAAACAAATAATATAAAACAATCAATATAAAAAAATAGGCAAAAAAACACAATAAAAAGAAAAACCTAATTAAGCTATAAATAATTGTTGTATGCGTGCTTATTAATGTATTACACTTTGATTTTTGTACCCCTAGGTTAAGAGGACAATGAGTGGATTAAAAAAATGAGAGGGGGGATAGAATAAGAGAAAAGGGGTGGTTAATCTAATTCTAAATGCCCCATGCAAGTGGACATTGCCTACATAATCTTATGGAATTCAGGCTAAATGTAGTTCTCCCAAGATTTGGGATAGAAAAAAAGTGATGGAAAGTAGGTATTTGATAATAAAGGTGAAATAGGAAAGGTATAATCACAAAATGGTGAGAGTGTTTAAGATAATGGTTACTCAAAAAATGGTGAGAGCATAAGCTAATAGTTGTTCAAAAAATGGTGAGAGCATAAAAGTAATGGTTTACAAGATATGGGAATGAAAGTAGAAATTAAAAATGGATAAAGATGAGTGGCCAATCTAAATTGAGATGCCCCATACATCCAAGTGTTACCTACATAGTCCATGTGGACCTCAAGCCAATGTAGTTCTTCCTGAAATTGAAGAATAATGAATGGTATGGTAATGAGGATCTAAAATTAATCAAATTAGATAATTATTTCTAGAAAATTTTGGGGATTTATAATAATTGTGGAAATTGTAAGCTATTTTTCTTGATTTTGTGATTTTTAGGGATTTTTATAGGTTTTTTAAATGTTTTTTGGATTTTTGGAATAAGGAAAGCAAGGTAAATATGTACCAATGTACAATGAACCATTTAGAAAAGGAAAATCTCTCTTGGGTATAGGCTCAAAAAATAGCTAAGATAGATGCAACAGTAGCTACCACAAACCAATAATAGAGTCTAAAGTACTGGGGATTACCATGCAACATAAATATTAGAATAAGAATGGCACATGATGAGGAAATATGAGAAGTAATTAGATAAAGTCTCAAGGAGATATAAAGCATGTAAAACCATTGTTGACATACCTTAAAATTCTTGTTTATAAAAAAGCTAATAATGTTGATCAATTTGAAGTGCATTTAGAACAATAGCCATTGAATCTACCTATAACATCTATTTATCATAATCAAGATCAAGATGGTAATAAGAAATATGATGAAGAATAATAATATTTTAGGGAATGGTACGAGAAATGGATGAAGGTGAAATGGGTACCCCTAAATTAGGGATCTCATAGAAAATGGCTCAAATAAGTTAATCATAGTAACATTTAATGTGCATAATATTCAAAGGTTCCTTGAGCTTTTTTCCATTTGGGGTAGCCATCATGTATTCCATAAAACCATCATTTATAATAAAAATAAAAGGACAAAACCAAGTGGCCTCAAATTTTCCTTTATTCTTACACTCAACATTGGTGTTCTTTTGATTTTGTTTGAGTACCAAATCACCAATTTTGAATTCTTTAGGGAAAATACATTCATTGTAGCTATGATGCAATTTTTTTTATAAGCTCACAAATGGTCGAATGTTGCTTGGTATTTCTCAACCAAGAGGTCTAGATATTGTAATTTGGACACTCTATATTCCTCATCATCAATGATATTATATATAGAAATATGAATAGAGGGCAACTTGATCTTGATAGGGATAACAACCTCAAATCCAAAGACTAAGGATGGTGTGGATCTTGCAGGCATGAGGGTATTAATACAGTAAACCCACAAGGTTAGGAATAATTATATATGCCAATCATAGCTAGCATCATTGAATTTTTTTTTAGAATCTTAATAATGGTTTTTTTTAATGCCTCGGCTTGGCCATTACCTTGCAGATAAATAGTTGTTACCATTTTATACTTGATTTGGAATTGGGTACAGAGGGATTTGACATATTCATTTTTGAAGGGGCCACCATTATTAGATATAATAGTGGATGTAATTTTATAGTGGTAGATGATGTAATAGTAAATGAACTTAGAAATTTTCTTGTTGGTTATACAAGTGAGGGGAATGGCCTCTATCCACTTAGTGAAATATTTTGTAGTAATTAGGATATGTTTCTGGCCATTGAAATAAGTTGGGTTGATTTTACCTATGAGATCAAGTACCTAAGTAAAAAATGATTTTAATGATTGGTTAGAGTGGTAAGGAAGGATCATGGATCAAATCATTATGTTATTAAAAAGCATCACACTTACTGACATGTTGATAAGTGTCTGTCTCCATTATTGGCCAATAATACCAGTTCATAGGAATTTCTTAGCAAGGATGAGGCCATTGGTATGGGCCACACAATTTATTTCATGTATGTTATTTAACTCTAATTTTTATTCTCCCATAGTTAAACAAAGAAGTGTCATTCTGTAATATCCCCTATGATAGAGAATATTATAAAGTAAGGTGTATCAGGTAGATTTATGAATGAAGGCTTTATGTTGGGCTTGTGATAGGTTCATTAGAATAATTTGGTCATGTAGGTGGGTGTATAGGTCTTTGTACCAAGGGATATTGAGACCAACAATATCATATACCATCTCAAAATTTAGGTGTATGTGAAATGGTTGAGTAAGGTTCTCAATAATAAACTAATGATATTTGACATTACTAGCCACTATTAGCATAAACCCAATGGTTTCCATGGAATTTGTAGATCTATAATTAGCCATGTGTATTTATTTGAATTTAATAGTGTCAAAATGAGGCCTGATTTTTTCAACCATACTTTTATAGGGAAAAAACTTCTCATCTCTGGTTTGATACTAGCCTGTATCCTAATTAATAATTGATTGAAAATCCCCATATACCATCAATTGCTACATATTCCATTGTATGGAAAGAGAGAGTCCTAAAATGAGGGCTTCATAATTAGACATGTTTTTAGTGTTGTAAAAACCAATATGGAATTATTTGGGAATGAGATCCCCCTATGATGTAATGAACACAATACCAGCCTTAGATCCATGGGATGTGAATGAGACATAAAATTACAATGTCCACTATTTAGATTCAATAAATATTGCTTCTAAAGTTATAATTAGCTCAACTTAGAAATCAAAGATGAGTGGTTATGTATCTAATATATGGGCTTTATAAATTTGATCTACAATAACTTGCCCCTTAATGGCCTTCTATTTATGATATTTAACATCAAATTCACTTAGCAACATTACCCATTTATCCATGTGACCTATTATAGTTGCCTTAGATAAAAAGTATTTAAGCAAATCAATCTTGGCTATAATACTGGTCTTATTATTTATCATGTACTGACATAACTTCCAGGAAATGAAAAGCATTGCTAAACAAGCCTTTTAAATTGGTGTGTATTTATTATCATATGTTACAAGTGTAAGGCTCAAATAATAAATTACATGTTATTTTCCCTACTCATCATGTTGAGCCAAATGTGCCCATGGGGCATTATCTATTGCATATATGTAAAGTAGTAATGGCTTGCCTAGTGTAAGTGGCATGAATACTAGTAGGTTGGCTAAATAAGTATTCAATTCTTCAAATTCTTGGTGACAACTTGTATCTCATTGAAATGCTACACCTTTATTCAAAATGTGAGTAAAATGATGGCATCCATCTACCAATTACAAAATGAACCAACAAATGGACTGCACTTTACCATGGAGGTTAAATATTTATTTCAAAATAGAAGGCAACATTTTCCTAATGTCCTTGAACTTGTTAGGATTAAATTAAATTCCTTGATGTGACACAATAAATCCTAAATTTTTTACTGAAGTGATGCCAAACACACACTTCTTCATATTGAAATAGACCTTATATTCATAAAGTATCTCAAAGACTCTTCATAAAACTTTAGGATGTCATACATGTGTCTTGGATTTGGCTAGGACATCATCTATTTAATCCTCAACAATGTCATTCATCATGTCATGGAAGATGATAATCATGGCATGTTGATAAGTTTCCCTAGCATTCTTCAAGACAAATGGCATGTCTTGATAGCAAAATGTCCCCCATGGAGTGGTGAACATTGTTTTGTCCTGGTCCTCGAGTGAAAGATTGATCTAGTTATATCCTAAGAAACCATCCATGAGGGACAAAATATTGTATCCTATTATTGAGTCAACTATCATATCAATGTTTAGAAAATGGAAGTCATCTTTAGGGCTATTGGGAAAATCAGAGTCTGCATAACAGAGAAATAGAAAAACACTATATAAAATAATTAATCATAATAATATTCTCTTGCACATTGTATATTTTATTTGGATGGTTATAAGTCACTTATATAAGAAGTGCAAAGCCTATATATGGGGATCTTGAGATCACTATAATCCTCACATAAAATAAGCAACCTACTAACTAACTAACTAAAATAAATCACCCTGTATATTATTGCTATACATAATAACAATAATATACCAAGAAACTATTAATGTATTATTATTTATTAACAATAATTATGATATTACATATAAATAAAGTGAACATACCTCAAAAAATTCATTCCTTGATAATATATTTGAATTCTTTACATAATCACATTCTCTAAGGATTTTTTCTAACTAGAATGATGTTTAAAATCCATTTAGAGGAATCTAATGGTTGAACAAATCCTACTCGCATTAGTTTATCTATCTCTTTCTTAACTAAGATATTAATTCATAGATGCATTTTACATACTTTATGTTTGATTATCTTATAATCTATATGTAAAACAAGCCTATGTACCATTAAATATGGGTGTAAGCCTAGTATGTGTACATAGGACCGAGTAAAGATGTTGATGAAGTCCTTAAAGATAATAATAATTAACTTGCATTCCTAAAAAATGAGGGACAAACCAATTAAATTATTTTGGGTCCATCATAGGTTTTGATGTTCACTTCCACAATATCTTCTACAAGGAGTGCAAAACCATATTCAATAATAGTAGGTAGGGATGGAAAGTGGTCTTTTTTAACTATTTGTGAGCCATAAAGCTCATGCATTTAAGAAGAATAAAAAATGGCCATTTTTGGTAGTGGCCAATTAAATTTTTTCTCTAGAAATTCTTATACCAATTATGTAAATATTCTATATTATTCACTCATATCAAACCTAGCAAAAATGTTTCTACTTGGAGAACACTAAGCCTCTTGAGGAGATGAGCAAACTTCTCCATCCAAGGGAGCCTGAAATAGGTTTTCACCCATGGAATCATCTTTATATTTTATTTGTCCTTGACACAAAGGTGCCTCAAAGAGGTTTTCACTAGAGGACCTCAATTTTTTTCTTTGTTTATGACCAAAGAAATTTATTGCTCTCTAAAGTAGGCAGCAGGATCCAATGCAAAATTAAAGCTTTATTTATGATCACCATATAGAAATCCATCTCTAAGACCCATGAATTCAATGATGGATTATTTTTCTTGGAATTAATCCAATGGTATAATTAAATATTTTTGGTCCCAATTGATGAGGTTGGGATGAAGGAGGGAAAGAGCATAATGGGTTGTAATTGTAAGAATGGCATTGATATTGAAAAAAAATAGTATTGACCAATTCATTGTAGGTGATATAATGGGATTTTATGTCACTACCATGAGTTTCTTCATCATTAGATGAAGTAGTATCAATCTCTAAATATATATCCAAGACATTCATTTCTTATATGTTTTACCATGGGTATAGCTTCAATAATTCTTTATGCTTTCTCCCCCAACATTTTCTCTTATAATCTTATTTGTCCATAATTTTATTGGGAATATATACTTAGTGTTTTGTTGTAAAGTAGAAAATTCATTACCATACAATCAATCTCCTTTAGCATTAGTGGGCCAATCTCGATTTGGTGACATTTATTTTGAAAACATGAGTGGATACTATAGAGTGGATATGGAATTATTTTGCCATATCATGTTGGGATTTCTAGGGATAGATTTTGGCCTTCCATAGGATTTAGGAGATTTGTGAAATTTTCCTTTGTGAAAATCGTCTTGAATGCGATATATGGAAATGTCAACCTCTTCAATGATAAGGTGGGTGGAAATTGAGTCAATAGGTGAATTAGAGGAAGTGAATACGAATTCACTGGGGTCAATTTAATTATACTTTGGATATTCAATAAATTTTACTTTATTATTCTTGCCTACATACTTAATGCTAGGACAATAATTGTAGTTCCCATAGTCAGCTTCTAGGTTTTTGTAATATAGGTATGGTTGTAGATTACTAGGAATAGTAACCTCTAATCTTAAATGAGGAAATTTAATGCATTAGTGCAAAGTGTGTAAGGGAATAATCATACTTCATGGATCCAAAGACAACCTAAAAGTAGATTATATGGTATCTCAATGTCAATGACATGGAAAAGGGTGTTGTTGGTGACCAATCCAATAATGATAGGGAAAAAAATAACACATATAGATTATGTCTCTACATTATCATAGGATTTGATTGTAATAGTATCCAACTATATATCCATTGTTATATATCCCAAATGTTGGATCAATTTCAAAGAAGTGATGTTTAACCTTGAACCATTATCTATGATAACCCTTTTGATTTTATGGTAGGAAATGATGGCTTTAATGTATAGAGGATTATTGTGGAGGGGACTAAGGCATGACATATCTCTTTAATTAAATATGAGTTGTTGATCTAGTGATAAATGACCCAAAAATGCTTAGAACTAGGTTGGATCAATGTAATTTAGTACCTTCAATTATTAGACAAATTCATTTAATATTATTCAATGAACTTCAGACGTATGCAAAAAATCTAGGATAGAAATCTTCGTAGGTGTTTTTCTTAGTTGTTCACCAATATTATATGGATTATCAGTAAACAAGTGAGGTCTTTAGATTTCATCTATGTAATGTCCTAATTGTAATTGGTATGGGCATTAGAGGGTGGTAAAGGGCCTTGGAAAGTAACTCTTAGATGTCTAGTTATGACTGTGCAACTTTGAGTTAGGAAAGAGTTACATGCTAACTATTTATCTAGAAAATATTGTGAAAATTAACTTACTAGGGATCTCCACCTTTGTAAATATGTTTAAAAACATTATTTTTCTCATTGATTGGCATTGATTAAATATACTATCATCATTTCATGATCTATGTTATAGGAGAAGTGGTGACATTTTTTTCAATAAGTCATCAAAAGTGGTTACTAGTCCCTTTGGCAGCTTGAGGAGCCACTCTAAAGCTTGTCCACCCAAATTGCATGGAAACAAATGAAGCAAATATATACTCTTGTAAGCTACTTCTTGGCACAAAATAAATAATATCTATAAATGTTCTCTTGGGTCACATTTCCCTATGTATTTATGAAATTTTTATAGTTCAAAATGAGGGGGGAAGGTACTTGGAGAAAGATTAGGTCAAATGGATAAGGTTATATTTCATCAAATTTATATTTTTTGGGTGTTTGGTTACTTGTTTCAAGTATGGAGATAATTTACTTCATTGCATTCCATTCTTGGATGTTGAGAGAATTTTGTGACAAAGGGATGGTATTTTTTTGCATTTGATAGCCTTGGGTGGTAGTAGTGTAAGTAAGAATGGCTCTCCTTTATGTAGTTATATTAGGGATATTCAACTTATAACCTACATTCTAAGTTTGACAAGGGGTTTATTGTTGATTTAGATTTGAATTGGAATAGGTAATGTATATTTGGTCTAAAGGAAACTACTATCACAAATTTTAAGGGATCTATTGTTGTTAATTGTAGGGGATATGCTATTGGTTTGGAAGAATTTGTTTTTTGTTTTGATGAAATTTCTATTGGTTCACAAGAAGGCATTGTTTTTTAAAATTATAAGTATAAAATGTGTGTTAGGAATTACCCAATGCTTATTGTGGTGGTGGATTGTTGGAAACTTATTGTTGTAAATTATTGGCAACTTGTGAATTATTTCATTCTTATTGCATGTTTTTTAGCACTTATTGTGCATTAGAAAGGATCTCTTGGTTGTTGAAAAAGGTATGTTATGTCTCAAGTGGAACTTGTTGTGTAGAATTTATTAGAATGGCCTATTCTAATAGAACCAATGGTTTTACATTGGATGTATCATTTTTTATGGGTTGTTATGGTTACTTAAGCAATTGGTTTTGATCTATGAAGGTTGTATTATTGAATGACATTGATGTCAAATAAGTAGTTAAATCAGCTACTATCTGATCAACATATCATTGGCTTATTTTTAATATTGTATAAGTAATGATTTGTCCATGTTTTTATGGGTTAAAAATTTTCCCCTTCCCTTCGATGGATGATGAAATGGTTAGTTTTATACTTTGAAAAAGGGGCTAACTAGGGCTGATTCTAGATAACAACTACTTCTTGAGGTAATTCTTCTATGCAAATAAGACCGTGAAATTGGTCTATGGGTAAGTTAGGTGGGAGCTTGGTTTTGAATTGTAATAATCTTAGAAATTTTTCATCATTATATTCTATTGTTTGTTGTTTTAATTGACCCTAACTAGTTCCAATAATAGGAGGGAGGTCTTCAAATATTGTAGGGTACTCTCACTTTCCTCATTGTATTCAAAATTTCTAAGGTATCCTAAGGGATTGTATAATTATTCCTAAAATATAAGGTTGTAAGAGGCCTCACTGTGTATGTAGCTAGGCATGTTTAAAATGGTTTTTAAACTAGAGAATGGTTTGGACTTTGGTAGGTTTTTGACATGATTTATTTGAAATTTGGAATGAGATCAAATGGTTTTGGACCTGAATTAAATCATGAAATTGGACTTTAAATTTTAAATTTTGACATGGGGAATTATTTTTTGAGATTAAGAATGGAATGGGTAGCATAATGATTCTAAATGAGACAAGGATTTTTTAAATTAGAACACATCATACCAAAAAATGACTAATGATGGTTTGTAATAGTTGAGCATCATAACACCTTAGTGTGTAAATGTGCAAGGATGTGTTTTGAAATGTTTTATTATAGAACTTCATGTATTTTTTTTTAATGTGGTTTTGAACATAGCACTGGTTTCAAAAAATTAATCAAGCAATCACGAACATAACTTAGAAATTGACATGAGTTTACAGCTTAATGACTGAGTTTGGGATAGCCAAATTTAAATTAAGATTACAAAATAGGTTAGTCCATTAATTAGTGAATAAAATAAATAAAAAACACAAATAAATATCATATTAATCTTACTCCCTCAATTGTAAAATTTCAATGAAGTAAAGATCAAATAAAAGAGCATAAACTAGACAAGTTATACCTTTCTTATGAACTTCTCTTCAAGGATGATCCATAAGATGTGGATATGGAGATAAAGATATTTTAAAATTTTATTGAAAAAAGGCAACCATCACCTCCCAAATCACCATTTATATTGGTTTGTTAATGGATTAGAAGAATTGGTGAATCTTTTAGAAGGATTTATGTATTATATCTTTGCACTAAAAAGTCTGGAGGGTCACTTCGAAGGTTCAAAAGACAGTTCCATTTTTCCCGAAAGGCAGAAAGGCCAAGTCAAAAAATACGAGGGGCTTCTTTTCAAAGGAATGGTCCATTACAATTTTTTCGAAGGGTATGTGCCCTTCGGGAAAGTATGCTTTCAGAAAATCTGAAGCGCATGTACCCTTCAAAAGGGTCATTGACAAAAATCCCGAAGGGCACCTACCCTCCAAGAAGGCTCACTTCAACATTGGAAGGGACGTTTGTAGAAACCCTAAGGGCATGTGCCCTTTGGGAAGGTACATTTACAACATTCTCGAAGGGTATGTACCCTTCAGGAAGTTACTCTACAATGTTGTCGAAAGAACAAGACGGAAGGAAGAGGAAATGAACAAGCAAATGGTTTGGACAAAAAGTCTGAAAGAATTCCTTCAGACAATTTGTCCAAAGGAATTCCTTTGGAAAAGGTAAGACAAGGGAGAGTCTTAGATAATTCCCTCAGAGTTTTTGTCTGCATGAAAGTGGAAAATATAAAAGTCCGAGCAAAAGATAGTAAGGTCCGAAGAGATGAACAAATCAAGGGAATAATCCCGAGAAAAGTCCAAGGGAGATGCAATTCCTGTGCGGAAAAGACCCGATAAAAATAAACAGAAACAAGTCTTCGACAACTCCTACAAACAAATTGTCTAAGGGAAATTGACTGTGCAAAAATGCCCGTTAAACACCTCACTTCATATTGAAATACACAGGAAAAATCCACATGAAGATCACCAAGGGAATAGACATAGAAAGTCACAGACTTTTTGTCCAAGTAAATCAAGGAGCAAATAGAGCCGGAAAAGCCATGGACAGATTAAGCCAAGAGACATGCATGCACAAAATCAAAGAAAACAAGAATAGAAAACCGGGAAATAGATTCAATTTGAATACATCTCTCGTTTATCAAGATCCTTATCCATACAAGCATGTGCTATTTTTAGTGGACTGGTCAAAGCTTCTGTTGACTGTTTGACCTAAATCATGCTTCTCCTTGGTGTTCATGCAATTCAAAGCTTTCAAACGTTCTAGCAGTTCAAACGAAATTCTAAATCTAGCATTAGTGTGGATTTCATGCATGCATAAGATTAGTCCAAGCTTGAGCCCACCGTCTATTTTCAACGCAAGAGGCTTTCAATGCAAGACAAAAGACAAATTTAGAAGGCTTTGTTATCTTGGCATAACAAGAGTTGGACTTGTTTAATGTAAAGGTTGATCTTTCTCTTCTATTTTCAACGCTACCTCTTGGCTGAAGTATTCTTTTCTATATATGTTGGCTTTTCAGCTTTGAAATGTATCTCTCTTTTCGCAAGACAACTTCTACCAAAGATTGTGCTGTAACATTTTTCAGAATTAGTAAGAAAAAGACTGTTTTCAATTTCTAGGAACTAGTTTAGTGTATTTTTATCATTGATTTGCACACATGATAGAATATTTCTTCCTTGTCAAATCTTGATCCTTACCTAGTTACTAGCTGGTCATTATATGCAGGTCATGTTCAGTATTTAAACGTCTTTTGACTTAGTTTACAATGGATGTTAGTCGATGTTAGTGCCTTCAATCAGGTCTATTTGACCATTTCCTTCAAGCTTAGATCATTAGACATAAATTTTTCGCAAAATACTTATGCATATTGATTAATTGGAGTTGAAGTTCAGCATTTTCCTTGTCTGAATCAGTGTTTTAGGAGCTCTAATTGAGTGGATCAACCAATCATTCAGGTGTATCACAATCATTAATTAGGATTTTTTTCAAGTTTCTTTCTCCCTTTTCTTAGACAACTTGTAGTGTATAGTAAGATCCCAATTGATACATCAAAGGGAGCTAGCCCTTAGAATCTAGAGACTCAATCCACTGATTAGGTCACCCACAACCTAGGATTGTTTTCATGTTTCAGCAGACTGTGAAGGCCTAAAACTACCTTCACAAGGGTGCAAGTCTGATTGACAACAGTTTTTGGTATGCCCGACGGGATCACGAGAAAATTCTTAGCATATTTGAAGAAATTTTGTAGCATAAGAAGATATCATCTAGTTGTAGAGCTCATAGCATCATTCAACAGCTCTTTCATGTCAAAGGTTACCACAAGGTCAGCAACTAAAGGTACTCCTTTTGAATTTTTATCATATAAGAGACAGGTTTAAGAGGGCAAAACCATATCCTCAAAAGCAATATTTGCCTCCTGGTCAGCGTATTGTTCTAAGCACTCCAATCTCCACTACCCAAATGGCCATTAGAAATCAAATGTTTGCTCCATTCAATAGAAGTAGCCCACTGAATTTAGCCCAATTTGATGATATTCCAGTGTCTGCCCTCAAGAGCATTCCATTCTTCTCAGGAAAATCAAACAACCTCTATTGAGCATATCCAAGATGTTGCTAATCTCTGTTTAGTCCATAATGTTGTTGAAAATAATGTTGTTATTAGATTGTTGGCTACCTCATTCAAAGGAAAAGCATTGCAATGGTATAGAAATCTACCATTTAATTCCATTGCCACCTCGGATGAATTGGGCACAGCGTTAGTCAAGCAATTTGAGGACAAAGCTGATCATCTTTCTTTGGTAGAGCAATTGACTGCCATAACAAAGGCTCCTCATGAATTCATGTCTGATTTTAACCTTAGATTTCAAAAACATGGATTAGGATACCTGAGTTGATTAGGCCATCCTTTCAATATGCATTTTTGTATTATTTGAAAGCTCTTAATTCTGACATTAATGTGATGATACAGTCAATGGGTGGTACTACGTTGCTGCATGCTTATGAGATTGCAATAAGGGAAGAAAATAGTTTGATGCAAGCTGGTAAACTTTCTCCAAGACCTCAAATGCCTATATTTTCATAAATAAGTTCTATACCAGCCTCGGAAGTTTCATCTTTGGCTCCTATTCCACAACCTCAACCTCAAATTGCAGCCTCTACTAGTCAAAATAGTAAGATAGGAGAGTTGAAAAGTTTGCTATAGTCCTTTGGGAATGAAATAGTACAGCTCAAGAGGCAACAATTTCAGTCTAATAGGCCTTATCAACAACAAAATCAGAACACCTATCAGCCCTTCAAAGATCAAAGGCCTCTTTATTAGGGTTTCAGAGAGAATAGACCACCATATCAAGCACAAAGAGCCATAACTTTAGCTAAGCCATATGTTGCTCTTGATCCTAATGCTCCTTCCACTTCAAAAGCCATTGTTCCCACCCCATCTCAAAACAACTTGGTGCAGGATGCGGGTTGTCTGCCCTCAAATCTCAATGATGCTCAACATCAAGCCTTGGTCTCACAAAACATCATGCCACAGATGACACAAGAAGATTTTTCTTTTCAAGGAGGTCAATACCAAGATACAGGCTTGGCATCACAAGGAGAGACTGAACAAGGATAGCCTGATGCCATTAATGTTAATTGGCGAGTAGATGATCATGTTGTTTTTTCTCAAAGTGTTGGAACTAATAATTCAAGTGGTCAAGTTGCAGCTGTAACTAGAACTAAAAAGAGAGCCATTGAAAAGGCTCAAGAGGTGACAAATGCTTCATGTACTCCTCATGTTGTTTCTAAAAGTGCAAAAGAATAGCGTGTTGTCCCTACAACTCAAAAAACTCAGAATACTGAGGTTAGTAAAGTCCATCAACCACCTTTAATTCGTGAACAACCAGTGCTTCAGAAGGTACAACCAAAGGTTAGTGGATTTTATTTTAGTATAGTAGATCAAATGAAGAAGTCTAACATCAGCATTAGCATGTGGGATTTTCTTTCAATTCCATGACAAAAGGATAAGCTTATCCAAGAGTTTTCAGCGCTTGAATTGTCTCCAAAACTAGTTGAGAAATAAGGGGTTGTCTTGACTAATTCAGATTAGCCAACTAAACAACGACAACAAACAAATAAGATGATAAAGGTTGACAAAACTGAGGTAAAATCAAAGAAAACTCCTTTCTACCTTTCTTTGATAGTAGGTGATACTTTGGTTCATAATTGTATGGTGAATAGTGGAGCTAGTAGTACAATCATGCCTAAACAGATTGCAGATAAGTTTGGGCTTGTTTATGAACCAAATACTAAAGGAGTATTGCAATTGGATGGGTCACCAATGAAGATGGTAGGCATCATCAAGGATCTGAAATTGAATTTACATGCATGTCCTAATGTTACTATTCAGCAAGATGTTGGTGTGGTAGATTTGCCTCCCTACTTTGCTATGTGTCTTTCAAAGGATTTCATCTCAAAGATTGGAGGATATTTATCAACTGATTGAACCTTTTGTTGTTCAAAACTAGGTATGGTACCAAGGTAACAATTCATGCTGAGCCTATTGCATGTTTTCATATGGAGCCATATATGCCAAGTGTTGTGAATACTAATTGTATCATCTTATTAGATGTGCTAGAAATTAGTGATGTAGAAAAAGAATCACCTTTAGATGGAATTCCAAATTTGTTTCTTGATGAGTGGGCTTCTACCTTGCATGAGCATGATCCTTATAAGCTAATTGAAGAAGGTGGTCTTGGTGTGTATTGCCTTCATGAGAATGATGCACTAATTCCAGTCATTGTCAAAGAAGATGAGTCTAATGAAGGTTTGTGAAAATTGTACTTTGATGGATCAAGAAATAAGCATGAAACCGGAGATGGAATGATGCTGGTTTCTCCAACACAACAAAGGTATTTCTCTTCTATTAAGTTTTAGTTTAGTTGTTCAAACAATGTTTTTGAGTATGAGGCACTAGTTCATGGTTTGCAGTGGGCTAGGAAGATCAAAGTCAATTATTTACAAGTGTTTGGTGATAGTGAGCTTGTAGTCCACCAAGTAAGAGGCTTGAATGTATGTAAAAATTTGTTACTTAAATCTTACAAACATAGAATCTGGGATTTACTTGAAGATTTTCAGGCTTTTAACATTCAGGCAATACCAAGAGATAAGAATAAACACGCTGATAGGTTGGCTGCTGTTGGAGCATAATTTAGTATTCCAGTTGATGTAAAAAATGAAAAAATTCAGTCACATAAATGTGGTTGTAAGGCCTTCTATTCCAGATAATCATGAGAATTGACAAGTATTCCAAGATGACAATCAAATTGTGAGATTTTTGCAGGAAGAGGCTGAGTTTTATTCAAGAAACCAATCAAAACATTTGCAACAGTATGGTGATCAAATTGTGCAACTAAAAACGAATAAGCTGCCCAAAAGACTGGTCACACTTGAAAACATTTTCAGTGGAAATGATGAGCTAAGAAAAGAGAAGTCATCCTTGTCAACAAAGGAAGAGCACTATGCCATTGTAGAGATTGCAGCTGGTAAGATTTTGATGTTGGATAGGGTATGCACTCCTTCACATAAGAAAGCTTTCATTGAGTTATGCACAAATTTTGCTCATATATTTGCATGGCAGTATAGTGATCTCAAAGGTTTTGATCTAAGTTTGGCTCAACACACCATTGAGTTAGAGGAGGAAACTAAACCAATGAAACAAAGACAAAGGCCCATCAATCCAAAGCTTGAGTCTTTGATGAGAACTGAGTTTCACAAGCTCATAGAGTTAGCTATTATATTTCCAATCAAGCACTCAACTTGGGTGGCCAATCTTATTCCAGTACGGAAGAAGAATGGTGAGATTCGTTTGTGTGTTGACTTTCATGATTTGAACAGGTCTTCACTTAAAGATCACTATCCGTTGTCATTAATGGAACAAATTTTATAGCTTGTTGCAGGTTTAAAAAGGTTTTTTTTGTTAGATGAATATAGTGGCTACAATTAGATTTTGGTCAAGGAAGAAGACCAATTTAAGAAAGCCTTCACAACTAAGTGAGGGACATTTGCATACAGAAAGATGCCATTTGGTTTGTCTAACGTTGGAGCAACATTTCAGAGAGCCATGGCTATGGCATTCCAAGGCCTTCTTAACAGGTTTGTACTCGTTTATTTAGATGATATAACAGTGTTTTCAAAGAATGCAGAAGATCACATGGTTTATCTTAAGCAAGTGTTCGAGAGGTGTAGGCAATTTGAGGTATCGCTAAATTCCCAAAAGTGTATTTTCTCGGTTCATGAAGGTAAGCTTCTTGGACATGTTTCAAGGTATGGTTTAAGCATAGAACCTGAAAGGGTAAAATCTATTCTTGAACTTTTTTTGTCTAAGCACAAAAGTTTTTGCAAAGTTTCTTTGGAAAAATCAATTTTATAAGGAGATATATTTCAGATTTTGCCATTTTAGCTAAGCCACTTACAGCTATGCTTAAGAAAAATCAGAACTTCAACTGATCCAAAGGAGTAAAGAGTTTTGAAGATATTAAGAAGGCCATAACTAGTGCTCCTACAATTCTAAATCCATATTTCACGAAAGATTTCACTTTGTACACTTATGCTAACATGGACACCATTTCAAGCATTCTTATGTAGCAGAATCATGGGTCATTGCAGCAGCAACCAGTAGCTTTCTACAGCCAAGGCTTGAAAGAGTATGAAACAAGTTTCAGTTATAAGATCTCTTAAAAAGTTTAAACACTTGTCTAATAATAAAATACATCTAATAGTTGCCCATCCAAGCATCAAAGAGTTTCATTTGAACAAGGATATAAATGAGAAGAGCGCTGGTTGGATAACCAAAGTAATGGAATATGACGTGAAAATTAAGGTCACAAAGCTGGTTAGAGGCAAAGGATTGTGTGAGCATCTAGCACAAGACTTGCAAGAGGCTAATGAGCTTGTTTTGGTGTCAAATGATGAAGAGGTTGTAGTTGTTCATATCTCACCTTCCAATTGGTTTCATGACTTGGTAAGCTATCTCCAACATGGTATTTGCCCTTCTCATCTAAGTGGTTCAAAGAGAAGATATTTCAGATTGCAATCAATTCCATTTTTGCTTATTGATGGTGTTTCGTTAAAGAAGGATATCAATGGAATGTTGTTAAAATGTGTAGAGCCAAGCCAAACTCAAAAATTGCTTAAAGAATTCCATGATAGACATGGTGAACACTTTTCTGCAAGAACTACAACACTTAAGATCATGAAATGTGGGTACTATTGGCCTAGTATATTTGGCAATTGCCATGCATGGATTAGAAAGTGCAAATAGTGTGCTGTGTTTGTAGGAAAAGTGAAGCTTGCAGCCTTACCTCTTCAGCCAATTGTAGTAGATCAACGCTTTGTTCAATGGGGATTGAACTTCATTGGTCTCATTAATCCTCCTTCAAGTTTAGGGCATAAATGGATTCTAACGACTACAGATTACTTCACGAGTTGGCCAGAAGCAGTAATGTTCTTGATTTCTATGAAGGTTTGCTTACTAGGTTTGGAGTTCCTTCAACTATCATTTCTGACAATGCAATGGCTTTTGTGGGATCTAGGATTAGCCAATGCGTTGTCCAACACAGAGTTTATCTCAGCGCTTCATCGAACTATTATCCACAAGGAAATGGCCTTGTTGAATCTACGAGCAAGAACCTTTTGAGGATCATAAGGAGGACTATTGAAGACAATCAGAGGTCATGGCATCTCAAACTAAAGTTAGCTCTATGGGATGATAGGATCACCTACAAGAGGTCAATAGCCAACTCCCCTTACAAGCTAGTATATGGTAAGGAAGCAAGGTTACCCGTTTCTCTTGAATTTCCAACTTTAGAACTAATGCATCAGCTTGAATTGTTGGAGAATGAGCCTACGAAAATCAAGTATGTTGAGCTTATGGCGCTGGAAAAGACAAGAAATCAATCCATGCTAGCCATGGAAATTCATCAAGCACAGGTAAAGAGAACCTTTGACAAGGGAGCTTCTTCACGAAGTTTAGAAGGAGATTTGGTCCTCAAATGGGATGAGGATTGAGCTAAACTAGGAAGGCACACAAAATTTGATTCCCTTTGGAGTGGCTCATACACGATCTCCAGCTGTAAATCCCACAATGCCTTCCAACTTGCAAAGATGGATGGCCAATAGCTTCCAATCCCAGTCAATGGGATACATCTGAAACATTGTTATTGAAGAGCAAAGCTCCATGTACATAGTTTGTTTTGCTTTCCTCCAAATGTTGTTCAAGCACAGTAGTTTCTTTCAGTTTTGTTCCAATAAGTGCTTGTTTGCACTTTTGCTTTGATGAGTTAGTTTTTCTATTTTCGTGTGTTTCCCTTCTCATTTTTAAGGATGAAGGTTATCTCACAGTTGGATGAAAGAGATTTTTCAGTCATGGGCCAGATTTGCCATTGTTTTATGAGTTCAAATGTCGTGTATATGATCTAGTCCTCAAGCATAGCAGGCATGCTTCCCAGCAGAATCGTCAAAATGTTGACAATTTTGACCCTATAGGTCAAATTGTCACCCCTACTATTCGAAGCTTTTTATGTCATTACAGTGGAAAGATCCAAATAGGTTTTCCAAGGTGTTCAGAGCAATTGCAAGGCAGAAGAAGCTAAATGTTTGAAGTGCTTTACTTGCTTAGTGCAAATCGGGTTTTGGGAAGTGCTTTACCGGCTTAGTACAAATCAGGTTTCTCAATTGACTTTACTTATAAAATTTCAACAAGCGGAAGCAAGTCAGGACCAAAACACTGATTTACTCTTCCTAGAGCAAATCGGGTTCTCCAAGTCACTTATGAAGTTCCATCAGCAGAAGTAATGCAGGTTCCCAATCCCAATTTACTCTTCTCAGTGCATTTCGGGTTTTTGGCATCTCAATGCTTACTTCGGGTTTTCGGCACCCAAAGTCTTCCACTATGAAGAACCCGAAGTCTTTACCGCTTGAAAGTCCAAATAACACTGCCCAAGACCTTTTCGGGTTTATTTTGCCTCATTACTAGTTCAAGTTTTCTACTTCGGGGTTTCGCTATTCAGTTGTTTGCATAAAAAAATCCTAAGTCTTCCTTGGTCAAAAGCCCGAAGGACTTTTTCAAGCAATGGAAGGACCTTTTTCATAATCCCGAAGGGTCTCTTCCAAACTTTCTGAAGGGACTAATATAGAAATCCCGAAGGGTAGGTGCCCTTTAGGAAAGTTCAAAGGACAAGTCTGGAGGGTCACTTCGAAGGTTCAAAAGACATTTCCATTTTTCCCGAAAGGCAGAAGGCCAAGTCAAAAAATCCGAGGGGCTTCTTTTCAAAGAAACGATCCATTACAATTTTTTCGAAGGGTCCTTCCAGAAAGTACATTTTCAAAAAATCCGAAGGGCATGTACCCTTCGGAAGGGTCATTGACAAAAATCCCGAAGGGCACCTGCCCTCCAAGAAGGCTCACTTCAAGATTGGAAGGGACATTTGTAGAAAATCGAAGGGCAGAGGCCCTTCGGAAAGGTACATTTACAACATTCCCGAAGGGTATGTACCCTTCGAGAAAGTTACTCTACAATGTTGTCGAAAGAACAAGCTGGAAGGAACAGGGAATGAACAAGCAAATGGTTCAGACAAAAAGTCCGAAGGAATCCCTTTGAAAAAGGTAAGACAAGGGAGAGTCTTAGATAATTCTCGCGGACCTTTTGTCCACAAGCAAGTGGAAAATATAAAAGTCCATGCAAAAGACAGTAAAGTCCAAAGAGATGAACAAATCAAGGTGTTAGGTTGTGGAGCTAAAAGCTTCAGCTACTTGCAAACAGAAGGAACAGGAAGGTTGCTGAGATCCAGGAGAACCGGCGTCGGCAGCAGGACCGATGTCGGTCGTGACCCAGTGCAGAAGGCCACCGGCGACGGCAGGGAGTTGGCCGGCGTCGGCAGAACCAGACTAGCAGGGACCGACGTCGGTCGCCTGTGTGTTCCAGAACTGCTCGTTACACGGACAGTTAGTTAAGTGAACGAAGTGTTTGCATGTAAAGGCCAGTTAGAGTCTTTCGCTGCGAGGATAATTGTCTAAATCAAGAGTCTAAGTTATTGTTTAAGTGAGGGATCTATTTATAGACCCATTGGCATGTATTGTATATGCATAAGATAAAGAAGGCAAGGAAGTACCTTCTGTGTGTGTGTATGATCATTGAGTTGCAGGTTGTTGCAAGCTCATAGGAGATCCACATGTGAGTATGGTATGTTGAATTGCAGGTTGCAGGTTCATGAGAGATCAGCTTGAAGTGCTATCGAGTGCTTGGTGTACTGGCAGGGTTATTACTGACTAGTTGGAGAGGTGAACACCAATTCGGTTTGTGAGTTGGTTGTTGGGACCGTTTTTTGTGTAGGAGAGTGTGTGAGAAGAATTACTGAACACTTGAGGTGTGGCAAACCTCTGTAAGGTGAAAGAGTGTGGCGGCTCTTTGTTGTATTCTTTTCTGTATAGTGTTAATACAAGATAGTGTATTGTCTCTCATATTCTGTGTTATTGGTGAATTCTAGTTACTTGTGCTTCTGATTATTTTCGCATATTTAATTGCTTATATATATTTGGTAATCATACTGTGCTCTTTCTGAGGAGCAAGATCCAACAAGAGGAATCAGAACAGAGGTGTGTTTGTTCTTGGACTTCCCTGACAAGTGGTATCAGAGCTTCAAGTTGGAATACTAACAGATTGGATTAGATCTGGTTAGTGTGTTTTGATTACAGGTACTCACAGGGTTTCTGTTTGAGTGGGAGTTGAGCAATGACAGAAGACAGTAAGCTACGAATGGAAAAGTTTAATGGCAAGAACTACCAATAGTGGAAGATGCAGATTGAGGATTATCTGTATCAAAAAGATTTGTACTTACCGTTGGGAGGGGTTAGTTGCAAACCCTCGGATATGAAAGATGAAGAATGGGAGGTTCTTGATCGGAAGGCTCTGGGATCTATTAGATTGAGTCTTGCATCATCTGTGATCTCCAGCTTATCACAGTGTAAAACAACGGTTGAGTTGATGGAATCTTTGGCAAATTTATATGAAAAACCCTCAGCTTCTAATAAAGTATTTCTTATGAAGCGTTTATTTAATTTGCAAATGTTGGAAGATGGATCTGTTCATAGCCATCTTAGTGATTTCCATGGTTTAGTAAACCAACTAAGTTCAATCAATATTGTATTTGATGATGAAATTAGAGCTCTCTTAATTTTGTGTTCATTACCTGAAAGTTGGGAAGGTTTGGTAATGGCAGTTTCTAATATTGTGTCTCCTTCAAAAGTCTTAAAAGTGGATGATGTTGTGAGTGTAATCTTGAACGAAGAGATACGCAGGAATAGCACAGGTGAATCATCAAGAAATGCTTTGAGTGTTGAAGCCAGAGGAAGGCAAAGAGAAAAGATAGAGCATGGGAGATCAAGGTCCAAAACAGGCAAGAGATCCAAGTCCAGGTATGGCAGAATAACCTGCTGGAAGTGTGGAAAGCAAGGGCACTTAAAGAGAGATTGCAGATCGGGTACAGATCAGCATGAAGAACATGAAGAAGAAGCAGATGTTGCAGATTACGCTGCACGGGATGCTCTGGTATGTTCTTTGGATAAAGTAGAATCTTGGGTTTTAGATTCTGGTGCCTCTTTTCATGCATCCCCACATAGAGAATTTTTTCATGAGTATGTCCAGGGAGATTTTGGAGAAATTTATGTAGGGGATGGTAAGCCTTGTCAGATTGTTGGCAAAGGGAAAGTGAAGCTGAAATTGCAGACAGATAACACATGAGTGTTAAAGGAAGTCATGCACGTCCCAGTTCTGGAGCGGAATTTAATTTCTGTTAGAAGTTTGGGTGATGAGGGTTGCACAGTAACTCTCACAGCGGACTTTTGGAAGGTTACCAAGGGTACACTTGTTGTAGCTAGAGGTAAGAAAGTAGGTACGCTTTATCTATCTACTTGTACTACTGATTCTCTTTCTGGGTTTTCTACTTCAGCTGTAAATTCAGAGATGTGGCTTGATAGGCTTGGTCACACAGATAAGAAAGAGATGCTTGTTCTTGAGTCAAAGGATATGCTTTCGGATTTGGAAGGTATGGATCGTGGTTTCTGTATGCAGAAGAAGAAGATAACGTTTCTTGAGGAACCCGATGTTAGTGACAAGAATATGAAAGCCTTGTTTTTTAAGGAGAAGATGACGGACAGAGTTCAGCACAAGATGCAGAAGAATTCTGAGCAGAGCAAGGGTGATTTGGACAAAGATTTGATCCAAAAAGAGCTCGCAGGAAAAAGTCAGGTCTCATTAGAAAAACACAGAGACCGACGTCGGCAGGAAAACTGGCGTCGGCGTCCAGACAGGGACCGACGTCGGCTATGTGCAGACCGACGTCGGTGACTCAGGGCAGATATTGACTGGCGTCGGCCAGGGGAAATCGACGTCGGCAAGGTGGCAGTCGCAGGGAACTGACTTCGGTCGTCTGCAGACTAAGATGTAACCGGCATCGGTTACTGAGACGAATTTTGGGTGGACAGCAAGCTGTCATGGAGTCTCAAGCGCCCATATGGAGGACTGAAGGTGTAAGTAAGTTCTTAAATTCGTCATTTCCCTTCTTTACACTACTTGTTGCTCACTTATGGCATAGGACCAGGAAGTTGTTGAAAAAGCAGAACAGGTAAATCCAGGAAACAGTGGGAGCTAGGCATGGATGAGGATGTGATTCCTTGGAGGATAACCAAACAGGTGTTTTGAGTGGAGTTGCCAGTTGGAAGTAAGCACTGAGAGACGAATGGATGTTCAGGATGAAGAAGAGCGGAAATGGATACGTGAGATGGAAGATCAGGGTATATGGTCTTGTATCGCTGCAGGGCAATGGAGTTTTGATCATTGTGTTTCTCTTTACCAGGTTGGATAGTATTAGCTACACTATCCTATTTCTATATGATGTGCTTGTTGCAGGGTTACATATACAGGTATTGTTGAACTAAAGGTAAAGCTAGTTCAGGTGTTTGTCATGGAGAATCTGGGAGCAGCAAGATTCTTTGGCATGAGTGTGTTGTAGAGACATGGTAGGTCATTTGTTGACTTTGTTTCAGGATGATTGTGTGAAACCGGTTAGCACGCCGATGGTTGGACAGTTCTATGAACAGGTGTCTTGATTCACATAATGAGGTTGAGTGCATGATATGTACTAAACCTGAGTTTTTCCCAGCAGTGGGAGTTGTCACAAGTTGGAGCCAATCCGAGAGAGAACCATTGGAGGATAGTTCAGTGGATTCCTACAGGGACTAGCAGCAGGTGCACATGCTACGCAGGTTCGGGTTAATTTCTACATGGTTGTAGATGTGGATGTGGCAGGGGATTTGGATGACAGGTTTTGCACTACAGGTTTTTTTGTGGTGGTTGGTCTTCAAGAATGATCTTGAGGAGGGATACAAAGCTAAGGGAACAAATTAGACTAAGTACAAGTACAGGTACAGGTTGCAGCATTTTATCTCCAAGTGGGAGATTGTTAGGTTGTGGAGCTAAAAGCTTCAGCTACTTGCAAACAGAAAGAACAGGAAGGTTGCTGAGATCCAGGAGAACCGGCATCGGTAGCAGGACCGACGTCGGTCGTGACCCAGTGCAGAAGGCCACCGGCGACGGCAGGGAGTCGGCCGACGTCAACAGAACCAGACTAGCAGAGACCGACGTCGGTTGCTTGTGTGTTCCAGAATTGCTCGTTACACGGACAGTTAGTTAAGTGAACGAAGTGTTTGCATATAAAGCCCAGTTAGAGTCTTTGGCTGCGAGGATAATTGTCTAAATTAAGAGTCTAAGTTATTGTTTAAGTGAGGGATCTATTTATAGACCCAATGGCATGTATTGTATATGCATAAGATAAGGAAGGCAAGGAAGTACCTTCTGTGTGTGTGTATGATCATTGAGTTGCAGGTTGTTGCAAGCTCATAGGAGATCCACATGTGAGTATGGTCTGTTGAATTGCAGGTTGCAGGTTCATGGGAGATCAGCTTGAAGTGCTATCGAGTGCTTGGTGTACTGGCAGGGTTATTACTAACTAGTTGGAGAGGTGAACACCAATTCGGTTTGTGAGTTGGTTGTTGGGACCGTTTTTTGTGTAGGAGAGTGTGTGAGAAGAATTACTGAACACTTGAGGTGTGGCAAACCTCTGTAAGGTGAAAGAGTGTGGCGGCTCTTTATTGTATTCTTTTCTGTATAGTGTTAATACAAGATAGTGTATTGTCTCTCATATTCTGTGCTATTGGTGAATTCTAGTTACTTGTGCTTCTGGTTATTTCCGCATATTTAATTGCTTATATATATTTGGTAATCATACTGTGCTCTTTCTGAGGAGCAAGATCCAACAAGAGGAATCAGAACAGAGGTGTGTTTGTTCTTGGACTTCCCTGACACAAGGGAATAATCCTGAGAAAAGTCCAAGGGAGATGCAATTCTTGTGGGGAAAAGACCTAATAAAAATAAACAGAAACAAGTCTTAGACAATTCCCACGAACAATTGACTGTGCAAAAATATGCATTAAACACCTGACTTCATATTGAAATACACAGGAAGATCACCAAAGGAATAGACACAGAAAGTCACGGACTTTTTGTCCGAGTAAATCAAAGAGAAAATAGAGTCGGAAAAGCCATGAACAGATTAAGTCAAGAGACATGCATGCACAGGATCAAAGAAACCAAGAATAGAAAACCGAGAAATATATTCAATTTGAATACATCTCTCGTTCATCAAGACCCTTATCCATGCAAGTATGTGCTATTTTTAGTGGACTAGTCAAAGCTTCTGTTGACTGTTTGACCAAAATCATGCTTCTCCTTGGTGTTCATACAATTTAAAGTTTTCAAACGTTCCAGCAGTTCAAACGAAATTCTAAATCTAACATTAGCGTGGATTTCATGCATGTGAAAGATTAGTCCAAGTTAGAGTGCACAGTCTATTTTCAACACAAGAGGTTTTCAATGCAAGACAAAAGACAAATTTAGAAGGTTTTGTTATCTTGGCATAACAAGAGTTGGACTTGTTTAATGTAAAAGTTGATCTTCCTCTTCTATTTTCAACACCACCTCTTGGTTGAAGTATTCTTTTCTATATAAGTTGGTTTTTCAGCTTTGAAATGTATCCCTATTTTGGCAAGACAACTTCTGCCAAAGATTGTGCTGTAACTTTTTTCAGAATTAATAAGAAGACTGTTTTCAATTTCTAGGAGTTGGTTTAGTGTATCTTTGTCATTGATTTGCACACGTGATAGAATATATTTTCCTTGTCAAATCTTGATCTTTACCTAGTTACTAGCTGGTCATCTTATGCAGGGCATGTTATGTGTTTAAACGTCTTTTGGCTCAGTTTACAGTGAATGTTAGTGGCTGTTAGTGCCTTCAATCAGGGCTATTTTACCATTTCCCTCAAGCTTAGATCAATTTATTTGAAAGTCAACCCTTAATGAGTTTTAAGTGGGTGCTTTTGAAATATTTTCCCTCCTCAATTGGAACACTACCCGTGGGAGATGATGAAGGGAAAAGGGATATAAAAGAACTAGCAATCTAATTTTGGGACCACCTATTATCATGCAGTCAAATTTCTTATTGTAAAAGCACGTTTGCTTGAGCAATTAGCTTGGAGGACGAAAACCCTCGCTTTAGTATTAAAAGACATAAACCCTTCATACTCATTGGGTGTTATCATTTAGAGATCACATTGGACTTCAAAATCATCTTTCAGCGTCAAGGTCGTCAAGAAAGGGCAACGCATCAGATTTCTCAATTGTGGCAGTTGAGCGACCCACTTCGGAGGGTCTTGGAAGGGGGAATGCAGTGGTAGGGCTGCATTTTGAGCAGCGATCAGCAACAAATCTGGGTTCTTGGGGTCAGCGTAGCAATTCCCCTTTGTGGCGAGTTCTTTCTAGGGTTTGGATTAGCCATTCCAACATATTTGGTTGGAGGAAAGTCCAATTTTTTTCCTCATCAATTGAATAATATTTTGTAATATTTTCAGACCTTAAGTAGATGTAAAACTCAGGGTTTTGATTTAAATAAATATTTTGAATATTCTATAATTTTTATGAGGGTTTCTATGAGCAAAAATAATTATTTTTATGCATGAATAATTCATTTTCAGAAGTCTACCATTTATGACTAGGGTTTCTATAAAAATCAGAATTTAATGTGTCCTGTATAAAGGTTTGCTGGAAAACCCAAATTGTTCTAAATTGTCCGGAAATGGGACATTACAATACTTCCCTTCTTTTTTGTGAGCGTAAGCAAGTTTTAGAACCAAACAAGTTAAAAGCTTTTATGCTTGAGTTTCTTATAATGTTGCTTTGCAATGTGTTCTTTTAGTTGTGATTGTGTTGTAGTACTCTAATACATTTCTCATCTAACATATCAAGTGTGTGCAGACAAGCCACATAAAGTTCTTCATCAACGACAATGCCATGTAATGAAATGTTCAAAGGAGGTAATTCAACTTCTAAGGGTAAGACGAATTTGGCGCTGTAGTCTAGGGAGAAGGGAGTTTACCTGGTGGCAGTCCTAATAACAGTGCGGTATGCCCTTAATGTAGGGTAAAGCTTAAAGTGTCGATCAATTTAAAACTTGCAGATAGTTTGTTTTAGGATTTTACCCAGGATTGTTTGTGAATTCGGCTTGTCCATTTCATTGTGAATGATAGCGCATGGAAAATTTGAGTACACTTGAACTTAGAATAAAGGTCTCTCATGGTTTTGTTTTTTAGATTTCCACCATTGCTAGGAACTCAGTGATGAAAATTGTTTAATGTCGATCCTCAGGGGTAATTAGAATTTGATTGTATCCAAAAAAAATCATCCATGAGAGAGCATCTCATAACCAGCGATAGAATCGACTATGGCTTCAATTGAAGGTAGAAAACAAAAGCTTTACAACATGCAACATTATTATTTCTATCCATATACGAATAATCATAGTGAATTTTGTGCACATGAGGCCAATTTTAGAAACCCATTTAGAATAAACCACAGGTTTAATGAATTTGGTATCTACTAGCTTTTTGATATGCTTATAGCATAAGTTGGAATTTTTTTAATGGAATTTGCATTGCTTTTAGTGGATAGATCTGCATCGTTATACGTAACAATGTTATGGACTACAATTTTAGGGAATCCCTGCCATATTGGTGTAATCCCAGGGAAACATGTCTTTGAATTCTAAAAGTTAGGCTTTGTAAGTTTATTTTTCTTCTAGGGAATGTGATAAAATGTGAGGTTTTTCTTTGGTGCCTAGGTTGACATCTATTGTGCCTTCCATGAACATAGATTTTCCACCTTCGAAGTGATAGGGGGATCAGTGGTAAGTCTTGGATACCTTTGGTTTTAGTATCATTGATGTCAACAAAATGATCAAATCTAGAGGGCATCGTACTCAAATACCTTATCTTTTAATGTTGACAAGGTATTTTTGCTTCTCTAGCATTAAGGAGCTCAAGGATAGCCTCATCACTAGGTAAGATAGGTAATGGGCCATCATACTCAATGTTGACTTAAGTCAATTTATTGTGCACTAGAGCAATCAATTTCTTGCTTGACTTGTCAAACATCGGTAAGTTTTGCATTCATTTTTTCTGTTTGGGATTCAGTGGGAAATTTGAGGTCTGCATGTACATGTTTGATCAGAATGTTGGGGTGAATTTTGAGGTCAGGAAGAAGATTGGATGTTGTTTGAATCTTATTGAATAGGTTCAATTGGGGCCAAGTTTCCCTCCATGTCATTTGACCTAAAGGTTGTGAAAACTCTGTAATGTTTCTTTGATGTTCCCTGAAAATTGAAGCTATCGTTGCCATGGGGGGCATCAGATTCACAATTGATTTGTACCATGTTGGCCTAACTATGAAGGCATGCATTTCTTGCAACTATTTTTGGTAGTGAATGACATCTATATTAAAGATATTAAACATTCACTAATTAAGTATTAGTTAATGTATGTTATTTATGTATAACTTCCTCACTTGTATATGTAACTTCTTTATGCTTAATAAGTGATGGACACACGTGAGTATGTCAGTGTGTTGTGTGCCTTCCATTTCTCTTCATTCTTTCTTTTAGCCTTGTGAACATTGTTATCAAAACAGGGATTTGAAGAAGCCCTAGTTGGGTATGAATTGTAGAAAAGAGAAGAGTTCATGCAGAGGTTGCTCGAGCTAGGGCACAGGCAGGAGGAAGACGTCACGATTTGAAGATCAATGACATTTTTGCAAAGGAACAAATCTACAGGGATGTCATGGACAAGGAGGACGATCATGTTAGGGCATGGGAAGACAAAAGTGTAGAAGTTCAGCCGCAATTTAAAGTTGTGAAGACTAGGAAGACCAAAGCCCTGAGCATGAACCATAAAGAAATACAAAGAACTCAAGCAAACAAAAAATAACACGTGACAATAAAGGAACATAAGTGCAGACAAGATCAACAAATCGGGATTTGCAAATCAAATAGCTCGCACTAGGGCAGAATTAAAATTTCCACCATCGGATTTTTGTAGATAGAAAAATACGATCTAGCTTACAAGGTTGCAAACCGGAAAAATCTTATTTTTTTGAGAAATTTACATGTTTTTGTAATGTTGTGACACCTTGTACACAATTTGTGGTGTGATTTCCATAGTTTCTACATCATTCTCATGGGCAAGAAGCTACAAATCATTTTCATGAGCAGACAACGTTGCAATTAAAAAACCTAAAAATGGCCAACATTTAGAATTTGGTTATACCAAAGGCACAAAAATTGACTGGTTAGAACTATAACGTCTATAATCACAAGATACTCATGATTGTGAAGTATCAATATTGCAATCAAGTTATTCTCAAAAAGGAATTAAGACCTGCTATGAATTCTTCTGACTATGACAAATGTCATGAGGAGGCTCTTCTGCTATTAAAATTCTTTGTTTTAGATGATTTAATCTTTGAGGTCTGGAATGCCATTGTGGCAAGTGATCTTTGGACTAGTCTTCAATACACGTATCAAACTTTAGAGAAAAGCTAAGTCATGTACTTGAAGAATATGGTGTTCTCTGCAAAGATGGTTGAGGGTGGGTCCCTATCAAAACATCTTGGAATGAAAGATCTTTGAGACTAGCTCACTGCCATAAACAAAAAGGTGGATGATGATGACTTGGTTTCTCTTATTATGATCAACTTGACACCCTCCTATGAATTGTTTGTGGAGGCTTTATACTTGATGGCAGAAAGATAGACCCTAACTTTTGATCAAGTCAACTCCTATTTGCTGCAGAAAAAACGCAAGCAGACACAGACAAGTGGGTCCAACTTTGGATAAACAAAGAGTGCATCTGTTGTTCAATCAAAGGCGAAGTGGAAACATATCCCTAGTGAATCATCTTTCATCTAACAGGTGAAATGCTATTACTATCATAAAGCTAAGCATGTCAAAAAGTATTGTTGGAAGTGACTGTATGATCTTTCCCAACAAAGAGGTCAAGCAAATGTGGCAGCTATTGAAGATGAATGGGATTCTAAAGAAGAGTATGCTCGCATGGCATCATGCTCGGATGAAAATGCTACCACTTGCTAGTTTGATTTTGGTGCGTCTAGACATTTCATGGATCGTAAGGTATGTTATCTAAAAATTAATGAAAGTACAATTTTTTTATTCGATTTCGTTAGTTGATGGGCAACCACATACAATAGAGGGGATAAAATATATTTGCATAATGTTGAACAATTCTGGAAAATTCAATGTAAGGAATGTTAGGTATGTTCCTAGCATGAATAAAAATCTCGTCTACTAGTCAATTAATTGAAACTCCCAACATTATTGTGAATTTCTCTCAGAAGAAGAGTGTTGTGTTTGATGTGAAGTAGGGCAGGGTAGTTTCCCTAGGCATTGGGCAAGATGGCTTGTATAGGCTTGTTGACCCTACCACAATCAATTTACATGCATTAGTTGTGAAGGAAGACACCACTATACAGGATGTGCAGGAGGCTGAAATCCCTCAATTGAATACACCGTTAGTTGTGGAGGGAGACTTTAGTTGTGGAGGGAGACTTCATCATCAATTATGTGAGGAAAGATGAAATGCCTCAATCAAAGGCATTAGCTTGGAGGACCAGAAACAAGGTTGTTAATCTAGTAGAGCCTGTTCATTTTTCTCTCGCTTTTGACCATTTCATAGATCCTAAACTGCAGCGATATTCTAAAGAAAAAGGTAAACCTAAATGAGAGATTGCCATTGAAGTTGAATATGATGCCTTGATGAAGAACCATACCTGGGAGTTGGTAGATTTACCTCATGATAAACAACCCATTGGATGCAAATGGGTGTACAAATTTAAATGCAAAGTCGATGGTACTTGGGACAAGGACAAGGCCCATCTTGTTGTGAAGGGCATTTCACAATAAGAGGGAATAGACTAGAGGAGACTTTTGCTCCTACTGCGAAGATGGTCATCAAATTTTAGTTGTTTCTCTCCATAGCAACTCAGTTTAGATGGAAGGCATTTCAAATTGATGTAAAGAGCACTTTCTTGAACCGAGGTTTGGACGAGGAGGTCTACATGGCACAACCTAAAGGATTTTGGGTACCCAGTTGTGATCATCTGGTTTACAGGTTGATTAAGTCTTTGTACAAACTTAAGTAGGCTCCACAAACCTAATATATTAAGGTTGGTCCACATCTACAAGATTCTAGATTTAGATTGAGTTTTTCTTATTTGAATCTTTATGTCAAAAGTGACGGTGATGACATTTTGATACCTACTGTCTATGTTGATGTTCTCATCACAAGCAATGGGACTATTCCAATTCAACGAGTAAAATCATATTTATGTGGTGCTTTTGACATGACCGATTTAGGCCTCCTACACTATTGCTTAGGTGTAGAATTCTAGCAACATGACCATTTCATTTTCATAGCTCAAGTCAAGTATGCCACAAGTCTCTTGGAGAAGTGGAGGTTGGGCTGAAGTTATTAGCCAATGATGATGCAATGAATGATAGAGGGTTCGGCAAAGGACAACATGTTCCCTACAACCTACCCCTCAAAAGAGATACTTGGACATGAGATTGAAACCAAAACACGCACTTTTATTGATCTTGAAGAAGAACAAAGATTACACACACACTTACTTACACTTCCTATGACTACAATACAAGGGGGAAATGCTACATAGTCCTGATATGGACTAAAAAAATGATCTTTACTCCTCTAAGCTTCCTCTTCAAGAACCTACACTCTCTTGGAAGATCTCCTCCAACTTCAATCTCCTTGCTTCAAATCCTTTTTTCCTATTTTGTGTCTCATGATGTGACTCTTTGGATTCCCACCCACCTTGAAAACACTCCAAATGAGCACTTGAATGATTATGGGCCATTATTGAACGTGGTTAACTGCCACTTCTTACTCCACGACGGTTTCGTAACCACCAATTAATGCAGGCCTACATTAACTGGAAATTTTGCCATGTGACAAAGGACACTATTTCATGACCTGAAACCACTCCTCCCTTCTTGAAGCCTACTCAAGTATGATTGAGTTCTTGTAGGGTGTCTTCGACTATTAGAAGCCCACAAACACATAGGATATCTATTTGGGCAATGCAAGATTGCTTGATTAACTGAATGCCCTTGCATCAGACTTTGGGCTAGGTGGTAGAACCACAATTTTGACTTCGTGTGTAATGTCCCCATTTTTGCGAGCATCAGAGTTCGGTGGATTTAGCCTATTCTTAGCCCTCGTAGGTTAATATGCATGGTTAGAGGGTCTCTTGATGGAGCTTGGCTCAGCTTCAAATTGTCAGTACTTGATCAGTTGGCTTTCGTTCGGGCTCATTCGGACACTTCTAGCCTGAGTTGCTATTTTTAGCAGTATTCAGCACTCAGCGTGGGACCCCTGCTATTTTTAGCAGTATGGATTGATAGCGTTCAGAATCACTTCCTCAGTCGACAGCTTCAGACGGCTCGTGCATCGGATGAATGATGAGAGAGATATTAATATTTAATTGAATTAATTAAATATTAATTAATTGGAGTTTATAATATAAAGTTATAATATTTTATTATAACTTAAGTGATTTTTGCTGAAGGGGGTCGCCATCATTGAAGGGGCCACTTTTAATTATATTTTATAATTAAAAGTGCTTTCGAAAACTATTGAAAAATTAAAAAGAAAAAAAAAGTTCAAATTTATTTAAATGAAACCTAATTGAGAAAATTCGAACTCTTGAGGAGATATAAGGGTTTCATTGGGTTTTGAGCTCATTATGTTATGAAATCAATTTTTGATCAAGTCTTCTTCAGAGAACGAAGCCAAGGGTTTCAGTTGTCTACAGGTATTGGAGAACGAGCCATCTTCAGTGTTGCAGTTCAGACGCTGTGAAATATCAGCTGATCTATTGCATTTAGGGAGATATCTTCATTCAGAAGTTATCACAGAACGTTCACAGAGTTTCTTTCAGCTTGCAGCACTAATCAGGGTTTCATCAAAATATCATTGCCTTTTTAGTTGCATGTTATTGGATCTTATTTGTAATCATTTCAGAAGATTAATAAATAGTTTGGCATCAATATTTTCAATAGATTCTATCATTTCTGGTGTTGCATTATTTTATATAAATATATTCAGCATTTTCTTTCAAAAACGCAAAAACGAGAAAAAACAATCAAAGCAGTCAGTTTTCATAAATCAGGGAGAACAGGGGTTTCTACAGTGGTATCAGAGCGGTTTCCTACCATCTTGTGTTGGTTTTCGAAAAGAGAATCTCATACTCCTAGGGTTTGAAATTGCTGGAAAGATTAATGAAAAAATTGCAAACTACATGAACAGGTCTTCAAGGCTTTGATCTTTAATAAAATAATTAGAAATGCAGGACCCATTTTTAGTGAAATCGCAACTTCTGGACAGGTAAAGAAAGAAGTGATTTAAAGATAAATTTTAAAGCACGATCATACAGCATTCAAAAGGGTTTGATAAAAATCATGGAATTGTTCTCCGGATATTTTAAAATAGTCAATATCGATATTGTGGCTGGAGACGCAAGAGACAAATACAGGTAAGACGAGATCGTCAGGGGATAGAAGTCTAGAAAAGACAAAATCTGAAGCTGCTCACTCAGCAGGCTAGCTGCATGAATATCAAATCGTGGGAAGTAGGTGCACAGGAGATAAAGGAAAATAAAAAAATAAAAAAATATTAATACTATCAGGAGGACATATCTGAAGACTATTGGGCCTTTATAAAATACAGAGATCGATGCATATAACTAATCACATTCCGGTCGGAGCATTCAACAGTGGAAGAAAGAAACAAATCGAAGTTTTTTTTTTTTTTGAGGCAGCCGTCTCATGCCAAGGTATTCCGCTAGTTTGAAAGAGTTGAATTTGTCTAAAGCGTCTGCAGGAGAAGAAATCGTGGGATGCATTCTGAAGGCTCGATGATATTTTTGAGGTATTGGGAGGAGCTTAAATTTGTTTAGAGAAATCCTGGTTTTTTCTGAGCCATGGGAGATGACTCGGACATTAAATCTGACCTGGAGAAATAGTGTCAGCATTCCCTCCGTTCAACTCTGGTGGCTACTTGCATGTCTGGGCATAGTAGATAGAGAAGACTTGAATTTTATCGGGGGCTGCTTGTTTGTTCTGAAGCGGTTTAAATTAAAGGAATAGTCGAATCCATTGTTCCGACAGGAAAGACAAAACAAAGCCACACTTTTTGAATCTGATGCGGCCACAGAAGAAATTGTGAGGCATCTCTAAGGAATCACTGATTTATCGGGACACACATAGATCGTGGGTGATTGGAGGACGTGGCCTCTCAGAATCAGAGTCGTCTATGTTATTGAGACACTCAGCTATCGGTCTATCTTCTAACGGGATACAACAGCAAGAGTACATCATGGATGCTAGCTTATAGCCATCACAAGGTGTACCCAGGTTCTTATTTTATATTGCATTATAGTTGTAATTTCTCTCATTAATTCACCAGTCTGGGTCTGTAGAAGAGATCTCTGTCTTTACAACAACGGTAGTTCCATCACCAAAGTCATATGAACTTGATAGCTACTCTTACAAAAAGGACGACCATCATTGGTATATTAGCATTATTCAAGTCAATACAGTCCTATTAAGAAGCTTCGAGTTTACTTGCAAATTGTTTGTAAAAATGTCTGGGTTGCTGTAGCTGTCAATTACTATCTTTTTCAGATTTTAAATTGCATTGGAAAATCTGATAGCATACTTAATTGCACTCCCATTATCATTTCAGTCATTAGCAAGTTTCAGATTAATTCTCCATGCATTTGAAACAATACATAAAGTCGAAATCCAAAGTGAAGTCAGATTTCAGTTGAAGAGAGTTGCAAGCAATCTGTTTGACAAAATTCTTGAGGCAGAAAATCAGGGTTCTTTTTATCAGATTGGCCATCTTGGACAGCAAAATGGTTGTCATGGCTTCTAAATTTGCTGATGAGATAACGGACACTTATGAGGAGTACAAAGCACTACCAGATAAGATCAAAGAGCTTCTAAACTTTGAACAATATATGGAGCATCGGATAGATTATAACAAGCAAAGAAGAAAACCAAAGAAATGCGAGCAGCGAAGCGTTGAGAGCATGTTGAATGATATCCAATGGAAACTTAAGCTTTCACAACGAAGATTAACCCATAGTCTACAGCAGTATGAGGATACCCTTTCAAGTCGAACCTATCCAGAAGTCTCTATGATGAGTTTGGTTTAAAATGTGATAAGTTAGCAGATCATGATCTTCAACCTATAGATGAACATGGGGTTGAAAATGAAACGGTGGTTGATAAGGAAATCTTACATCATGAAAATAGTATGGTGGAGCCACAAAATGATATTAACAACACTCCAGAGGATGTTATTAACATTGCTAATACTTCTGATTTTTATGACAGCGTTGATAAAAGTTTGCATCAGCGTGAGACAGCAGTGACTACACATGTACAAGATGCTGCTATGGGGTTGTCACATGAAAGTACTCTAGAATTGGGTACTAGTGATGCATTATGTGTTGAGGATTCATGTCATGGTGAGTCTGATTTTCCAGATCAGACTTTAGAAAACGAGCTAGAAGATTCATATGTTGATATGGAATCCCAGGATCGTGCTTTGGATGGACATGCAGTTACTTTGGGAGTAGAAGTGTGTGAAGATACTGTCGTACCAGCAACTTCTACCTTATCAGTTGAGCCATCCTTTGAGGTACATAGCAGCAGTACCTTAATGTTGAGGTGTGCATGGATGAAAGCACACATGATGCTGCTTATTATGAGGAGAGTGATGACGAATCAGCCTCATATCATAGTGCATATTGTGAACCAGAAAACTTGTATGGGGTTCATAAGCTACAGAGTCATCATTTGGTTGGGCAACTAAAGGCGAACGACAATATGATTGCCACAACCATTGAGCATTTTGATGTTGCTCGTTAGATGTTAGCTACCTATGGTTGGAGTACTCCTTTGACAGATGAGCACGGTGATAGTGGTTTTTCCCTTGCAGAGATACATGCACTTCGAGAAGCAATTGGAATGATGAAACAAAATTACCTAAAACTACTTGCAGACAGGGATTTTCTTCTCGAGTGGGATTGCATTTGTTATGATGCATTGCAGAGGAAGGAGGAGCAGGTTGATGAGCTCACTCATGAGCTTGAGGTGACTATGGACTCGTTGGAGAGTGCTCAGTTGGCCCTTCAAGGATCACAGTCACGGTTGGAGGAGCTTACCGTGGAGTTGAGTTTGGCACAGTCTCCACCAGCTGCGGATACAGTACAGTTATATACAGAGGCAGTTGATGAGGATCTTATCTCCACGAGTTGTAGTGAGGATGTGGTTACATCTATTGCAGATATTGGTGCAGTCAATTCAGATGGGATGAGTGTTTTGGTTGAGAGCTCTTGTGATGAGATAGTTGATTTTTTCGAGAGTTGTGTGACAGATCACATCACTACTTCATCGTCGTCATAGGAGATATGTGGGGCATCATCCAGTATAGAGATTTGTACTTATGCTGATTTGTTTCCCCAGGACTATGATGGTCAGCGATTGACAGAGGTGGGAGCATTTCATCTTGATTGCATAGTGAGGAGTGTTTATCACTTCTCCGTTGGTCCACACACGGAGGATTTGATGATGCATCAGTGTGGATTGGCCCCAGAGTTATACCATCCGTTGTGGGATGGGTATTCACCATCTTCAGATGATGGGATTAGCGGCTGCAAGCGTCCGACTCAGCTGTTTGCAGGGGATTACTTGCAGGGACAGCTGTCAGTTTTACATCATGCTGATATGTATCCAACAGGGTTTGCTACTTCTATGTCAGAGAGTTTTCTTATGGGTACATGGTTACAGGATGACTATGGTGTCAGTTGGCATGATGGCTTGGTCAATAATCACATCCACGAGGGTTTAGCAGAGGACAGGGAGAGATTCAGTGTAGCAGATGCTTCAAGAAGTTCTTATCTCCGCATGACAGATGGATGTGAATTCAGAGTGTATTGGGATCCAGGTGGTGACAGTTTTGGCACTGAGTATGGGATGGTTCCCATTGGGTTACTTCACCACTCACAGCATGGTGAAGTTGGAGGCAGTAGAGCACAGTGGCAACCTGAGGATGACAGACACGACAGACTTTCACTCTGGGTTTGGGATCTAGGGATAGCTTGCGCAGTTGTGTTTTTGTTGATGCTACAGGAGACAGTTAGTGATGTGTGGGACACTTCACAGTTCTTATTTTGGGCCTTCCGGAGAGTTGGGTTTCTTTGCAGTAGAGATTGCTTGAGGACAAGCAATTTCAGGGAGGGCGGACTGTAATGTCCCCATTTTTGCGAGCATCAGAGTTCGGTGGATTTAGCCTATTCTTAGCCCTCGTAGGTTAATATGCATGGTTAGAGGGTCTCTTGATGGAGCTTGGCTCAGCTTCAGATTTGTCAGTACTTGATCAGTGGGCTTTCGTTCGGGCTCATTCGGACACTTCTAGCCTGAGTTGCTATTTTTAACAGTATTTAGCACTCAGCGTGGGACCCCTGCTATTTTTAGCAGTATGGATTGATAGCGTTCAGAATCACTTCCTCAGTCGACAGCTTCAGACAGCTCATGCATCGGAGGAATGATGAGAGAGATATTAATATTTAATTGAATTAATTAAATATTAATTAATTGGAGTTTATAATATAAAGTTATAATATTTTATTATAACTTAAGTGATTTTTGCTGACGGGGGTCGCCATCATTGAAGGGGCCACTTTTAATTATATTTTATAATTAAAAGTGCTTTCGAAAACTATTGAAAAATTAAAAAGAAAAAAAAAGTTCGAATTTATTTAAATGAAACCTAATTGAGAAAATTCGAACTCTTGAGGAGATATAAGGGTTTCATTGGGTTTTGAGCTCATTATGTTATGAAATCAATTTTTGATCAAGTCTTCTTCAGAGAACGAAGCCAAGGGTTTCAGTTGTCTACAGGCATTGGAGAACGAGCCATCTTCAGTGTTGCAGTTCAGAGGCTGTGAAATATCAGCTGATCTATTGCATTCAGGGAGATATCTTCATTCAGAAGTTATCACAGAACGTTCACAGAGTTTCTTTCAGCTTGCAGCACTAATCAGGGTTTCACCAAAATATCATTGCCTTTTTAGTTGCATGTTATTGGATCTTATTTGTAATCATTTCAGAAGATTAATAAATAGTTTGGCATCAATATTTTCAATAGATTCTATCATTTCTGGTGTTGCATTATTTTATATAAATTTATTCAGCATTTTCTTTCAAAAACGCAAAAACGAGAAAAAACAATCAAAGCAGTCAGTTTTCAGAAATCAGGGAGAACAGGGGTTTCTACATCATGGGCCAAGCCACAATGTGCCCTTACATAGTGATGTAGCGCCAAATTGACTTTTCTTGTTTACCTTTAGAAAGAGTGAGGGACTTGTCAACCCTCATTTGATTATCAAAAATGACAAAAGAAACAATATAAATAATTGTTTAATAAATAATTAAAATAAAAATATATTTCCTTACATGTCCTTTGCTGCATGACTCTCTCCTGTCAACAATAAGACTAAACTCAGGTGGACTGAACCTGATTAGACGTGTTATATTATCAAAACTTATCAAGATCCTATCCTTGATTGTCCTCATGTGCTTTGAGGATGAACCGTTTCCAACCCAGGAAGGCATGTTGTAAGCCTATTCATAGGTTATTTGTTATCAAAGGTTTTTGTGTAGGGACAAAACCTTACATATGTGTCCCTTGTATTCAATATTTATATTTATCAACCCTTTCACCTATTGTCATCTATCTGACAATTTATATCTACTCTATATTCAATTAGTGAATATCTCACATATTTTCCACATACACCGATTAAGTACATAGCAAAGATTAAGAATGTAAGTAAAAGAACAAAACTCCATATGAAAATCAGCAATTGAGGGTATATTTATTCTTTTCATCTTAAACAGCCCAAATGCACAAAAAGATTATCTTTCAATAAGGGCTCATATCTTAAGGAGTATGGATGAAGTCATTCTAGTTTTTCCATTATAAAAGATAAGGCAGCAAGTATAACTATTTTGAGTATTTATTTTATCATTTTGTAAATTAAACTCCCAACTATTGGTGAGAATAGGAAATTGCTATCTCAGTGCTGTCTACAATTCAAAAAAATGTCATAGCACAATATAAAATGCAACCATATACCTTTACTGCAATTTTGAAGAATTAACCTCTAGGGAGCTCTAGCAACTTTGATTTTGTTTGCCTCATTTAACCGACCTTCAGTCCAGTCTTTCATCTTCTCTTTTTCATCCCAAATACTGCTTGAATTTTCCCAATCCCAGACTTCTCTCAAAGCAATTTTTTCACGGTTTTCTTTGGTAGCCTTCCTGACTTCCTACAAGATTTTTTTTTTTTTTTGGGTTATTCTATGCATATAGAAGATTGTTCTCAAAACTCTAAGCTTCTCATTTTTATCATATCCGGAAAAAATGGTAATGAGGTACATACTTTAAGGCCAATCTTACAGGCACGCCTAGATTTCCTCTTGAAATTTGAGGACCGCATTCCATATTTGTCACTTCCTATGTCATGAAATTTGTTCACAGATGGTCCCTACACAACCAGCCATTAGTCACATTTAAACAATAAGTTGTACAAAGCATCTAATGCAGTACAGTAGCAATCTCATGATATATATTCAATTCAGAAGTAAAGGAAACATCCCTAGTTTTGGTAGCACAATACCTTGTGAATAAGTTTCATTAATCGTTTCCATACAGGAGCTGCATGAGAAGCACCAGTAGCTACAAAGAGGAAAAGAAACAATAAATAACATGAATAAATCAGCTGAATTAGATTTTTGAGTTTATACTAGTGAGAAAAATTTTGACCGCTAAAGCTATGGTAAAAAATAAAAATGGAAAGAAATAGCATGACAAAAACTTGACATCAATAGAATGTCACTATAAGCACCTGTTTAAAAAAAGGCTCACAACATTGAAAAGGTAAACATGCTCATAGAAACATTGAAGATAATGGTCGAGGATTGAAAGGCAAGTGATTCCGGTTAAATGAAAATCATGCATGACTTATTTTTAAAAGAGTAGCCTATGCTTTCTTAGCATTTAGTTTGTTGTCACTTAGGGCATAGAAAACAAGGTTTCCATCTGTTGTTTACGATATATAAGCATAGTATGGACATGAATTGGCAAAAAGGCATGGAAAGTACTGGCCACCAATTCATGCACCACTTCACACACACACGCACATGCCTGCATGAATGCATGCACACACATAAATTTGAAAATTTATAAAAATACAAACCCATAGCCGTTGTGGACTTGAATTATGTACACAAACCTCAGACAGAAGTGGAATTTAAACATTTAATCCTAAATATGCCCTCATCAATTTTCGATTACAGAACATTAGTGCTTCAGACAACTAAGATGTAAAAATCATTGAACAATGTGAAACCTTCATTTGCAAACTGGTGAAATTTTTTAGCGGGTGAATGGAAACATTATGGGAGATAGATTGCTTGAATGAACACTAGAATTTAGACTTGGCTTCAAAAGTATAAATTGTTGAGAAACCCACAAAGAAAAATTATTTCAGAAGACAGCAGTCTGTTATGTGCAAATTTTGCATCCCTACCAAAAAAAATCATTTGTTGTGATAAGGGCATTCGCAACATTCAGCCATGCCAAAACACAGGTATTGAGGCTTAGGTCTCAACTTAATCATAATTTCAATCTGTTAAAGCCTACCTCTACCTTGGACTATTGTGTCGTGTTTAGTGCTTGATGCATGATGTGCTTCCTTAATTGCATCTAAGTGATATGCAAACTAGGTTTGGTTAAACACCCAATTCGCGAATTTGATAATCCAACAAGCAATTAATGAAATAGAGTTTTCAGTTGAACCGTCGTGGAAATTATTTGATCAAGTAAGATTCACCTCATTTGGTTTAGATACACATTCTATATATTTCAAGTGTAGCATTAGTCTTGTTTGACAATACTTCCAAGTTTTGGCAGTGTTTATAGCCTTTGTTTTGATAATCAATGAAGAAAGACTTTCTATCATTTCGCTTGGGTGTCAGTTTTGGTGTTATAAAAAGGGTCAGTGTTCACAATTACAGTTCTTTGAACCTAGGGTGTTTATTGCACCATATTATCTGGATTCTCTTCCTCAATGTATCCCACATATATGCATCCTAATAACAAAGGGCTCTTGCATATTTCAAATTGCAAACTTGAAGGCCAATATTTGAATAGAAAAATTTAGAGGCAAATAAATGAAAAGGAGAAATTAATTTAAAAAATCAAAACTTTGGTCAAGGCCAAGGTAAGGCATGCCTTGCGTTCGGCACCCAATTGGTGTTATTGGAAGTAGTGCCAACATTGAATAAAATCCACATTCAATGCAATGAATACCTTCATGCAATGGCCATACCCAAAGGCCAAAAGGGTTTTAGTATTCCATTCCTTCATTTGTGTTGCTTCATTTGCAAGCTTTCTATGCAGAAGCCAAACTCTGCGAATTGTATATTTTCTTCTTCACTACTATTGACCTTGATTTTTTCTCTTCGACTTGATAAGCTAGAATGTTTTCTTGGCTTTCCATAAACATTTTGTGGGGTTTTGAGATTAGAATTGGGTTTATATGAATCTGATGTTGAAAATATTGGTGGGATTCAAACCCTTGTAAGGAAGTTTGAAAGATTCTTCTTTTTTAGGCCTTTGTGCTTGATATTATCACGGAATTCTTGGGAAGCTAGCCAAGTAAACTCACCTCCATTGTTATAGAGAAATTTATTTGCCAAGTAGGTTAAATTTGTTGAAGAAATAGATGCATTTGGAATGCAAGTCACATTGAAATGAGCATTTGGAAACCACAGTTATTGCGAGTATAATTCCATTTTCTTTATGCATGAAATTATTTGACATATGGCATTTCGGCCTACATAGTATGGGTCGACTCTCTTCATTGTTTGGTTTGAGATATTTGAAAACCCTTGGCGGGCTTTGACGCCATGTGCCCTTTCTTTTTTCTCCATCTTGCTTGGGGTTTGAAGCTATAAAAATTCTTTCCATTTTGTTTTTTTGGTGTGGTTTTGAAACATGTGTTGTTTAGAAAGAAACTAGTAAAAAGAAGAAAAAAGAAAAAAGGTTTTGTAGTTGCTATTCATGGCCTTGTTTACGCTATCCTTTGGCCATTGAAAATTGAAAGAATGGGTTTTATTAAGAATGGTAGAATTATTATTTTCTTCTGCCCTCTTGTGGTATTTCAAGAAAGTGTTTGCAAAGAAAGAATTGCATATTCATGCTCAATTTTATCAATTTCTTGCACACTTAGAATTTGCATATCAAGAAGAGACTTACTTAGGAATGGTATGACTATTATTTTCTTCTACCCAATTATGGTATACTGACATTTTTTTTTAAAGAAATAGTGCACCCAAATTTTGCATATCAACATGTTTTATAAATAAATTTTGTGTGGTTAAGTCGATTATGGAATTTCTTCTTTGAAGTCTGACGGCATTTGGGTTTTTTGAAATGGATCAAAATGGGTCTTTTGTTGGTTGCAAAAAATATATTTCTTTCTCCTCTACGCAGTATGAGAAATAATGGGTTTTTAAAAGCTTGAATTCTTCTAGGTTGCGAGAATGAAAGCAATGTGGTTTTGTTATGTATTTTGCTTAAAATATTAAATCATAGGCTTCTCATTGCAAAATATATGTTTTCGTGTGCATGAATATAATGAAAATTATTGGGATGTTGCTTGATAGTAGAGGTTCTAATTGCCTTTTCTTTCATTTTGATTTGCATGGCCTTTACTGTGAAAGGAAAGAAAGAAAGTTGAAATATTGAGGTATGCTTAGATCCTTTAGAATAGCATGAGATTGAAGTGGAGATTGAATAGTCATTTCTTGATTGAAAATTTTACTTTGAATAATATGGATTTGCAGCCCCTTCTCTTCGCACAAAATTTTAATGGAGGGTATATAGCTTGTTTCTTTCTTCAATGAAATAGAAGAAGATTTAAGTTTGTCAGATTATGGCCTTGATGCTTTGGAAAAAGAGCTAGTTGTTTTGGTTAAAATTTGCAGAGAAAAGCAAGTTTATTTCCGTTTCAAATTTGGATGGGCAGAGCTATTGCAGTGTTTTGTTACAAGCTTAATGTGATTCTTCGTTTAAAGTTAGGAAAAAAACAAGGTTTCTCAAGTTAAATCAAATGTTGCCTTATGTCATATAAGCCAAAAGCTTGCAAATTTATGTTATGATAGAATCACTTGGTGAGTTTTTAATTTGGTTTTGTGGAAATTGAACATGAACAGAATTGGAATCATTATTGTTGTGGTTTATTTTGGAAACATATGGGAAGTATAAGCTCCTTCGTTGAAAAATGATTTAATTGCTCAAATTAGTATGCTGCCATGACTTTTATTGTGATGAGATGCTTCAGTCGATGGAAATCTTGTTTGGCTATTAGGCTGCCATAATTTTTCTGTTGAAATCTACTTTCAAAAATGGTGAAATTCAAGGAATCTGGTGAAAGGTTTTGAAGTGCTTCAGTTTCATTAACCGGTTGTGTTTCTTTTGTGGATGATGTATGTTTTGAATGATTATGGTTGTTTTCAGAATGGTATAAGAGGCATTCGTGGCTTCATAAGAGTTTGAAATCTTGATTTGAGTAGTCATGCATTTATCTTATATGGGAAAATATTGGATAAATGTCAAGCCTAAGACAATCCAAGGAATGCAATCAATGCTTACCTTGAGCTTCTTAAGCGACACTTCAATTTAAGTTAAGATGTGGGCCCAAGAAAGTTGTTTATGAGTTGAGTTACGTTATTTTACTTAAAAGTCATGTAGTTTATGGATTCACTTCAATTTTATAATCCTAGAGTGATCTAAGTGATCCTCATTCGATAAAGTGAATTAAACTTATGAAGTCACATAAGTAACATTCTAAATTCATTTAATTGTGAATTATAACACTAAAAGGCTATAACTACCTCTAACTAATTTGAAGGACAAAACAACTTGGGGCGGATCAATCTCAAATCAGAGGAAATTATCCAGGCACATTCACACTCATATGTTCATGAATTATGTGCACAACGAGAACAAAATCTAAATTTGATATCTGATTTCAGGTGTCATACAACACAACTTATATGGGTCACCTAATACTCTTTCTTGAGTCTTGAGGTATAAAATATTATTTCATTGATAGTGTTTTTGTGATCCTTATTTGGCTTGTTTTATATCATATTCACTTTGCAAGACAAACATGGATGTCTTGAAAGTCATGGAACAACATTTCTTAAGTCTGTCACTTATTCCCAGCTTTAATATGTTATATCTATTTATGAAAACTTGAGAACTGCACTCTTGTTTTGACATCAAAATTATTTCATGACTAATTATGTATATGGGTAGTTTGCTACATTTGAGATTTAAATAATATTTTTGTGTTCTTGGCTTCATACTGGTCTAGTACCCTTTCTTGAGGCTTGAGGTATAAAATATTATTTCATTGATTGTGTTTATGCGGTCCTTATTTGGCTTGTTTTATATTGTATTCACTTTGAAAGACAAGCATGGATGTCTTGATAGTCATGGAAAAATACTTCTTTAGTCTGTCACTTATACCCAACTTTTATATGTTATATCTATTTATGAAAACTTGAGAGCCGTACTCTTGTTTTGCATAAAAAATATTTCATGACTAATTATGTATATGGGTAGTTTGCTATATTTGAGAACTAAATAATATTTTTGTGTTCTGGGCTTCATTTTTAACTATACTGATCGGCTTTGGTTTTCTCTCATTCATTAGCTTTCTGTTTTTGTCTTTTATATTTTATGTTTTCTTTAATCAAAACTACAAAATGTTTGCAAATTTTTTACACACGCTTTGGTCAAAGTTGTGTAGGTATAAACTATACAAACCAATTAACCTTAAAGTTCAAAAGCAAACAAAAAACTAATTGTCATAGGTAGATTTTCAATTTTCTAGTTTAATTTTTTTCTAAAGCTTCTTTTAGATTTTCTTTGGTAATCATAGACTCATTTGATTTCTAGTCCTTAATTGTTTTCTTCATTCTTTTAGTTAGTGTTGACACAGCTTTTGGTTCATTGATCATATTTTAGTGTTAACCTCTTTTTCCTAGTTCTTATAGTAATAGAGATAAGATTAGACAGCTGGATTTATCTGGAGCTTGCTTTTGAGACAAATTCCCAGGTCTTTCAATAAAATTTCACAAAAGAAATACAAGTTTGATAATCAATTTTTATTGCACCTAAGTTATCCAATCGATAAAATATAAACTAGTTCAATTTCTTTGAAAGGCTTTGAATATGGCAGAACAATACTCAATAACACTGATATACAATACTTAATGCTGCAACTTAAATCCGTGAAGCTTCAAGTTACTTAGCATGAGATTAGCAAGATTCCTTAGGGCAATTAGGAACAAGCCCTAAAGAGTTGCCTTCGTCAATTCCATCATTAGCATTCTTTATTGTCTTTATAACAAAGAAACCTGTTGATATGTGAATGCTACTTGGTGAATATTTCAAAATTGATCTTCAACAAATAGGTTGCAATTCTTTATTATGATGTCCATCTTGACACAATATACCAACAGCAGAAATAAACTCAGAGGTGGCATAAAGTTGAGAGAAATGCTCCATTGAGATTTTCGTAAGTTACCCATTTGATGAAGAGGAGAGATGTTGATCCGTTAACACTACCAAGCTGGCATTCCAAACATTGGGCTTTCCTAGTTAAAATCCTTGTGTCGTGTGGTTTGCTTCTATTTCTTTCCAGTTGTTTACTGTATTGTTATTGCTCTATCAACAATTCACATTCTTCTACACAAACTCACTCTACTTGGCTCCCATTTGAAGTTAATTCAACCAATAGCATCTAGTTTAATTTAAGATCTGAATTTAATTTCCCAGTGTCTTGTAGAGTATTTTGCTAACAAATTGGGTTTGTGTCTAATAGCAAGATTATATGCAAATCGTTTGACAAGGTGCTACAGAGATCTTGTTGTATAAACCAGTAAGGGGGGCATTCCACTCATCAAGACTGAGTATGGAGCAGCCAGTTCGTTTGGGAAGCACTTGACATGTAAAGTTTTACTCACCACTTGTTTTGCATAGCAAGGAAGGTTGAAGAGCCCAAGCAACAAGTTGGACAGCCACTTCTAGCAATGCGAAAAATTTAAGTGCAAGCATCACAATGGTGGGCAGCAAGTTGGCTTGCATTTTCCTATTGCTGTAGCACGTATGTTCTTCATGACACAGTTGTTTATTCTTTCATCACAATGTAGCATGCATTTGGGCATGCCGATGAATGTAGAATTGGCAGATGAATTGTTTCAGCATCACATTGTTGTTGTACCATGCATTTGGGCATCACAATGATTAAGCATTGATACATAGGTCTGGTTCCAACATCACTAAGTTGTTGTAGCATGCATTTGGGCATTGCAATGGTGTATAAAATTGTTTTCAATGTGTTTTTAGCATGTACATGTAAATTTGATGATTGTAGTATGCAAATAAAGAGTTGTAATAGATATGGCAACATTTATCTATTGATGTAGGTTTTATGCACACCAAAGATTCTTACAGGAAGGTTCCTAACGTTTTAGGATCATGAAAACTCACTCCAAAGCATGAGTTGCGGATCTCGGTTTTATAAATAACCATGTGGTGGAATAGTGGTAAGCAAAGTGGTTATTTGCCGTGGATGGTTTGGATATGACAGATATCTAGCTCTAAATCTAAATGCTACTTAGGTCGATGGGTGGATCTAGGCTAAGGTGAATCTGTCCAAAAAAAATAAAAGGATGGAAGGGTAAGGCAGAAAAGAAGGGGTCCTATGATCCAATTGGATATTAGACCCTTACAAGCTAACTTACTATACCAAGCCAAGCACATGTCACAAACCAATGTTTTGGATTAGCTAAAAGCATAGAACACCAACAAACGTAGTGAAGAGTCTAAAGAAATAATTGCAAAAAGATTCACCGATTACAATAAAAGATATTATTAGTACCAAATTGCTACGCATATCCAATGTCACTAACAAGTAATAAGTATGATCAATAACCAAAGAACTAACACGACTAATAGAATATTCAATCTTATCCCTACAAATAGCACACACTCAGCCTACTACAGATTTATCAACTTAATAGAAATCCCCAATAAAACATAGAATATTGGAATAGAAAGCACATTTAAACAAACTTACAAAACAGTTGTAGAAAACCTTCTTTGCTTGCATTAATTGCAAAAATTCTCCTCTTTTACAATGCATAAGAAACATGTATACATAGTTTTTGGATGGGCACCGTCTCATCTTCAGAATAGGATTGCATGTACAAAAGACAAAATAAGTCTTGGTCTTTATTTAGTTTGTCATTCATGCATGTACAAAAGTCAATTTCTTGATAGAGCAAAAATATAAATAATTATGCCAAAAATAAACTCCAGAATTAGACTATGATGTTTAAGTGGTATTGTCAGTGGTAGTTAAATTTGAACCGAATTGAACTCCAGTTGGTAAATTGGAACTAGGTATTCCAGAAGCATGAGCTAATGAAATGACACTAAAGGTAGAAGAACTAGTTACTGCAGCATTAACTGAAGGTACTACAGTAATCTGAACTTGTGATTCCTCTGTTTGAGCAACTAGTTGTTCTTGCTCCTTTTTCTTGTAGGCATTAGCACATGATACAAAACCCGATTCAATCACTTCAAAATTGATAATGGGAAGTTTGAACAGAACAAGAATATTATCCATTGATTTTCTCTATGTGATCATTAAAGTATCAAATGATTTGTTTAATGTATGTGCATGATCTATCTTTTCCTTAGTGAATGTCATTACTCAGACAACTTGATCATTGGTTCCATAGACTATGTTCTCAACCTTTGCTTTAAAATGATTAACATAAGTTTGAAGCAAGGTGTCGAACAATGTCCTGTTGACTATCTGCCCCTATGGATTATATATAGAGGAGATGTGCATGTCTCCAAGCAATTATGTGGCTTGGTCTTCTTGACAAGTTAACTGTTGAACTAGCTCTTTCATTGCTAGGGGCCACTCCATAAGATCATCTCTTGTACTGTTCACATAATTTTGAGCCAAATTAATATTTGGGAGTGTCAATAGATTCAACTATGGGTATGACTTCTCCCTAACTACCTTTGCTATCATGTGTAATTTAGCATCTAATTGTTTTAAGGCCTCATGAAATTCTACTACCCTACACCATTGTGGTTATGACTATGTTCATGCTCTATAGATAGACCATACCAAATCATATACTAACCGAGCAGTGTTCTGCACTTGCTCTAGAATATCTTCTAGGGCCTCAATCTTGGGTTGTGACTCTAGCCTCTTATTTGCTTGTTGTAGGCCACAAAACATTTTCTTTAATACTCTCCCTATGGAATCTACCATAGATATAGGCTCTTCTTCAAACTCTTCATGCTCGCTAAGCTGAGTTTCTCTTCTATCTTTTCCTTAGTTAATGTCATTAATCAGACAACTTGATCACTAGGTCCATAGATTGTGTTCTCAACCTTTGCTTTAAAATGATTAACATAAGTTTGAAGCAAGGTGTCAAAGAATGCCCTGTTGACTATCTGCCTCTGTGGATTATATACAGAGGAGATGTGCATGTCTCCAAGCAATTATGTGGCTTGGTGTTCTTGACAAGTTAACTGTTAAACTATCTCTTCATTGCTAGGTGCCACTCCATAAGATCATCTCTTCAAAAGTTCACATAATTTTGAGCCAAATTAATATTTGGGAGTGTCAATAGATTCAACTTTGGGTATGACTTCTCCCTAACTACCTTTGCTATTGTGTGTAATTTGGCATATAATCGTTTTAAGGTCTCATAAAATTCTACTACCCTGCGCCATTGTGGTTATGACTCTATTCGTGCTCTATAGATAGACTAAACCAAATCATATATTGACTGAGCAATGTTTTGCACTTGTTCTAGAATATCTTCTAAGGCCTCAATCTTGGGCTAAGACTCTAGCATCTTATTTCCCTGTTGGATGTAATGTCCCCATTTTTTAATTAAGATCCATGGGGGACCCTTAGTCCATTCTTATTTCCAATGGCTAAGGGTAGAAGAAGGTTATGGGACATGGTGGACCACTTGCGAAGAGTTACTAATGAAAAAGGTAATTTATGTTTTTCAGTGTGAGTTATGTTTTAAGAAAAAGTACTTTATGGATATTTCACTTAAGTGGGCGAGTTTTGGGCATTGGCTTAGAAGACTTAAGTTAATTTTTAAATTAACCATCTCTTTCTATTTTGGAGCGCTACACTTGGAGGAGGTTATTTAAGAAGAATAAGGACTCATTTAAAGAACATGTATATTTGGATATTTGGGTTTGATAATCAAGTATGTCAAGCTTGGTTGTTGAAGGTAGATGCTTGAAGAATGTTACCCTTCAAGTTCTACTAGTTACTCTATAACAGTGTTTTGTAACACCACCTTTCGAAAATTGCGTGACCACCTTGGAAAGCTTCTATATAAGAATTTGCAAGTTCCTAAGGTGGACGAATTGCTTGGAGGAGTTGGGCAAAATACTTGGAGGGTTTGTAAGGTCATTGAAGGGTGGCGAATTGCTTGTGAGGGGAAATTGTTGATTTCTCTCTTTGGGCGATTTGCTTGGGAACTTAGGATCATCTTTGAAAGGCCTTATTATCGGTGGAAACCTTCTCCTAGGGTTAAGATAAATTTTATGTATTTTTCCTAGTGGGGCGAATTGCCCTTGAAGTGAGATTGCATGTTTATCGGGCTGATTTATGTTTTGAAAATATTTAAAATTATTTCTATATTTTTTCCAAGAAGGGCGAATTGGTTTGAAGACTTGGAAGGCATTGTTGAGGGTTTATTTCAAGGGTTTGATATTCATAAAATTATTTACATAGTTTTGGGTGAAAATTAGGGTTTTCAGAACTTCGGGATATCATTTGGGGGACGTCCCATGGGTGGAAAATTTTGAAACTATTTTCATTTGATAGCTGCTATTATGTGATCGTTTTGAGTCTTTATTCATATTAAAATTCCAAGTATTTTAGAAGTTATGAATTTTCTAAGTTTCAGCTATTTTAGGTAAATTAATTAATTATTAAGAGCAAATTTGAAAAGAGTAAAAGTTGGTAATTGTTTGCTTAAAATTACAGATTTTTTGAAGGGTTAAAGGGTTGCAATTTTTAGTGTTTATTTCAAATTTGTTTGAGTTAGTGAAAAATCCTCTATTTTTGTCTTAAGCCCAATTTGGGGATCTTACATTGGAGGCCACAAAACACTTTCTTTAGTACTCTCCCTATGGCATCTATCATAGATATAGGGTCTTCTTCAAATTCGTCATGCTCGCTAGGCGGTGTTTCTCTTCTTTGTCAAGCTAAACAATTCTTCTCCTCTAAATTCAATTTCTTTACCAACACTTGTCATTTTTCTCTTTTTGATCCTTTTCAACTTGTTAGTATTTTCATCAAATTCTAGACTTAGATTGGGTGGCTCAATAAACACCATGTGTTGTCTAGCTTGTTTCTCACCTTGAAATTGTTGCATCCATGGTGTGGCTAGGATTAGCCCAGTGTCAGACACAGGGTCTTGAAATGAGGTGGAAATCGATGGAATAGTTGATGGTGGTCCCTATAATGTCTCTTTTATAACCAAATTAGACAGTTGTGGAATTTGTAGCAAACCCTTAAAATGAAAATAAAAAATTATGATTTTTATTGAAACCCTAACCCAAAAATTACAAAATTCTGAAAGGGGCTAATTAAGCATAAAATAAATTCCAAACCTCTTAGAAACCCTTATAAAAATCAAGGAACTTCAATATATTTATTTGACACAAGCCTGATTTTTCAATGAATTGCAGTCCTGAAATTGTAAAAATATTACTGAATATATGAGGAAAGACACTGAATTTTCACCCATCGAACAATGCCCAAAATGAATGGCAGGCCCTCTAGGCAAGTTGCCACACTCCAAGTGGCCTATAACTACTGCGTTCACCCCCCAAATGCTGCCCTACTGCTGCGCCCAGCGTTCCAAGCCTTCCAAACTGATTCGCCCAACACCCAACATTGTCAATTTTGATTTGTCAACCTTCACAGTTGCCCAAATTGATTTGCCACCCTCACAGGTGACCCTTGTACCTGAAAAGATGAATTTATGCCCAAACGTGACCCTTGAATGAAGTCATCAGCTGAATATCGAGGGTTTTCATCCTCAAATACTGAAAGCCAATGAGGGTTTCCATCCCCAATAGTTGAATGTATAAGCAAATGTGCTTAACATCAAAGAAATCAATAGATAGATGATCATTGATGCCCAAAAACGAATCTCTCTGTCTCCTTTTATATATTTATCCCAATTCAAATACCAAAGTCCCCTTTACTTTAAAATCAATTATAAGTAGCCAATAATAATTTACTTTTTGGCTAATTTAGTTATAATATTATTTTAAGTATTTAAAAATACTTTTTATTTTAATAATATAATTAAGTTGCCCAAAGATTAGAAATGATCGGGCCCAACTTAGATAATATTATTAATTATCTTAATTTAGAAAAATGGACATTTCAGTCTGCCCTTCCCAAATTTGCTTGCCCTCAAGCAAATGCCAACTCATATGCTCAAGTATCACTATGCCAAAGTGATGAATTATGTTGTAGTAATTGTACAGCTTGGACCTTGCACCTGTCAAATAGGATAGCTCCTACCAAATAACATGGTATGATATATCCCAAATGGATAATGAATTCCATTCTACCTCAAGTTGATCCTCAAAATGTTGTAGATGCTTGGAAATGTCCGCAGACTCCCGCTAGACTGAAGGCTGCCATATGCTCACGTCCTTGTGTTGTTGCTGTCCTACTTGGCTGCTCCAATGCAAAGACGATTTTGGAAAACCAGACCCTTGGGCTCCAAAAGGCTCCTCCCATGATTTGGCGAGTTGTTCCTCCTCATATCTGATAGAAATCAGATGGTGGATGGGCTGGAGATGAATTATAACAGCCACAAACGACTTGGATTTTCATCCAATTAGGTATCCAGGCGGCTGCCATGAAGATCTTCTTCGGCTGAACCCTTCCTCCAACTTCTTCTATCAAGAATTCTCCCTTATTTTGTGCAAGCTCACAACTACCCTTAGCTGATAACAACCATCCTATACCAGTTATGTTCATAACCAGCAACATGAAAAAGGTACAGCAGGTATCCAACTGAAACTTCCTTGCAATAATCAACAACTTGGGCAATGTAAAGGCTGAGAATAGCCATGCAAGGACTGAAAATATCCTATGAGCAGCCACAAACTGAAAAGAACTCCTTCCCTTGATTGAAGGCGCTTGTAAACCCACCAAATGAGAATTAATGAAGTAATGTGATCACTGGTAAGGGTGATAACATCGGCACTAAAAATCAGACACATTGTTGTCCCAAAGGTGTTCTCTCTACCCTTTGATGTAGGATGTTATCACCCCATAGTTTCTTCATTTCTTGTTCACAATCTTTTGTGCAATTTTTTGTAGCGGCCCTATCCCAAATGAGCTCCTGAATGATAGTAGTACTATTGTTTTGACTCTTGAGAGGACCTGTGATGAAGTTCATGATCATCCCTTCCAATCTTGATGAGGAATAAGCAATGGTTGCCACCATCTTTCATTAGCCTTCTCCTTGGTAGGTTGGCAAATGGTGCTTTCTCTATGATATTTGAGTATATCCTCAATCTTTTGCAAAGACAAGAAAGCTGCACATGACTGTATGTGATTGATGGCAGCAGTCCAAATTTAGAAATCCTGTAACTCAACAGTACAATATTGGTACAACAGCTGCAATACAAAAAATACTTGGCAAAATTCATCAATGTTAGTGACATAGGACCTGAAAACAACCAAACAATGATTAGAAATACTTCATTAGCAGCAACAAACGGAAAGAATGCAATCCTATGATTGAAAGTGTTTGTATGACTGCAAATATTGTTATGCAACAACTGAAATGGTGATGATGTTAGCCTTTAAGAGGAAGGTTTGGAGCATGGCTGTCCCAAAATGTTCTCCATTTCCTTGGGAGGTAGTAGATCATTAACCGTTGCTTTCAATCCCTTCCCAAACAGCCTTAGAGGTGTTGGAATTTTTACTTCTAGTGTTCCCAACAAGTGGCCTCTTTCATGCAACATGTTAGTCCATGAGAAGTTCATCATACTTTCCAAATTACAGTTGTCTTATGAAAGTATTAACATTTTGATACCTGAAATAGAAAAGATCATTACACTGCGGGTGACGTCATGGATTTTCTTACTCATTGTTGGAGTTGTGGTGGCTGGAAACCATCTTGAATTTGCTGCAAAAGCCTCAAAAATGTTTGTGGGTTGACTATACATCTTTCCAGTGACAAAACCTACTCCTATTGTTGCAAAAGGTATAGGGGCAAGGCTGGAAATGTGGTAGACAGCAGTCCAAAAATTTGTAATAGCATCCTCCAAGAACCATGGGTTATAGTGCTTATTACCCCTACTCAAACCCACCATGCCATGTTGGTCTACAACATCTTGAACAGTAAGGTAATATTTGTTTTGCTTACCCTTAGTGGCTAAATCTATGAACTCACTACCTATCTTCGATGAAAGACTTCTTTGAAAATAGACTTCCCTTCTTTTTTTCTGCAATAATGTTTAAGACGGCATTTACAAGAATTTGAAGTATCGCTACTTCATCTTCACCCTTAGTGAATTCTTCTTTCAACAAGCACCATGTTGTTCCAACAATTTTGACTAACTCCTTAACCTTGTCTTTAAGTACAACACTTGGCTCGAAAGAGTGTCTTATGAATTGTGAGCATTGATCCCCCACAATTTCGTTAGAATGCACCATATGTCCTGAATGACTCTTTTATAGTGCATACTTAATAATTAGGGGCTGAATATTCTTATGACATGGCTGTTGTATTAAAAATGAAAATATGGAGCTTACAAACCAATGCGCTGCCCATGAGACTTGCCCTCTATTTGTTGCATTTCTTACTACCATTGTTGGCTCCATTTGTTTCAATGCCTCTGCTGAAAGATCATCAATTGCACGATGATCCATTTCAATGCTTTTAACAGCTGTCCATGCAAGTTTGACCATGGGATACCTTAAATACAAAAGCTTCCTTATTTTCCCAGTCCAGTATGTGTCCTTTTGCTGAAGCAATCTCAGCTGCTATTGTAAAACTGGAAATTCAGAAGTCCTAATGCCATGGATCTTGTATAGAAGACACCAGCTTCAATCGCCATAACATATGCAATCATAGCTTGGACATCAAATCTGAAGCCAACAACATTATTCTGATTTTGTTGACCTGAATTCTGAGTTGTTTGATTGCTGCTTGCTTTGAGAACACTTTTGGATGTGAGGTGACATGTCTTTGGACCTTACATTTGTCTTGTGAGCTGCAACACTAAATTTGCATGATCTGGCTAGTGTTCACAGCATATTTCTTATGTTCCTCCAAGGTGAAGTTTGATCTTCTCTGTATCCAGGAACATGTAATGATGACATTATCAGCAATGATGACATTATCAGCAATGATGATTCTGAAATCAGAAACACTACCCGTTATGGGTCTCAAAATGACACCAGGATCCCACACTATTATGCTCAAACAATTTTGAATCTGAGTAAAAGGATCTGTGTTCTTTACTCCAAGTTGTCCTCTTCACCTTATCACCCCTTTTAGCACATTGTCCATGATGACTAAAATTTTTCAGCAACATAGAAGGATGCAACAAATCTGAAATATGATCATCACTATCATACCTTAGGCTGCCAACAAGGGGTTCACCCTCCTTTGTTGAATCGGGAATTGTGGAGATACCTCCAACCCTTCTATCCTTGTGACTCGCGATATGTTCTTCCAATTCATGTACCCCCACAACGCTGTTTTGAAAATCAATCAATGGCTCATCCTTTGGAAGTTCAAAGGATGGTGCATGTTCCTCCATATTGAGCTCTTAGCATTCAACAGCCCTTTTTGTTTTGATCTCTTCACTATTTTGTTTTTTTTCTTGTTTTCTGGTTTCTCTCTTTCCTCATCACAAGGGAAGAATTCATTTCCTCTTGGGCTGGAACATTTTTTCCACTTTGTTTTTATATAGTTGATGCCTCTATTGGTTATTCCCTCTCCATTACTTGCAACCTTGATTTTTCTTCATGCTCCACCATTACAATTTGGAAATTATTTTCCTCTTCCTTTCTCCAAGCATGCTACAAGTCTCCTTGCATAGCTCATGGTTTAAAACTTGGTCCAATTCCAACTCTATCTTTCTTCAATCCCATGAAGTTGGTAAGTGATAGTTCTTCCTGGATCTCAACTAGGAGGGCTCTATATTCAGCGTAGCTAGCAACAATATCATCAACTATGGAGCGTTGAGTTTCCCTCATCGGAATGGTTTCTTATCTTGGAAGGAAAGCAGATCGGAATGACCTAGACGAAGAATCACTCATGGTCCTTAGTGGCTGAATATTATTGTTTGCCCTTGAAGAGCTTCGTTCACCATTCGGATTTTGCATGGTGTAGATCAACTGTGCCATTATTTTAGCCAATCTCTCTTGCCCTTGGGCAAACCTCTCAAACCTAATGTCATCATAAATTATGTGCGCCATTTTATCTTCTCTTTTTGAATCACAGGCTAGCAAGATCCAATGCTCTGATACCACTGTAATGTCCCTTTTAGGACCAAACAAGACAATTCTGAAATTTGCAGCAAACCCTTAAAATGAAAATACAAAATTGTGATTTTTATTGAAACCCTAACCCACAAATTATAGAATTCTGAAAGGGGCTAATTAAGCATAAAATAAATTACAAACCTCTTGGAAACTCTCGTAAAAATCGAGGAACTTCAATATATTTATTTGACACAAACCTAATTTTTTAATGAATTGTTGTCCTGAAAATTGTAAAAATATTATCGAATATATGAGGGAAGAAATTGAATTTTCCACCCACCGAACAATACCCAAAATGAATGACAATGCCTCTAAGCAAGTTGCCACACTCGAAGTGGCCTATAACTGATGTGTTCACCCTCCAAATGCTGCCCTACTACTGCGCCTAGCCTTCCAAGGCTTCCAGACTTATTCGCCCAACACCTAAGCTTGTCAAAACTGATTTGCCAACCTTCAAAACTGTCCACACTGATTCGCCACCCTCACAGGCGACCCTTGTGCCTGAAAATATGAATTTATACCCAAACGTGACCCTTGAATGAAGTCATCAGCGGAGTATTGGGGGTTTTCATCCTCTAATACTGAAAGTCAATGAGGGTTTCCATCCCCAATGGCTGAATGGACAAGCAAATCTACTTAACATCAAAGAAATCAATAGATAGATGATCATGGATGCCCAAAAAGGAATCTCTCCGTCTCCTTTTATACCTTTTTTCCAATTCAAACTCCAATGACCCCGTTAAAATTTAAACATAAGTAGCTGACAATAATTTACTTTTGACATAGTCATATTATTATTTTAAGTATTTAAAAACACTTTTTATTTTAATAATAATATTAAGTTGTCCAAGGATTAGAAATGACTGGGCCCAACTTAAATAATATTATTAGTTATCTTAATTTAGAAAAGGGGACATTTCAATCCCATGAGTGATGGAGGGGTAGACGGAGGCATAGGGAATGGAGGATCAACCATCTTCTCACTAGAGATCTTAATCTTGGTTGTCTGAACAATTTATTTAAATACATTAGGAGACTCTTGAATAGTTGTATCAAGGGAAGACTTTGTCTAGGTGATTGAAGGCATAAGAGATTGTATCTGAGTGGAAGAATGGCCATGGAAAAGTTGGAACAATGACTAGGAAACTAAGTCCTCGAAATATATTGATTGGGAAATAGTAGGAATAAGTCCTTGAGGGCTTATTACATCTTTAGGTTGTGCTATGGTTACCTATGTCAAAGTTGTTAATACTTGAAGCACTAGAGCATGTGCTAGGGGCACCATTAGTACAAATGGAGATAGCAATGGTGCTAGCCAATGAATCAAATGAAATAGTAGGAATTACTACTGAAGAAAAACTAGAAGTACTAGGCAAAGGAATAAAAATACCCATGGAATCTTATGGAACTATGACCTTTGAAGTAACAACACGAGTAGTAGCAATTGGAAGGACATGTGAAACAGAGGAAACAAGGGCCATGACATGGGTAGTATCTATTGTTTTTATGACTGGACTATCCACACCACAAGTAAATGATATGTCAATTGAAAAAGTACTTGTTGTGGTGAGTGGGTTTGCAGCCTTGCTTACCCCAATGCCTTGTCCCTAAGTCCCAGTTATTTCTTGCTCAGTATCATCTATATAAGGAGATCCGGAATTAGAAATTGTAAAATGTACACGTAAGGGTATCTTCTAAAAAACATCCTGTTGTAATTGATATTGTGTATCATCTTCCTCTTCTTTTACTAGATGCCCCTCTCCAATACCTATGCCTGCTAAGTCCGTTTCAGGGGATTCCTCTTTTGAATCTAGGTGGATTAAATTCAATGGTATTTCTTCCATTGTAACTACAGGTGAGCTGAAGGAACTAGGCAATGTCCTCTTAACCTGAATGCTTGGATGTAATGGGCACCCCTGTTACGCCCAAAACTAACCCAGCTGAAACCCCTTATGACTCCGGAACGGTTTGCTTGTATTGTTTTTTTTTGTGTTTTGCAAGGTCTTATGCATGTAACATAAATATAGAATCGAAAGCATAGGCACACATAGCTGAAATAACCAACACATTGTATTTATATTGATTGCAAAATGAGTAAGCAAGTACAATGTCGGCCATGTGATAACTCACTAAATACTCCAGTAATGGAATGAACATTGTTTCAAGCAAATATCCCCAGCGAATACTGAAGGTGCGATCATTTTGTTCTTCATCCAGCAGAACTACAGACTCTGCAGGCTGGTTTCTACGGACTCTGCAGGCTTGTTTCTACGGACTTTGTAGGCTTGTTCTACGGACTCTGCAGACTTGTTTCTACGGACTCTGCAGGTATGCTGCTACGGACTCTGCAGGCTTGCTTCTACGGACTCTGCAGGCTGGTTTCTACAGACTCCGCAGGCTGGTTTCTACGGACTCTGCAAACATGCTTCTACGGACTCTGCAGGCTTGTTTCTACGGACTCTGCAGGCTTGGTTCTACAGACTTCGCAGGCTTGTTTCTCCCGACTCTTACTGCAGATAGCGGCTGCTACAAGATGCTATAGTGACGTGGCTGTTACAGTGACAGGCTGCTACAGTGACACGACTGCTACAATGATGTGGCTGCTATAGTGGCACGACTGCTACAGTGGCGCGGCTGCTACAATGGCACGGCTGCTACAGTGGCGCGGCTGTTTGAGGCTAAAAGCACAGACTCCAAAGACCAATCCCAAGGATTGATGTCTAAAGTGCTACAGATGGGAAGAACGTTCTCAAATGCCCAAAATAACCTGCAAACTGCAAGTGCATCAATTTTTTCTTCTTATCCAACATGCTGAATGAAGCCACAAACACTTCCTTTTATTCTTTCTCCAAGGGGCGACTCAACTCTCATGAGCAATGTGGGATAAAAGATGTGCAACATTTTATATATTAAAATATTACTTATGTCTCCCTTGGGTACCATCCCCATAAAGTAAGTATTAGAGTAAAACTTTAATATTTTGCAATTAAGTTAAATGTTACTTTTATAACACTTCAGGTATTAAAATATAATAGCAATCGGACTCCAAATAGCGCAAGTGATAGTTCACCGAAAAGCTCTCGCCGAGGAGTATCAAATCCAATCACCAAAACTAGCCTCCGCTGTGTCCTACTAACTTACTAAAAATAGTAAGTATGCCTGAAACTGAGTAAATCAACTATGTTTTGGCCCAAACTAGAAATGACTAGGCCAAAACACTCTAGGATCCCTTTAAACCCTTCGTTAGCCCTCGAGACCATGTAGAACTAGGCTAACGCAAACACACACTTGGTCAACTGCTAAAGTGGGGACATTACATTGGAGAAGCTCCCTTTGAGGTGAGCACTATCAATGGAATCTGACTTGCAATAGGTGATTTGCACTAATGGGGGTGGCTGAGTCGTTTGAATTGGAGTGAAAAAAGTAACTGTAATTGAAGGGACCAAAGGAGTGGCCATATCTATTGAAGAGGCATGTGGCTAAGGAGTTATAGGTGGTGGAAGCTCTCTAAGTATCTTCCTTGTCAATTGTTCATTGGTCTCTCCACCAGCCTCTTCTTTTGGATCCTCTATAGGTGTAGCTACTAAAACTGAATATTTATACCATCTCAGTCTTGTACATTTGGCATATGTCAATTAGAGCTTTACCCTTCAGTGCTAGACCTTCCTGCCATTGAAAGGCTTGCATTCACCATCTCACTATACCTATATGCTTCTCTTACTCTGATCCACATCATTTTGATGACTCAAGTCTCTTGTATTGCACAGAAAGCTTAAAACCTCATAAATTTCTTTCATTGTGAGTTTCAAATCCATACATGTTTTCTAGCCCTCTAGACACTACCGACCACAAAGGGACACTACTGTTGATGGTAGTGTCCAAATCCTTATCTAGTGTTTAGTTGCCAAAACTCATCCAAATTGCAAATGATTCGAAACCCATGGGTTGGCATATTTGGCTTATTGAACTATATTGTGAGATATTTTCAAAATATGTGGTATAAATATAAGTCTAAGCCTTCTCATTCCTCATCTAGAAAATACCAAGCAAACACCTACTAAAGTTAAATCAATAAACTGCACAAACAATTTATTATGCCCTATTCGTCCATATTTTCATATCAAGCATAGAAACAATCATATTATAGGTCTAAAGCAATCAAAGAGCAACCAATGAACAATATTTGTCAAATTACAAGCTAGATCACTAAATACATCATCATATAGTATATCGCACCCTTGTGCACACACTTTCCCACACATAGGGAAGAACTACATAAGTTTGAGGCCCTATTTAGAGTATTGGCTATGTAGGCAGTGCCCATTGACAAGGGTCTTCAAGACAACGCCCATTGATAGGGGTCTTTAAGGCAGCTCGACATCGTGAGCCCACTAAACCATTTTTCAGCAAACTCATTCCAAGGGTGAAGAAGGATGAAGAGCTAGGGTTTGATCAATCAACGAAGATCGACAATTTGTATCCCAGATTTGAATATACCAATAGAAAGTCGACAAAAAACTCAGAATAGTGAAGTTGGATGTATCGAGATCCATTCATTATTCTGTACTAGACACTTGCATCACAGATAGCATTGAAAGTAGTGTCCAGATCCAATAGTAGTGTATGCGGCCACAGAAGTAAAATTTCCAAAATTTGATGATTGGTCCAAAATACTAACCCTACATATTTTACACATGTTTCTCGTACAAATTCACCTGCGCATAATAAACTAGCCAAGTACCATCATTTCTTATTTATTGCAATATCTTTTAGTAGTTGTACTTTACTATTTTTAGCAATCTCAGTTGTATAAATTCTGAATAATATTTATCTAAATTTTCTATTAATTGGCTTGCTATAGGTTAGTTTATCACCCTTGTGCTTGAACTACTTCTATATTCTTAACCCTATACCCACCATTTCAAAATTTATGATCAAACATTTGGTGAACCCAACCTATGTGTCTCTTTATGCAAACCCTAGTTTTCTCTAGGGTATTCAACCTACTATGATTTTGTTTGCTATTTTTCCCAGATCTATTCTAATGCAACCTAGGCGTAGCCCTCAATTAGGTGGTGTTTCTATTGAACACTTGAAGCTTCCTCTTTTTCCACCTAAGATGGCTCAAACCAATAAGTATCAAATCCTATTCCTAATGAAAGTGCCAATAATGAAACTAAACAAAATGTTGAAGAGGTTATCATAAAAGATGATTCTGATCATGAAAACAATGAATCTAATGCAAATAATGTACATGAACACATAGATCAAGAGTAAGTACAACTTATTGCTATGTTTCGAGAGCGTATCCATCAAAACCCTGAAGATCTTGATGAGATCCCCTAAACCATATTAGAATCTAAAATAGCAAAAAACATAGATGAACAACCAAGTGCATCTATTGATCATGTTATTAAAACTATGGGACATCTCCATATTCCAATTTTCCTCCCTTGAGCACATTATCGATTCCTACATCTAATGGGGGTACATGTTATGTGTTTACACCATCGTTCCCCAAAACAAATCTTATTATTGCTACATCCTCCATGAGAACCATTAGCATTTCAACCCAATTACCGGTTTCAATGCCTATATCAACTCAAACTATGGGAACATCCCCTCTGGTGACTTATCAAACTTCAAACCTTAGCAATCAAAATGTGCAAGATCTTGTACAAATTATAAAACTTTTGCAACCTAAGGTTACAAACATTGAGCAAAATTATATGAAATCACCTTAAGCTATTGATTCACAACATCTGCTACATAATCCTTCTGCACCTGAAATATCTATGCACCCTTTGTCAACTAGATTTGTTGCACCTAACTTCAAATTGTATGATGGCAAGTGTGATCCTAAATAATACCTCCGATTTTTCTATATGGCTTGTCTTGATTATGCCTCCAATGATAAAGTTTTGACCAAATTATTTCAAAGGAGCCTAAAAGACTATTTTACAATGGTTTTATGATTTACCACTCCAATCAGTGAGAGCATTCAAACCTCTAGCCAGTCAGTTCCTAACACATTTACCTATCAACATCATTGAAAAGATGTCATATGCTCAAATTGCAACGATCAAACAAGGAACAAATGAGCCTATTAATGAATATGTTTTGAGATATAAAACAATGTTGGCTAAAATGACAAATCCAATGGTAGATATAGAACTACAAGGTGTCCTCAAGCAAAGCTTGCTTCCCCCATTACATGAGTCAATTGTTTTCAAAAAATTTAAATCTTTTAATGACTTATGCCATATTGTCCAAAATTGTAAAATGAAACTTATTTCTTTGAACTAGCTTAAGTATGTAGCAAACACTCTGACTACAACCAATACCAAATTTCATATCGAACCAAGCTACAAGGTCAAACCTACAAACCCTAAAAAAGAAACAACCACAACGGTTAATGCAGTGTCACAGCAACTTAGTCGACTCATCTTATCCAACGCACTTAAGAAACAATGTACATGCTTGCTCGAGACTCCAATTTTTTTACTTCAGAAGCTTATGAAGTGTCATCTCATATCTCTCCCTCCTCCCATAGAGGTTGATATGAGTCAACCTCTACCCAAAGGATATGATGATAATGCATATTGTGACTATCAACAAGGCCCTAGGCATTCTATGAACAGATTGTTGGCTATTTTGGCTCACATGCCAAGTTTTTGCCTAAAGGGATGAGCTGAACAAAGTTCTGAATGGAATGAGTGGTCCATAGATCTTATATTGCTTACAAAGCTTTTGAAACACTTTGAGCAAGCTTAAAGTGCAATTTGTTGATCTTTGAGAAACAAGGCTTGAGACAAGTCTAGAGTTGCAAGGGGAGAAGATCCAGCAGGTTCTCATAGCGTTTCAAGCATTCATGGACATAAAGCAGGTTGCACAGGTCTCAGAAACTCATTTTTGGCTTTGAAAGTTCTTGCACAAGTCCAAAAGAACCAGACCGTGATGAGAACGGCATGCAGAAATGGACTAGTCAACTTGCTTGTGCATTTAATAAGTATGCTTAGAAAGCTTCTCAAGGCCAAAAGATTGCATGGACATAAAGTTCTTAGTGCCAAGATCATGCTCTGCAAATTTCATGTCTTGATGAGCTTGTTATCTCAAGATATAAAGCTTTAAAGTTAGACTTGCAAAACAAGACATTCACACAGACGTCAAGTTTAAGCTCCATGAAATAGCCATTTGATTTCAAATGAGAAAAATCAACAGTTGGCATTCAATTGTACCAAAGATCCAACGGCGAGCATTGATCTAATAGATGTTAGTGGGTCTTGAGATCCAACGGCGTGTATTCACTCATACAGAGCAGATCAATGATGAGCATCAAGTGAAAAGGTCAGCGTAAGCAAGACGCTGACAAGTGAAAAGATATCGGGTGTCCTAATAGAGATCTAACGGTGCGCAGTGACTAATAAGGTCAGTGGGTCCAGACAGATCAACAGTGAGTGTGCAATCGTACAAAGCAGATCAACGGTAAGCGATGAGTCAATGGATCTCGAAGCCAAATGAGAAGTTGCCAAGTGTCACAAGCACGTTAAACTGGCATAAGATCGATGGCTCACATTTAATCGTACAGACCAAGATCTACGGTGTGCAGGAGGTCAATAAGTCAAAGGACTAACAACAAGATCCCGTTAGACAAATGAAGAGATGATAATTGGCAAAATATAGTGAGCCTAGATCAGGATCAATGGTCGACATTAAAAGTTGAAAGACAAGGACTTCTATGGAGAGTAAATTCGACCAAGGTCATTCCAGAGGACGTCATGAAAGTAGACATGTTAGGTGATCTCACCACCCTAAGGACGTCATAAATGCAAGATCAAACGTGATCTGGATAACTAGGAGCAGTCTCTGTAGAGCCGTCTAGCACCATTAAAGCCCCTGCAAAAGCTTGTCGAGAGCTTCTAGACATAGGTTCTACGTCTCGTTCAGATCTAAGAGACCCTAGCCTATGGATCTTCATTCGCAATCATAGCTATATGAAAACCAATGGGGTGATTGGTTTTCATCCATAGAAGATCTATATTCAGGATATAGAAGCAAGGGCATAATGGTGACAACACAAGGAATGTCAAAAAAGGCATCATGAGCAAGCTCAAGTAGCTACCTGGTAACGTGAAAAATATCAAGCATGATTGAGAAAGATAGTGAAGGACATCAATGCTGAGGAGCTCGAGAGAGATTCATACGACTGTGGGGATTGCTTTTTGTAATTGATCTTGATCTTCACATTCTCCATCACACTAGTAAAAGACACAGTGACATTAATGCAGAGGGAGGCTCAAGAAGGATTGCGGTGGTAGTTGTTCTAAGTGGAATCGGGCTCATTAATGACCCCTTCAACACCAATTTCTTTCTCTCTTGTCTCCTTTCTTCCTATAAATGCTAGATTTGAGCTCTTGATTTGTATCCCTTAGCTATGTATAGCAAACCTCTGCTAAAATCACTTTGTAAACTCTTTGAAGCAATATAAGACAAGTTCAGATTCTATTTAAGGCTAAGAAGGCTTTTTTGAAGTTTGATTCACATAAGTGTATATTGTCTATTCATCATTTGTAGGTCTTTCATGTGCCTTGCTTTAAGATTGTTAGTTTCTTACAGGTTGTATGAAGTGTTAGCTAGTGAAGCCTCTCTTGGAGTGTCATAAGCCCATAATGTCTTGCATAGACCTATTTATTTGTCCTTCAAGTTAAAGACCTCTTTTTAACCTTCATACAAAATATTCATGTTTGGAACTCTATCGCAGAATCTGATCAATCCTTGTCCCCATTGTATTCATTAGTAGTCATAGAAGTGTCTAAGCTGATAGTGGATCATTGAACATTGGTGCATCACCACACTTAAGGTAGGTTTCATTCATGCATTCTCTCCCCTTTTCACCCCAATAGATTAAGTTTCAAGAAGAGGATTCAAATTGTCATACATGAGGAGCTAGCCTCATTAAAAATCCTAGAGATCTGACCCAAAATTAGGTAATCCACAGCCTAGGGTCATTCCCATGTTGGACTAGGTTTGCAAGTAGAACTTGAACACTTCCACTTTCAACTTAGGGTGCAACCTAGAACCTCCAACACAAATGTTATACCTTTAAGCATAAGATCCAAGACCTTATAAATGACCAAAAGATTAACTTCGATTATCCTCCAAAGGATTCAGGTTCAGCCTAGCGATCTCTAGAATCAGAACATATTTAACAATCCTTTGCAAGATCATTCTAAGAAAGATCCAGAAGTGCAAATGACATACAATGCACATCCTCCTCCATCACATTATGGCCACCCATTAAACAAGACTATTGGCACTTATACACACACAATACCTCCTAGAGTTTAGAGACCAACTATTACATTTGATGAGAGTGAAATAGTTGATGATGACTCAGATCTTTATTCATTATTTATTCGAGCATACCTTCACCATCAGCCTATACATAGTGTTATGATCGATAATGATGCAAGTGAGAACGTATGTACCATGACACTACTTACACATTTGGCATATACACATGATGATTTATATCCTTCGACCAAAATTGCCAGAGCATTCGATGGGACATCACAACATGTTAGTGGTGAGATTGATTTATCTATTGGAGTCTTTAATATGTTACTAGGATGATCTTGGATACATAAACTCTACACAGTACCTTCCACAATGCATGGGTGTATTAAATACATTTACATTAATATGGTAGTCATAATTCTCGAAATTCCCTATGAACATCCACTTGAACAAGAGAAGTTTATTCCAAGACAACTAATTATAAACCCAAGGTTAATCCTCGTGCAAAAGGGTAAGCAATAGGAAATCCACTTTCCTAGGCAGCCCGTACTTGAGAGGCCTTTGCACTAGAGCCACACAATGGATTCCACAGAATCTTCAATTACTCCTAAACAACATACACAATTACCTAGAGCAATTAAACATGTTCCAATTGTGGCTACTCCAAAGAAATCACAGAGCACTAAAAGATGGGTTCCACAAACACCTAGTCATATTGTTTTGTCACACCCACGGAGTCCTATTACACATACGCAAGACACCACAAATTCTACACGTCCAAATATGACTTCTATGCATATTTCTTGGCCGTACCACCAATATCATATACCATATTCCGAGCTTCGAGCTATCTATGGGCATCCCTTGGATGGGATCATAGGATAGTCTTTTTCCTTTCAAACATTCCAAAAAAAATACGTTCAAATAATTCAAAAATACAAAGATATTCAACATTTCCAAATTTTAATAGCTCCTTAACATCTAAGTTGTTTATTTTATGTTAGTAGATAACATATCATTTCATTCCTATATACACATTTTTCACGCAACTTTGAGTGTAAAACAGGGATACCCAAACACATGATCTATGCACTTCCAGATATTGGATCTCTCCTCTACCTGCATCATATAGTATCCTGGGGGCATATGTCTTATTTAATCACGACTGATACAAGTTACATGTCCTTTATAATCACTTCTACATTATCATGTTTGAGCTTATATGCTAACGCTTACAAAAGTCCATATCCCTGCTCATATCTTTCACAATGTACTTGATATGCTATACTACATAACATTTTTCCTACCACATATATGCAAGGACTAGTATAATATGTTTATGTTGGTTGCTTATACTTCATTTTTTCACAGTCACTTCCTTGAGTGTATTACATTGCTTGCCATTGTCTTGCTTGTGGAACATTTAAGCCCCTATGCCATTGTATGTTGTTTGGACATTTGAATATGTCATTTCATGTTGATTGGGCATTTAAATATATCATCCCTTCGATTATGAGGCATTTGAGTAAGCCCCTTGTATGAGGTCTCCTTGGACCATGTAATGTCCCCTTTTTCATAATAAAGGAAAACAGGATGAAGACCTTTAACCTAATTTTCCCCATAGGCTAAGAGATGATAATTAGGGAATTTATTTTAATAATTAATTAGAGGTGTTTTGTGGCCTTGGATGTTAGGTAGGTTCTCGAAGAAGTGTGTTGCTTCCTCCTAGGATTTTCTGGCCAAATCCCATTAGCACTAGCCATTTTTTTATGGACAGTATCAAGTCTTGCATTTTGATTTCACAATGGTCAATGATGATGCCACTGGTTCATCTAGCCCAATCCTTGCAGCAAACATGTGACAACATTGTTTTTCATCCTTGGCTACACATTTTGATCTTCCTTAGCTCCATGCTTCATTGCTCCACTAGGGGGTCCTTCTCTCACTTGGTTAATTGTACTCAAATGTTGTGGTTTGAGGGTTTTAACCATTTACAGTTTACCCACTTGCAGTGTTTCTTTGCTTTTGCTTTTGTATTGGTGTGTTTAGATACTTTCATTAGCTAGGGTCTTCTTACCCTAGCTCTTCTCTATTGTGGCTAACTATACTTTCGAATCCCATTGACCCGCTTTGGTCGTTGTGGATATCAATATAATTTCTTTCTTTCTCTTTTTGGAGACTTTGGGGATGAGTATGATGATTCTTGAAATTACCAATTCTCCCATTTTCCACTTTTGATGGATTCTTGCACATCTTTAAATAAGTACACACAATCATTACCACATATTCTTATAAAATTTCTCCAATAGAACATTTGATCATAGAGACTTCTCATTCTTCATCTCCTTCATGCCCCAAACCATCCATCCCTAATTCCCTAAAGAGATAATCCATTTCATAACCTTTTGCTTTTGGCAAACATCTTGTTTATGAGATCAATGGACTTGGTTCTTATGGGATCGAATCTCAATAAGTAAATGCCTTTTGAAAATAACAATGGAAGATTTACCAGATTTGGTCCTTATTTTTCTTATCCTGGATTTCTCTTTAAAAATTAGAAGCATTATAAAATTTGACGTCAAAGCTTTAAGTCCACAAAATCATCTAGTTTTATAAAGGAGAAATCCCATTATAAGAAGCACTATAAAATTTGACGTCAAAGCTTTCAGTCCACAAAATCATCTAGTTTTATAAAGGAGAAATCCCATTACAAGAGTAGAAGCAAAGTATTACACATGCTTGCATTACGCACTTAACTCCATAAACATTAAAAATCCAAACAATGCTTTAACCAACATTGACCAAAAAACTAGTATGTGCACAAAAAATATTGTCCAAGGCCACATTTAAGCATTCATCGTTTATTGTAGAAACTACACTACCAAAGGAGAATCAGTCACAGAAAAGTAAATACATACCACAACACAACATAGATAAATATGAGAGCAATCACAACTTAATTTCTTAGGTAGCGCTCAATAAAGTTTGTTTTGTATAGGGAGGACCTAATACACAATTCCCCTACCCTAACATATAACATGTTATTTGTATGCCAAGATTCAACGGTTGTTGATTAACACAACTGTCAACAACTAAACATAAAGTCCTCACACCACTACCTAATGTCAACAAAATATTTACATAATATGGTCAACTACAAAACAATTAAATGTATTCATAATGACAGTCTACATTATCGCCTTCCGCCTCCCATCACCCTCCCCTTTAAGATAAGTCAGAGTCCCTTCCAACACAACGATATCAAATCAACTCAGAAAGGAGGAGCAGGAGAAAAGGAAGACGTCCCTAGAGGTGTTGAAGCTCAAACTGAAGGTGAACCTGAAGAGGATGCTTTCATCTACTAAAGTTCAACTCGAATGATATAGATGTGTGATGTTGTAGTTGCTTGGTTGACAAAAGTTCACACTCACGTGAACCCTTCACCATACACACAGTGTAATGCATCTTACCCTTCCCATGAATGACCTCTTGCTAAGCATTCTATAACTTGCCCTTCACTTGTGTGAGCTCTTGTTCCATAAATTGTACGATCAATCCTTGACTAAATTCCCTATCACTTGACAAATCTCATAGGACATTTTTTTTTTGGTAATTCACCTTGGTGTGACCTACCTTGCAGCTAGTACACCAATGATCCTTGCCTTCATTCTTAGTGTCTCCCTTTAGCTCCCTCATTATTCAAAGCATGTCTCTTCTCAAGGCTTGCACTGATCTAGGTTCATTGTCATCGATGGACTCTAAATCATCACCTATGCTCCTCAAGTGAGAGGATGTCTTATGTTCGCTTACAATATCGATCACTCCATTGTATGCGTCTTCGTAAGACAAAGATGGGACCACCTTCATATTCCTCCACAATGAGGGCATTAGTCCCTCAATGAGCCACCAATGTTTTAGACCATCGACTTGTTCCCTGAGTTTGACCCGCAATTCTTTGAGTCTCTTGTTATAGGCTCGCACAATCTCATGTAAACCCTACTTGGTAATATAGATTTCCACGACAATCTCATGGTCATCTTTGAGGAGGTTGAATTCCTTTTCATATGCTTTTCATAATGTATCCCAAGTTGCCTTAACAATGACTGGTACATCTGTGAGCCAATCAATAGCCACCCCCTGAAGTGTGGATGACAGCACCGCAACAAAAGATAATCATATGCATAGTTACCTAATTCCATAGGATCTAGGGAATATCCGGCCGGATCCAGATTTTTTTGGCCAGCATGGATAAGTTCGTCCGGGTCGGCCCTTTTTTTTCAATTTTTTTTATTTTTTTGTTTTTTTAGGTTTTCGGTGCAAAAAAAAGGCCCAAAAACCATAAATATGATATAATATTAACATTTTATATTATTTTATTAATGTTTTACATTGTATTGTTCAATTTTGCATATTTATAAAATTGTGTACATGCATGTGTGTTGTGTGTATGTATGTATTTTGGATCGTATTTTTTCGAACTTTTTCAAGAATTCCAGATTTCAAATTTTTTTGCCCTACTGAACAGATCTGATTTTCTGAACATGGTAACTGTTATAGACTGGATTTGCACCCTTGTGAGGGAGTTCTTCAGCCTCTCTCACTTCCAGCTATAAGCATGGCAATAACCTCAGGATGTGGGTGTCCTAAGGTGAGGTTGAACCTCTAGACTTTTTTATGAGACTAGTTCCTTAGGTGCTTCACTTCAGCGCTTTGGGTTTCTATGCTAAACTCTACTAATGGCCAAGGAAAAGGGGAGAGAGATTACTTGAAAAGAAAGTAACTAAGCTAAGGGAGGTGATGCACTGAAAGTAAATGATCCACCTAGCCTGGGGAAGACACTAATTCAACATAAGACAAGTTGGCTTACACAACCTCCTAACCAACTAACTTGCATAAGTATTTCTTAAGCTAGGCTTACTGAACCACACAGAAGGCAAAGAGGAACTTCAAAGTTCACACCAACCATCCATTAATGGCCAAAAAACACGAGTTCAGACCTGCAATTAACTGGAAAATACCTGAAAACAAGAAAGAAAGTAGGGCAACAAGGTTGGAAGGATGCTTCTTCACAACGCTATTAGTGCACAAGCTAACTCAATGCAATTTTCAGACAGAGAGATAGGTAAAAACAATCTTTATTGCTTCAAAGGTCCATTACACAATGATTTTTGCAGAGTGATTTTATCACCAATCTGGGTATACATTTCTAGGCTCCAAGGCCTCTAATTATAAAGAAAAAGGGGAAGAGAGAAAGGGAGGAAAGAAGAAGTCGCAAATGGCTAGCACCTCCCGTTGTCCCTCCCTAATATTCATGAATGCGTCGTTCCAGATCGCCGCCCAATACACTTCAGCCCCTCCCATCTTTAAGACTTTCTTTGGTGCATCTAAAAAGTCATGCTATGAGCCGCTGGAATGTTTCTTCTTGGAATGACGCATTTAAGCATTGAACGGCGATTGTGGGCAATGAACCATGGCGGATGGGAGTCTTCATAACTTCCAACTACTAGCCGCTCAGACTCTCCCATGTTTATCGAACATCCTTGTCCCACTTGGCCTTTACTAATTGGCCCTTTCTGCTCCAGTTATGCCACGTGGCAACCTTCCATTCGTTGCATCATGATTCTAACATTGCCAGACCAAGCTTAAGTCGAGCCCTTGGAGAACCCTGATTTACTCTATGTAGAGTAATTCGAGTTCTTTGGCCTCTCCAACTTGGGACTTTCCCAGAGCCTTCGCTTCAAAAGCCTTTTAAGTAGCATACTTTGAGAAACCCAAATTGCACTATGCAGAGTAATTCAGTTCTCTAAGCCTACTTCGAGCTTGTCCATCTTGAAGTCTTCTCACCTTGTTGCTTCCCAAGCCTTACGACTTCGGGCTTTTCAAACCCAATTACTTCCAACGGCTAGTCGTTTATCCTGATTTTGACGTCCATTGGCCCGTCATTTCCTTCGGACAATTGGTCTCGGACTTCTCTCTCGGCTTATTTCTTTCGAGCAAATCTCTTGAAAGAATTTTTTCGAACAATTTATCCGAAGGAATTCCTTTGAACTTTTTGTCCGCGTCTGTCTTTGGAAACTACCCTTTGGGCTTTTCATAATGGACTTTCCCGAAGGGTAAGAGACCCTTCGGGCTTTCTGCATGTCCCCTCGGATTTCTGCAAATGATCCTCTCGAAGGGAAAGATACCCTTCAAATATTTTGAAATGGTCCTCCGGAAGAGTAACATACCCTTCGGGAAAATTGCAATTATTCACTTGGAGAAGAAAAATCCCTTCGAAAAAGTTGAAGTGTACCTTCAAAAAAGTTGACTGGTCCCTTTTGCTCTAAAAAGACCCTTCGGCATTTTGAAAATGCCCTTTGGATTTTTTGAAAAAAACTCATCTCTTGAAGAACCCGAGAAGCACCATTTTTCAAGACCAAATCGGGTTTGTCACGCCCCTTTACTTATTTCGGGTTTCTGACTACTCACAACTTATGGAGTAACCAAGTAGTCCCCCTTGGAGAACCCGAAATACACTATCTATGAGTAATTTGGGTTTGTAAACCCAAATTACTCCTACTTATGAAACATTTAGAAGCTAAGCACTGCTGGAAATCCGATTTGCATTGTGCCTTCAAAAAACCCGAAGTTGTCACTGTTGGAAAACCTGAAGTCCTCCCAAAGACCTACCATTTTCTTCCATGAAAGCTCCCTTTTCATACTTAGGTAAACTTTGACATGTGGGCCAACAAAATGGCCAACAATAACTATGCTAATATGTATGCCCATTTGCAATCAAAATCATGATGCATGCCTGGCAGTGCAGTACCAAATCTTTAGATACACAACCATTTCATGTGTGTGTGTGTATTCTAGATCGGATTATTCCGAACGTTTTCAATAATTCTGGATTTCGAACTTTTTTACCCTCCCGAACGGATCCGATTTTCCAAACTTGGTAATTATGCTCATATGTATGCCCATTTGCAATCAAAATCATGATGCATGTCTAGCAGTGCAATACCAAATCTTTAGATACATGACCATTAAATTTTGGCAGCTTTTTCTTTCGAGGAGACGGGGTTGATGGGGTAACCATAGCTATGAGTACAGGTTGCTTCTAACGTGGCTCTTCAAATAAGATTTTCCTCCCCAAGAAGGTCTACATTGGACATTCCTTTGCTCAACCCTTCCTTCGATAATGACCTCTACACCATCTTGCACTCAGTCCGATTCCTTTTCTATACCACTCCCTCAAACTTGTCATTCAATAAACAAACAAATCTTCAATTTCACGGATTTGTGTCATGTACGCAGCTCATTCTTCTTCGATGAATAGGCTGATATCGAACTTTGTTTTGGATTAAATACTTCTCTCAGAAGGATGTAGGTATGCCAAATCCTCATTGTATTCCATGGACTCTTCCCTTGATTATTATGCAATACCCTCCAACCTGCATAGTCGACAAGGTTACCACTTCCTTCCTCTAGAAAGGGTAATTGTCTGGCAATCTCTACCTACTCCTCACTCATGAGTGGCATAGGGTTGACAAGTTTTGGCTAAACCCTTTCTGGGTTTTGGATATGGCTATAACTTCTACTAATACTTCAGCATAGGCTTTCTCTTTGGCTTCTGCTTTGGATTTGTAATTCGCTTGATGGATTTTTAGAATTGGCTATCTACCGCAGCCTTTCTCAACTTTCTTGTTTGACATGTCGCTTTTTCCAAACTAATCTAATCAAAGGATCCGTAGCATATTCCTTAATTCCTATAGGCTAAGGGATAAAATTAGAGAAATTATTTAATAATAGTATCTTAAGTGGTCCTAAGTCACTTCATTTTTTATAACATAGTAAAAGGACATGTATGTATTATTATTGCCAAAAAGTAATATGTTCTTTAAGTGTTTTAAACGTGTTTTGGGTTGGAATTAAAAAGATTATTATAAAAGAAGGGGTTGGGCACAAAAGGAATGATTATTCATTATTCATTGAAATCAAACCCTATCTAGAGCTTGAACCTTTGTATTCATCTTTTCATCCAAAGACGACAACCCTTTGGTGTGCAATATTGGAGGACAGAAACTCTCTAATTGCAGTAGGGGTGATTCCATCCAGAGATCATATTTATGCCAAAAGATTAAAATTTATTTCATTTTCAGTTTGCTACACCACTACTACAGTATTCCGTACCACTGCTACAATGATCTGTATGGCCACTCTAGTAATTCTTACTTTTGCTATAGCTCTTTTGCACCCTGTCGTCAACTGTATTTATAATCAGATGTTCAACACAGATCTGTAATGAGTGTTTTTTGTTGTATGTCCATAGTAAACTTGGGTTGTACTCTGCATATTATATAACCATGGATTTCATTATGTGTTATTTCAATACCCAATTGTCTTGTCATCAGTATTCATGAGTATTCAGCTCATTGCAATAAAAGATTTCAGTTGCATTGTATTTTTAGCTTATTGAAATAAAGAAATTTGTGGGATCTTGGTGTTATTAGTAGGATTTAGAATATTAATCTTGTACATTGCTACTTATTATGTTATTGATACCCAATATTGGAAAAAGAATTCACAAACAAAAAATTCAAAGTTTATAAATACTGGGAAAGGGAATATGTTATTGACAGATTTTTAGAATTGGTTCTCTGTCGCAGCCTTTCTCGACTTTCTTGTTGTTCCACCAATCGAGTAGACCATTTGATTTTTTGTTCCCCTCCCTAACTGTGATTTCTTCTTCTACTGACTTTGTTTGGGGTCAATGGCATTAACTATTTATCGTATAAAAATGTCGGTCTTCTTCTTGATGACCCTTCTCTTCATACCATTGTAAGATCTTTTGTCATTGTACTTCACGGTTATGTTCATCACAAAGATGTTAAAAGATAATGTAGTGCCTCGTCGTCAATGGTTATTGTCAAGTGGCATTCGCTTTTGAACCAACTTTAACTTGACCAAATGTTCTTTAAAGGAACGGTGTCACAATGTTTATTGTAGAAACTACACTACGAAAGCAACATCGGTAACATAATTGTAAATACATACCATAACGCAACATAGAGGTATATGATAGTAGCCACAAATTTATTTTATAGGTAGTGTTCAATACAATTTGTTTCATACAGGGAGGCCCTGATACACAACGCCCTTATCAGAATATGTAACATGTTATTGGTAGGATAGGACTCAATGGTTGTCAATTAACACAACCGAACATAAAGTTGTTACACCACTACCTAATGTTGAAAAAGATTAACACAATACAGTCAACTACAAAACAATAACATATATTCATAATGGTGGTCTACATTCACTTGAAGCCTAAAAGGGCAATGCCTAAATTAAATCCTACTATAATCTTGTAGTGGTTGTAATGTCATCCTAAGAATATAGAATGGTTTCCTTTGAGAGTTAGAACCCATATCAAACTTTTCAACAAAGGAATCTCCCTTGTATCCATTATTATCTTACATTAAAACATTCACAATTTCTCTTCCAAAAAATTGTAATATCCCTAATCGGAATATTATTTGATAATTTGGATTCCTCGAAATTCCTTTTAAAATAATATTTTATAAATGTAACTTGTACTAAGAATAATATTTAAAATAAAAAATATAATTGTATTAATAATAAAATATAAATCCTCAAGGGATTTCATCCTTGGGATATTATGATTACAAGGGTTTTCATCCTTGCAATCAAATTACATGATTAAGGGATTTCGTCCTTAAAAGTGGTTGTAAAGCATAATGCTTGTACATGGTTATATATTTTTAATACATGATTGAATGAAATCCTTCCATACCAATGAATGACTATAAATACTTCATCACCTTCCATCGAAAGACGTGTCTCTTCCAAATGTCTTTTCCCAAGGGAGGGAATGTCCCAAAGGGTGGCGTCCCTTGGTGTTTAGGTGGGTATGCCTGCTTATATAAGTTTTATTTTTTGTTAAATGTGGCACTCCCCTCAAAAGGGGCAATTCTAATTGTTGTGCCCTCCTTAATAGCTATGCCCTTGTCTTATGCTTGGAAAGGGATATTACAAGAATTTTCAACAATATTTTGGGAACCTCCTTGTAGATCATAGTTGCATATATTTACAGTTTTTTATTCATATCAGATCTAACTAATGGCCCTAGGATCATTGATATTGAACATCAAGGATGGAGCATAATCTAGCTTTACTAGAATACACTAACGAAACAATTTCAAACATGTAAAGACAAGGAAATGAATCGTACAAGATTCCTCGTAAAGCAAGACAGGATACTAAAACTCCATTTTAATGTTCTAGAAAATAATTAATCCCAAGAAATTTCAAATCTGCATAAAGTACCTGGGTGCAATCCACCAACTGTCGCATTATCATCGTATCCAAACCATACCTGGCACAGTAACATAAAAGATCAATTGGTTCATGCTATATTTCAAACTTTGCAACTTTTGAAACTATTATTAAACATTGAAAGTATTGTTTTTTGGATTAGCAAAATGACCATAATGAAAAAAAAAGAATCACCAAATACAAGCATAACTTTGCAAGGGAACACAATATCAGATTCATACTTGTTAGTGTATATTAAGACATACACTTTTGTATAGTCTAAGATGCACTTTTTATGGATAATCACTAACATATGTGCACATCATTATTCATAACTTATTTATAGGTTATTTATAAATATGAAAATCTCTTTAGTGGTTATCCTCAAATTAGGGTTTGTCTAATCTAAGTTAATATCCCTAAAAGATAGATATTCCTTCCAACCCTAAGCCTCCTTACCTATCTAAATTAGAAGCTTGTGGGCAAAGATGAAGGCATTCCATTGTAATCTACTGAGATCTTTCTCATTGTATTCTTTATGTGAGGAGGGCCTTTGGCCCCCCTCCACACATCATGAGCTTTATGAAAATTTGTAGTCATGCTACCTTAAACATGTGTTCTTTGCTTTAACGTTTCATAGGTATGCACATGCAATCATGAGTAAAAGTCTTGAGGTTGCCTCTTCACAAATCATATAACCTATACTATATCCACATATCAGGGGCCCATCCCAACAATTTTAAAATATCAATGGATCATAGACCATAACTCCACATAAAAACAAACTCAAAACTAGAAGTAGCACATAAGAAATGAGAACACTAATGAAATTGATTGCATTTCTTGGCATTCCTTTAAATGATTCTATGACAAAAAATAAACTGTGTTACCGGATTCTTCCCCTGAAGCCAGTCCTAGTCCGTACCTAGTATAGATCCTGGGTTGGTTTGCATTTCAAAACAGCCTAAGTTTGCCCTAATTTTGGTACCCTTCTTGGGTAGGTCCCAGGTTTGTTTGAGACATAACCGAGCAAGGTACCCCATACCTTGGTCAAACTTGGCCTGTGTATTAGGCAAACCTACAAGGTTCCATTTTTATTTATTTTTTAAATTTTAAAGAGAGTTTTTGGAAGTAACTAGAAAGGAAAAAAACAATAGCCACCGATTTGGTGGTTGACTAAGTTTCACCAAGATCTTAGACCGATTTTAGATATTGATATGAGTTAATGATGGTTGTTGGTATGATTAAACTTGTTTCTAATGCCCAAGCCTAAACTGATAGTTATTACACCTGGCATTGTCAACATTGTACAAATTGATTTCTATATAATATAGTTCTTCTGTTTTGTTTTGTTTTTTTTTAATAAATAAAAAGAAAGGAGAAAAACAAAAACCCTTACAAATATAAAAACAAGTAGTAACATTAAATTTAACCGTAAATATTTTAACTGAATCAATGCTGAAAGTGGCCCTACCATGGGCATGTGCCTCAGATTTTGTCAAAATTGCACAACAATAGGAATAAATCTAATCATAACAAACCTTCTTTGACCTTAAGCAGTGTTGTGATAACCTAACCGCCTCTTTGTATGCAAAATTATGGTTACATAGACATGTTGGCGCATCTATTTCTACAGTAACCTTCCAGCAATACTAATTCTTTCTTGTTATTTTATAACTAAATGATGTAAACAAATTTGTGTCATATTATAGTGCAATATCCTAAACCCTATCATCAATTATCAGTAATGTTTTATGGTTAATTTTTTTTAATATTATGCATTATATGGCTAATTTTATTTATTTGATTATAATTCTTTATATTTTTGTACAACCCATATTATCCTTTATTGATAGCATTTTGTGGTCAATATTGTTTATTTTGCGTATATTACGGTTAATTTTGTTTTTGGTTATATTTTTTGTATTGAAATGTCCCTTTTCAGGGGATTTTATGAATTCTAGAATTTACTGTGATTCCTTTTATATACTGAATATAGAACAAATACTAAAATAGCACATTCAACATTTAATACTGAATACCCAATGGAATTATTTATTGTGATGAACTGGATGCATACAAAATAATTATGATGATCCAATTGATCATCCACAACAATACAGCAAATAAAACCCTTTTGTTTATATATCATGGAATCCAAGTTTTATTGTCAAACACCAACTAAAACTATAAATAAAATATTGCATAAGTCCTTACATAGTATAAAAAACCCTTACTGTATTGATAATGTCCAGCAGCAGGCTACATTGGATATCTAGGTGGAAAAACAGACAAGAATGATCACAAACACTGTTGAGGGCAAGGAATGGCAGCCCCCAATCACTACATAGCACTCAAAAGTGAATCGATATGCTGAAGTTAGTGTGCAGCAGCCCACCAAAGAGGTATGGCAGACCCAATACAGTCCACGCAACGGGTACATCAATCAACAAACAGCAAAAAAAATATGATGTATGACATGTACTGCCACTGCGGAAGGGTTTATCAGAATTTATAACTATTACGGCAGCCTCAACCCCAAACCTAAAAATAAACACAACAGTACAGTAGGTACAGCAAACTCCAACAAATAAACACAGCAGTCATAAACACAGTTGACAGAACTGTACGGATCACTGTAGCGGCATACTATAGCAGCGATGTTGTAGCAAACTTCATACAATCTGAAAATCTTTAATAATATTCCTGAAATTGGAACTTCTTCACAACTTTTAGTTCACCGGTAATCCCTAAATGGAATTACTTAGATGAATATGAGGGGTTTTGTCCTCAAATCCATTTTTCCAAAGGGTTTTTGTCCTAGGGCAAAAAGATGAACAAGCATTCAGTCTCGAGCAACTAGGGTTTGATAATAAGTGGGCCACCCTCTTTTACCCAAACATTTCTTCTATAGACACTTTTGGGAAAATAAAATATTATTTTATATTTTCTCTTTTTCCTCAAAATATAATTCAAGGTGACTTAGGAACCTTTGAAAATAATCACTTGGTACCCCATGCCTAGCATCACTTTATAACATCACTTTAGGGCCCCTTTTAAAAACACTTTATTGGACTTGAATTTTTAATAATAAAATAATATTACGTTGTCCTTTTAATAAAGTAAGTCACTAGAACAACTTAAAATATTATTTTTATTATTTCCTTAGCTTATTCGAAAAAGGGGACATGACATGTACAGCCATACCAAACCCAAGGAAAAGCAAAATCAGAAAACCACCATCCCTAATCCCCATACTGTACCCAAACCGGCAACTTAGAAAATAAATTTAAGTCCCAATCAATTTTAAAGGAAACTCATTATTGTTAGTAATTACTTTTCTCACGTTACAAACTTTGCAAGATAGACACTGCTTACAGCCATATAGATAAACATCAACAGTATGGAGGAGTTCAAAAAATGAAAGCTATGAAAGACGATGAAATAAACAAATATTGATAGATTACAAAAAGCAGCGAGAAAACAAAAATTAAACAGGCAAGTTAATGCCAAGTTCTCAAAGTTGAAAATTCCCAAAAGCATTGCTCGTCATTTTCAGATTAGAAAGATTCTGTCCTAAAGGTCAAAACCTCCAATTCTGTTAGGAAACATATTTATGTGCCCGTTATGATTAACAATATTGTGATTTCACAATGTATAACTAGCATGTTCAAAAATATTCAATTTTGCATATGGATTACATGATCAAAAAGATATGTGATATGGAAGAGGACCTAGTACCCGTGATAAGACTCAATACCCATGATAGGACATACTCATAAAATTACTTATTTCAAAATAAAGTGGGACTAATAGTTGTTCAACTTGTATTGAAGAATAGTGTGTAAGAGCTAATCACAACTTACCACATGCCACATGAGTATTGGAATGCTATTCACATGTTTTAGTACAAACTTAATTTGTAGTAAATCAGTTCAAAAACTTTGTTTTCCGCCAATTAGTACATGAAACGAAAATGGTAGATTAATGACAGCATAATCTTATTGGTTGACCTTTTCTGTACAACATTAGAACGTCATATAATGTACTTATTTGAATCGAAACATAGGGTGCACGGGTATTGGGTCCTTTCCCTTACAATGAAATATTGGAGATCTGCAAAGTTGGATTTCTTTTTGAAAGACAAAATATGTAGAAGATAGAAAATAGCTATCATTCTTACTATTGAACATCAAAGAGGAAAATGTGAAAGACCATGCTCCTCTTTCTAATCACTACTAACAATCCTCGAGGACATAGGGTACTCCTTTTAGTGCTTCTCCTAATATCCAGAACCAACGATTTGTCAGATGAAGGTTGTGTGTGTGTTTGTGAGTGCATGCATGGCACGTGTTTGTATCTGTGTTTACTACATGTTAAACATAGCTTGAGTTTATTAAACAATGGGTTAGTTGGTAGCAGGTACAATTACCATGCTTGCCCATGAGTTCCTCCTTATAAGGATTTCTTGTATTCATTGGAATGAACTGTATATGATTATTTAAGGAGTGCCTTCCTCATGCCCCACAAACTGTCTTGTGTGTCTAGTTTGTTTTTCTCTCTCTCTAATTACATGCGGTATTAAAACAAACCTTTGGAGACCTGACTGCTTCGAGACAGCCTTGACAAGGATCTACCAATAAAGAGGATCGCAAAGATAAGCAGTTATTTATAAATTTATTTTTAAATGGATCTAATAAGTACATGTTAAAACGGTTCATTTTTTAAAAAATAATGTAATATTAGTAAAGGGTATCTTTGTAAAGTTTAAAGTCTCTAAAGTGTTTTGACAAAATACATGATTTTATTGATGAACACACAAATCATAAATCATTGAAGAAAATTGCATAAGACATTTTCAAAGGGTGAACCATAAAAGATGTGCCATCATCATTATCGACTCTTCTCTACATGTTGGCTAATGATGACCAATACAAAAAAGATGCAAAAGCTTTTATAGGCATTCTCTCAACTCTCAGTTATTCTTCTCCACCAAAGAGCTCGTTTAATAGATACAATTCATGTTGTTTGAATAGCAAAATGCAATGATTGGAAGTTGACACAACCGCTTAGCTGAACATCCAATTCATTACTACCTAATGCCGACTAGTATCATAACAAAGTCGGAACAACAATTACATTATTAAGAAAGACTATCTACATTATCCCCCTTTTTAGATGATTTGAAATACCATCCAACAACACATATACAAAAACAGTTCAATAGGAATGAGAAGGGGACGAAAAAGACATCCATGGTGTAGACCGTAAAATTAATATCAGTGTAATTACATATTTAGTAGCCACCTGGTTATGTGGTTAATGATTTTATTATTGACATTAGGTAGTTTGTAATAATTCTTGTTGGTTATATTTGGGTGTTGACAATTGTGTTAATCGACAACAATTTGCCTTATAAATAGAAGGATATAAGTCGGGGAAGGGATGCTAGTATCAAGTCCTCCCTGTATTGTATAAATTGAATCAAGACTTATCTATATGAATTAGGACACTCTACTCTCCCATGGTATGTTATGCAATTCCTATTCTTTAAATGGTGTTATTGGTAATCTAGTATCTCAGTAGACATTAATCATTCTACATTTCGGCATCATTCCTTTAAAGATCGTTGGGTCAAGATTAAGTCAATTTATGAGAAGTGCAAGGAACCCCATTATCTTCTAAGATTTGTGCCGAACATAACCTTGAAACACAACCAATGACAAAAGCTATTGCAACAGTACAGAGAGTTCACAAAGAAGGAGATCGACTCCGAACAAAGGTGGAGAAGAGGGAAACATGGTCAAGGAGGGGACCAGGAAGTTAAACGATCTACTAAATTGGTGGATTATAAAAATCCATCTCAAATACAAAGCAAAAGCGGAAGTTGGATCAAAAGCCAAGGCTGGAGAATAAGAAGTCATACCTAGAGTCAAAGCCAAAACAAAGAAAGGGTTCCGCCGAAACTGTTGGACCTTATGCCACTCATAGTAAGGAGCAGATAGAGATTGCCATAACCCCTTCCAATGGAAGTGCGGACCTTGCCAACTAGGTTGGGTCTAAGGATGTTGCAAGAGAATAACGTGAAAAGTATGGTCATCCCAAATGACAAGTTAGAGGGAATCATACGAATAGGGGCCCTGAGGGAGTCTTGTGAGAGTGTGATAGGTTGTAGAAATTTTTTTTATCAATTGTAGGTGGGTAAAATACAAAAAGAGGGTGAAAGCAACATTTTCTAACGAAAAGTGTTGAGTAGAAGGTGTTGCAGCTAAGAGTACACAATGAGAAAGTAGGTAGAGGACAAAAGAGAAGCTAAGTGTTCTCCATTGTGAAAAGGTAGGTATAAAACCAAGAGGTAAGAGAGTCATCTAAAAAAGATGACTGAGGAAATTTTTGTAGCACAAGATATGTGTATGTGAGAGACAAAGATGCCTCCAAGAAGAGGAACAATGGTTGCTAAGATGACTAGAGGACTATATTAGGTTATGAATTTGATAATAGTTATGCAAACAAAATTAGATGCAGCTGAAATAGATGGAAGAAGAAGTCTCGTGCATAGAGGAGACGAGAGTGATGTTGAAGACAAGCCAAGCATAGAGCAAGAAGAGCCAATGCAGGATGCTGGTCCAATAGATGAAAGAGATGAAAAACTAATTACAGCCATATCAAGGAGCCCAAATTGGCCCAAATTATATCCTCTATTGAACCAATCAAGAAATTGGTTCAATCAGTGATCAATTTTGGACCAATTGGGCCCTAAATCACATCTTATAGTCGCAAGTAGGTTCACAGGGCTCAAACTAACCCAAATTGCATCCTTGATTGAGCCAATTGAGTAATGTGTTCAATCAAGGATTAAATTGGGGCTAGTTGACCCCATATCACATCAAATAGTCCCAATCAAGTTCATGTGGCTTCAATTGGCCCAAATTGCATCCCTAATTGAACCAATCAAATAATTGGTTTAATCTGTGACGAAATTGGGCCATTTGATCCCTAAATCACATTGTAAAGTCCTAATTACGTTCGCATGGCGCAAATTCTCCCAATTTGAGTCCTTGATTGAACCAATAGAGTAATTGGTTCAATTAGTGATGAAATTGGGATCAATTGAGCCACAAATAACATCGTATAGTTAAAATTAGGTTCACAGGGCTCAAATTGGCCCAAACTGCACCCCTAATTGAATCAAACGAGCAATTGGTTCAACAGTGATAAAATTAGGGCCAATTGAGCCCCAAATGACATTGTATAGTCACAATTAAGTTCATGGGGCTTAAACTCGCCCATATTGCATCTCCGATTGAACCAATCGAGTAATTAGTTCAATCACTGATGAAATTGGGGCCAATTAAACCCTCAAATCATATCATATAATCCCAATTATGTACATGTGGCTTAAATTTGCCCAAATTGGTTCCTTGATTCAACTAATTGAGTAATTGGTTCAATCAATGATGAAATTGGAGCCACTTAACATTAATTTTAGTAAATAAACATTGTGCCATTCAAGCATTCAGTCTCTCCAACTTCAAAACCCTATAAATACTAAACCACTGGTAATGCATACTTGCTAAAATGCGTATGTAGTTTCGGTTTGGTAATTAGTAATTACCGAGCCAAAAAAAACCCAGTACGCATTTTCTTGTAAATCGTATTTTGGCAGAAAAATGCCCTCTTTTTCTCTCTCCAACTTCCTACACTTGCCCAATGGTGAAAGAGAACGGGAAACTTTGCAAATCGGCCCAAAACAGTGATTTGTTTGAGCAACCTGTAGCAAAGGCAATTCATAGTGAGGTGGATAAATTGTTTGAATCAATCATAAAGATTTAAATAGGACAAGAAGATCAATAGAAGTTGAGGCACTATTTGATGTTGCTATGAACTCAGAAAAGGAAGAGGACATAGAGGCACTCATAGGAGAAACAATGAAGGCTTTGGAAATTCAAGAATAGATTGAAGCCTTAGTGAACCAAGACATGAAAAAGAAAGCAACTAGAGAAGTTCATTATTGGAAAGAAAGCATATTACTAAGATGTGAAGAGGGAAAAAGAATTGGACATAAGCCGCATGCATGAACAGTCAATAGGAGTAGAGAAGCATAGCACACATCAGCAATGGAGAAGGTTTTTCAGAAGGAATTGGAAACAAAAAAAATTAAAATGAAAAATCAATATTCAAGACCACCATGTGAGTAAGAGGAGGTAGATAGAGGGGTCCATTATTGGAAAGAAAGCATATTACAGATATGTGAAGAGGGAAAATAATTGGACATAAGCCACATGCATGAACAGTCAAGAAAAGTAGAGAAACATAGCACACATCTGCAATGGAAAAGGTTGTTCAAAAGGAGTTGGAAATTTAGAAAATTGAAAATGAAAAAACAATAGTCAAGATCACCATGGGAGTAGGAGTGAGGTGTTTGATGCAGAAGCATCTAGGGCTAATCAACAATCTTGTGTTAACCAAAAACATGAATAGTGTTAATCCTAAAAATGTTCCATTCTTTGCATTATAGAAAGAGTGTTTGATACTGAAATGGCATTCATTTGTATTCAAAAATGTCAAAGAGCAGAAGAAATGTTTGGATGGTGTGTCTAATAGGTCCAAATTCAAGAAATTCTAGTGTTGACATTTTGTCAAACACTTAGTGGTCACTTGTCATGGTTTGAGCATTATAAAGGGAGTTAGTTGAAGCCGTTATTGCAATTTTTGTGGTGTTGGCATGAGGATGGAATGAAAATGAGCATTTAGGTGAAAGAGGAAGAAAATCATGATTGGGGAGAGAGAAAACACCCAAAAACGTCCTTGGAAAAGGCCAAAAAATGCCATTTCTTGATTGCTAGGAAAAAGGCAACATTCAGGCCAGTCAACAGGATGGTAATGACCACTGAAAAATGGAGATAGAACTTGCTTTTCGAACAGTTAGGAGATTTCACTATTCAGACCGAATAAGAAGGAAGACATGAGCGTTTTGGAGAGGTAAAGCTCAGAACAATTGGGGCATCCTCATAAGAATTGATAGGTTTTTTTGTCGCTGATGGAGAGCAATCCTTAAGTTATCCAAGAACAAACTGTCCTGTTGCTGTAAACAGCCATTTTCAATTATTTTTGGGCAAACTTAAGGAGGTCAGTTTGACCAAGCAGCGCATCCTTTGAAAAATAAGATTCCTCATTTGATGTGGGTTTTTTGAATAGGTCTGAGACCATTCAAAACAGCAAGGAAATATTTTGGCTGTAGATGTGAAATTCACAGTTGAAAAAAGGCCTAATTGTTTGACAAAATACCTAAAATTCATTTTTTGCTGTTGCAATCCAAGGAAGGAACTACTGAACTTGCTGTAGGTTTGTTTGAAGGTGTTTGGCCTTAAGAACATTGCTGTGAGTGGTAAGACTCTGATTTAAGAGTTTTTTTCATTGTGTGAAATCCGTTGTATGCCGTAATAAGACTTAAAATCTCCATTTTTATAAACAAATCAATCCTTGTTCCATTTGTGTTCCGTATAGTACTGGAAATCTTCCTGAGTTTGTCATAAGATTCACTTTGAGTACTCATGCCCCATATTTGTTCTCTAATTTCAAGTATATTTAAAATTTCAAGCAAATTCCATGTTGACTAGTTAAAAATTCCTATTAAATGACAGATTTTCTAATATTTTGCAACTGACCGCCCAAAAGACTTGGAACAACATAGTTGGGGTAGATAACCATAGGTCAAGCTTATTTGGCTGCTAGGACCCGGTCTCCATTCATTTGGCTTCCAACCTAGATTGCATCAAGATGATTCTAGCTCCAATGATGATTTCAAGGGTCGCTGATTCAAATTTGTCTAAACCACTAAAGTTTGTTAATGGAGCTTTTTCCCATGATGTTTTTTGGAATCACGGAAATGATAGTCCGAGTTAGGAGTTTTAAAACATAGAATTGTGAATATTTGTAATGTCCCCAAATGCAACAATTAGGCAAAGTTGGGGTTTTCCAACAAACCCTACCTAATCCAAAACCCCTTCCTTCAAAGAATCTGAAAATACAAATTCAGCGAATAACACACTTCGAAAAATGAAGCAATATTCAGCAATTTCCTCCACCAAACCCTTGGGCGATTAGGGCAAAAAACAAATTTGACACTTCTAACTCTCCAAAAAAAATGAACTGAGCTTTATATTGCAGCCACTAATTTTAGAGGTCAAAATATTCACTCAAAAGTCGAAACTCTGAATTCTGGAATTTATTATTGCAAAATTACAACGGAATTTCATAAATTCACAACTTCCACAATACTTGGAATTTCAATGCAAGTGATAGCTCAAAATGATCACAAAAATAGTAGCTATCAAACAAAATTAGAATCAGAATTTTCTCATCACAGGAAGCCCATCAAAAATTGTCCCGAAATTCTCAAAACCCTATTTCACTGCTGAAATAATATAAAAAATTCAAAATATTGTTTAGGGCACAAAATCACCTTAAATCATGTGCAAATCAACCCTCAAACAATTTGCCAAGCTGAAATAAATTGCTAAAAATACCTCTAAACCCTAGAAGAGAGTTCTGAAGCCAATTAGCCCTCTTGAGAGGGGTCGCCACTCTTCCAAAGCAAGTCGTCACCCTAGGGATGGCTTCCTAGATCAACCAAACACCTCAAATCAAATTCGCCCACCTCTTTGACCTACAAAATACAAATTTTCAACTCTCTATAGGGTTTCAAACAATCATTGATAAAGGTGGTGTCCAAAAAGACCCTTGTAGGTCCAATTGCATGCAGCCATGCAAATCTGAAGCACAATTACAGCCCTTGAATAAAGTTGCCCTAAATGTAGGAATTGTGGTTTTCGTCCCCAAACCCTTGTCACATTTGATAGTTTTCATCCTCATGTTGTGGTGAACAAACTTGACATACTTGATCAACAAATTCAATATCAAAAATGCATAATGTTTCCAAATGAGTCTTTCCTTACCTTTTATATCCCTCCACCAAGTGTGGCACCCAAAATAAGGAGAGAGTTTACCTTTTTTCTTTCAAAAGACAATATATAAAGCTTCCGTATAAAAACACTTTAGGCCTTAAGTGCCCATGACCCTTAAAATGTCCCAACTTAAGTAGAAATTAGATCATAAAGTGTTTTTCTATTAAATGCTTTTCAAACCCTCAAATGTCCCATTTTTCTCTTCTCCTTAAACTTTCTAGGAACAATTCAAAGCTAAGAACTTATGCAAAGTTTATACCAAAAAGGGGGACATTACAGTCCTCCCTACCCCCAAAATTGATTGTCCTCAAGCAATTGTAAAAACCACGAGACTGTCCCAACACTCTTCACCATGCACGCTCTCCTTGTCAATGCCTCCCATGAAATGGAAGCTCCAAACCAAAGCCTTACCTTGTTGTACCTATGTTTTGGGGACTACCCCCAAGAGGTAGAGGTGTTCTCATAGCCCTCCAAAGGTTCCATATGTTCCCAATCAACCATCCCTTTCAGGACCGAGTGGAAGATAGGCAAACTCTTTTCCCTTATACCTTCAAAGGGGGTGTTTTGTGATCCAAAGTTGCAACAATAAACATGAGAGAATATAGTTACCTTGCTGCCCTATGGGCAAAGACCTCCCAAATGCCAGGCCACCACTATCCAAATATGCAAAAAGAAACCAACAAGGCACCTATCATGATGTGAGACCTCAAAGACATACCACTCACCATATACAGGTATCTTTGTGCAAACCATGTGCCTTCCAAAAAGCTATCCCTTGTCAATCATTCCATGCATGCATAAAACACTCCAAAAGCTCATCAATAGCTCCCAAACACTTATCAAATATAAAGGTACCTTCTTTGTGTATATGCTTCCTCTATCATCCACCAAAGGTGCCAACGTATGCATTTTTCTAAGACTTTGCAAGCGCTGGACTATATTAACAAAATCAGTCTTTCCTCTTTTGTAATATGGCTGTACATGCATGCATATCTCTGATTTTTCATGTTGACAAAATCAGGAATTGGTATATGCATATTTTCTTCATAAAATTTACAATTTCTCTCCTCTAAACATGGCCATGTTTGCCTTCCTAAATCTGATTTTTCTGATAAATAATTTTCAGAACTCGCACATACCTTCATCTCGTCAAAACAACCATGGCCTATGGAAGATGTCAAACCATTGTCCTTACTCATCCCTCTATGCCCTGAAGAAGACTATCAAACGTGCAAAGGAGTAGCTAAAAGAATTATCAGGTACCACATATCTAAAGCCACTCATCACCATATGCAATCCACTATGAATGGTCCCAATCATATGCAAAGCATGTTTTGTCCAAGGCTGTCCCTTCTCATGACTGCTATGTAAGTATGTGACCATGTAAACATCAAAGGAATGTTCAAAAAGAAGTAAGATACATTGTTGTTTTATTCTCACAAAATTTACACGCTTCTTGTGCAAACCATGATCTCCAAAGATGTCATTTTCCGAACTCAAGAACAGCTCCAAAACCAATTTTTTATGTATGTTGGGTGACTGTAACGAATGACACCACTCAGAAATTTTAGAAACAAAATTTTCAAACTTCTTATCAACAATTTCAAGCTCCTTTGTTGGCTGTAGTAGTGGCATGGAAACTGAGTTATCTGATTGCCAAAAATCAAAATTACATCAAGCAACATTTTTCTTTGGTGTAAGTGTCAGAATGCTTCCAAAATCAAATTTCTTATGCATGATGGGTGGCTGTAATAGATTGTTCAACTCATAATTTTCAAAAGCAAAATTTTCATACCTTTCAACGACAATTTCAGGTTTCTTAGTTGGTTTTCATGTACAATGTGCCCTTTTTGGAGGGTCAATGGCCAAGATTGTTGCCAACAATTTTCTGAATTTTTTGGAAAGGAAAAAGTCAAATTTTTCTTCACCAGTTTACCTTTCCAACTACTGCTCATGATTTGAGCTTTTGCTCAATCTATAATGGACCTTAAATCTTCTTCCATGTCCTCCTTATCATCCCTTCCAAGTGGTTGCCCATGTATGGAAGCCAACTTATTCCTTGCATTGCTCTTTGGAAGGGATCTCCAAAATAAATCTACACATGAAACAAGCAAGTTAGAAAAAACACTGGTGTTTAATAACACCCTTTTGATCCAATTGTCAATATTTAGGATCATAAGGTACATCCTTCCTTGTTGCCTTGGTCCTCCCTTGCAACTTTTTCTTACTTGAAAACCAAGAGGTATTTTCTTATTGCTTCCGATATGAATGTAGCAACTTCCTCTTTCATTTTTTCTTTCCCCTATGGTGGCTTGGAATTCATTTATGTATCTTTGAACCACCCTCTTGATGTTGGAGGGTTTGACGCTCACCTCCTTGAGACCCATGCATAACTTGTAGACCAAAAATCATGACTGAGACAAGCTGAAAATGCAAAAAAAAGTTGTCAAATGATTATCAACAATGCTTGCAATGACCCATGGGTCATAGCACTAATTACCTTTTACCGTTCTCATGTCTAAGCAAGCTTTTTCCCTGGCACATCCACTTAAAACACAATAGACAAGGGTTGTATAAGGACTTTAATAGCCCTTAATTGCTTGTCTTTTCTCCAAAAGACAACGCACACTTTGCATAACTTGAAAGTTGTGATCCCACATAGCAAAGCTTTTATCACACTATCATAGGAAAATGCATTATTTCTTATGTAGTGCATCCTTTCACTTAAAAACGGAATTGTAATTATTATAGTCAATTTACCAACAACAATACATACCTCAAGCCTTGCCATTGGTTGGATACAATCCTCTTGCATTTTCCTTCTAAACACAACGATTACATGTAGCATATGAAATGTATCAAACGAATGGTGATGCTTACCATATTTGTGATGTGTTTGCATGCCTTTTAACATGCCCTCCACCTGGTCTCTTTTCTTGGTATGACCCTTATTACAAATGGTTGCCCCACTTGATCCTTCTTCCATGGTGTACTTTGAGATTACTTCTCTTGGTTCAACCACCTCTTTGTCTTCTACTTGCAACCCTTATTGTTTATAATTTTTTTGGACACTTTCATTTCGCTGCCCTTGAATCTCTGGTTCTCGTGGTTCAGAAAATTCAGTCATTGGTTGTCTTTTATATATCTGAAAACTAATTCTTGGTTGCTCCATAAATTCTGATTTTTGCACCAAATTTTCTGAATGTCCTTCCCTTGGTGGCTGCCCTTCTACTTCAATTTTACATCCCCTTAATTTTTCCGAATTTTTTGATTTTATTTCCAGCTGATTGCCCATCATAAAATGGCCCCAATTGACTGAATTTTGGTGTTCAAACTTCAAATATCCTTCCCTTGGTGGCTGCCCTTCAATGCTAATTTTACATGCCCTTAATTTTTCTGAATTTTCTGATTTAATTTCCAGCTGATCGCCCATCACAAAAGGACCATAATTGACTACATTTTGGTGCCCAACAATCTTATGGAGTGGTTGCCCCTTGCATAGTTGGAAACTAGGCTCGGTTAATTGTTTTAAGGGTTGTCTTTTATCCAATTAGAAGTCCATGCTTGGTGCCCTTAGTGATCTTGGTTTTGATGGCTCCACCTTCTTACCAAACTCATCAACAATTCTCTCAAAAACTCATGTGTCCCAATGATGTTATGCCCTTGTGTTTCCCATCCATGACGCAACCATTCATGGGCAGCCCCATCCAAATGTTGTATGACAAAAATTAGGGTTTTGCTTCTACCCCTAGGCCTCAAATCAAGGTACTCACTCAACTTGTCCACCCAAGATCTCATTGGAATCCCTGAATCACCATCAAAAGTTGGAAGAAATACCTTCCCCAAGTCATCATGCGTAGCCATGAGCCCATGGTGCCCTTTGCCATATCTCAAACCTAGTCAATACCTGGAGCTCCTTCCTTTTCTATACAGTGGTGCAAGTGTCAAGTACTCATCATAATCTTCCATTAAATCCCAATAAACCAAACGCTAGTCCTTCACCTTGAGGGGTTGATTCCCACGATCCTTGTAGGGTCCCTTTTTGAGCTAAAACCAAACAAAAAGGGTAAACCATAAAATCCCAAAAATAACCTTAAAAAACTTGGCCAAAAACTGAATGAGCCAAATCTGAATTTTATTGCAATTTCTGCCTCAAATCAAGAAATCGCTATTCCCCTTTGGGCGACTAAGGTTTAGTGAGAAATAACAATACAAAACACTTTCAAAAATTATAAAATTAATTATGTAGTTCCACAAACATATTCCAAACACAATGATGCAATTAGATCTGCAAAATAATGCTTCCTCAATTTTATTTATGAATCTAAAATGCTGCAGAAATTGGAATAATTATAAAAATAATAAGTCTCAAAATATGGTGAGTTTTACATCAAGGAATAGCTCTAAAAAGAGCTAAAAATCTAAGCTATCAAATGCACCCAAAAGCAAAATTTTCTCACCAAGGGAAGACCTCCAAACTAAAGCTCCAAGCTCTCAACTAGGTCGCCCAAGTTGAAACCCTAGGGCATGCAAAAATTTGCCTTCACTTTGACCTTCAAGCAAACGAACTAGCAAATTAGCGCCTTTGCAATTTTCTGAAATAAAATTGCCTCTTCAAGATCTCCTTGGAACTCCAACTGCCTTGATCCAAGATTGGTAGCCAAGCTCCAAAACCTGAAAATAAAAATGTTTGACAAAAGATGTTCTATAATGAGCTCATGGCATGTTCTTATAAGTCTCCCAAGGTGGGCGAACCACTATGGGACCCTTTTAGACAACAAGAAACTACTTTTTAGCCCGCAACGGTTTCCCCAAGTGTGGTGTCCAAGTATGGGTCATTTCCCATGCCCAAAAGTCATTAATGATTTTTACTTGAGGGTCAAGTCCTCATGAAAAGTGTCCCCCTCTTATATTATCTAATTTTCACCTCATAATATAGTAATTAAAATTACTTGAGAATCAATTAAATAATAAATTGCAAATAATAATTAAGAATATTGTTTTTTAATTTCAAATGATGAAAATCACTCTCTAGCAACATCTTAATTACCATAAATATTCCCCTTGATTCATCCCTTAACACACGGGAAATATAATAGGTCAAAGGTCTTCAAAAGGTTGATAAAAAATCAACCCCCTAGAAAAGGGGACCTTACAATCATGGCCCTAAGTAAGACTTTCAATCCTACCCTTGTCCATGTCACTGTTTGATATAAACATTGAATCCCATATATAGCCAAGATATAGCTCTGATACCACTATAATGCTCCCAAATGAAACAATTAGGCAAAGTTGGGGTTGTCCAATAAACCCTACTTAATCCAAAACCCTTTCCTTCAAAGAATCTGAAAATACAAATTTAACGAACAACACACTTCGAAAAATGAAGCAATATTCAACAATTTTCTCCACCAAACCCTTAGACGATTAGGGCAGAAATCAGATTTGATACTTCTTACCCTCCAAAAAATATGAATTGAGTTTTATATTGCACCCACTAATTTTAGGGGTCAAAATATTCACTCAAAAATTGAAACTCCGAATTTTGAAATTTATTATTGCAATATTATAGGAAATTTTCCTAAATCACAGCTTCCACAATACTTGGAATTTCAATGCAAATGATAGCTCAAAATGATCACAAAAATAGTAGCTATCAAATAAAATTAAAATTAAAAATTTTCCATCACAGCAAACCCACCAAAAACTATCCTCAAGTTCTCCTAACCCTAGTTCACTGCGGAAATAATATAATATATTCATAATATTATCTACGGCACAAAATCACCTTAAATCATGTGCAAATCAACTCTTAGACAATTCACCAAGCTAGAATAAATTGCTAAAAAAAAACCTTTGTAAGTCCAATTGCATGCAGCCATACAAATCTGAAGCACAATTATAGCCCTTGAATAAAGTTGTCCTGAATGTAGGAATGAAGGTTTTCGTCCCCAAACCCTTGTCACACTTGAAGGTTTTTGTCCTCAAGTTGTGATGAACAAGATTGACATAATTGATCAACAAATTCAATATCAAAAATGCATAACATTTCCAAATGAGCCTTTCCTTATCTTTTATATCCCTCCTCCAAATGTGGTGCCCAAAATAAAGAGGGAGAATTTACCTTTTTATTTTAAAAAGATAATATGTAAAGCTTTCTTATAAAAACACTTAGGCCTTAAGTGCCCATGACCCTTAAAAGGTCCCAACTTAAGTAGAAATTAGATCATAAAGAGTTTTTCTATTAAATGCTTTTGAAGCCCTCTAATGTTCCATTTTTCTATTCTTCCCTTAGCCTTTTTAAGAACAATTCAAGGCTAAGGACTTATGCAAGTTTATACCAAAAAGGGGGACACTACAATATTGTGGATCTTGTTGTCATCATAAGTCCCAATGTTTTGGCTTGTGTTCTTGTTGGTTCCTAGAAAGGCATCACAACTAAAAAGGTTGTTTGATTTGGTGGACAAAACTTGCGGATGGGTCAGGGGGTGACTGAAGAAATGTCAATCTAGGATGGATACATGACAGGAATTTGCAGAAACTGATATATTTCACGGAGAGGCAATACACTGAATCCAATTTAGTAGATTCTAGTTGCACTGTCAATGATAATTTGATGGTATATGGTTTCCTTCCCTAGTATTCTCAATGAAAGGATGAAGATAGGATACATGATTTCAGATTTGAAGCACCTGAGAGGTAGTTCCAAGTCAACCCATATGGATTAACAATTACAGTTCAGAGATCACAGTTGATCAGAGTGTGCAGTTCATAGTTTGGAGGTAGTGCGGTCCCAGATGGTACCAGTTTTTTGATATAATGCAGTGTTATTGTTTACTCGATCACATCACTTCACTTGAGCAAATATCGACACAATGCCAGTCATAGGATGGACCAACCAGTTTTGCACAAGCAATATTACAAGAAATTGCAGTGTGACATCATCAGGGATATCAGCATCCAGCAGCAGCAAATGCAATCTCTTTCTGGAGCTTGTTTTGAGGGGGGTGGAGGAGAAAAACAGGCTCCTAAGTTATATCTGTCTATCTACCACACATGTATTAAAAATGATGTATCAAACATACGTCAAGTTTATTAATCATTGGGTCAGTTGGTAATGGTAATACCAACACCACCTAGCCACAACTCCTACTTCTAGGGATCTCTAATGTTTCATTTGAAATCAAGAAATACGTGGTAATTTGAGTGATGCCTTCCCTTTTCTCCCAATATGTATGTGTCTTGTTAAATATTCCGTCTTTATGTCTCTCTAACTACACGCTTGACACCCCCAGTGGCTGAAACAGGTCAAAATAAGGTACTGAATTTGCTGTTCTTGGAAATCCTGCAGGATCCCAATGTTAACAAATAATTACTTGCCACGACTCCTACTTCTAGGTATCACCAATGTTTCATTTGAAATCAAGAAATACGTGGTAATTTGAGTGATGCCTTCTCTTTTCTCCCAATATGTATGTGTCTTGTTAAACATTCTGTCTTTATGTCTCTCTAACTACATGCTTGACACCCCCAGTGGCTGAACTAGGTCAAAATAAGGTACTGAATCTGCTGTTCTTGGAAATCCTGCAGATCCCAATGTCTACAAATAATTTCTTCCCCAAGTAAAAGGGTCAAACACCTCTAGTTTCTATGCCAAAACAAGGTAACAAGGGACCCATAATAGACTAAACACCTAAAAACGAAGTGCTCCATCTCTGCCTCCTAGAGATAGCACAGACAACAGACCTGCCACCTCCCAAAATATCGTGATCTGTTTCAACTCGTAGCTAGTGAGAACATGTCCTCAATTAACTAAGTGGGGTCTTAAGTGTGTCACCGCTAGTAGCTAGTGAGAACATGTCAATTGACAAAGTAGGGTCCTGACTCCTAAGTGTGTGACCGCTAATGCTAACGATTGTTGGGATATCTGATGGTGCCATCAACAAACTGAAAGAAATGCTCAACATAGAAAATCATCTTAGGCTTGATAGACTGCAAGAGAAAGATTCAAGTGACCTGAATATATTGTTGATATATGCCCTCTCTAATGATTACTAATCTCTCCATTCATGGGAAGGAAACAATGGGATATAAGGAGTATCCAAACAAAGAGACAGTCTATGAAGAGGCTGGTTAGCTGAGGAAGCTAACCAGCCTCGAAATACCAGCATCATTGTCATGTAGCAAAATCCAAGTGGGAAACCCACTCCAAGGAACAAAAATCTAGATATGAATATCCCCTGACCAAAGGTTGAATCACTAAGGAACCTTGCTTTGTGAAGATCATATATAAACCTGAAGGCACTCTCAAGATGAAGAAGTTAAGCACCAAATTCAGCTTGGACAATGCTTCAATCGGCCATACATTGTAGCATAAAGTCTGCACTCTCTTAACACATGCCCAATCAATGGGCCCTATACAGTTGCCTCAAACTTCCAATCCATATAGAATAGTGTGTTTGCTGATCATGACAAAGATACACATCTTTCAATATATATCATGGAAATGTATATAAACCTCAAGTTGAGAGCTGGACCAATGAACTGAATCCTAAGTATCAGATGTTATTTCCTTTGGCTCACCTTTTGTAGAGTAACTGCAACTTGGAGACAGCATCCTAGAAGTATTAAAGACCATAACCTTTGCTTTGCTATCTGATGTTCACAAAAGCAAACAAGGGCGTCTAGTTGTCTATGCAGCCCTCAATTGATAAACTATCAGCAATAGATAGAAAGTCTAGAATCATCATCAATTGGTAAAATTAATAATTTGGGTAAAACTGGAGCAAAATTCTAGATTATAGAAAATCAATAGAAAGAGACAAGATTCTACTTAAGTGATTGACATTTTGATTTTTCTTTTCTCATCTTTTGGAGAAATGCATCTTACACCAAGAACAGGATAATTACTTCAGATGAACAGCAGAATTACAAGTCATCTGTGACATCTATCTTGAGGAATGACTACAGAATAAATAGATATACCGAGACTCTGTTGAAAACTTTCCATGTGTGACTTGAAGAAGAACAGAAATAGCTAAATGCTAGTCACTTTACTAAAGAGATGTAACGTATCTACTTGTTTAATACCAATGCCACAAAGAAGGTAGAAGACCAGGAGAGAAAACTAAATGTCCCTTAGTTCGCTGCAAAGATGCTATTCCTTGTCTAGTTATATAAACATTTCAGATAGAAATCAAAACTTGGAATTTTAAATTGTTGTTTTCAGCGATTTCTGTTTGGTTGGCAATATGACATAGTAATTTGAACTTTAAATTGTATATAATACCCTTCAAATAAAATGTAAAACAATGACTTTTCTTACCACACACGTCAACTCAGGAGTGAATCCAGCAAACCAGACATCTCTATGCCCATCAGATGTTCCAGTTTTTCCTGCACAAGGTCTACCTAATCTTGCTGCACGACCTGTCCCTTGCTCAACAACAGCCTGAGACATATGATAGAAACTATTATTATGAACATCAGAAAAAGAATAAACGAATTAAGTGACAACAGGCATGAGGAGAACAAACACTAGCACTAACAGAAAACTTGCCTGTAACAATTGCCGTATTTCTGAAACAGCATTTTCATCAACAACACTTTTATTCTGACGGTTTGATTGCTGCAATAAAACAAATTGAAGATGGTTCTAATTCAATGGAAGCCTGAATAATTTATCCTTTAAAAATTACAAGAATAAACAAATCAGAAAAAATTTACCTCCACATCTTCCAAAACACAACCATTACCAGTTATCACACGCCTGATAAGATATGGTTTGTGATAGAAACCCCCTGAGGCTATAGTTGAATAAACTGTTGCCAGCTGCAAGGGAGTTACCTGCATTAATTTGATCCAGCCTTTCAATCTCAAAATCCATTGCAGGACAAGAACCTCAATTATAAAGGCAACATAATGTCTTAATCCGTGAAGACATCTCCTACTCTTAACATGGAAAGCAGTTCGTCTACCATGTGATCATTCTTCTATGGACTTCTTTCTAAGTACTTTGCTAAGGAACTACAAAAGAAAATATACAAGAATTCAATATCTCTTAAAATCATATGCCGAATGCAAACCTCACAACCTCCAAGGGACAATGGCAATTCATATGGAAGTGGAGTCTCAATACCCAAAGCCCTACTCATGTTACAAACCTGACATATACCAAAGATGATGAGCTATTATTTTTGAATTCAAAATCATTAAAGCAGCACATACAGATCATAACAATAATTTGACAAAACCCATGTAATCACCTTATCCACTCCAATTTCTGCACAGAGCTTTACTGTCGGGACATTTAATGACTTTACCAAGGCTTCTTCAAGAGTCACCTGTGTTAGACATGTTTTTAAAGTTTATCTGAAACACAATATACCAACTACTAACCAGATGTTTCCTTCAAAAGACGATTATAAAGGGATAATATCTGAATAGTGCTTCTTAATCACCATTGATGCCAAATAGCTGGACTGTCATAGATATTAAGAGTAAATACACGAGAACCTAAATTTCTGCAAGAGACATATGCAAAAGTCCCAAGAAATGGAGCGTCATAAAAAAATTAGAGGAAGTTAACAGTTTCATTTGAAATTCCTGACTCTACCTCACTGACAAGAAGCTAAATTATATCTTCAAAGCATTTTAATATTCCATTTCTTGGAACGGATAAGGAAGGTAATATATGAATTTCAATACATATCATGTTAGGATGCATCCAAATACTTGCATGAAATTCTTGAAAAAAAAATGAATCTACATTTGACAATAGCATACGGTCTCTATTACACGTTTGAGACATTGAACAGATAATTGATATTACAAAAGCTTTACAGATTGAAAGTGGCAGCAGATAAATGCTGAAATCAAAGCCCTAGGATTTGGGGTTAAGGAAATTCTTTTATGATCAATAACATTACAATTTGAAATTTTAGTTCATGAAAAGGTTCAAGGACAATTTCTTCTCTCAGACAACTAACAAGCAGCAAATTTCAGAATGGAGAATGTGTTTAATTTGGAAACTGAGAGATGATCAAAACAAAGACTGCCATGAGAGGAAAACAAAAAGAGGACTTTAAGATGATACTAAAGAATTTAGCAAGTTAAAGCCACTTATTTGCTTCATGTCAATTAATTGTCCATGAAAAATGTGCCTAGCCAACTTGTTGACTGTTAGCCTATTCAGCGGGTTCCCGTAGGCTAACTGGGTTGTTAAGGGAGATCCACAGTTCTTGGAGTGGTGTTAGTTCAGCATAATTCTATTTTTATTGTGGCTTTGAGCTCAGTTGTCAGTATTTTTCGCAATGACGCTTTCAGAAGCGGTTTCGGACACCTAGTGCATGCTCCACATTTCCTGGACCCCATTGCTATTTTTACTAAGTCACCATTTCAGTTTTAGTGATAATTTATCACCATCGGTTTCATCTTGGCACATTCAGTTTCAGTATCTGACGCTCCAGCAGTGCTTTCCGCAAATCGGGGGGATGATTTTTAATAAATGCTTAAGTTATAATATTTTATCATAAAGTGGCACTTAAGTATATGTTTAAATATTAAAAAGGGTGACTTCTTAATTCATGGGAGCCCAAGGGAAATAAAGAGCATTTTAAAACCAATATTTATTTATCCTAAGGTGGTGTTTTAAAAAGGGGAGACATAAAGAAATAAATAAATAAATAAGAGTTAATTCATTTCTTCAAAAAAGGGTGTTGGGTTTTGGAGGGAAATAAATATTTTTAAAAGGGCTTTTTTTTGGGAAATGAAATATAAGGGATTTTGGAGCTCATTTTGCTTATGCTTGAGAATTAATGTTGTCGAATTACTATTGGGGTCTCTCCAAGAACTTCTTGGAGACAAAAAACCTTCATGAAGAATATCATTCACGGTGGTGAAAGATCTTCCCTGAGCGATTGCTGATAGATTCATCTTGAGTCTATGCTTGTGCTTCGTTGATTGAATCTCCAAATTGATGGAGGGTTTGAATGTAAAATCTTTGGAAGATTCTTTGAATAATAGATTTTGGGAGTTAAGTTGCAGATATTGAGAGTTAGAGTGATTGCCATTTCATTGCTAGTTGCGTTGGGGTTTCTTGGTCTGGTCGCTTCCTTTTGGGCAAGTCTTCCAGATTTTCATCTACAGCACCATCGTTTCAAGATACAGTAGCATGTATTTATGTGACAATAGTATAATAACATTGTGAGTCTACAACATTTGGTATTATATCACAATTGTTGTAATTATGAGTTTGTAACAACAAGCACAGCAATTGAAGATCAATATATAATGTTGGGAGTTTGAGGACAGAATTTTGTTATTAAGTGTTTCTTTATGCAAGCCAAGTGTTTGTTGAAATGTTCATGATATTTCTATGCATTGTGGGTTTTCTATTTGAACAAATATTATCTCATATTACATTTTGAATGACCCCATTCCAAAACACATTGAAACACTTTGAAAACAATCACTATACAAAGTGTTTGACGAAATGCCTACTCACTAGAAGTCAGAAATATTTGTGGGTTGCCAAAAAATAATGGCTTAAAAATTGGGGTTGGTCATTATAGTGGTATCAGAGTAGGGTTCATCTTGCCACCTTGTTGGGTTACATGCATGTCAGTGCTTGGTGGTTGCATGTGTGGTATCAACCATTGCATACATGTTTTCCTTGAAGCATGTTAGTGATCAACACTTGCATGTTGATTTTGAGCCTTCCATGTTAGTTTTTCCTATTGCATGTCAGTGATGCGGCCTAGTACTCATCGTTATTATTTGAGGAGAAACAGATCAAATCCAAACCTTGATACTCAATCGAGACTGAACAGGAAGAAGAGAGATTTTTTTGAAATAGGTGAAACAAGAATAGAACCATCCAGTTTGAAAAATAGATGAATGATCTAGCTAGGGCACAACATCAAATGATGCAGCTGATGACTCAATCTCAACAACAAATGGCTCAATCGCAGCAACAAATTACTCAAATATTTGCACAAATGATGGGAAATAATGGTAATGCAAGGAACAAGGGTAATAATAGGGCAAAAGGATCCAATACAGTCAATAAAAGAGTTTCTCATATGCGGACTTTCGGCGATTCGGTCAACTCTAGACCTTCCATGCCTAACTTCATTCTGAGGGATAACACTCCAGAAAGGAATAATGAACCCACTGATCAAGAAATGCATGCACAAGCAATGAGAGATTGGAGAACATTGGGGGCAGATTTCCAAGCTGAAATGTCATTCCGTGATTATTGAGAATTTAGGCAAAGGCATAGACCCCATAGAGGTGGAGGTGGAAGGCCACAGAACAATGAATTGCAGAGAAAGGTGGGTAAGTTATCTATTCCTTATTTTGATAGTGTTGGGAAGACTACCGCTAGAGCTTGGGTACAAAAGCTTGACACTTATTTTCAACTTAATCCTATGGCTGAAAATGAAGCAATTAAATATGCAACTTTACACTTGAAATGTAGTGCACACGAATGGTGCTATCATGGGCTGATTACTTTAGGCCATGATCAGATTGATTCTTATACTGAATTTACAGAGAGACCATTTGAAAGATTTGATAAGAAGGATCCCAAATTGCATGTCAAGGAATTGGCTCAGTTGAAACAATGGGATTCAGTGGATACTTATATTGTTAACTTCTAGAGACTATCAGTAATGGTGACCGATATTTCGGATAGGTGGTTGATTGTGCTATTTATTGATGGGCTATCTGATCCCTTGAGAGGTTGAATTAAGGCTCTTAGCCCACCCACATTATAGGAAGCAATATAAAGGGCAAGAAACATGGAGTCCTCTACTTTTAGAAGCAAATTTCAGTCGAAGGGGTTCCAATAGAAAAAAGACAAGGGCAAGAAAGACTTCCAAAAAGATTCAAATCAGATTAAGAAGGCAGCCACAAGGTTGGATGGAGACCAACTCAATGGCCTCCGAAGAAAGAAATTGTGCTTTAGTTGTAAAGGAACCATGGGACCCAACTCACAAGTGCTCAACTAAGGCCAAAGTCAAGCAAATTGAGTACTATCCAGATGATGAATCTGATGCTGAAAAATCAGATCCACAATCTGATTTAGAAGATAAGGAGGAAGAAATCTCTTCAGAAGAGTCCTACAAGGAGCAAGAAAGTGGGGGCACACTTGCCTAACTCTCTAGTAGTCAAAAGATTGATTCCTTTAGAGCTGGAGTACTATGTCGACAATGGACCATCACTCTCATTGACAAAGGTGCCATGTACAATTTTATTGATGAGGGAGTTGTAGCCCAAAGAGGGATCAAAACAGAAAATTTTGATGGCTTCAAGGTGATGGTAGCTAATGGATTCACCATCTCATGCACTAGGAAGATTCCTAATTTGAGCATTCAGTTGAGTGACTATGAAATCAGAGATGACTTCTATGTGGTTAGCATAGGAGACACAGATGTAGTCCTTGGTATGAAGTGGTTGCAATCCATTGAGTTTTATATGAATCTGCAAATCATGGAGATGAAGTTTGAAGTGGATGGTAAGAAGATAGTGCTCAGAGGCATGTCAAATGGTGGGCCTCAAACAATCTCTTTCAAAGGATGGAGAGACTTATCAAACATGATCAGGTAGAGTGGGCAGCAGAGTGTACTATTACTTCTACCATTACAGAGCAGCAGAAGAGGAGTTACCCTCCAGATGTACAAAGCTTTGTTGTCCAAGTACAAGAAGGTTTTTGGTAGCATACCTCTTGGGAGGCGTCCTAAGCAACGCATTGAGCATGTCATTGAGTTGGAAGGTGCCATACCCGTTATCACCACCCCTTCCAGGCATCCGAAGAGGCACAAAGATGAGATAGAGAAGGCCATCAAGGAGTTGCTTGACATGGGACACATCAGGCCTAGTAAGAGCCCCTTCGCATCTTCGATGGTGTTGGTGAAGAAAAAGGATGGGACTATGCGTATGTGCATAGACTATAGGGCTTTAAAAAAGAAGACAATAAAAAATAAGTACCCCATTCCGTGGATAGATGAGCTACATGGTGCATGCTACTTCTCTAAGATTGATTTGAGATCAGGGTATCATCAGATACGAGTCCGTGAGGAGAATGTGGAGAAGACTGCTTTCAGGTGTCACTTTGGACACTATGAGTTCTTGGTTATGCCATTTGGCCTAACCAACACTCCTGCCACTTTCCAGTCTTGTATGAACAGGGTTTTCAACAAACAACTCCGTAAGTTTGTTTTGATATTCTTTGATGATATTTTGATATTTAGCAAAACATGGGAAGAACATATGAGGCATTCAGATTAGGTTCTAATCATCCTTGCGAGGGAGTCTTTGTATGCCAAGGAGTCAAAATGTGAATTTGGTATGACAAAGCTTCTTTACCTTGGTCACATAATCATATCCAAGGGTGTTATATTGGATCCAAAAAAGATCAAGGCAACTTTAGATTGGCCTCCACCCACTAATATCTCACAGATTAAAGGGTTTTTTGGTCTATATGTTTTTTATAGGAAATTTGTTAAAGGATTTTCACAGGGCACTGCCCCACTTACTGAATTGACCAAAAAGGGGACATTTGGTTAGTCTAATGCAGTGCAACAATGCTTTGATCAATTTAAGCAGATTATGAGTTCATGCCCAGTTCTAGCTATTCCCGATTTCTCCAAGCCTTTTGAGCTTGAGTGCAATGCTTCTGGAGAGGGAATAGGTGTTGGCTTGATGCAAGACAAGCATCCCATTGCATTTGAGAGCAGGAAGTCAAGAGGTGCTGAGAGGAGTTACTCTATCTAAGATAAGGAGATGTTGGCCATTATGCATGCCTTGGCCGTATCTTGTGGGAGGTAAGTTCATTGTCAAAACCGACCACAACAGCCTTAAGTATTTCCTAAATCAAAATTATCTAAATCACAGACAACAAAAATGGGTAAGTAAGCTTCAAGCTTATGACTTTGACATTGTATATGTCAAAGGGAAGAGAGACATTGTGGCTGATGCTTTGTCCTGAAGACCACATTTATGTTCTTTAGTAGAAATTACAGCAGAATGGAAAGAAAAAATTTCAACAAAGTATGCTAAGGACTCTTGGGCTACTAGTATCATTGAGGGTACTATACAGGGTGACAAGTACACCGTGGTAGATGAGCTTATTATTTACAAAAATAAAATCTATTTAATTTTTGATTCAAAGTTTAAGGTCAAGGTTCTAAGGTTTTTTCATGATACACCTATGGCTGGTCACCTGGGTTTTTTCAAGATATACAGGTAGATCTGGGAAAGAATCACGTGGAAAGGACTTAAGAATGAAGTCCTTAAGTATGTTCGGGAATGTTCCACCTTTCAGCAAAATAAGAGTGAGCATACTTATCCGGCTGGTTTGTTGCAGCCCCACATATTGCCAATCAAAAGTGGAAAAGTATCTCAATGGACTTTATCACTGGACTACCTAAGGTGCTAGGTAAGCATTGCATCTACATTGTGGTGGATATATTAACCAAATTTGCTCACTCTTTTGCTATCTCAACGTTTTATACAGCAACACAACTAGCAAATTTGTTCTTCAGAGAGATATTCAGGTTGCATGGGATGCCCAAGACATAGTCAGTGACAGGGACAATAAGTTATTGAGACTTATTTTGGCAGGAACTTTTCAGATTGAGTGAAACTGAGTTCACTCCTATTACTTGTCAATCAGACTCACACCCTTATGACAGTGGTTTCAGGGCTTCACAGTCTACTGAAACATGAAAACAATCATAGGTTGTGGGTGGCCTAATCAGCGGATTGAGTCTCTAGATTCTAAGGGCTAGCTTCCTTTGGTGTGTCAATTAAGTTCTCTACTCTACACTACAAACTGCAAGAGAAAAAGGGGAGAAGGAAAAGAAAAGAAAACTAAAAGAAAATCCTATCTAATGATGGTGATACACCTAAACTTTGATTGATCCACACAATTTGAGCTTCTAAAAACACTGATGAGACAATAAACAAACTGAATTTTTAACCCCAATTGACCCCTACGCATCAATATTTCATGAAAAGGTTCTATCTTGTGATCAAAGCTTGAGGGAAATAATGGAATAAGCCTAATTCAAAGCACTAACCAGCCACTTATATCCACTGCAACTTCAGCCAAAAGATATTAAACACAGAACATAACCTGCATAATCTGATCAACTAGTATCTAGGTAAGAATCAAGACTTGACAAGAAAGAAAATTCTACCACATATGCAAATCACTGACATAAATACACTATACCAGCATCCTGAAATCTGAAAGCAGTCCTATTTATCTGAAAAAGGTTACAAAACTCAAATTTTGGCAGAGTCTGAGCTTGCCAAAAGAATGATCAATTCAAGGCTAAAAAGCCAACTTATATAGAGAAAGTATACAACAGCCAAGAGATTGGCGCTGAAAATAGAAGACGTCAACTTAGTCCAACTTGTGCTATCACAGCCTTCAAATAAAATCTATTTTTGTCTTATGCTTTGCATGAAAAGCTCTTTGACATTGAAAATGATGGAGAGCCCAAGTTTGAGTCAAAACTTCCATCATGCATGATGCTACGCCAATCTCCAAATATAAAACTCCAATTGAACTGCTGGAACGTAAAGAACAATTTCATTTGCATGAAATCAATGCAAAAACTGAGTTTAGAACTCCGCTTGAACTACTAGAAATGTTAAAAGCTTTCAACAAGATAAACAAGAGTGCATACATGAAATTTCATGTTGGTGTTGAAAGGATGAGGTGGACCCAAGTTTGACAAGTCAAACTCTTGCATGGAAAGCTACGCCACAATCTCCAAAAGAATATGCCTCTTGAACTACTTGACGCTGAGTTGGATCGTTGAATGCATGAGATGATTAGAAGATAACCCTGACTTCAGCAAATAGTCAATTGAAGATTTGACCAATCAACTATAGATAGCCTTTGCTTGCATGGAAGAGGACCTTGATGAGTGAGAGGTGCATTCAAATTGAACTCCTTGTCTTCGTTATGGTAATTTTTCGATCTAACGCTTTCAGGCTCTTTGCTTCTGTGCATGTATTTCTCTGGCATTTATTTGTCTGTAGCTATTTCCTTTGTCTACTTCTTTCGGCCTTTGTTTTTGCCCCGGGCTTTTTATTTATGTTTATATTCCCATGGACAATATTTCTTTTGGCTTTTCTTTCGAGATTTCCTTCGGAGTTGTTTCTATCCATTTCCTTCAGACAAAAAGTCCGAAGGAATTAGGTCTTCAGGCTTTTGTCAATGCCCCTTTGGGCTTTTAAAAAAGATCCTTCGAAATTATGAGTGTCCCTCAGAATTTTGATAAGCGACTTTCCCGAAGGGAAAGTGATCTCTTGGCATCTGAAATAGCCCTTCGGACTTTTGAAATGATCCCTTCGAACAAATTGAAGGTACCTTTCGGAACCTTTCAAATGATCCTTCGGCAAAATGAGATGCACCTTTCAAACTCTTTGAAACGATCCCTTCAGAAATCTTGGAAGTCAACTTCCCCGAAGGGATTCTACCCTTCGGAAAAATTGTAAATGTCCTTTCGAAAATCTAAAGTGTCCCTCAAAATTTTGCAGGAACCCTTTCCTTCGTTCATTTCCTTTGGACAAAAAGTCCGAAGGAATTCTGTCTTCGAAACCTTTGCAAATTACCCCTCAGGCTTTCCAAAACTGCCCTTCAAGGTTTTTTCGAAGTGTCCCCTCGGGTTTTCTAAAATAGACTTTCGGCTTTTTCAAAGTAACCCCTCAGCCTTCCTCCAAGTGACCCTTCGGGTTATTTGAAAATCCCTTCGACACTTTGCAAATGGCCCTTCAAAATTTATGAAATGGTCAGTCGTCTTGTTTATTTCCTTCGGACAAAAAGTTCGAAGGAAATCTTAAAATGGCCCTTCCTGAAGAAAATGACCCTTCAGGCTTTTGTTTTGCACCTTTCAAAGAAATTGAATAGTCCACTTGCCCTTCTGAGTTGCCTTTTTTCAAAGGGCATATACCCTTCAACAAAGTTGGAAAGGAACTTTGGGAAAATGAACAAACCCTTCAAATTTTTTGACAATGCCCTTCAGGGTTTTGTAAATGGTCCTTTTCTGAAGGAAAGAAACCCTTCGGATTTATTGTAAAGTCCACTTGCCCTTTTGACAAGTACCCTCTGGGAAAATGAAAGTGTCCTTCGGGAAACTGTGTGATGGTCCTCGGAAAAGTTGTTTCGGACAAAAAGTCCAAAACAATTTTGATACTTGGACAAAACCTGAAGTCTTTCTTCCGTGAAACACTGAAGTATTTCTTGTGCTTTGTGAAAACCCGAAGTATTATAACTGTCCCTTTAGAACTGCTCTCAGCGAAAGCAAATTGGCAATGACATGAAAAGCTTTGAATGATAAGGGTGGCAATTTGACCTGTGGGGTCAAAATTGTCACCAGTACTAATTATCACCCACAGACAGATTGGCAGACCATAGTTTCCTAATGGGGGGGCAGAGGGATGCGGGGATAGGTTTTCGGGACAGGGGCCTAAGTTTGGAGATGGCGGGGGGACGAAGGCAGGGGGCGGTGCAAATACATATAGTACTTGAAAAATTAGTTATAAAAAGATGTACAAGGAATAAGTATATTTCATTGAACATCAACAATTTAACATTGTGATTTAATCATTTAAGTTTCATGTTTGATCCATTGAACTAATGAACATTGAAAATCAAAATCAAAATATCCAATTCAGAATTTTCAAAATTTCATAATGATGATTCATGATTACAATCAAGTATCAACAATGTTCAAAAACAAAATACTAAAATAGTGAAATACTAAATACAAATGACTTAATGAGTCAATGGCTACTCATCCCCCAAGTTCTCGTCGAACTCCTCATCACTATAACTACTGGACTCCGTGTTGGGTGAATATTTTGTCGACCAGCTAACTGGTGAGCAAAATAGGTCTCTTCAACCACAACATAGGGAGATTGGTCGGCCAGGTGTGCAGGTTTACTACATCAACAGGGGACAAATCTCTCATCTCATCAAGGGGAGGTTCTCTATAACTATAAGGCGCTATATACTATATATATAAACAGAAAATAACACTCGGGAGTAGGATAACACCATCCATCTCTCTTTTTTTAGAGATAATGTTCACAAACAGAGGAGAAAATCCTGGTGAAGACACTGAAGACACTTCTCTTCTTTCAAAAGTGATCTTACAAGGAACAGCAGGAGTTCTTTCAAGTAATGACAAGTAACTGGTAACCAAAGGCGTAGTAACCAATAGCCTGAGATGTAGCACAAAGTCTCCACCTCGACTTTCCAAGAGTGAGATACGAAGGACAATGAGGGCACAAAGTCATCCCAAGGTCCTTTACACAGAAACAGAATACAAAAGATAATGAAGGCACAAAGTTGTCCCAAGATCCTTTACACAAGAACAGAAAGAAAACACTATAAAGGCAATTGTGGGGGCACAAAGTCTCTCCACAGTTGGCTTCAGAACACCTTCCTGATCACTTCCACTAGTTATGCTTGTTAGATCAAATAAACAAGAACACACTCAGAAGACAGACATAAGAACAATCTCTTAAAATGATACAAGATATAACAACACAAAGTCTGCAAGTCACTTGCTTTCTCATTCAGATAAAATAATATGAATAACAATCTAAGCTCAAAGTCTCAATATTCGCCTTTCAATTTGGGCAGAGTTTTTTTGCTGTTAACGGGAAGATCTCCCTTAAAATGACATTAGAGACTACAATATATAGCAGCCAAGAAAGGCTTGGCACTTTGTTCCATGGAACAGCCCATGCTGCACTCAATGCATTGAATGCATTTTCATTTTTGTCAAAGAGAGCCATGTTGGAACAGGGCGGCCGCCTTAACTGTGGCGTGTTGATTCATCTCGAATGTCTTCTCCTGGGCCTGAGTCATCTGATCTGTCACCTAATATCTGTGCAGCTGTCCACTTCGCCTTTACTCCAAAGGAGACAAACAGACTACGCCTTCAATGTTTGCAGGCTCTAATATCTACCTGGTGGATTGTTTCACCTATTGGAAATAACTCCTGCAGATATTTTGGCCTTTCCCTCTTTTCGCTGCGATTTGAACCCTCGAGCTATCTTTTCCCTTTTCTGGTTCTTTTGGTTCATCCTCTCGGCAATTCTTTCCTTCACCCTGAAGGTCTTTGAATGCATTCAAGTCCGTGCTTAAGCCTGCAAAAATCAACAGCTGTTTCATCGCCGCCAATTTGACGTCTTCGGGTCCGTCATTGTTTGAAAGCCAACGGCTAATTGGTTGCCCTGAATTTGACGGTTGCGGGCCCATCATCTTCTTCGGCAATTCCTTCGTGTCATTCCCGCTTGCTTTGGGTGCTTTCCACTGATCTCAACAAGCAACACATGGCGTATTCCGCTGTGAAACCGACGAGGACATTTGGTAGCATCTACTTAACTTATAGAGGCTCTGGATACCTTTTGATAGTCCTGCAGAAGATGACACGTGGCGGCTTCCGCTGAGCTTTAGAAACACTGTAGAAACATTTGGGACTCACTTGGATTCATGCGGATGTTGACACTTGGCGCGCTCCATTTATCTTACAAGGGACACGTGGCAAGTTGCGCTGCTTTGAGAAGCAAATCATAATGTGTCTCGACAGACGACCCCTGGCAGCTTCCGCTTGACTTTAGCAACTCACTTGGGGCCCACCACAGTCCTTAATATGGAAACAAAAGGAAGAAAGTGCGGAGGTTGACACTTGGCGGCTTCCACCGAGCTTTGCAAGGGACACGTGGCACGTTCCGCTGCTCTTAGAAAAACATATTGAAACCTTCCGCCATCGCCACTTGGCGCCTTCTGCGGAACTATGAGAGAAGCTTATCGAAAGAAGCTTTGCAACTTATAAGAAACTTGAAACGCGGATGTAGACACTTGTCGCGCTCCGCTAAGCTTTTAGAAACAATATAGAAACATTGGGACTCATTTGGACTCACGCGGACGATGACACGTGTTGTGTTCTGCTCGAGTTTAGCCACTCACCCGAGACCCACCACAGTCCTTATGACACAAAAGGAAGAAGCTGCGGATGTTGACACTTGGCGGCTTTCGTTGAGTTATAACGCAACATGTGGCACGTTTCGCAGCTTTGAAACTTATTAGAAACTGTCCCGACAGACGACACTTGGCAGCTTCCGCTTCGACTTTATAAGGGACACGTGGCGGCTTCCGCTGCACTTTGAGGTTTGAACTTTCCCTGAGGGAACTTGCCCTTCGGGGTCTTGAAAGACGGTTCATTTTCTGAGTGTCGAGTGTCCCCCGCGACGATACCTACCCTTCAGGATCTTCCAGGCGGACTTCGGGCTTTAATTCCTTCGGACAAAATGTCTGAAGGAAATGATCCTTAACAACTTTGCCGCAGTCACTTTTTTGAAGGAATTCCCTGTTCGTTTTTGCTCGCTGCCCTCCGCAAGGGCACTTGGCTTGGTTCATCGCCATTCGCAAGGGTACTTGGCTTGGTTCATCGCCCTCCGCAAGGGCACTCGACTTTGGGGCAGTCCCTTGAACCTTTGACTGAACCAAAGTGTTGAAAGCTTGTTTCTTTCCTGCAGAGTCCGTAGAAATCGACCTGCGAAGTCCGTAGAACTTGGCCTACAAAGTCTGTAGTTTTCTCTAAGTCTCTCGAGCCTTGAAAGAGTCCATAGTTTCAACCCTGCAGAGTCCGTAGAAATGAGCCTGCAGAGTCCGTAGTTTTAAGCCTACAGAGTTCGTAGAATTCTGAAAAGCTTGAAGAATGGTGAATTAGAATGCACAGAACAATTTTTTAAAAGAGAAGAGAAGATTTTGGTTTGTAGGACCAAAATAGTTCAAATGTTGTCTCAAAAATGAGCGACATTTTTTTAGGACAACAGCTGGCTTCAGTTGGGGAACTTCCTTCAGTTGAAAACTTGAAAAAACTGAGGGGAGTAGAAACCAGAATCTCCAGTGCCTTGAAGTATGCCATTGGGCCATAGAGTCATGCTACCCAAAAAGAAAGACTCCAAAAAACGAAAACGAACAACACAAAGCAGAAACAAGGACTACACAAATATACATATGTACAGGTGAACTTATCTGATACTTCAAGAATTGAAGTGATTCAGACGCTGCCCATTGTGAGACAATGAAAATGGCATTCCGTCCTGATAACCCAGCAGGAAACCATTTTATTCCCATAATCAGTGACGGGCGAATGAAACTCTCCACCAGGAATCACATTTTTTGTGCACTCCTTTTGGCTCTCTCTTCTTTCTCAATGGCAAGACGTGGTCTTCAATCTGAAAACCGTAACTCCTTGCTCTCTTAACGAAGAGTTCCTTTTGCTGACTTTGGAGTACAACAGTATGGTCCACTACCATAGCTTGTGTTCTACTAGTTCAGTCCAGCACATGTTTTGATTGTCAGCATCAAACCCCTGACAAACCATCAGCTCAGCGTCTCCTTTGGTGTGAAGGAGTTTGGCATCTTGGTCTTGAGCAGTCTTCAATCCGAGCAATAGAGATTCACATTCAGCTGTGTTGTTGGTGTTGTTGAACTGTAACTTGCATGAAAGAAATATATCTCCTTAAGGAGATATCAACATAGTCCCGGCTCTAGCATTTGGTAAAAGAATTGCTGCCATCGGATTCCAGGATCCAAACATCATCAAAAATTGATCTTCTATCAAATTTATCTTCATTGGAAGTGGAAGATGTTGTTTCATCTGTACTACGCCCTACCAATTCTTCTGATGTTTTGTTTGAATCGATTTTCAGATTACCACCTACAGGGCTTTCATCTGCAGAAACATGAACACCCTCTATGGTCAAGAAGTAATTACCCCTGCTTGAAGACTCAAACAGAATTTGTGCTGCAGGGGCCGACGTTTGGGTGACAACGTATTCTGCCTCCTTTTCAGGAAGCAGCCTCTTCATGACGCCTTTGACAGGGATCTTTGCTTCCGATAGGTCCATGCTCAACTCGCCGCCCACATCCTTGCAAAAATTTCATCCCAACAGAATGCCGTATGAAGCTGGTACGTCAGCCACCAAGATAGTCATCTTGATTCTTTTGTCTGGAAAGGTTGCAAATGCAAATTGGGCGTCATTGATTTGTCCCAACAGTGGCACTTGTTTGTTCTCCATAGAGAAACATTCCCCAAATGTCTTGGTCAGTGTAAGACCAAGGGATTCAGCCACTTTGGCAGGCATAACGTTGTCAGATGCACTGGAATCAATGATGCAGTTACTCAACTTGTGACCGTTTATCAATAGGGAAACATAGAAAAGCTCTATTTTTTCAAAGGCAGCAGGGGGAGTAATGACAAGATTGTTTGAGATGGACATGTTCCTTGGGGGATCATGAGTTACCTTTCTAATCTCGTCTTGCAGGGACGGCTGTATTCTTCACACACTCCACCAACCTGTCCAACTGCTCAGGGTTGGCTTGTAGGAATTCAAATTCAGTCATTTGAATTTTGGTTTTCTTGACATAGTCAATTATGTCAAATGACTGAAATGGACTAGAAAGAAAGGATGGGAGTTCATCCTTTTGGTTTTTTTGAGGGGGAGGACTGGCCTGTGAATTTGAAGTTGAAGGTGCAGAAATGTTTGGGGTACTTATTTTTTTAACAACCACCGGTTCCTTTGGCTGGAAAGGCAGAGTGGTTCCACGCGTAGCAATTGAAATTGTTGGTTGAGGTCGCTCCTCTGTCTTCTCTTTATCAGCTTGTTGGACTGACTGATTCTTGGACCGGGTGAACACAGCATATGATCCATCAAACGCTTCACCTTTACTTCTGGGTTCATCATGGTAATTCAAGAAACCAAGGTTGGATTTGCCAGCTAATTCTTTTTGGTCTGCTGCAAAGAGATCAGCGTCATTTTCTTGATCAAACTCAGGTTGAAAAGAGAAATCATGTTCTGTTTCCAGATATCCAACTACTGAGTTGGTTGGAGGCGCTTCAAGGGCAAGGTTCCTCTATGGGGGAGGAAGACGATTTCGCTGCCCTTGATTCCTGGCAGCATTGCCTTGATATGGCTGGTTCTGAAATGTCCTCCTTGGCATATCCCGATTAGGAGGAGCAGACATACCTTGGGCCATTTGTCTCTTCAAGGCTAGTAGTTCATTTGCCAGCGTTTGCACCATTTGATCAGTGGTGCCTATAGATGGATACTCAGAAGATGAAAAAGATTACCTCTGTTAGGATCTCTCCTTATCTTTCCTGCCAAGATAAGGTCATCTTTCACTTCAGTAGCCAAGTCTTGAGCAGCCTCAAGGTCTATGTGGCCAGCACGTCTTAACAGAAAACTCACTTCAGGCAGCTGTGGGTTGATGAAGAAGCACTTGAGATTTTCAAGTGTCGGCTAAGCAATAGCAGGGATTCGGGTCCTCAACTTGTCAAACTTTGCTATGAAATCCCTCATAGGTTCATGAGGTTCTTTCTTCATCTGTGTGAGTTGGGCTAGCAAAGCATGTGCATCTTCTGCAGGCTTGAACCTTGCTTCGAACTTGGCTTTAAGTGTGTCGCAGTCAGTCACTGATCTAACTTGCAAATGGTAGAACTAGTCTGCAGCAGCACCTTGTAGTGTCTCCACGAAAAGCCTGACTGCCACGTCTTCAAATTCCAACCCTATTACGCCACAGGGTATGCTGAAGGCTACAATGTGTTCATCAAGGTGAACTCTCCCATCACCAAAGAATTTGGGAAAGTTCTTTCTTGAGCTGCGTGGAAGTTCATGCAGAGATGGAGTCAAATTAAGTGGGCCAAAAGAGTTACCCCAGGGGCCTTGAACTGCCATGATTGGATTATGAAAAAGAGGGATAACAAATCTGGGTGGCGTATGTATAGGCAAAGCTCTGCTAACAACAGAAAAGAAAACTCTGCCCTGTGTTAGTGTCCTGATATGGGTAGGAGGAACACTCTTGGATCTTTGGAGTTGAAGTTGCGGAGGGAACAAGTTGAAATTACCCTGCTGCACCAACTCAAAAACAAGATCAACAACACCTTGGGCTCTCTAGCTTCTAGTATAGCGTGAAGTTGTCAAATTGTAGAACAAAAATGGGAAAAAACTGGCTCTGCTTCAGCTTGAAGCTTGAGGCTTCAAACTGAGCATTCTATCCCAGTTGGCGTGGAGGTGGAGGAAGATGGTAAGGCTATAATAATAATGGGTAAGACACAGAACGGAGTCGCCAGAGTCTATAATGGATAAGGGTAGGGACTGCTTCAATCTGAAACTTGAAGCTTCAGATTGCATGTAAATCCCCAGCGGAGTCGCCAAAAACTGTTGGGTGAATATTTTGTCAACCAGCTAACTGGTGAGCAAAATAAGTCTCTTCAACCACCGCATAAGGAGATTGGTCGGCCAGGTGTGCAAGTTTACTACATCAACAGGGGACAAATCTCTCCTCTCATCAAGGGGAGGTTCCCTATAACTATAAGGCGCTATATACTATATATATATAAACAGAAAATAACACTCGGGGGTAGGATAACACCATCCATCTCTCTTTTTTCAGAGATGATGTTCACAAACAGAAGAGAAAATCCTGGTGAAAACACTGAAGGCACTTCTCTTTTTTAAGAAGTGATCTTACAGGGAACAGCAGGAGTTATTTCAGGTAGTGACAAGTAACTGGTAACCAAGGGCGTAGTAACCAGCAGCATGAGATGTAGCACAAAGTCTCCACCTCGACTGCTCAAGAGTGAGATACGAAGAACAATGAGAGCACAAAGTCGTCCCAAGGTCCTTTACACAGAAACAGAATACGAAGGATAATGAGAGCACAAAGTCGTCCCAAGGTCCTTTACACAGAAACAGAATACGAAGGATAATGAGGGCACAAAGTCGTCCCAAGAACAGAAAGAAAACACTCTAAAGGCAATTGTGGGAGCATAAAGTCTCTCCACAGTTGGCTTCAGGACACCTTCCTGATCACTTCCACTAGTTCTATTTGTTAGATCAAATAAATAAGAACACATTTAGAAGACAGACATAAAAACAATCTCCTAAAATGATACAAGCTATAACAGCACAAAGTCTGCAAGTCACTTGATTTCTCATTCAGATAAAATAATATGAACAACAATCTGAGCTCAAAGTCTCAGTATTTGCCTTTCAATTTGAGCAGAGTTTTTTTCTGTTAACAGGAAGATCTCCCTTAAAATGACATTAGAGACTACAATATATAGCAGCCAAGAAAGGCTTGGCGCTTTGTTCTATGGAACAGCCCATGCTGCACTCAATGCATTGAATGCAATTTCAATTTTGTCAAAGGGCCATGCTGGAATAGGGCGGCCGCCTTAACTGTGGCGTGTTGATTCATCTCAAATGTTTTCTCCTGGGCCTGAGTCAACTGGTCTGTCACCTGATATCTGTGTAGCTGTCCACTTCGCCTTTACTCCAAAGGAGACAAACAGGGTGCGCCTTCAATGTTTGCAGGCTCTAATATCTACCTGGTGGACTGTTTCACCTACTGGAAATAACTCCTACAGATATTTTGGCCTTTCCCTCTATCCGCTGCGATTTGAGCCCTCGAGCTATCTTTTCCCTTTTCTGGTTCTTTTGGTTCTTCCTCTCGGCGATTCTTTCCTTCGCCCTGAAGGTCTTTGAATGCATTCGGGTCCGTGCTTAAGCCTGCAAAGATCAACAGTTGTTTCATTGCCGCCAATTTGACGTCATCAGGTCCGTCATCGTTTGAAAGCCAACGGCTAATTGGTTGCCCTAAATTTGACGGGTGCAGGCCCGTCATCTTCTTTGGCAATTCCTTCGTGTCATTCCCGCTTGCTTTGAGCGCTTTCCGCTAATCTCAACAAGCAACACGTGGCGTATTCCACTGTGAAACCGACGAGGACATTTGGTAGCATCCGCTTAACTTATAGAGGCTCTGGATACCTTTTGAGAGTCCTGCGAAAGATGACACGTGGCGGCTTTCGCTGAGCTTTAGAAACACTGTAGAAACATTTGGGACTCACTTGGATTCATGCAGATGTTGACACTTGGCGCGCTCCGTTTATCTTACAAGGGACACATGGCAAGTTCCGCTACTTTGAGAAGCAAATCATAATGTGTCTCGACAGACAACACCTGGCAGCTTCCGCTTGACTTTAGCAACTCACCTGGGGCCCACCACAGTCCTTACTTAATATTGAAACAAAAGGAAGAAACTGTGGAGGTTGACACTTGGCAGCTTCCGCCGAGCTTTGCAAGAGACACGTGGCACGTTCCGCTGCTCTTAGAAAAACATATTGAAACCTTCCGCCATCGCCACTTGGTGCCTTCTGCGGAACTCTGAGAGAAGCTTATCGAAAGAAGCTTTGCAACTTATAAGAAACGCGGATGCAGACACTTGTCGCGCTCTGCTCAGCTTTTAGAAACAATATAGAAACATTGGGGCTCATTTGGACTCACGCAGACGATGACACGTGGCATGTTCCGCTCGAGTTTAGCCACTCACCCGGGACCCACCACAGTCCTTACGACACAAAAGGAAGAAGCTGCAGATGTTGACACTTGGCAGCTTCTGTTGAGTTATAACGAAACACGTGGCACATTCCGCAGCTTTGAAACTTATTAGAAACTGTGTCCCAGCAGACGACACTTGGCAGCTTCCGCTTCGACTTTATAAGGAACACGTGGCGGCTTCCGCTGCAGTTTGAGGTTTGATCTTTCCCGGAGGGAACTTGCCCTTCGAGGTCTTGAAAGACGGTTCATTTTTTGAGTGTCGAGTGTCCCCCGCGAGGGTACCTACCCTTCAGGGTCTTCTGGGTGGCCTTCGGGCTTTAATTCCTTCGGACAAAATGTCCGAAGGAAATGATCCTTAACAACTTTGCCGCGGGAACTTTTCCGAAGGAATTCCCTATTCGCTTTTGCTCGCTGCCCTCCGCAAGGGCACTTGGCTTGGTTAATTGCCCTTCACAAGGTTACTTGGCTTAGTTCATTGCCCTCCGCAAGGGCACTCGGCTTTGGGGCAATCCCTTGAACCTTTGATTGAACCGATTGATTGAACCAAAGTGTTGAGAGCTTGTTTATTTCCTGCAAAGTCCGTAGAAATCAGCCTGCGAAATCCGTAGAACTTGGCCTGCAAAGTCTGTAGTTTTCTCTAAGTCTCTCGAGCCTTGAAAGAGTCCGTAGCTTCAAGCCTATAGAGTCCGTAGAAATGACCCTGCGAAGTCCGTAGTTTTAAGCCTGCAGAGTTCGTAGATTTCTGAAAAGCTTGAAGAATGGAGAATTAGAATGCATAGAATAATTTTTGAAAAGGGAAGAGAGGATTTTGGTCTGTAGGACCAAAATAGTTCAAATGTTGTCCCAAAAATGAGTGACATTTTTTGGGGACAACACTCTGCACACTCAAGCTCCTCCAAACTAATACCAACCAGCCCTGTCTATGTAGTTGTTGACCATTTTTGGCCCACATATAAAGCTCTTGCATGGTTTGATGAAGCAGTAGATCAAAGGCTTAGAAGTGGATCCGACATTTGCAAATAGAGAGGATCCAAGCAAGGTTTTCTAAAGATACAGCAGCAATGTTCAAGGGTAACCCTGCAAGCCAAAAGCTAAGTGCAAAATCTTTTATCCAGCTAAGTCTTTACTTGTTCATTCTTTCGGGACCGTGTTGGCTAAGTGTTGAATTCTTTCGGACAAGTTATCCGAGACAAAGTTTCCGAAGGGATATTTCTTTCGGACGAAATGTCCGAAGCGAAAGACAAAGACCTTTTCTTTTGGGAAAACTGTCCAGGACAATTTTCCCGAAGGGAAACTCTTCAATAAAGCGGTCCTTTTCATAATTCCTGAAGGAATTCTTCTAAAGCAAAGTGTCTTATACACTTTTCCCGAAGGGTACTTCTCTAAGGAAAATGGTCCACTTTAAGGTTTTCGAAAGGGCACTTTTCTTGGCGAAAAGGGGACCTTTTTCAAGTTCCGAAGGGCACTTTGAAATCAAGGGGCCAAAACACTTTTTTCGAAGAGTCATTTCCATGCCAAAGTGTCTTATGCAGCGTTTTCGAAGGGTATCTCTTGAGGGAGTGGACCTTTCCAAAAGTCCCGAAGGCCTTTTCTTTCGAAGAAGTGGCCAAAGCAAATAAATCCAAAGGGTCATTCTCAAAAAGCCCAAAAGAAAAAGGCCCACAGGAAAGTGTCCGAAGGAAACATGACATTCGCACTGGTGTCAAAGATCAAGCTCATAAAATAGCCGTTGGCATTCAAAAGTCGTCAAAGGGGTCTCTAGCCAAACGCAGGACGACGTGTGGCAGCATTTCAGGAACTAGATCCGACGATGCATAATCAATCTTACATTGAATATTAACGGCGAGTGGAGGTCAAAGGGATCAGTGAATCTCAAGGGTGAAAGTGTGCATGACAAATGTCAAAGACATTCAATTGGTAGGGGAACGACGACTCGCGGGCATCCATGCACAAGCAGATCGACAGACATGCAAAAAGTCATGGGGGTATCGATTTTAATAGAAAATATATAAGCCCAAAACAACAGTAAGGAGCACGCTAAGTTTTAAATGCAAGAGATCAAATCATGTACACTTGGCGGGAACATGCAACTAACCACGACATGGCTCTCTCAGCTCCAAAAAGGGAGACTTGAATGTGCGAAGGGCTCGAGGAGATTTACGGTGATCTTGGACGGTTCATTTCATGGTCAAGCAGTTGTACACTCTAAAGGCAAAAATTGTTCAAGGACATAGTGGTGGTTACAGCCATTTATGACCTCTCTCTTCATTTTTTCACGCAAGCCCCCTCTTTTCTCATCCCTTTCTGCTATATATAGAGGCTTTTAAGCCTAAAAAGAGATCTCTAGACTGGTGATAAAGTTACTCTTGCAAAATTGCCTTGTAACACTCTCTTGAAGCAATGAGATGAATTATTTGATTCTAGTTTGAAGTCAAGTATACATTATTGGAGTTTAACTTGCAGATGTATGTCCCTTTTCATCATCTGTAGATTCTCTACATATCTTACTTTAATTCTTTTGGTTCTTTGCAGGTTGTGTAAAGTGCTAGACATTGGTTCCTTTCTTGAAGTGTCACAAGTTATAGTGTCTCATATAGACCTATCTCTTTCTATCCATCAAATTGTAGGGTTTCTTTTGACCTCCACACAAAATATTTATGCTTGTGGCCTTGAGATAGGATCAGATTAGTCTATGTCTTTGTTAAATCCATTAGTAGTCATTAAGGCTTCCAAGCTGAAAGTGGATCATTTCATCTTTGGTGCATCACCATCCTTAGCTTAGGTTTTCCTTCCATGTTATCTTTCTCTCCCTTTTCTTTGGTCAATAGTAGGTTTTAGTGTGTAGGAACACGCTGAAGTGAAGCATCTGAGGAGCTAGCCTCATTAGAAAGCCTAGAGGTTTAACCTCACTACAAGATACCCATAGCCTGAGGTTGTTCCAATATTGTAGCTAGGATTGGGAGAGCCTGAAAAAACTCTCCCACAAAGGTACAATTCTATGCTACAACAGTAGCATCATCATCAATCTGTGTTGGCTCCTCTGGCTCTATATCCCATCTCGTTGCTCAACTCTCCTTGTACGCAGTGTGTTGCGGTCAATGAGACGCAAGGCACTATGTAGAGCCACAAGCTTCTCTACTGTCTTAGAGGTAACCCTGTTCTTTTTCATGGAGTGGATCCAGCTATAAGTAGACTAGTTCCTCTCAACAACAGAAGAACTAGAAACTTGGGACAGCAAACGAATGGCTAGATTGGTAGTCGAAGACCAAGGCCCATGCAAAGTCCACCACAAAATTGATTCCTCCTGTGCCATTCTCTCCCTATCTATTTTGGCCTCCTATGAATATCCCCTACGAGTGGAAAAATTTGTCCACTCAATATGAATGGTGTTGGCCTTTGTAGAATCGTACATTTTTTGAATGGCCTTCATGAACCCTGCCTTCACCTCAGCATCTTGTATAGGTGTAAGTCTACCAGGGCTTTGCACATACCACTTTAGGTTCAATGCATAGGCAGCCATGTGCAAGGGAGCATTGAGTTTCTCCCATCTGTTGTGAATGATCGGCTAAATATGTTCTATGTAGAATTGCAATGTGGGGTCCTCTTGTACAACATCGTTCATTTGATCAAACATAGTATCAATGCACTCATACACCTCTCTAAGGGTAGGTGCATTAGCATCCCCATATCTAATCACTGTGAAGATTGGAGTAATGATGGAGACAATATATTTGGCATCAGCCCAAAAAACATCATTCTTCACCACCTCCTTCACCCTCTTCCCTTGCTCTGTCTTTGACTCAGGACACTGATTCCATTTTGTTGTCTTAACCATAGTTGCAATGCCTCTTGCAACTCAAGCATCCTCTCCAAGAGAAACATCTGAAGGTCCTGAAGAGTGCATGTGAAGTGTGGTGGTTGCAGATAAACATCTGCACATCTCTAGCATCATTAACAACTGCTTTGAACCAACTGATTTTTCTCGTGTCCTTCAGTCCATTATTCATGGCATGCACACAAGGAGTCCAAATATGTCTAGAGGCTGCCTCAATTAACTTCCCTACTGCTTTGCACACATGGACTGCATGTGTCACTACTTGCACCACATTCTGTGGCCCAACCTCCTCTATAGCATCTTGGAGGATCTGGAACTGAAAATCAGCATCCTTGTGATGCCATGAACAACCAATAGCCCTAAGGAAATAATGGCCAATTGTACCTGTAACCATGATATTGATGAGTGGATGATGCCTAATGTCCGTCAACCCATCCATGACGATGTTGCATCCACTTGAGACCCAGGTATGCTTCATTTTCTCCATTAAAAAATTAATCTTGGAATAGTTCTTATGCAAGATTGTTGTCCTCAATTTAGTCTCACCTGGTGGCACATATGATGGTCCTGCTCTTGCTATTTTTGCCACAGCCTCCTTATAATAAGGAGAGCGAGCCACATGGAATGGAATGCCATTGGCAAATTAAAAATTTGCCAATGGCATCATTTGCCTCATCCTTTGCTTGCACATTAAATAAATCTGCCAGTGGATTTAAAGCATCACTAGTCATCTTGTGTTTCCCCTTAGGCCCTGCTGCCCCTAAACTAGATGGATTCATTGCCATTGGCCTCTCCAAAGTATTAGAAGTAGAACTTTGTCTCTGATGACCCCTCCCCCTTGGTGGCAAAGTAGCAGATGTAGGTGCATCTACTTTGTTAGCAACCCATAATTTACATATTTCAGCCTTCAATTTCAAAAAAAAATTCACCTTTTCACATACATCTACGCCTTTGCCTCGGATAAGGAGGCGAGCATTTATTCTAGTCATGTTGCCAAACCATTCAAGGTCACATAGGTTGTACTTCCATCTCCTAGTACCCCCAGCTTGTCCCAGGCTTTGATGGTACCTTGGTTGCAAATTGTTGGAAAAGTTTCTTTGGATCAAAGGGACCCTTAGCATATTGTTGAAGAGCTTGTGAAGGGCAACTATAATTGGGACTCCCAATAGAACTAGTTTTTTTTTCACGGTCACTCCTCCCTCCTAAACTAGGATCAGCGTGTGCATAATCTAAATCATTTTCACTTTCAGCTTCAACCTCAACCCCTTGAAGTTGACCCTCATCCTCACTCATGCTATGAGAAATCATAATGACACTGCAAGAAATGATAATTTTTTTTCATTTTGTAAGTTTATAATTTAAAAAATTAAATTCAAACCATGCATAATGTAAGGCATTAAATTTAAAATTAAGACAAGGATTTTGTTTTTGTTTTTCTTACTCCAGGTCGCACGAAGCACGGAATCAGAGGATACAAAAATAGGAATCTTTGTTCTTAAGATTTAAAAATTAAAAGTTAAGCATTTGATTTGAATGACGATTTAAAAAAATTTAAATTAAAATTTAAGATACAAGGATTTTCTTTTTGTTTTTCTTACTTCAAATCGCACGAAGCGCAGAAACAGAGAATACACAAATATGAATCCTTGTTCTTAAGATTTAAAAATTCAAATTTAAACATTTGATTTGAATGAAAATTTAGAAATTTAAAATTTATTTTTAATCATTTGAATGAATGAGAATCACAAATAAATATAATAATTTTCAATTTAGAAATTCAAATGATTCAATGACATGAATCAAAGAACAAAACAATTTACAAATGAATAATGATTCAATGAAACAAAAATTTAAAAATTTAAAATCAGAAATTGAAAGACTCAAATGCATAGTGATAGGGCCTACCTTGTGGGTAAAATGATGAACTTGAAGAGTCTTAGAGTCTTCTTGGCTTCTCTATCCTCTTCTTGATCTCATTTTCCCTCTCCTAATGCTCTCACTCTTGCAAACTTCTCCATTTTAGCTTGTTGCCTCTACTTTCAGCTCTCTACTTCACTCAATGAAGTTTTTGTGTGATTTGGAATGAGAGGGAGAGGGCTTTTTATAAGCTTTTGGGAGGCCTTGGGGGGTGAGGGTGGGTTCCACTAACAATTAGGGTTAGGGTAGAGGGCTCAAAAACTCAATTTTTTTTCAAAATTAAAAAAAAATGCACTTTATGGCGTCCACCTGCGCAGGGGATACCTGGGCATTTCTTAGGACGGGGGACTTCTAGGCATCCCAGAGTCCCCAAGACGTGCCCCTTTGAAGGGATGCCCCGGAGATGTCCCTTCTCAGAGAGAAACATCTCGGGGACGGTGGAGGTACATGGCGGAGGTGGCGAGATGGATGGGGGACATCCCCATCCCAGAAACGCAGGGTTTTTTTGGGGGTACATATCCCCTGAAACACTGGAACAGACTGAAATTGTGAATAAGTGGGTGGAAGGGCATCTTCGAAATTATATTTCAGGGCAGCAGAAGGCATGGGTGAAATGGTTGCATTTGGGTGAGTATTGTTATAATTCTACCTATCACATGTCAATTAAGATGTCACCATTTATGGCTCTGTATGGTTATGAAGCCCCTAGCTTTATCGACTTGTTAGGAGATAGTAGAGTGCCAAAAGCCAAGGATTTATTACAAGACAGTCAGCATATAATGAAATATTTGAAAGAAAATTTCCAGTACGCTCAAAATCAATAGAAGTTGTACGTAGATCAGCACTACATTGAACGTGCATTTGAGGTGGGTGACATGGTTTATTTGAGACTGCAACCCTATAGGCAGTCCACTCTCAAGAAGAGTGGGTCGGAGAAGTTGAAGCCACGGTTTTATGGCCCATTCAGGATCTCCAAGAGGATTGGAGAAGTGGCTTATGTAATGTCCCCAAACGGGGCGATTAGCTGAAAATTAGAAATACTTAGAAACCCTACCTCACAATAGGAAATTTCTGATTTAACTTCAACAAACCTTAGCCACCAATTAGCTTCAAAACATTAGCATAAATTATGCTAAACCCTAGCAACAATTGGTTGATCCAAATAAGCAAGTTTATCCTTCCAAAATCATGAAATAATTTCAAAACCCTAGACGCCCCCAAGCTGGAATTTAATTAATAATTTGTCGTTGAATTATTCCACTGAAAACCTCATAAATTTGCATAAAAATTATAGATTTAATAGGCAGAATTTATGACGGAAATCTGAAAGTATTTTGGAGGCACAAGCCCTTCAAAACAATTCGTCCAAGCTAAATAATAAATATAATAATTACTGAATATTTTTAGGGCAATATATCCTTCAAAATATACTAAAATAGCTCACAAAATAAGGCGTCATACTGCAAATATATTGAAATAAAAATCAGAATATGCTTAGACCAAAAATAGGTCTCAAAACCCTCTCAAAATGCAAAAACCAGATCTGAAGTCAAATCACCCTAGCTGGAAAAAGATGAGAAAATTGTAGAATTAAATTCAAGATGAATTACCCCAAGCAAGAGGTCCAAACCCTTCCCAAACAAAATCGCCACTATGTATAAATTTGCAAATAAATCCAGAATTGCCCTTAGGGCACAAAATCCATCAAAGAGTGAAATTTCACTCCTCCAACCAAGTCGCCACTCTTCCAAAAGCAATACGTCAACCTAAAAATGACAAATGGTGTTTAAAACATCCTTGAATGACCAAATGAATCCAATTATAACCCCTGAATGGAGTTACCCCAAAGAAGGAAGAGGGTTTTCATCCTCTAACTTCATTTGTTTGAAGGGTTTCGTCTTCAAACAATTTGGCTTAGTGTTTGAGTGCTAATAGACCATGTTTTCAATATTCGTACATGACATACCCTCACTAAATGATTCCTCTTCACTTTTGTAGCCCACCAAGTGTGGCGCCCAAAAAGAGAAAGGGAGGGTAATATAAAAATTGATTTAAAAGACCTTTCCTTATTATCTTTTCTTAAAATCACTTAAGTCCTTAAAACCCTTAAAGGTCCCTCTTTAAGTGAAATAAGAAACATAAGTACTTTTCAAAAAAGGTACTTTTACACATTCAATTAAAATATTTTAATACTCACTTGCCTTTATGCTTGTCCCTTAGCCCCGAGAAGGGTTTAAAGGCTAAGGATCTTCCACCATGTCCCCATCAAAAGAGGGACACGACAATCCTTCATGTCCAGAATTGTTTGTCTTCAAGCAATAGAAGTAACCAAAATGCTATCTCATGGTTGGTCTTGTGCCAAACTCGAACCTAGGCCCTTTCCAAAGAAAAGACCCCTCTTGGTGATGTCTTCTATAACTGCATATTTAGTTTTAGTGTGGTTTAAGCAAACTGAAAATGCAAAACCAGTAGCACCTCATGTTGTCAACTCTCACTCTTTAAACCACATGTTCAAAAGATGCTCCTAAGATGTTGCAAGCAAGAAAATCCTTCATTTTGTCATCACAAAGGTGGCTAGAAAATGGCATTCCAGCTATGCAGTCTTCTATTGTGAGGGCCTTGATTGCCCCTATGTCCTTATCTACGCATGAAACAAACATGTTAGTTAAAACAATCATTTCCCTCCTCTTTGGTGTTGTTGACCAAGATTTGTTTGGGAAGTATGGCTGCAAATTTCTCAATGGCAAAGGATGCAACCCCTATCAACCTCCTTAGCCCTCTATCCAATGATTTTTCTATTTACCATCTTGCTGCCCCAAGTGTAATATGTTGTATGCAACTTATAACAACTGCATAAACTCTTGATTTTATTCTTCAAATTCCTCCAATGATGCACCCGAGGAGCTGAAAACTTATGTGTAGCAATGTCAATTCCACCTTTGACCAACCAATTCATTTGTACCTTGGTATTGGAGTGAACCAACTCCTTTGCCAAACATCCACCCTGATTTTCCATAACCCTGCAATTCTTTGTTGAAGTTAAACTATTCACCAAAGTGTTGTCCAACAACTCCTTAGTGTCTTGGACGAGTGAAGCAATAATTGAAACCTTGCCCTCAAAAGAAAATTTATATTTTCTTGTAAAATCAGACTTTGTAGAGGGTTGTTCATTGCCCCTTTTTATCTTGTTCCAAGCGCACATATTCAGCTGAAGTGGCCCATTTATTTCCTCATTACTATCATAATCAAGCGTCCCTTTGGTTTCAAACCTTGAAGCGTTTACCTTGGAGCGTTATTAACCAACTGAATTGACACCTTATTGGGCATGTTTCCAAATTGTATGTTAGGCTGGAATGACATACAATACACAGAATTTTCTGAATGTTCTTGAAAATTTCTCCCTAAGTCATTTCTAAATTTCTTAATTTCCTCCAAACATGGAATTCTAATTCCCCAACATACCGATTTTAAGCACAAATTTTCAAACTTGGCAAGAAAAAGAGGAATTGAGTAAACCTTTCCATACCTTGGAAACCCAATAACATTGACTCCTTTCAACAAAACTTTGTTCACTCTAGCATACCTTAGAAACCACATTTTAGCATACCTTAGAATCCAGCTCATGCAAAGAAGAATTTGGAAGTTATTTTCATATCTTAGAGGCTACCCTATGCCCCCAACATTGAGGTTTTTGTATGGGAAATCTTTTCCCACTTTTTCTTAACCCCACATGCCATGTATGTGACTTATTCTCTTCATGAGAGTTGGTTGTTCCAACTCAAAAAATTCCACATGTCTTGCTGCCCCTACATGGATTCCTTCATGCATCATGCTCTCCATTCTCTTGGACGTTGCCCCCTTGAACATTTGTAAAAGTACTTTATTGTTATAAAAATCATTTAAGTTGTGGTCTTTTAAGGGTCATGAACGCCTAAGCCACTTATATTTTTTTAAATATTTGAAAAAGGTCTTCCCTCCAAAATGGAACGCATCCCTTGGGGGAATGGATATAAAAGAAAGTGAAGGATCATTTGGAGGGCATGCATATTATGATATTTGAATTTTTGAGGCTACGCACGAAAACACTTGACTTCTCATTGAGGACAAAACCCTTCAAGGCCAAGAATGTTTAGGGACGAAACCCCTATTCCTCATCTAGGGCAGCACTAGTTAAAATGTTGTAATTGATCGTCAAAGGCAGAATTTACAGTTTGGACCCTTACTAGGGTGTGGCGATTTGCTTGCAAAGTGTGGCGACTAGGTCGAGTGTGGCAACTTGGTTTGAGGCCATTTACAGGGCATCGAAATGGTTTGTGTGTTGAAGACCCCTTTTGTAATGTCTCTTTTAGGGATATTGGGTTAAACAAGAATTTATTCTATCAATTGAATCAACAAATATGAATTTTCAGATTTATCTCAAAACCCTGTTGTAGATTACCTTGAAATCAACTCCAAAATATTATTTCAATTCTCCAAAAAATAGCAAAAATATAATAATATATTTGCAAAATAAGTAGCCAAGACCCTGATTTTTGGTGGGGTATATAGCTGGAAATTATGAAAAAAAAATCAGAAATTATGTGTGGCTGATCCACACTATCAAATTGCTTCTGGAAAGACCCCAAAGTGGGTCACCAACCTTCACAAACTGGTCGTTGCCCTTGTAGATGTGTGCAGCCCTCCAAAATCTGCTTCTTCGCCCTCAAACAGCGCTTCCAAGCCAACGTCTAGCTCCTCTAGGGTTCACTACCCGCAAAGTCTCACTTGGTGTTGAAAACACCTTTTGATGTCAATTTTGCTCAATGCAACTCCTTGATGAAGTTGCCCTAGGTCTGAATTTCAAGGGTTTTCATCCTTGATTCAGCTCCTTTGAAGGGTTTTCATCCTCCAAGTGTAAGCCCAACTTTTCATGCTTAGACTCCAAAAAAATGGTTAACCAAAAAAGTCATGAATGAATCAAATGATCCTTCCTTTGCCTTATGGAGTCCTCCCAAGTGAAACACCCAAAATTGGGAAGGGAGAGGAGCTTAATGATCTTAATAGACCTTTCCCTCATGATCTATTCCTTTTTTTTTCGCTTTTAATTTTATAAAAGCACTTAAACTATCAAAACCCTTAAAGGTCTCATTTTAAGTGAATTTGAAAACATAAAGTACTTTTACACATATTCACTTAAAACATTTCAATCCTCACTTCCCTTTATATTTGTCCCTTAACCCCCAAAAAAGGTTTTAAGGCTAGGGGTCTTCCATCATGTCCCCATCAAAAGAGAGAGATGACACCTTTCACTAGGGTTGCGCTACATGTGAAAGCTTGGAAACCCTCTTCTAGGGTTTGGTGTGTTGACATGAGCAATTAATTATTTAACTGCAATTAGACGACTTGATTGGAAGGCCCAATTGAGAGTTTGTTAGGCTATTTCAAGCTTAAATAATATTCCGAATTTTTTAATAATTATGTATTTATCCCTATTTTTAAGCATATTTTACAGTATTTTCAGATTGGAAACAAGCATAAAAAATCATTATTTAATTTGTTGTAATTTTTCTGCATGTGGCGCCAATAGGGTTGAATTGGTTGAATGATTTAATGTCCTAAATTCAATGGAATATTTGCTAAATTTTAAGTAGGGTTTGGTAATATTTATTCCAATTTTGTGACGGTTTTGAATAACTAAGGTTTGCAAAAATCATCAAAATAATATTTGTTTTGGCTAGGTTTTGGCAAAAATTCCAGATTTCGGTATTTTATCCTATTTTGGGATATTACACTGATGTTTTTTTTAAAGAGGTTTTTAAACTTCACGAGGTACCAAGGAACATTGTAAGTGACCAGCATAGCCGGTTCATGGGGCAATTTTGGCAAGAACTCTTCCATTTGGTGGGCACAGAGTTGACACCCAGTACGAGCTACCACCCCCAAATTGATAGGCAGACCAAGATAGTAAATACGTAGGTGGAAGGATACCTCAAAATTTTTGTTTTAAAGCAACAATCAGCATGGAGCAAGTCGTTGTAATAATTCTTCATACCACATGTCAATTGGCATGTCCCCTTTCAAAGCCTTGTATGGATATGATGCCTTTTTATTTGTGGATCTAATTTTATCCAATAGTAGAATGCCCAACACTGCTGATTTACTGCAGCAAAGTCTTGAGATTTTAGGACAGCTCAAAAAGAATCTTCAGTATGCACAAAATCAGCAAAAATTGTATGCAAACCAACATTGGATAGAGAGGTATTTGAGGTAGGTGATATGAAATTTTTACGATTGCATCCATATAGGCAATCTTCTCTCAAGCATAGTGGGGCGGAAAAACTCAAACCTCGCTTTTGAGGCACCTACAAGGTTCTAAGGAGAGTTGGAGATGTGGCTTATGAGCTGGAACTACTTGAAAGCAGTCGGATACACAATGTTTTTCATGTTTCTTGCCTCAAAAAGGCATTGGGGCAGCATATCATTCCTTCCATGGATCTACTGCCACTTGCTGATTAGGGTAAGTTGGTTTTGGTTCCGGATTCCATTCTTGAGGTTCGAGAAAAGAAGCTTAGGAACCGAGTATCATGGAATACTTGGTTCGTTGGAAGGATTTGCCACTTGAGGATGCTACTTGAGCAGGGGCAGCCATCCTTCAACATCTAAGCTTGCAATTGCTTGAGAATAAGCAATTTTGAGGAGGGAGGACTGTAATGTCCCCTTCTCTTTGAAGAAGCGTTGACGACCCTTAGCCTAATATTCTTTGTTTCCCAAACGGTAAGGGAAGATAAAAGAAAAGGGGAAACATGTGGTTCTATTTGTAAAATTCAAAAAGTGCTTTATTGTTCTAATTATCACTTGAGTGGGGAACTTTGGAGGGTCGTGCATTCCAAGGCCTTAAGTGGAATTTATAAAGGATTGGACCTTTTCAAATATTTAAAGTTTTGCTCTAAAAAGGAATGCACCCCTTGGAAGGAATGATATAAAAAGGAGATGATAATTCATTGTGAGGGCATGACTTTTTTGGATAATTAGAATTTTATGAGTTTAAGCATGCTAAAGCTTGACTTATTGTTTTGAAAATGAAAACCTTCAAAGGTGACTGGAATTAAGGACGAAATCCCTTAATAACTGTTGTCAATCTGGAGCTGCACCCTAAATCGAAGACGTGCATGAAATGGCCAATCCTCTATCCGGTTGAAACAATGGGATCTTCTCACGAGGGTGGATACCTCAATGGTGAGAAGAACCTCCAGAGAAGGTTGGTTCCTGTAAGATGTATCAATGAGGATCTCTAAGATGTATCAATGAGGATCTCTACTCTGTGTTGCGGACTACCATGGAAACGGGAGAATGAAACTTTAAGGGAAAATCCTACCTACTAACGGTGATACACCAAAAAATTGATCCACTCTACTTGGAACCTTGAACACTAAACAAACAAGGGAAAAGGAAGACCTTCGATTTTAATCGACCACTATGCATAAGTTTTTCATGAGAAGGTTGGATCCAATGACCAAAACATAAGGAAAAACGATGCAGAGAGGTTTGATACAAGATACTTTGCAGCCACCTAACATCCACTTACAGCTTTAGCAAAAGACATAAATAACACTTAACATGCCCTGCATAATACGATAAGCTAGCAACTAGGTACGAATCAGAATTTGGGAAGGGAAAGAAATCTACCACATATGCAAATTGCTAAATGAATATACACTATGCAAGCACTTGAAATCTGAAAGTACAGTCCTATTGATTGAAGAGGTTCCACAACTCACCAATCACAGAGTCTGGTCTTGCCAAGAGAGGGATACATTTTACAAGGCTGAAAACCCATCTTATAGAGAATTACAAAAGCCAAAAGATTGGCGTTGAAAAAAAGAAGAGGAGGATCAACTTAAATTAACTCAAGGCTGACTTTGCCTTTCAATAAAATATGGTTTCCCTTTGTCTTTGCATGAAGCTCCTTGTTGCTAGAGGAAGTGGACTTGTCTTTGTTTAAAGCTTCTTAATGTTAGAGGAAGTGGACTTGTTTTTGTTTATTGAAACGTCCACCTCTCTTTGCATGGAAATCCATGCCAATGTCAATTTTAGCTTCTTCATGAGCTACTGGAACGTCTGAAAGTATGAGATGATAATATCATGCATGAAATCCAACGCCAATGTCAATTTTAGCTTCTTCATGAGCTGCTAGAACGTTTGGAAGTATGAGATGACAATAGTATGCATGAAATCCAATGCCAATGTCAATATTAGAACTCTGACTTGATTCGTTGGAAGCCGACTTGGAACGTTTGAAAGGCTGAGTTGGACACAAAGATTATTCTCCTTTGCATGGAAAACTCCTAGTAGATGTGGCGTTTAACAATTAGTCAATTCTAAATCTGGAACGGTCAACTCAACGTCCGAATTTGGAACTCCGGTTGAGTTGTTGGAACGTTACGAGCTTGAGATGGACGAAAGTGCTTGCATCGAAAACTATCTTGCTGAGTGAAAGATAAATTCAGGTTGAATTTATTTCCTAACTATTTTATGTTTTTGTTTCTGTGCATGTGTTGCTCTTGGGTTTATTCCCACAGACTTGTCTTTGGTCTTGGATTTTTCTTCGGATCTTTTGTTAGTCCACTTTTCCGCGGACAGTTTGTTTTGTTTTATTTCCCTTCAGATATCTCCTTCGGCTTTATGTCCTCACTTTTCCTGTGGCTTTATTTCCTTTGGCTTATCTGTGCTCGGACCTTGCCTTTTCACTCCCTCCGAAGGATTTCCTTCGGACAATTATTCTACTTGAATTGTCCTTGACTTATCTTTTCCCGCAGGCTTTTGTCTTTTGAATTTCCGCGGGCTTTTTACTTTGCGGGCTTTTCCCATTTGTTCTTTTCCCGAATTAATCCTTTGGACAAAAAGCCCGAAGAAATTTGAAGAGTTCAAAAGCAAAAACGCTGACCAAAAAAGTCCGAAGGCAAAAAGAGAAAAAACAAAGGAAGGATAATCCTTCGGACTTTTGTCCGAAGGAATTCCTTTGGACTTTTTGTCCAAAGGATTAATTCGGGAAAAGAACAAATGGGAAAAGCTTGCAAAGTAAAAAGCCCAAAGGTATTTTCTTTGTCTTCTTTGGCCATTGGTAGAATGTCTTTCAAAAAAATTGCAAAGGTATTGCCATCGACTAGGTGCCCTCCGCAAGGGCTTGTGTGCTTCCTCTGTGACTTTTCATAAAAATTGTAGGGCACCCAGGCTTTTTGTAAGGCACCCAGGCTTTTTGTAGGGCACCCAGGTTTTTTGCAGGTTCCTTATTCCTTTGACCTTTTGGATTTTCTGACTTCTCTCTCGGATTTCTTTGGACTTTTGTCCAAAGGAATTCCTTCGGACAAAAAGTCTGAAGGAATTACTCCTTGGGCTTTTTGTTTTTGGCGGACTTTTCTTTGTTTATTCTCCGAAGTATTCCTTCGGACAAAAAGTCCGAAGGAATTCCTTCAGACTTTTTTCCAAAGGATATCTTTCTTTCTTTGTAATTTCCTTTGTTGTAGGCTCTTTCCTTTGTAATTTCCTTTGTTGTAGGCTCTTTCCTTGGCTTATACCTGGCTGTAGATGGCTCCTTGGGTCGCTGTAAATATGCATTTAGGCTTGATTGAACTTTGCAAAACCTTTTCCTTTTCATTATTCAGTACCCAAAACTGATTCACAAGACAAACTAGCACATAAGACCATCTTCCGAATAGTAAGGTTGACAATTTTGCCCTGTGGGGCAAAATGTCAACAATAACCAGCTAAGGAAACTTCATAAAGGAGTTGTATTGAGTTTATTTGTCAACCAAGGGTGTTTTGAACACCATTTCGCTTGTAGCAGGTGTGGCGACTACATCCCAAGGGTAGCGACTAGGTTTTAAAGGCTATTGGTGACTTTTGAGGGTTGTGCTGGTTTTTGGTGGCAGTGATCTGCCCTTTTGGAGCTGGGCGACCCCCCTTTGGGGTCTGATTTGGCCATTTGAAGGATTGTTTAAGCTTGAATTTTATGTATGAGAGTTTGAATAATATTCTACTATTTTATTTGAACTTTCCAGCCATCTTTTGGTTGAAATAAATCAGGAAATTGAGGTATTTATACAGCTGTAATATTCTGAGTTTATTACTGAATATTGGGAACTAAATATTGCATGTGTACTTGAAATTTGCATCTATAGAATTTTTGAAAATTTGGCTAGGGTTTGGAAAGGAAAATTCAGAAAATATTTGTTGTTGGTTAAGGTTTACTGTTTATTCTAGATTTACATAATTTTCCCAAAAGGGGGACATTACATCACTAGAACACACACTTGAAGGATTGAATGTTGCGGCGATATAATCAAAAGAGAGATAATCCATCTAATGATGAAAAGCATTTCTATGGCGTCTTGGTCAAGTACAATGATGAAAACTACGTTTCTGACATCATGTGTAAATAATTTGTTGTCTAAAGTACCTCAACACTTGGGGGCAGCTCCATCCCATTCAAACCATTTGAATCCTATCCAAATCCTCATCCTGCACCATTTGTTTATCCATCCTAACTTCCCCATCTTTCTTCCTGTCTTGACCTTGATAAAGAAGTGGAATCAGTTTCGGGCCCTATTCTAAGACCATCTTGGCATATCCTCTGAATGGCACTTTGACGACTAGACACTTGGTTCCCATGTGACATGGTCCTTAGAGACCCTAGTCCATTCCCCATCATCGTCCAATATAATCATCCAAGGTCAATCTGAATCCATTCCATCCGTTATCATCTCCCATCCCGATGCTAGAACAGGGTTTCCCTTTGCTAGTAGCCCTTGTACATACATCCAAATAATCCAAAAAAATAAGAAAATCCAAAAGTCCAAAAAAGAATCACAAAACCCAGAAAATCCCTAAAAAATAAAAAAATCTAAAAGTCCAAAAAAAATAGAAAATTCTTAAAAATCAGAAAAGGCCAACAATCCCTAAAAGAGATGTAAAGCCACAAAATCCAAAAAAATGTCTTCCCAAATTCAGTCAAAATCCTTGATCAGTTTTCAATCAAATCATTCCATCTTTTCAAGATATTTCCTTCCCAAATCCATCCCCTTGCATGTATCCTTGTCCAAGGGCACCATCCAGCTATTTGTACCATCAAATTTCACACATGGACTTTGATTTGATATGTGACAAGATTCTTTTCGTTGCTTTTGTTTTCAAGTTTTTGTGTGCTTGTTTGTTTCCCTGTTTGATTTTCTTTTTGTGCCTTAACTCAGTCCATATGCATGTGACAACAAGGTCATCATGGTTTTTCCATATCATGGTGCCTCTTGTCATGCGCTTGTATTTCAATCTATTCATTGGCCCATGGCAATAGTGACATCATAATTTTTCCATATCATAATGCATTTTTGTCATTTCCCTATTGGATCAAGGGTCAATCATTTACACTACGGCTAGGTCATCGTGGTGCATATTGTCATGTGCAAAATCAAGTTGCAAATCTTGTGGAGATGCGCTAAAACAGTGGTATATGCCCTTGCAAAAACTTATCCATCTCTAAATCATATATTTTCAAATCAAATCATCTTATCCATCTTTGACCAAGTCAAGATCAAACATCTATTTATCTTTATCATTTCTCATCACATTCCTCCCTTCTGGGGAGAACTACATCAGCATGGGGTCCATTTGGACTATGTAGGTAGCGCTTAGTCACATGGAGTTTCTAAGGTCAGTTGGGCCATTCCCATTCTTGTTCTTTTTTCTATTTCCATTCCCATTCTTATTCATTTTTCCACCATTTCTTCTAACTAATTATTCATGTCTATTCACATCATCCTTGAATCCTTCTTACATCGCTTGGGGCATCCTCGTGTGCCTGGTTTTTTTCGGGTTTTTCATTCTGCCAAAAGTCATTACACCATCATCACATACTTCTACATCAACCTATCAACTTCCTGTCATCCATCAACATGATCATCTCATCATTAATCCATGCAATCGCTTAAATCCTTAATTTGTGCTTGCAAATATATCAATCAGTCAATCAATCACCCATCCAATCCAAGCTCGCAAATTCCGCCCCCTTGCATGTATCCTTGCTTGGGGCAAATCAAGCGTGCAGCTTATCATCGGGATGGATCGTTCCCAAATCCAAGCCCGCAGCTTTTGGAGATATTTCATTCCCGAATCTGCCCTGCTTGGGAAAAATCAAAGTGTGCAGCTTATCTCGGGATATAGCATTCCCAAATCGGCCCGACTTGGGGAAATTCATTTGTCATCATCAGAAATCAAAGCGTGCAAGTATTATCTTGAGTGGGTTAATCTCATCCACGATTTAATCTCATCTATCCACAACATCCTTTCATCTACATTCCTTCCTCTCTTTTCCCAGAGCCAATCCGCGTCCTTCATCCTTGCATGCCCTCTCATGGGGGCATCATCCATCACATTTTTTCATCCATCATCATCTAACATTTTTCCTCTCATATTTTTTTCAGTTTTTTCTTTCTTTGAAAAGTTTTTACTCCACTCATCGTGTTTTGTAACGCCTTTTCAAATAGGGGCAAAATATACACTTAAAACCAAACATTTCGTGTCGATTTTAATCCTCTTGTTAATTCGCATTAGCATCAACCGTCTAATCAGTCTCCTATTCACACTAACATCTCAAGCCTCCACTATTCATCACCACCTAGCCATTTAATCACTTCTTCTGCAACCACATCCAATTCCACAAAATTCACATCATATTCCATTAGTTAATTAATCCAAGCTAATTAACTAATACTTCTCTAATCAAAAATTCCATGGCTTTCGAATATTCCTATTTTCTAAAATAGGAAAAAGCCAAATATCCTCACATCACATCCCAAAATCTTCACATCACTCAACCTCTCCAAATACCCATGTAATCCCCCTTCTTACAAGGCATGTCATAAGCCCATACCTCATCAGTGCATCTTCTTAAACACTCCATCCTCTTCTTACATACTCCAACTCCCCTCATAAAGAACCAATCCTCCACCCTTGATCTTCAACCAAGATCAATGATGGCTCACATCAATCAACAAAATCTATAAATAGAGAGCTTCCTCTCCATTCTAAACAAGTCTCGCTACACAACAAAGTGCTGTCGAAAAGCATTATCAATCAAGTATCATTGGCCAAGCCAAATCATCCAATCATCTAGTTTGCAAGGGGGTTATGTTGTTTATTTGATCACGCGTTATCCACCATGAATTGCAACTACATACCCATCACATCCAAAGCAAATCATATCAACAAGAGGGTAAGTGAAGGTATATCAATTGTTTGTTTCGTTTTCATTCCTTTTAACTCAATCTGAGGACACTTGCATTGATTAGGTAGCATTTCAATTTGTTTTGATTGCTACCAACGAAACTAATCTTTGTTTTTGGTGTTACAATAAGAAACACATTATAATAATTGATAAATGACACTAATAGAAAAATAATTACTATAGGCATAGACTTGCATGCATAAGTGTATAACTACACTAGTCAATACTCAACCTCCTAACCAGGGTGACCAACACCTAATATAGACCAACTTTCATTATGAGTATAATAAATGTTGTAGGATAATACTAACTTGAAAATAATATTCTTCGATTGGCTGTGGTCTATTTGTAAGGTAGGAAACTTATTTTGAAAATGATCTACATTCCACACCCATAAAATTGAAAATGATCTACATTCCAAACCCATAAAATATGCCCCTTCCCCACAGGTTGAAGTGGTTTTCTTGCCAATGTGGCTGTGTGTATGTTGAGATCCACTTGAGGTGTAAATATTTGGTTGGACTTTCCACATTGGTTGGGCTTTCCATGTGTCAAAGACCTAACGAACATCTAAAGATTCAAAGATTGAATAAAGTCCCCATAATTAATCAACCCATTAACTTTTCCAAATTAAGACTCAAAACAAAGTTTTTGAAGTTGAAATGATGTGAAGGGAAAAATATTTGTACTTCAATTATAAATGCATACATGGACAATTGTGTGGTTGTGTGTAGAGATGTATGTATTCATATGAGATAAGTGTGCATGTACACTCGCAGACATATTTAAGTATGCATGAATATGTGTTGAGTGCATGAATCAGCATTATTATAAAAGGTACAAGATCTAAAAACTTGAACCTTACCCGTCCTCTAAATTTCCGGTCATAATTTTCTGGCGTAAAACCACCAAGTGTGTATGGTTCATCTATAAGAGTATAACCCCGGGTCCTGTTTCAATAAAAAAAAAGGCATATAAACAAAAATGAAAATTAATTTAAGAAGAAAGATAGAAATAAATTATATCAACATCCATAAATGACCAAAGTAGGTCAATGGGCCTGGAAATAAATTTCAGTTAAATCAAAAAGGTACTAGGGTGAATTCTCAATGACTGAAAATTACAAATAAGATACAAACGAGCATTGATACATACATGCCTTCAGCTAAAGCTGCCAAATAAACAACAGGCTTGAAAGTTGATCCTGGTGGCCTGAAAGCCTGCAGCATAAAAGGATGTCCTAAATTGGGACCAAAATAAGCATACAGTAAAGCACACAAAGAAAGCATCAAAAATCATCACCAGTGTCGCACGGTTGAAACTGCTCTCAAGAAAGTCCCTCCCTCCAACAAGTATTTGAACAGCTCCACTCAAGGGTTCAATGGCAACCGCTGCACCTTCCAGCCTAAATTGATTGTGTTCAAAATGAATTTTTCAATTGTAAAACAGGTCGTATAAACTAAAGCATACATAAAAGAAAATCGAATTTAAAAATTTAGAAAAGTTCACTAAAGCTTCAATCTACAATTGGCCCATAGTTTATGATCCTTGTATAATACAACATAATAATCACTTAATTTTACCAACCCGATTAGATACTTAATACCTAGATTTAGCTGCTTCCTTCAACTCTGCTTCAAAACTGGAAACAACTCCTTGTAAATATCTCTCCCTGCGAAACAAAAATCAAATCCACATAAGAATAAACCTTTGTTTGAGCAGCTTCCCGAAAACAAAAGCCAAGGATCTTACAAGCATCTCAAAAATGGTAATGTAGCATTCATGCCATCCTCAAATACTCCAGTCTTATTAATCTTCACCAGGAACGAACAGATAAAAGAAGCAATAAATTTTTTTCAAACAATCCCAGTGATTTCCAACTTAACTTTGACATATCTGAAGCTATATGCATAACCTCCATATGCATGACTTTTTTCCCTAAAGAAACATCTATGGATAGAAAAAATACTAGCGCAGCTCCTTTAACAATAGTGTCAACTGTCTTAGGGGCTACTTCTTTGAAAGAAAATAAATCATTATAATAATTCTCCCTTAAACAGCCAGAGCAAGGTCAGAACTGGGACTCTCCATTCCTGTAGATATTGAAAGCAGTTACTTATTACTTTGCATATCTATTTCAGACAGCGTAAACATCAACTAACTGTTGCTGGCTATAAAAAAATTGCTTTCTGCAACTTGAATAGCTTTACTTGCAACTGCACTCTTCTTGTATCCAACGCATCCTATTATGCTGCAACTGACTTGACAGAAGCTTATTTATCTAGCATAGCCTAATCCTGAACACAAGTTTGGTTTAGATTAAAAAATGAATATTTAGGTTCAAGAGGGATCAAGGTTACCATTGGATATTATTCATTAAAATCCTTAACATGATCCATGGTTTAGATCCAGGTAAGGTACATGTAGACTTGCTGCTACAAGTTCTGATCTGTTCTCCCAAAAGCCACAAACTCTTCTAGTGCTGAAACTAGGCGTCTATGCTTAGAAGGCGGAGACACTAGCAAGCATGGGTTACCAAAATGAACTCCTTGTCCAGTCCCATGCTTTCGTACTTTGTGAGGCTTCATATAACTGATCTGTGACATCATAATCTTTGAGTGTTCTATAAGTTCAGCATTTCAAGCTTCAAATGACTAAATATTCCAATTTTATACAGAAAATTTATGATCTCTAGTGTTTTATTTTGTAAGTGAATAAAGTTGTAATAAAGCATGAATAAAAGTGTATGATATAGAATGTGATGTACAAGAGAGGTGTTATAAATCAGAGTCCTATTATTTTTTTAATTTTGATGGTGTCCCGACAAGATGGGTTGTTGCCCAACCATCACACCCATTTTGCTCCTGTGTTCTATATAGTTGAATTGGACACAATGAACCACCATAGACCATCAAGGGTTTCCATCATAGTCAAGACTGTACATAACGTGATATTAATGAAGAAGACTTTCATGTATTTTGTTCTCATTTTATGTGTCAAGTTATGATTATATACTATAATATGTGTGGGGTATTCGAGGATAGATGTGTGTGAGAGAGATTATATTTGGACATTTTCAGTGTTGTTTTCGTGATTGAAGTTGCCATTGCTTGTGTAAAACATTCCCCGTCGAAGACTATGTGACTCTCTGTTCACATAGCCTGTGAGTTCCCCTTTCCACGTAGTATGTATCCATCAAGAAGAAAGTTTTATGAAAATGGAGAAAAATTAAAATTAATGTTAAGAGGGTTCAAAGCAACCAAAGCCAATACAAGGGAAAAGAAAGAGTTAGCAAAATATTTGAAGCAGGTAAGTCAAGGTGGCTGACTTCACTGAATGGGAGTCTTTGGATGCACAAACTCCCCTTGTGGACATGGTTGACAATGACATCAGTAACAAGCATGTCAACACATGTTTGTCAACCTGCAAACTTTCATTGTTCGTCGCTATCTAAAGTTGAAGAGAAGTCCAGAGGAGCGACAATGGGAGGCTAAGCGAGAATGCACTCTCAACCCCTATTTGGATATAATAAGATAGGAGGAAGAGCAAGAGAAGGAGAATAAGTAGTGTCACAGAGGTAATTAATGAATCTTGAGATTCAAGCATTAAAAAACAGCCATTCCTATTGTAAAGATTCCTCCTAGACCAACCACCCTTCAGAGATCTGCCAAAATAAAAAAGAGGAAATAGAAGAATAGACTATAAAGGGTGGAGTCGACACAGGAATTAACAACCCCAACAATGTTCAAGCTCGAGAGAAGGGTTGAAGCACCCATGAGCAGGAGAATGAAACAATGTGAGAGAACGAACAAAGGAGGAGAACAAGAGTACAATGGAGAAACAGGAACAGTTTTCCAAGAGTGGGCAATCGAAGGCAAAAGTGAGGACATTAGAAGAACTATCAATGATAACATTCAAATAATTTATAGGACGAAACCAATGGTGGGAAGACTGCTGAGGAACAAGGTGATCAGCTCCCCAGTGGAAGGATTCTCGGAAAGAGACAACTTGATAGTGAAAGTATGAGATAATTGGGTGGTAAAGCAAGGTAGGATCCAAGACCAAGGAAGATAGGGTACCAAGCAACAACTTCGAGTTGGAGACCACCTTTTTGCCTAAGAATAAGCAAATTGTGTTTTGGAACCCACGGTACTACTTTTATAGGACCAACCATCATCAGAAATTCAAGTACATCGTGGGGGCAACAGAGAATATGAAGAAAAAAACAAAACCCAATGAGAGCCCTTTTGGATAATTCAAGGAGAAGCATTTTGAAGTTCGTTAATGAACAAATGGTGATGTGGTTCGGCATCCCAAAACAATTGACATGTGACAAGGTGGCCACTTCATGAATGCGATCATTTGGCTCCTCATGACCAAATTAAAGATTTCCCACTAATGAAGCATGTACTGCCTGTGCATAAATGGGCAAGCTAAGGCCACGAACAAAGCACTTGTTTCGGTCATTTGAAAGTCTTATGGCATCAAGGGAAAAGACTGGGAGGAGCAAATGCCAGCAGCATTGTGAGCCTACAAGCAGAGCTATACGGTAACAACCACATATGCCATTTCAATTAATGCAAGGCAAAGAAGCAATCATACAAATGCAGTACTTGCTGTCAAGCTCAAGGATAGCCATGGGGAACCAACTGAAAGACCATGAGTCACCATGAGTGGCTAATGGATTTGAACCAATTGGATCAATAAACTAATGGCATAGTGGGAAACTAAGTGATGCAACAATGGAGGAAGATTTGGCATGGCAAACACTTGCTTCGAATCAACCTAAGGCCCTGGTGTGTTGCTTTTGAAATTCAGCGGTCCTCAAGAAATTAAGCCATGTAAATTCAAAATGTCGTGTCCCAGGCCATTCAGAATAATTCAGTCTTGAAAGATGGGTAACTAATGTTGGAAAACATGGACAGTAGCCTATGATGGAACATTGTCAATCGATCCTAGTAAAAAAATTACATAATGTAGACCCTACCATCAATTAATATTCTTTGAATAGAACCACTGCCAGACACATGAAAAAAAGATGAAAATTTGGCTAGACGTGAAATTGAAAACAGAAAAGAGATGCCAAACTGAAAGAAAAGAAAAATAAAAAGCAATTGCAAGTATGAAGTACTATAAAACGGTTTTGGTGAGTAGATCAAGGTGGTGAACAAATCAAAGGTTTCGATGGGCAAATCAAGGTGTTAGAGCAAATGTGCGAGTGCCATTTGAAGGAAATTTAAATACTCGAAAATCAATCCCATTAGTGCAAGATAAAAACTCAATTACTTTTTTACCAAAAGAACTAACCCAACTTCCAAGTATAGAAAACCATGAAATTTTTAGAACGATTAGATAGATGATTTAGGCAAAGAACGCAATGGGACAAAATTGCAAAAGGATTAGAATAACATATGGTACAATTTTCGAGAACCAACAGTATGTATGGGAGCAGTCATAAAACATATGAATCAAGGCATATGGCTATTGTAACTGGTACAAACCTATAGTATGTTTTGTCGTATGGCTAAAACCCAGCAAGCCATATGGACCTATCATACAATGTGTTGTATGTTTGACAATCACTAAGTCATTCATATCTGTCATATGGATGGCTTGAGTAATACACAACACCAACCCTATATTGATCTACGAAGCCATAAGTGTAGCCCCACCATGGAACTTGTCTGTCATACGGGAAAAAAATCAGATTCGTGGAGCATGCTCCTAACACTGTCACAAATTTCAAGGATAAGGAAGAAGACACAAAAAAATGTTTAATAGTTTTTTAGGTTCAAAGTCAACAATAGCCAGAGGTGTCATCCACGTTGCCAAAATTTAACACTACAAAATTTATTTTCGTTACCACAATTGTTGCAAGTACCAAAGGCATTGCCAAAGACAGAAGCATCGCTAGAAATACTTGGCTAGAATGGGATTCCAATTTATTACGCCTTAATCATTTTGACCCTAATTCTAAATCAAAGGTCAAAACTTTGAGAAGTAGTTTTGCTAGGTATTGAGTTATTCAAAATTCAAGATTCATAAGATAAGTCATGAGTGGCAAGAAAGCAAAGGGAAAAGGCAGAGGGGGTTGACAAAGTAAAGGTCCTAGCCCTCCTACCAAAATAAAAATAGGACAATTTGACAAGTATATAGTCAAAGGACCATAGAAGTTAGTATAGGCTTCAATGAATGCAAGAAGTTAGAAAACATGTCAAGGCTCACACAGTCACCTATTACATCCTTTCTTCCAACTAAACCTCATTTTGAATGTAATATCCCAAAATAGGATAAAATATTGAAACCAAAATTTATGCTAAACCCTAGCCAAAAAAATATTTTTTTGATTTTTACTAAAAACCCTAGTTATTCAAAACTCTAACTAAACTAGAATAAATATTACCAAACCCTAGCAGCAATTTAACAATTATTCCATTGAATTTAGGGCATTAAATCATTCAGCCCTATTGGCATCGCATGCAAGAAAATTACAGCGAATTAAATATTTTTTTATGCTTTTCTCCAATCTAAAAATGCTAGAAAATTACCTGAGGGTAAATACATAATTAATTATAGGAAAACTCGGAATATTATTTAGACTTGAAATAGCCTAACAAATCTTCAATTGGACCTCCCAATCAAGTCGCCCACCTGCAATTAAATAATTAATTGCTCATGTCAACACACCAAACACTAGAAGATGGTTTCCAAGCTTCCAAATGTAGTGCAGCCCCAGCAAAAAGGGTCTTCAACACACAAACCTGTTTGCTGCCCTGGAAATGACCTCAAACCCTTGCCAAATGACCTCAAACAAGTCACCACACTCCTTGACCTATTCCGCCTGTAATGTCCCCTATTTGGGACAAGAAAGCAAAACTAGGTTTTTCTACAAACCCTATCAAATTTGAAATAAAGACTAGTAAATTCTGATTTAATTCCAGCAACCCTAGATGTATAAATCACTTCAAAAACACCCTCAATGGTGCAAAACCCTAGGCGCCAATGTAGAAGAAGATAAATAGTAAATCATTGTTGTTACTCTCCCCAGTTTGTTCTTGAAATATATGAAAATTCAACCAATAACTCCAAAATAGAGGTGTGGTAGCATATACCTCTTTTGGCGAAGTGAAATGAGGGATATTGTTGAATATTACCCTTGTATTATTTCTAATTTCCTCCTGAAAGTAAAGCTGCGATTTTCCTTGTCAAAATCTACTTTCAAATCCTTGCAACATTCAGAAATAATTATGCAAAAAATATATAAATTTCTACAGCATCATATGACCCCGAACTAGGGTACCAAAGTGATCAATAGACTTCCCAATGAAGTCGCCAAAGTCCAGAAATTGCAACAATTAATCAGATAAAATATTTATCTAGATTTAGGGCCTAAAAGCACCCCCAAGAGATCTCCAATGGTCTCCCAAGTGAATTGCCCCCCTCCCTAGAAAATTTGCAATAATATTATTTAGAATTTAATGTACCACAATTGGTGTCAAAACAACCTCAAATGAATGTGATAAACATTAGAAAAATATAATAATAATTTTAGAATTATTATTATCAAATTAGGGCATACTTTGGCCACTAAAAAGGCCTTAGAATCCTTCCAAACCCAATTGCCCAACTTGGAATAAATTAACAATAAATCAAAATTAATATCCAAACCCTAGGATAGGGTTTCCTTGTAGAACAACCCTCAAAGAGGGGTCTTCAAACCTCCATGCAATTCGCCACCCAAAGGATGACCTCCAAACACATCAAGCAACCCTTAGAAACAAGTCGCCTAACATCCACAATTTGAAATTCCCAGTTGAAACACAATTTTGCAAACCTTGATGTAGAAACACTCACATAGAAGATATGAAGATTTTCGTCCTCACACCTTATTCACACTTTGAAGGTTTTCATCCTCAAAATGTTTTGACCAAGCTTGACATACTTGACAAAGATTTAATATTCAAAACATAGCATCCCTTCAATTGATCCTTCACTTTCTATTTATACACCACCCAAGGGTGGCATCCAAATTGGAGGGAAGGATCTAATTTTAAATCTAAAAAGAGTAACTCTTATAATTTCCACTTAAGTCCTTGGGTTCCCATGACCCTCAAAAGGATATCACTTAAGTGAAAATTAGAAAAATAAAATACTTTTCCAATTACTCTTAGAAATCAAAGTGTTTCCCTTTTTCTTTTCTCTTTTTCCTTAGCCCTTGGGAAATAAGTGAGGCTAAGGGTCTTTAATTCCTTCATGTCCAAAAGAGGGACATGACAATCCCCCCTATGCAGAATTACTTGTCCTCGAGCAATTGCAAACTCAGTTGCCCTGTATCTTCCCACTTACCCAACTTTTGTATGCTTGAATTCCGATCTTTGGCATGGAACAAATCCAATCAACCCTTACCAAAGTGACACCCTTGTCTTCAATCTGAATGTAATGTCCCCAAATTTATGATAAAGTGATTTAATTAATTTAATTAATTTAAGTTGTCCAAAAATTAATATTACTTCAAAAGGATGACTTTAATTAATTAATTTTAATTAATATGGAAATAAAATATTAAATAAGTTGGCTTCTTCTAGAATATTCCTGGGAGCCTTTAAAAGAAGTTGAGGGCAAAGCAATTTTCATCTTTGGTTGCTTAAAAATTCTGATGCATTATTGTGAAGCTTGAATCTCTGATTCGGCTAAATCTCTGAGGACGAAAACCTTCAGCAGATTGGAGAAGAGTTGGACGAAAACCTAGCTCTTTTCAGGGATGGATTGGTGACGGAATTCACATCGAGCTTATTGATCAGATCTGGGGTTTCAACAGTCATTCGCTTCAATAAATCAGTCGCTGGAAAGGACAAATACAGAGGTTTCCAGGTATTTATTTCATTAGTTTTGATTTAGAAAAATATAGATCTTCAGATCTGGGGTCCAGTATATAGGCTGTGTTATATTGTATTTTGCCTCTGTACGGAATCCGCACAAATCAGTACCAGGCCGTATCAGCCGAACCACAGATTGAAGAAGGGCGCCGTTCGCAGTTGCAAGCCGCAGGGTAGAGCAGAGACTGATATCGGTCGACTGAAGACCGACGTCGGCAGAGTGGTCAACCGACATCGACCGACGACGGCAGTATATCAACCGACGACGGCAGTATAACCGACGTCGGCGACTATGTTTTGGACACAGCAGCCCGAGCCGCACAGATCCAGGGTTATTTCCAGTTTGCGGAAAGATCAGTCTGGGACGCAAACCCCAGCGTCTTCACCTTCCAGCTTGACATCAAATCTGTATTGCACTTGGAAAATACATTGGATTTATTGCTTGGTTCTATAATTCAGACAAATCTGCCTGGTACGATTGCAATAAATTCTGATTTTTGCTGTATACCTTAATTATTTCAGTCGTTACCTGTTTGTTGTTCTCTATTTCTTTTCTATGTTTTAAATTCATCAAAACACAAAAACAAAAGAAAGAAAACATTAAAAAGCAAGGAAACATAAATTCAGAATACAAAATTACAGCAGATCTACAAAAGAGATCCATCAGGGATCTTTCACTGAAACCTAGGTAAGTTGATCTTTTCAGTAGAAAAAAGGGCTTTACCTTCCAAAACCGGGTACAAATGAGGCTCTATGTGGATTGGGAATGAATCCCAACTGAAATCAAAAGTCTCACCTCTCACCCCTACACATGGAACAAACAAGTTAGATAAAAAAGTAGTGTTTAACAACACTTTTGTGATCACACCTTCATCATGCTTCATAGACATGACAACTAGCTTTCTTCCATTGCTTGCAATCATCTCATGAATTCCACTCAAATGATGGAATCCCCAAACATTGTGTTGTAGCAGTCCCATTGGGCTATTCTCATGTAATGAAGGTTTTGGAATACCAAACCCTTGAGTTCTCATATATCCTCTCATTTTTTGGCAAGGTGCCCCACTCAATATGTTACATCCCGATTCCTCACCGGACAAACTTGCTAGATTATCTGTGGAAAACTGCAGTTGACAACTTCAGATTTGATTATATTTTTGACTAAGCTTGAGATTTATGCTATTTCAAAAAAACAGAATGTTGCTTAGTTAGATAATAATACATGAATGCTTATTATGACCTGGTCTATGTATGTGTTTACATTTTAAGCATATTAATGAATTGTTTGGGTTATATATTATTGCTTGTGATTATCATGTGAAAAGATCTAATGACTTGCATGTTGTGAGGTGGACGCAAGAGAATTCATCCCTCAAGCATATTGGAGGGAGAGCATCATCGGAGAGGGTGATGTAGATGGAGACTTCAAAGATCTACAAATAAACCGACCAGTACCCTGCACACACCACAGACAACTAGCTCATGTTACATGCGTAAATTGAATAGTTAGCAAAGTATGTTCAATGCCATTTGCATTAGATAGTCATGTATACTTGGCTTGCTAGCAAGGTTTAATATTTTTGTGGAACTGACTTGCGTGTTAGTCCAAGTTTATGCTTAAGAGATGTAATCTTGTGTGTTTGTTTGTTATACGTTTATGATGCACCATTGTATTCCTAATTATTAATATTGTGAGAAAGCACATATTCTGTGAATAGGCAATGGGATCTACCGTATGTGAACTTACTTATGAAGTAAACCTTGATGTTACTGGAAATGCTTAGTCGATTTCATAAAATAAGACTAAATGCATTTGTCAATTAACAGGACAAATTATTGTTAGAACAATAAAGATAATTATGCTCTAAAAGTTCTTAGAAAACAGTTAATTGATTTAATTTATATCACCCAAGAATTAAAATAAAATAAAATAAGGGAAATTAAATATTTGAGGAAAATAAATAAAATAGAAAAAGATTGAAAGTTTTAATTGAATCCTAGATGAAGATAAATAAATAAATAAGGAATCAATAAAATAGAATAAAGAAAAGAAAAAAACTAAAATTAAAGTTAAAACAAAAATAAATGAAAAAAGAGAAAAGCTAAAAAAAGTAAGATATGCCCATTCTTTCTATAAAAGGAAAACTTACGGAAGGGAAAAATATCATCTTCAGAGTTTTAAAACCAAAAAAGAGAAGGGGTAAATATATTAAATAATATAACAAAAACAAAGATAGCTTTAAATCTAAAAGCTACGCTACTTTTATAAAGGAAAGGATACGAATTTTACAGAATTGAGAGCAGGAAAAAGGGCGACTCAATGAATTGGCTAACGGATTTGCCAAGTTGGTATATTTCATTTTTTTTTTATAATTGTTTTTCAGCTAATATGGTTTATTGCATGGTTAAGCATTTGAATATTCTATTCCAGTATATTGAACCGTATCTTATTTATGCATAGCCCTGTAAATACGAAAGGTTGAAACCATCATATGCGGATCAGAGTGGTTCGTAATGCATATTATATACGGAAACAGAATATATGGATCCCTGTACTCGCTTTATTTAGATCACAAACTTATACATAATTGTAGCTTGTACTGTATTTATGTATATTTTCCAATACATATTATATTATATGAATAAAATCACAAACTGATCTAAATATAGTGGTTCGTTATGCATAGCCCTGTAATCCCTGTACTCGTTACGGACCTTATATTATATTATAATTTTCCTTGGCCTCGCTTAGTAGAGACGTTGCTTCAATTTAGAAGATTATTTACAGATTTAAAAGCAAATTTAGGGGGATAACGGAAGAATGCTTATATAGTGAAATCGCTGCAAATTAATGACTGGGTCGCTGCCGTCTCTTTTAAATAACTTTGCAATAATATATATGCTAGGTGATGCTATTTGAAGGGTATAGCGAATGGTGAAAATTGTGTCATTCAGAAGACTGTTCAAAACATGTATCTTTATTAATTAATTAGTTAGTTTGCAAGCCCAACACGAATCGATGTTTATGAATTATGCCCATTGTTTAAAGACTTTAGGTGTCAACCTATATAGTCAGATTTAAAGCTAGAGTAGGAAAACATTGCTATTATCAAACATTTATTAAAATATGCATATGTTTAAACATGTAAATTTGTGATTTAAGGAAGCGCAATTATAATTATGAGATACATGTATTAAAGCTTGCTATAACTAAAATTGTCAGGAGTAAATATATAAAGCGCAGATATGTATATTAGCTTGTTGAAGTTATAAAGCACCATCTTATAAGAAAACAAAAATCAGATTTTTTTTAAACTACCATCCCTAAGTAGTTGTCATTATTACTATGTTACAACTTGATAATAATGATTCGCGGTAAACAACTGAGGCATCATTCTTTTGAATTGTGGTTTCAAAACATCCTATAAACTGCTGTCCAAGTATATAAATAGGTAGATATTTAAATTTCTAAATTTTATTAGTAATAGATCGCTGCTGATCCCTTTTTAAAACTGCCAGAGTTATGGCTTTGATTTTGGGAGGATCCTTTGGATGTTTCAAACTGTGTTAACTTAGGACTCGCCAAAGCCAAATTTTCAGCTTGCACATCCGGGTCAAGTCGCCATGGATAGCTGGGCAACGTCGTACCCTTTAAATCCTGCATGCGTCATTATTTTCTTCGCTGCTGTAAATCATTAGAACTGTGGTTCGAAACTCAAGGATATGGCTTCAAAAAAAAAACATGGTTCGGGAAATCAATAGAAGAATTAATCAATAACTAGTAACAAGCTATTGTGGTAAATTATAATAAAAAATGTATATATAACTAACTGAAAATAATCAATAAGACTGTTAATCATATTTAGTTCTATTGATTAATGTTATCGCTGGTATTTTATTCTATTGGGTATAATATAGTTGTAAATTATATATATATATATATATATATATATCATTGTGTTATATGACACAACGCTTCAACTTAATTTAGAATATATATTAATCACTGTCACTATGATTGTACTCAGTTATTTTCTTTAGTTATGATTAGCGTGCATCATTATTTTCTTTTAAGTTAGCTCCTATTCGTTTTGTAGATGGTAGAATAAGCTTATTAGATCCTCTTTTGGATTATATGTTTAACCGTAGGAGCTATTAAGATTAGTATATTGGGAAAAACTTGAAAAGCGTAGATAAGACATGCGGAGAGCGGAAAAACCCGTCAAAATGTGTCATATATAATTCGTGAATTAAAAATCATGTAATGTTAAAACAATGCTACAGGGGAGGATTTAGGGTGAATGTACCTATTAGCATAATCAAAAATAGAAGTATATCCTTGCAGTTTTAGTCCTTGAGTGAAGTAATACACTAAGTTAAAAGAAGTACTTAAAATAATTTAGTGAATGCTTGTTTATAAACCCCTAAATGTAAAACAATGCTAGGATGGATTACTTGTGTTTCGGCAAAATGATGTTTAGTTTTTCTGGCTGTTGTTGCAAAAGTGTGTTCCATGTATAACTACTTCATTAGTTGATTTCTATACTTAGTGATTATGATTAAAACACTGAACCATGGTTTAAAAATTGCATAGCAATAAGAATACCCACATGTGGTGCACATTAGGATGAGTAAGTGTTGGTTTATAGAGATCTTACCTATAGTTCATTTGATGATTTGAATAAGTCGTTAGGAATCAAGAACCATAACATTTGAAACAATCATCTATAAACATATGAGTCAATAGGATAACGAGTTTATCTGACTCATTTTTAGTAATGTGAATGACTGTTAGTCATATATATTCAGAATGGGATACTTGTATGAAATTACATACTATGAGTGTGTTAAAAGTATAGTTATACTTAGTGCTTAATGGTTTATCGTAATGCATATTTTTATGTTGAGATACCTTGGCGTGCTTGTATGCAGAATATACTCAGATGGTATAATATTTTATTGTTTGCTTATTATTATCTGCATGGTCCAGTTGGGTCTTGAAAATTTGTAAATTTGGTGTATATATTGTTATGTAATTGAGAACCTATGATAGTATGGAATATCATAGGGTACTAGAGTATAAAAATATGTTGTACTCGGGCGGTGTTTACTGTAGCTATTATACCTAACTCATATCTACATTTATCTGTATACATACTAGTTATTGTTGTAAATAGTGTATGTTTTTGACAGTTGCTAGACTTGTGTATGCGTGCATGCAAACTTGAGAGTTTAGTAAATGCTATGTTGACATGTTATTGGGTTCCATGAGAACGATGACTTACTTTGTTATATATATGGTTACTTGTATAACTCTTGTGTTACCATGTATTTGAGACTACTTCATATGATTGATTGTAAAAAACTGGTAGTAAGTCTTAGAACACTGGACTATGGTAATATGGGTTACCATAGGGTATAGATAACTGGAAATCAATTATATTGTTTGAATTGTACTGTTAAATTATATGTTATCCGGGTGGTATATTTGTAATCATTATTTCTAGTATGGGATAGAAGATAATGAAAGATTCATGCATATGTTTGATGGACTAAATATATATTATTAGTGCTTTATATAGCGTGTTGTATGATGCATTTGCTAGTAGGATGTAAGTCGATGAATCTTATGGTTGAATTGTATTTGACCAATCTGCATTGCTAATGCGGAGTAAAGATTGAGATGGACTTCACTGACTTACTGGGATTGCAATGTTAAATGAAGGCAATCCGATCAAGTGGTGTGTATGAAATTGATTGATCTAAATCATTATCATTTATTATTTATAAAGCTTCAGGCCAAAGTATGTTTAGTGAGACATTATCTCATGAGTATGGTTCACATGTTAGTGTGATATCTTGCAATAGAACGGATTTTTATGATGTGGATGTTACATCCCGATTACTTTTTGATCAATTCTTATAAAATTATTTCCCCCTTTGAGAATATTTTTTCTAAACTTGTATAAAATCAGAAATTTCTATGAAAAATCGGGATGTAACATCCTTCCCCCCAATAAGGTTTTGAAATACCAAACCCTTGGGTTCTCATATATTCTCTCATTTCTTGGCAAAGTGCCCCACTCAATATATTATACGGATCAACTTGTGAGTGGGCTGAAAACAAGTCACAAAAGCCATACAACACTCCGAAATTTATCCAACTAAGTGCCTTGGTGGCTGCCCTGAAGATACCTTCCAGCTGAACCCTTCCCCTACCCATTTTCATTAATGCTTTTCTCTTATTTTGTGCAAACTTGCTGCTGTTCACAACTGATAACAGCAGCCTTATATATATCATTTTCATGGCCAACAACATGAAAATGATACAGCCGGTATTAACCCAACATCTCCTTATAACATTCAACAAGTTGGCCAATGAAAACAACCATGCAAGGACTGAAAATATCATGTTAGCAACCCCAAACAAAAAAGAATTTTTTTCCATCATTGAAAGTACATATAAGCCCACTTGTATGAAAGCAAATGAAGTTATGAGGTGGCTGGGAATTGAGATGACAACAATACTAAAAACCAAATTTATAGTTGTCCCTATTGTTTTACTCCTATATTTTGATGGTAGAACACTTCCAACACTTGTTTTTGCTGTTCCCCACCAATGGATTCCTCCAAGCAACATTTTAAACCATGGAAACATCATCAAACTTCCCAAATTACAGCTGTCCGAAGAAAACATTAGCATTGCAACATGTGAAATAGAGAGCATCAACATATCATGGCTTTAGCAATGCATCATCTCATGCAAAATTATGATAATAGTGGCTGGAACCACCCATAGAGTCGCTAAAAATGCCTCAACAACATCAACAAATTAAAGATTACCTCAATGTATGACTGAATTTATTTGTAGGACTGCATACAAGTTGTTGGGTTGACCGTAAATGATGATGGCAGCAGCCCTCCTACTTGCAATAGTAAAGGTCTTTTGAAGCAATACATTCTCCTTGAACTTCTCTTCACATCATGTGATTGAAAATCCCTTAAAAATAGCTTTAAACTGAATATCTCTCACCTTAATCGCTGCAACTACTTGCATGGCAGCAAGCTTACAATTTGGCACCAATTAGTGACTCATGAATTGTGTGTATTGGCCCTTCACAAAATTGTTAGAATTCACTACACTCCATGTATGATCCCTTATGAACTTTCTTTGAATGTATAGGCTGAAGAACTCATCAACCATATTAAAATTAAGGCCTCTAACATCTATCTTGGCATGTTGCCCATGGTGACCATAATTTAGTGATAAAAACAAATCTAGAAGACCTCCATACCTTAGCTTGTGATTAGCATGCTTGTCTCTCTTTGCCAACACATCTTCATCCCTATAACTCACATTTCTCCTTTCATGAGTATATTCAACGGAACCAAAACCAATGTGAAAGGAGAATGTTGCAGTCCTATCCAGCATACCTTGGAACTTGACTAAAGGAGAGTCATCTCCAATCACCAAAACATGTGCATGTTGTCCACGATGACAAATATAGTGACGACATAAGTGGAAGCCATAAATCAGAACTGTTTGCATACCTTTGGCTGCCATCATAATGCTCATCTTTCTTTGTTGAATAGACATGGGTTGAGATGTCTTCCACACCCCAACCTTGTGAATACCATGGTTTTCAAATAAGAAGCTTTTTTTTCTATGCCATCCTTCCCATGTCAACTTGTGCATGCCTATATTCTTCCATACCCTAAACAATTATGATTCTTTCTTTATTCTCATGAAATCAACTATAAAAAATTTAAAATCAGAATTGAGAACTTTTGTAAAACTCAAAAAATTACCAGAATCCCATACTTCTTGGTGCCAATAATTGTGAACTTGAATCAAGGAGTCCTCATACCTCATATTGCAAACCATAACCTTCATTTTATCACATTTTCTTCCATGCTTCCTATGAGGACAACAAAACTGAAATGGCATAGCTTGAAGCAACAAATCTAAAGTGTTACCAACCTTCCCATACCTTGGAGTGATGAAAAACTTGTTATCCCTTGATGAAGTGGGGTTTGTGGAGATACCTCCAACCCCTATACCTCAAGATTTTCAATATTTTCTTCGATCGCATGACTCTTTGTAGCGTTGTTCTGAAAATTAATCAATGGATATGTGAAGATTGGTGCAAGTTCTTCAAACTTGAACCCTTTGTATACAGCAACCGATGCTCTTTTTACTTCAATTTCATTCTTATTTGGCTCAAGCTCCTTGTTTTCACCTTCTGTGATTTCACTGTCATGCATACAATCATTAGAAGATAAATAGACATCTACCAATAAAATATCTTTACCTTCTACTTCCTTTAATTCATGCTCATTGATTTCTTCCTTTTCCCTTGCAAATTCCGCTGCATCCAACACTTTTTTCTGGTTCTTCATTTAGTAACACATCTTCATGTGCTTCAATTGACACATATGGCTTTAGCTTTTCTTAACACTGAGCAACAACATTTTTAGCTAGTGTATGTGCAACTAGTGAGGCTTCCTGCTCAAAACCTGCCGTTAGTATGGATAATAATCGATGGGAAATATCATCATTCTCATTCTGGACGAAACTTATAATGGTTTGCATTGAAACTACTACATTTTTTGTATGATTTTTATGGACAGCAGCAAAGAAATGTCCAAACATGCGGTGAATAAAATGATCACATTTTAGATCCATCATTATGTGATGTCCCCATTTCCACATCAAGTATAAGCAGGTATTGAAGACCTTTAGTCTACTTCTTTATAGACTAAAAGAATCATTTTGGGATTATATTTTATTAGTTAATTATTAATTACCAAAATAGTGATTTTTATCAGTTTCTCTTAACGCAATTATTATTTAATTAATAGAATATTTGATAAAAGTGGTTTTTACCACTAAAGTATTTAATTAAATTTTTTGCCTAAAAATAATTTTAATCACTATTTTATTAATGCAACTAATTAATATTATATTCAAAAAAAAGAATGTCGACTTAAGAGTTGAAACAAGGAAAGGAAAAGATATTCTAAAAAGGGTAAGTGAGGCTTATGAAGTATTTTACCTCCCCAAAGTGGTTTGCCCCCCTTTGGAAGGTACAAATACAAGGTGAAAATCACAATTGAAGACATGTTGAATTTGATAATTATTTTTTCAAGCTTGAAGAAGCTACTGGGATGCATACCTAATAAGTGTTCGTAGTTTTGGTGTTGATCATTCTACAAAATGTGTCTTTTGGCGCCACCTTTGCTAAATGAGGTTTTGTTACTTGCCCTAGAGTGGGACGATTTGCTTTGAGAGACTATTGTGAGGTTTTGGTGGATTATTGGAGGTCCATTTGATGCATAATATTTATGATTATTATTTGCACTAATTTTTCAAGTGGAGCGACTAGGTTTGGAGGCTTGTTGGAGTGTTGGGGGATCCTTTTTGGGATCTATTTGTGCAAATTAATATTCTGGAATTTATTGTTAATTTTCCTACATATTGGCGTAGGGTTTCAGAATAGAATTGATGAAGATTTGAGGCTCTAATTTGATAGAATATTAAATAATAATTTTTAAATTATTATTTAATTATTTTTGACATGTTTTTTTGATCATTTTCACTTGTGAAAGGCGGGATCTTGCTCAATAAATATTCTGCTACACCTTTGACGACTTGGACGATTGGCTTGGAGGACTTTTTGGGCCATTTTGCAAGCCCGAGGGCTTTGCTAAAATTTTCCTTTATTTTTGGGCATATATGGCATATTTTGATGAGGGTTTGAAGCAAAAAATAGCAAGGAACAGCTGTGTTTGAGAGAAAAATCATATTTTTACAACCATCATAAAGTTGCATTTGATTCTCAATAACTTGGCAAAAAGGTACTTTCCTATTTTTAATTTACTACTTATTTTGGCAAGCATTCAGATGAATTTTGGATAAAATAGTGGCTAGAAATTGTCTTCACATCCTTTGCATTGTGGCGCTTATGGTTTCTTGGGGTTTGGTAAGGGTTTTAAAACATTTCTTGCAAACTATGGTTTGTTGATTTTTATTTCAAAATTTCAGAATATGTGGATTTAGGAGAAAACCCCTTTTTTGTTAAATCGTCCCATTTGGAGACATTACACATTAGTACACAAGATATAATTTTGTCATAGTTTCTAGAATAGTGACCCTCTTGGCAAAAGAACTTGTGATGTCACCAAGACCTTCAAAACATTCCACCATCAACTGAAATATTTCATTCATGATGTTGTCATTGTAGAGTTGTTATGAAGCTATTATCCTTGTAATTTCACTAATACAAGTGATAATTATAAACCACCAAATGATTCATTTTCCAAAACATAGACTTAGAATCTGATTGTCTTTTCATGGACAAACAGTTTGCCGCTTCCTCCAAAATATTGAGCAAAACATTTTTTGAATGATGTAGATGTTCAAGCTTTTTCACCAATTTGCAAAGCTTTGTTTTCAATTCATCTTCACTCATTAACTCCATGATTCATAGACTATGCATCCAAATCTGCAAACACAAACCCTCACAGGCTAGCAAGATATTGGCCCTGATACCACTATAATGTCCCGTATATGGGACAAAAAAGCAAAACTAGGGTTTTCCTACAAACCTTATCAAATCTGAAATAAATTCTGTAAATTTTGGTTTAATTCCAACAACCCTAGATGTATAAATCACTCCAAAAACACCTTCAATGGTGAAAAACCCCAAGGACCAATGTATAAGAAGATAAATATTAAATCACTACTATTATTCTCCCCAGTCTGTACTTTAAATATATGGAAATTCAAACAAAAACTTCAGAATAGAGGTGTTGTAACAAATACCTCTTTTGGTGAACTGAATGAGGGATACTGTTGAATATTACCCTCGTATTATTTCTGATTTCTTCCTAAAAGTACAGCTGTGATTTTCTTTGTCAAAATCTACTTTCAAACCCTTGCAACATTTAAAAATAATTATGCAAAAAATATATAAATTATTAAAGCATCATATGACCCCAAACTAGGGTACCAAAGTGATCAATAGACTTCCCAATGAAGTCGCCAAAGTCCAGAAATTGCAACAATTAATCATATAAAATGTATATCCAAATTTAGGGCCTAAAAGCACCCCCAAAAGATCTCCAATGGTCCTCCAAGTGAATCGCCCCCCTTAAGAAAATTACAATATTATTATTCAGAATTTAATGTACCACAATTGGCGTCAAAATGACCTCAAATCAATGTTATAAACATTAAAAAAATATAATAATAATTTCATAATTATTGTTATCAAATTAGGACATATTTTGGCCACTAAAAAGGCCTTACAATCCTTCCAAACCCAATCGCCCAACTTGGAATAAATCAAAATTAATATCCAAACCCTAGCAGAGGGTTTCCTTGTAGTGTAGCCCTCAAAGAAGGGTCTTCAAACCTTCATGCAATTCGCCACCCAAAAGATGACCTCCAAACCCATCAAGCAACCTTTAGAAACAAGTTGCCTAGCATCCACAATTGAAATTCCAGGTTGAAGCACAATTTTGCAGCCCTTGATGTAGAGCCACTCACATACAAGATATGAAGGTTTTCGTCCTCACACCTTAATCACACTTTGAAGGTTTTTGTCCTCAAAATGCTTTGACCAAGTTTGGCATACTTGACAAAGATTCAATATTCAAAACATAGCATCCCTTCAATTGATCCTTCAGTTTCTATTTATACAGCTCCTAAGGGTGGCATCCAAATTGGAGGGAAGGATCTAATTTTAAATCTAAAAAGAGTAACTCTTATAATTTCCACTTAAGTCATTCGGTTCCCATGACCCTCAAAAGGATACCACTTAAGTGAAAATTAGAATAATAAATCATTTTTACAATTACTCTTAGAAATCAAAGTGTTTCCCTTTTCTTTTTCTCTTTTTCCTTGGCCCTTGGGAAACAAGTGAGCCTAAGGGTCTTTAATTGCTTCATGTCCAAAAGGGGGACATGAAATCACCACACTTTGCAAGCAAATTGCCACACCCTAGAAAGGGTCCAAACTGTAAATTATGCCTCTGATGATCAATTACATCACTTGAACTAATGCTGCCCTAGATGAGGAATAGGCAGTTTCATCCCTAAACCTTCCTTGGCCTTGAAGGGTTTTATCTTCAAGTCCTTGGTCAAACGGTTTCATGCTTAAATTCAAAGATTCAAATATCATAATATGCATGCTTTCAAATGAATCACAAACCTCCTTATATACCTTACTCCTCAAGTTGGATGCTTCATTTGGAGGGAAAGTGCAAAATGTTATAACATTAACTTTTTTTTTAAATCACTTAAGGGCTATGTGAGCCCTATTAACTCAAAAAGGCCCCTCCTCAACTTAAAACCACAACAACTTAACCAAAAGGTATCTTTATATAATTTGAAGAGGAGTTGGTGCTTCGTTTTTAAGTCCCCTTTCCCTTAGCCTAAGGGAAACACCAGAGATTTCACTCTTATGCCCAAAAGGGGGACATGACACTTAATCATCCTTGATCCTTAGGATTTATCAGCTAGTGGAAAATTCAAAGCTAGACAAGAAGGATGAGGGAGAAAAGGTGTATAGTGTAGATGAATTCAAGTGGCATGCATTGCCAACACAAAGGTGTAGAAGGTAGTGGCAAGGCAATCCACTAGATGATAGATTGAATGTTGCCATAATGTATGCAAAATTCGATGAAGCATAGAGATGCCTTATTTCCCATGGAAATGAGTAGGATGATTTAATGTCCCCTTTTTCGAGATTAGAATAATATTATTATTAAAATAAAAAGTGTTTTTAAATATTTAAAAGTAAAATAACAATAAGTCTTAGTTGCCAAAAAGTGACTTATGTCGGCAACTTGATTCTAATTTGTATTTGTCATGTCCCCCTTTTGATCATGGAGCCATTGAATACCTTTAGCCTTGTTTTGTTTCCCAAGGGTTAAGGGAAAAAAGAATAAGAGACACTTGGAGTTTCTAAAGAGCAATTATAAAAGTACTTTATTATTCTAATTTTCATAAAGAGCAATTACAAAAGTACTTTAATATTCTAATTTTCACTTTAAAAAGAGGCATTTGAGGGTCATGGGCACTCAAGTGATTAAGTGAAAGCTTATAAGAAAAAGTACTTTTAATATTTGAATTGTTTCCCCTCCCTTTTGAACGCACCCCTTTGATTGAGAGGTTCATGCTATTTTGTATAATTGAATTCTTCAAGTCTTAAGCACGAAAACGCTGGACTTTCTCTTGGATGACGAAACCCTTCAAGGTGGACTAGAATTAAGGACGACAACTTTTAAGACTAGCTAGGTCACCTTCGTAAGGAAGTTGTATGGCGCTGAATTGTCTTCGAAAGGTGTTTTAAACACCATTTCAGGTTTGGCATGGCAAAGAAGAGCAAATTGAGGTTGAATGCTGCAGTTGCTAGGGCAGTGAGCTAATTGGACTAGTGGAAGTGTGGCTCTGCTATATCTAGGGCAGAAATTCATGTTAGAAGCCCTAACAAGGGCAAGGGCAATGATGTAATGTCCCCAAATGGGACAATTCAACAATATTGGGATTTTTCCTCAAACCCTAGCAGCCAAGCACCCAAAACATACAAACTTTAAACAAGTTGGAAATAAATAACTCAAACCCTAGCCATCAAATAAGTCATAGGAATATTATCTAGGGCACAAATAATACTTTCTCCATTAAATCCACACACAACTACAAAACTAATATACCACAGAAAACTACACAAAATCCTCATTCAACCATCCAACAATTACCTAAAAATTAGGAATTCTGGAAATGATCATTTCATGAATTATTATTGACCAAACCCTTGTCAAATTATACTTCAAACCCTCAGAAAATCATAGTGAAGTAAATACCTTGAAATATGAAATGTGATGACCAATTGTAGTTGAATAGCCCTCCTAACAAATATGTGAAAATTATACAAATAATAGCTAAATATATGAATGATAATATTGGCCTCAATTGGTCCCTCAAAATGTTCAAATAATTCCCCAAAGGGAATCGCCCCACTACTGAAATATCAACTCAAAAATATGCATGTTTATTTGCTCTTTTCCCTTCTCACAACTGGAAATTAATACAAAATATAATATTAATTTTCAGAATGAAAAGATGGTAATATAAGCTTATGGAAACCCTTCAAACACCCCACCAAACTTCCAACTGAAGTCGCCTAGGCTGCCCTAACCTATCATTCCTGTAATTAATGGTTTTCTGCCCTTCTAGGGCCTTATCCACAACCCTAAACCTGCCCTCTTCGCTGCCCTCACATGCTCTTAGCAGTCCTTAAGTGCAATTTGCTGCCCTCACATGCTCTTAGCAGTCCTTAAGTGCAATTCGCTGCCCTCTCCTTGGAGCTTCAAACCCTCACACTTCCTGCCCACACTCCACAAACCTAGGTGCTGCCTTAGGTGCCTTCAAGACCCGAATTGGAGCTCAATTTGCCAAACCAAACAATTAGAAATCAATGCAATCCCCTAGGTGAGGATGCCCTAGTAAAAACAAGCGTATTTGGCCTTGCTCTATTCCAAGCACTACATGCTTGGCCAAGCGTTACATGCTTGGCCAAGCGTTACATGCTTGATATCAAATTTATTATCCCAAAAAACACAACCCTTCAATGAATTCCAAACTTCGTTTATATACTCACCCTTTTAAGTTATGAGAGAAGAGCTAAGTACATAAAAGTCAGTTAGCATTTAAAACCCACTTAAAGACACTTTATGTCCTTTAAGTCACAAAAGGGCCCTCCTCAATGTAAAAATAGAACAAGTGACCCCTTCACTTTTACCTTTCAAAGAAGGTAATATGTGTTTCATTTTTTCCTTTCTTTCCCATAGCCTAGGGGAAACACCACAAATAGGCTAGGGGACATGTCCAAAGCCCTTAGGCCAAAAAGGGGGACATTACAAATGATCAGGTTTTGTGCCCTCTCCTACGGCAGCGACCCCCTTTGGGGCTTTCAAAGTGCAGTTTGTGAGGCAATTTGATGCCTATTTTTGTGTTTGAGCATACATTCTTGCAGCTGATAATTTTGTTGTAATTTTCAGCTACATAACTGAACCAAAAATTCAGATTCGAATGTATTTTGCATGGTTGTATGTTTGTTGATTTTCGGCAAGTGTTTTGAGGCAATAAAATATTGGAAACTAATCTAAAATTAGTATTTTCAGAATTCTGAGTTCTTTTATGTGGCTAGGGTTTATATTAAACTAAGAAATTGTATTTATTTTAAGGATTTTGTAGAGATTCCAGAATTGTAAAAATCAGCCCTAAAATGGATATTTTAGTATTTGACTTAAAGAGGGAACCTTTTTGGTCATGGGCAAGTCAGCCCTTACGTGAAATTATAATGGAAGTTACTTTTTTATTTAAAACTTTCTCCCCACATGGAGCGTCCCTTGTTGGGAATGATTTTGGAGAGAAAAGGTTATAAAAGGAGATGAGCTCATTTGTGATTTTATGTCATTTTTTATCAATCAAAAATTATGAGTTTGAGCAGCTTGCTTGACTCTCACCTATAGAAGATGAAAACCTTATTTGGGAAACTGAAGTTGAGAACAAAAACCTTCAACTGGGTGACTCTATTTCAAGGGTTATAGTGAGCAGATTTGAATAGTTTGGGGTGTCAAAACACCATTTCAAGTACAGTGTAGCAGGAAGGGCATCTAGGAGGAGTGACGCAGCAGTTTTGAGGCAATGAATTGTGTTAAAAGCCCTAGAAGGGTGGTGAAAAGCTTTGGGAGGGCAGCAAACCCCCCTTGGGGTTTGGAAGTACCTATTTCTAGGCTAATTCAAGACTAAATTTTTGTTTGAAGGCATAAACACCTCGCTGGTATTTTGTTATATTTTCCAGCTATTGATTTGATTGAAATACCAAATTTGAAGGTACTATATTTGGCTGTAATATTTCTAATTTTTGCTAGGTATGTTTGAGAATGAAATATTGTATTTGTGCCATAAAATTGGTATCTACAGAATTCTGAATTTTTATTTGCTTAGGGTTTGAGAGGAAAAATCAGAAATTGTAATTTTCAATTAGGGTTTGCTGGAAAACCCAAGTTGTTTTAAATTTGCCCAAAAGGGGACATTTCAAATGATCGATAAATGTTTAGACAAGTCATCTTGAGTACAAGATGCAGCCATGGAAGTCTATGAACAAGAAGCTGACATCAATAAAAACTTTAGTAACCATTGAGATGGCAAACTCCCGGTGAAGTCCACTAGCAAGCAAATGGGTATGGAAACCAAATATAAGGCCATTGATGAGTATATTGAAATATTCCACTCAAGATATGTACTGAATTCCAAAATTTCCATTTTCGTAATTCTAATCAAGACTAAAACAAAGTAACAACTCTAGCACAATATAATCTAATAAATGGAATAAAATATGAGTATTACTTGGTTTCGGATAGGTATAGCAAAAGTAGTAAAGGCATAAACAATTGTTTTTGACTTTTACTTTCAAACCCTACCCTATCATACATGAAAATGCATCAAAATAGAATCTTTAGTTGTAACCCTAGCTACATGAACCTCTGCGCAGTGTAGCCAACCTTGTACGGTGCAACAAACCCTAAAATACTAACAATTAGTCTGAAAGGGTCAACGCTTAGTAATATGGCAGCCACAAGACTCCTAAAAGGTGACACCATTACTGGGAAACCCAATGATCAATTTAGGTACTGCTAGGAGTGGATTAGAAGGTAATGGCGTTGTTGTATATTGCCTCAATCCTACCTAGAATGGCTGCAATAGCAGTGATTGGTTGTAGAGGAGCAACACCTTCACTTTGAGTTGTGTTTTATTCCCTAGAGGGGTCGCCCCACCAACAAAGATGGAATGGCAACTGTAGATAGTGGATTGGCTCAGTATGGTAGCAATCAACAATCTAGTTTATCAATAAAACCCTGATTTCAATTTGTCTGAAAATAATCAAACTGTGTGAAGCAATTGTAACCTCCGTATGGAGCTACCATGATGGACTAGAGGGGTTTCATCCTTTGATCCAGCTGCAATGAAGGTTTTCGTCCTCAAGCAGAAGTAAAAAGAATCCTAGATTCATTTGTGAATTTGACAAAGTGAATGATCAATAACAAATTCTTTTTCACCCAATTCTTTTATTATTCACTTTTACATTCCAATCATAAAAGAAATTAATATTTATTTTAATTGAATATTCACATTTTTTTAACTTATGAATATTAATTACTTTTTGGCCATGTATCCAATATTTACTTTTGGCTCCAATCAATAATAATAAATTGTCATTTTCCAAAGTTATATCTTAAAGTACTTTTTTGGACAACTTAATAAATTATTATTAGATTATTTCCTTTTTAAATCCCTCTTTTAGCCTACAGAAAATAAAAATAGGCTACGGGTCCTCTAATTACATTAATTCAAGAAAGGGGATATTACAGTCTGCCCTTCCTAGAATTGCATGTCCACAAGCAATTGCAAATGCGATGCTCCACAATTTCTGCACTCTTCCAAGTAGCATCCTCTCTTGGTAGATCCTTCCAACACACCAGATACTCTATAATAGTTTTGTTCCTTAATTTCTTTTCTCTAACATCCAATATAGCTTCAGGGACCAAGATGAGTTTGCCTTCATCATCTACGGAAGGCAACTCAATGGAAGGAATGACATGCTACCCCAAAGCCTTTTTGAGGCATGATACGTGGAAAACATTATGTATCTTACTATGCTCTGGTAGCTCACATTCATAGGTGACCTCCTCAATCCTTCTGATGACTCTGTATGGTCCATAAAAATGGGGTTTGAGCTTCTCAACTCCACTCTTCTTGATAGAAAACTATCTATATGGCTACAACCTTAAGAAAACCATGTCCCCCACCTCAAAACTTTTCTCTATACGGTGTTGATCTGCATATAATTTATGTTGGTTTTGATCATGCTGGAGGTTTTCTTTATGCATACCCAATATGTCTTGGCTTTGAGCAACCAAGTCTCGTGCCCCTGGCACTCTACTATTAGCAATAACCAAATCAACAAAGGAAAGAGCATCATACCCATATAGAGCTTTGAATGGTGACATACCAATGGACATGTGATAAGTGGTATTGTAGCAATGCTCTCCCATGTAAAGCCATTTAATCCAAGATAATTGTTGCCCCACCACATAATTTCTCATGTTACCTTCAAGTGATTTATTAACAATTTCAATTTGCCTATCTGTTTGTGGGTGGTAGCTAGGGCTTGATATCAATTTTGTCCCTGCCAGATGAAAGAGTACCTGCCAAAACAAACAAAGGAATCGGTTGTCCCTATCACTCACAATGTTCTTAGGCAAACCATGTACCCTGAATATTTCTCTAAAAAATAAATCAGCAAACTGAGGAGGCTTAAGCTCGGTAGGAATGGCAAAGAAATGAGCATATTTGGTGAGTCTATCAACCACCACATAGATACAACTCTTACCTTGAACCTTGGGAAGTCCTATGATAAAATCCATAAAAATACTCTCCCACTTTTGATTCGGAATTGGCAAGAGCTGCAATAGTCCTTCTGGAAAAACATGCTCTACTTTATTCTATTGGCAGGTGATACATTCTCTACTATATTGGAGGACTTCCCCCTTAAGTCCTTTCAAAAATAACCTATCCCTTATCTGCTTGTAAGTCTTGAAATACCTTGGATGACCGGCTAAGGGTGTATTATGGACAGCCTTCAAGAATTTGTTTTTCTTTGATTTGGGAACTAAATAGATCTTATCCTTGTGGAGGATGAGGTCATCAATTATCTTGTCCCTGTCATCTTGTACTTTGCTCTCAAGGATCTCATTAGTGAAATCATTTTTGACATTCTATTATTATTAATATTTTCCAATTCACAGAGATCATAGACATGGAACATAAAAAAGGATTTCTAGATAAAGCGTCTGCCACCACACTATTTTTACCTTTTACATATTCTATATCAAAATTATACGCTTGAAGCTTACTCGCCCACTTTTGTTGCATGTCATTTAAGTCTTTTTGGTTTAGAAAAAACTTCAAATTGTTGGGATCATCCTTGACCACAAATCTGCCACAAACCAAGTATTGATGGAATTTCGCCAAGGCATGCATGATAGCCAACATTTTCTTGTCATAGATATAAAAAATTGTGCTTCGCATCTTTCAATTTCCAACTTTCAAAGGCAATAGGATGGCACTTTTTCATTAAAACAGCCCCTATTCCTGTTAAATAATGTAAATACTTAACTAAATATTAGTTAATGTCTAATTGATAACTGCTGTAATCATAACTGCTGTAGCCGTTTTTGGATTGCATAAATAATATCAATGCACAGATGAAGATATCATGTGCTTCTAAGTTCTCACAATCTCTTCAATCATTTGCTAGCAATGGTATCAGAGCCACCACTCGAGGAAGCTAGCACGGTACGAGTGTTTTTCGTACAAGGAAACCCTGGTTCTAGGGTACGAATGGGAGGAAGAGGGAGAGATAGTCGATGAAGGAAGGCATTGAAAGTCATGTAGACAGTGGATGAAGGCACTGAAAGTCGTGTAGACAGTCGATGAAGGAGGAAAGGGCACACACAGTCCCGTGGAGAATCGTTAAGGATCATGGAGAATCGTGGAATAAGGGTCGTGGAGAAACGCCAGTCGAGTTCAAGATTCACGCAATCCATAGCGTCGATGAAGCTCATAGTCACGCAGTAGGCGGAAGGGAAAGAAACGAAATGCCAATCCCAGAAATGTGTTTCAAGGCACATAACATCGAAAAACACAAGGATTGTCAAAGTCACAGTCGATGAAAAACGACCAGGAAAAAGTCATGTTTGCAGTCACAAGTCACGGCAAAGGACATTGGAAGGGTACGCTATGATCACAAACAAAATTTTCGAAGGGCAAAACACATGCTACAATCACACTAGCGTTTGAAAGACACAAAATCGTGAATTGCAGGAAGGCATAGAAGCGTCGAAGGTTGCAATCGTGGAAGGACAAAACGTCAACAGTGAATGACAAGGGCATAGTCCCCAATAAAATTTCAGTGAGTTCACATTAATTCATTTGACAAATTTTCGGATTTTTGTAAAAATTTTATTTTCGAGTGGTTGAAAATTGAACGAAATTAGGAAGATAAATATATATATAATTTGTTTTTTCGAAATTTTATTTTATTGGATAAAAAATATTTTTCGGAGTGAAAAATGGCCAATATCGATCTCATCCTTCCTGCTGCCCAAAAATTAACTAGGCAAAATTATAATGTGTGGAGTCATAAAATTTTGACAATTGCAGAATTCCATGATTGTGACACGATTATACTTGACAAAGAACAACGACCGGCAACGAATTTTGTCAATTATGACAAACATCATAAAGAAGACCTTCTGTTGTTGAAACTTTCTATGTCGGATGATATGATTCCAGAGGTCTGAAATGTTGCACAAGCAATGCACTATGGACCAGTCTCAAAAACAAGTACCAAACTTCGAAAAAGAGTCGAGTACTTTATTTGAAAAATCTGTTGTTTTTCACAAAAATGAGAGGTGGGTCTTTGTCAGAACATTTATTACGGATGAAAGATCTCCGTGACCAATTGTCAGCCATCAACAAAAATGTGGATGATGAGATGGTCGCTCTTGCTCTGAATACCCTGACACCTTATGAATCATTCATGGAAGCTTTGCATCTGATGATAGAGAGTAACACTCACTTTTGGTAAGGGGAGTTCATATTTGCTGTAAAAAAAATGCAAGCATACACACTTCAGTGAGCCCAGTTTTGGCCAATCAGAAAGTGCATTTGCTGCCCAATCCAAAGGAAAATGGAAAAGACATTCAGATATGTCTTCATCTTCCCCAAAATTCAAGGTAAAATGTTATTATTGTCAAAAAACTTGGTCATATTAAGAAAGAATGCAGAAAAAGACAATATGATCTAACACTTAACAAGAAGGCAAAAGGGCATGCAAATGTGGCAGCAGTTGACGCTGAATCTAAAGAAGAATATGCTCTCATGGCATCACGTTCCAATGACAGGTCTATCAATGATCGGTTCTTTGATTCCGGTGCATCACGACATTTTACATGTCGAAAACACTGATATGTGAATTTCACTACAAAAGAAAGTTTTTTTGACTCAATTTCCTTGGGTGATGGTAGATCACATGTTGTAGACGGGATAGGAGATATACGCATTGTATTGAATAATGCTGCAAAGTTCATAGTCAAGAATGTTAGGTATGTACCTAAGATGAACAAAAATCTTCTATCAATCAGTCAGTTAATTGAAAACCCTCACGATACAGTAAATTTCTCAAGAAAGAAATGCATTATGTCTGGTATCAAAAATGATAAAGGCATAGCCCTAGGCATTGGGCAAAATGGCTTGTATAGACTTGTTGATCCTATCACTGTCAGTTTGAACACATTAATTGTGGAGGATAATACCAGTGTTGTATGTCATGAGAGATTTGGACATTTCAATCTTCAGTATTTGGCCAAACTCCAAAAATCAAATATGGTTCTTGAATTGCCTACTATCCAGGTCAAGCAAGATATATGTTCAAGTTGTTTCGTTGGCAAACAGAAGTGGAAAACTTTTTCCACTAAAGGTGCCTGGAGAGCAAAGGGGCTCCTTGATCTTGTTCATGCAAATTTATGTGAGCCATCTTGGAAGTCATCTACTATTCTTGGTGAAAGGTATTTTTTGTTGTTCGTAGATGATTTTTCTAGAAAAACGTGTGCCTACTTTTTGAACAAGAAGTTTGACTGTTTTGCTAAGTTTGTAAAATTTAAAGCACTAGTAGAAAATCAAACAAGTCGACAGATCAAAATCTTACAATCCGATAATGGGGGAGAATTCACTTCAAAGCAATTTCAAAACTATTGCGGCAAAGAACGAATTCATCGGTAGCTAACAACCCCATACACTCCTTAGCAAAATGGAGTGGTTGAAAGGCAAAATTGCACAATCATGGAGATGGCTCGATCCATGATGCACAACAGAAATGTGTCATATAAATGCTGGTGAGAAGCAATCAACACGGCAGTCTATATACTAAACAAAAGTCCTTGCAAGGCTTTGGAGAACATCACTCTGGAAGAACCCTGGTCCAACATCAAACCAGAGGTAACACATTTTTGTGTTTTTGGTTCCACTGCATATGCTCTCATTCCTAAGAAACAAAGAAGTAAACTAGATCCTAAATGTGCCCGATATTTCTTTTTTGGTTATAGGACTCAATCCAAGGCATATAGACTAATAGATGTGTCTACTAACAAGATCATTAGTCAGGAAGTTGATGTAAAAGAAACAGAATCATTTTTTGTTTGTAATCAGCAAGCTATCTTTGATAATCCAAAGGTTTTTGGTATTGTACTTCCTCTGAAAGATGAGGGACCACATGTTTTGGAGACACCCTCACAGTCTTCAGTGCAGCAATCTATGGCTAACAATCCATTAGTCTATCAGCATCGTCGATTTGAGTCGACCACTTCTCCATATGTTGTTCAACAAGAACAGGAATCCTTGGTATAGAAGAGACCTAAGTGCTATTACACCACTATATAGGATGTACGATAGGGTGATCTTCCTCATTCACATACACGATCTCGGCAACCAAGAAAGTCAGTTGTGGATTCAACTGATGATGAAGAGCTTATGTATTTTGCTCTTGCTTCTGATCTTTTCACTATTTCAGAGACACAACGATATTCTGATGAACAGGGCAACCCTGAGTGGGAGACAACGATGCAATAAGAATATGATGCCTTGATGAGAAACAATACCTGGACATTGGTGGATTTACCTCCAGGTAAGCAACCCATTGGTTGCAAATGGGTGTACAAAGTCAAATGCAACGTTGATGGTACTTTCGACAAGTACAAAGCCCATCTTGTTGCAAAAGAATTTTCACAACAAGAAGGAATAGACTATGAGGAGATTGTTAACCAAATTTGACTTTGCAGGTCAAATTGGGACCCCTATAGGTAAAAACTTGATTTTAATAAGTGTTTTAGGGGTCTAATATTATGTCATAAGGTGTATTATAGGTCATTTTATGTCATTTCATATCACATTAGCCTTGGTCTTGGTCATTTTCAATATTTATGTCTTTTTTAGTCATTTCGGGGATCAAAATAGAGCATTAAATGACGTGTACGACCTCTTTGAGAAATGTGGAGGTTTCAAAGGATGATGTTACGCCCCATGTGTCCTATAAGAAGTCTTGAGTAACTGTTTTTAACTGAAAAGTTGCAGGTTCTTCAAAAAAAGGACAATTTTCTTGGAAACAATGAGCATTTAATGATGTCTACGGAATTGTACAGACTCCTATACTTGAGAACATTTCAGGATTGTCCCTTGGTCTTCCATACTCTTACTCCAGTGATCAATTTGATTAAAAGCTTCGAGAAATGAAGAAAACCGCTTCTCTCTTCCTCCACTAGGCTTGGCAAGCAAAAATGGCGCTCAGGTTTGTACTTGGTACGGTCAGCGAAAGAGGTTTCAAGCAAAATGCTCCTGAGGGTGTCTTCTACACTCAATTTCCATTTGATGTTTGGTTGCAAACGAATGGTGATTTGTGCCTTATGAACCATTCCTAAGAAGTTAGACTATCTAATTTGCTTGCTAATATGTGAACCCTATATGTTTTGTTTTGGTTTGGAGAAGTCCGTACAATCCAGTTGCTGAGATTGATTCCAGAGGTCTTGTACTCCCCTCTCACATGTTCCCAATCCTTTGTTTCAAGTTTGGAGTTGATTTGATGAGATAATCATCTCAAGTTTGCAGATTGTCTCATTTGGGCTGACAGCCAGGGTTCCACCATTTTCAAGATCTTCATGCTTTGATAATGGTTCCAGAGGGTTGTGATAGTTTCATTTGAATGCTATAAATGTCCTCTTAACCCCTCACCTTTCAATCTCATTCTTTAAGGCAATGCTCCATGAGGGTGCAGTCATGAACACCATACAGTCAACTTTTGGCTCACTTTTACTCGCAATCATGGTGAAGCACATGTATGGAGCCTATATAGCATATTCACAGAGGTGTGAAGACGGTTCCAAAGCCTTGGTATATCTTTTATCAACATAGGTAGTGAGTCAAGCTTTCAAGTTTTTGGGATTGATTGATAGTTTGAAAAATATGATTGAAGCCTGAAGTGGACAAGTTAGAATGAGAAACCATGATCAAAGGTGAAAAGAATGTATTCAGTGACCTTTTCCCTGAAAAATGAAAACAGAGTACCTTGATGTTTTGTTGATATCTTGTAATAGGGGTACTAAAGGATTTGAAGCATCTAGATGTGTATACCTTGCAGCCTCCACATTGGAGAAGAGTTATGCAAAATTTAGAGGACAAATGATCAGTGGAGGATGGTTATTGAAAGGCCCCAACATGCACTTTTATGCACTAATTTCAACCAGTGATCACCTACAGTTTTGAACCCAAGGAGACCTCTTCACCCAAAGTTGTAAAACCAAATCATGCCATCATGTCTAAATGGTTCTAAGGGTTGGCAAGAACATTTATAATCTAGAGACCATCATGAGGAGTTAATTAGTGATGTTTCCAGGTCTAGTCTACACCTGCAGGTGTCCCATTATGCAAATGTTCACCTATAGCTGACTGTGAACTTCTATACCTTCCATGAGAGAGACTTAGGCATGGAGACACCTACACTGTTCATGAAAGATGATTTCAAATGACTCCAAAAGACATAAAGTGGATCATGGGTCATGTTTTACAGGTTCCAAGGTGAATTTTTATCAACAAAAACCCTGCTTTGGCATACACAATCAACTGTAGCTGACAATAATCCAATTGATGTCTATCCTAGGTCTTTGGCATGGCAAATGCATAGTATAAGTGACTAAAAGAAGTATGGGATGGCATTAAAGGTTGCATAAGACCTCATACTAAGGTAAGAAACTCCAGATGTGTAATATACACCTCTAGGAAAGAGAAGACGCAGTCAAGAAGTTGACCTCAGTCTAAGATGATCATAGTAAGGCATGAACAAAGCAGAGTTTGGAAAAGGTCTGATGGTTTACATGATCAAGAAAAGACCCCAAGACAGGTAAGAATGTCTCATGCACCTCTCATGGTGAATATGGAACAGAGAAGTGGCTCTAAACCATGCAACACACAGTGCATACGGTTGAACCCTGCATAGTTTGCCTTTTCAAGGGTATGTTTTGGAATTTGAAGGAGTTAGGGGGTTTATTGATAAGACCAAAGACTCAAACTTGGTATAGAACATCTATAACACTTGGAGAACCTCCTCAAATAATCACTATTGTCTGAGAAAATAGGAAACTGCCCTCTGTTTTGTCTCAGACAAAGGGCACTCCCTTTATGCACAAACCCTGCGGTTTTGGAAAGCAGGGATGAAAGGTGAGCCAAGGAGCTAGTTGAACCTTCTAAGAAGGTGCAAGAAGATGTAATACACCTAAACAAACATGAGGAACCTTTCTGAGAAGGGAGAAGCTCAACAAGGTATCCCAAACCCTCAAAGTTGCAGATGGGCTTATTAAGCAAGGTTTTGGCCTAAAGCCCAAATAGTAGACCAATGGCACTTCCAACTTTAAGAGTGGATTCCAATGGACCAAGACATGTTTATGGGATCATAACAGATGTGTTAAAAAGCTTTTGGAGTGCATGAGAAACCACAAGGAAAGCCACTTTGGCTCAGAGCTACATCAGACTTGTGAAAAATGTGAAAACAAGCTTGATAAGGTAACTTCAAATGCTCACATCTTTCATGAGGCTTTGCATGGAGATTAAAGGAGTTTAGGGAGGTTGATGGAGGCCTTAGACTTTGCATTTGTGGAATTTGTTTGCAATTCCAACGTCTAACCTTCATGAACAATCCTTAAGAGTAGAAGTGACTCAAAACCCTTGCAAACCCTGGTTCTGGACCCGATTGGAAAAACAAAGTTGGAGGGCTATCCAGACAAGAAGGAATGGTCATGAAAATGATTGAAACCTACAAGAGACTCTCCAATGACCCTTCCCATCCACTTGAGGTGTTTCATACCTGTACGGACAAGGTACATAATTGCTCTTTTCACTGTTTTGTGCATTGTCCAGGTTTTCGGAGATTCCAAGAGATGAAACCAACTTTGGGAGGAAGCTTGAGACTTAAGCTAACTCCCCATGTTCATTTCATTCATCAGAACAACTCCTAAATGTGCCTACCAAAGCTCTCATCTCAACCAGTCTGAACTGGCATAGTGAACATGGTAGTGAGAAGGGTGAAAAGCTTCAAGTAAACTGATTTTAAGGTGTCCCTGATGCCTCTAAGGCCATGGAGGGTCTTGCCAAGTGCCATACACTCCGTTGTACGAATTTTCATGGAAAATTGATGCCTTTTTGGAAGCCAAGTGTGCAAGGTGTGTGAAAGAGGAGTTTCTTTGACTGCAGACAGTGATGGCTCACTTCCAAAAGATTTCAGATGACTAGAATGCAACCAATGCATGGAAAAGCATGTCTGCAACCCTTCCCTCTCAGTCCAATCATTAGACCTATCCCTAGTCAGTTTTGGGACGTACAAACAAGGGTGAATGATGAAGGCAGTTTCCTTGTACAGAATAAGAACTCCTACGCGACATTTCAAGAGTTTCATGCCTTGGATTGACATTTGTGCATCCTGACTTTGCATGATCAGTTTCACATTCTCTTTTCATGCACATGTAACTCCTCTCAGCATGACAAGTGTCCTTGTGACCTTTGGACTTCTTTTTCCTCTTTTTTTTGGCTATTGTAAGCATGCTCCAATTGAGTATGACGAAGCCCTACTCATTTGCATGCCATGGATCAATAAAGACTACTCTTTTATGACTATTCATAGTGTGTTCACTTGAATGATTGATCTTGCTTAGTGATGATTGTTCTTTCCTTAGCATTGTTGTCTCATTCTCTCACCTATTTGCAGCTTGAAAGCTTCTTCTTGCAGGTCATGTGAAGTGTTCTATGAAGTGTCAAGGTTGAGTGAGTTAGTGTATTCAAATAGTGCCATTTTTGGCCTCTTGTCTAGTCCTCCTAGCCTAAACATTCATCATAACCTCATAATCAAATACTTATGTGAGAAGATTCAGATTAAAGAAGTGTATGTTTAATTGGTCCCTTGGTCTCATGTGTGACATGCAGTTGGTTGATAGTCATCAATCAATTTGGTGTATCACCTCCTTTAAGATGGTTTACTTTCAGTTTTATCTCCCTTTTCATTGCAAGCATAGGTGTAGTAGTGGTCTACAAGTGGTACATCAAGGGAGTTAGCCTTATCTAGAGATTCACCTCATTCTTAGACTATGCATAGCCTAGAGGTGTTTCAATTTTGCCACTTGGATGAGAAACGCTGAGACATCTCCTCAAAGGGTGCAAATCTAAATGACAACAGAGATTTTTGCTCATATAGCAAAAATGGTCACATTTCGGTTACTTATTTATATCGCATGGATGTCAAAAGCACTTTCCTTAAGCACTTTTCAAGAACCTGGTCGTCATCATTTGGTTTGCAAATTCATGAAGTCTCTTAATGGGCTTAAGCAGGCTCCTTGAGCCTGGTACATCAAAATTGATCAGCATCTACAAGATTCTAGATTCAGACGGAGTCCATCTGATCCGAATCTCTATATCAAAAGCACTGATGATGACATTGTGATACTCATTGTGTATGTTGATGACCTTGCCATCATAGGTAGTCGAGACAGCGATTCAAAAAATCAAATCAAATTTGTGCATTGCTTTTGAAATAACTGATTTAAGCCTCTTGTACTATTGTTTGGGTGTAGAATTCTAGCAACATGACCACTCCATTTTCATTGCTTAGGTCAAGTATGCCACTACTCTTTTGAAGAAGTTTGGAATGGATTGTAATTCTGCTTCTACACATATGGAGGTAGGGCTGAAATTATCAACTCATGACGATTCATCACCGGTCAATGAATCATTATATAGACAATTGGTGGGCAGCATGATATATCTTACCACTACTCGACGAGATTTATGTTTTGCTATTAACTACCTTTCTCGATTTTTGTCTCAACCGAAGCCAGTACACTGGACAACAGCAAAACATGTTTTGTGATATATCAAAGGAACTCTTGACTTTGGCATTCTCTATCAGAGAACAATAGATTTCAGATTGATTGGTTATACAGAGTCTAATTGGGGAGGATCAGTTGATACTCGGAAATCTACCACCGGGTATATGTTCTCTTTTGGTTCAAGAGTTCTTTCATGGCAGAGCAAACTTCAACATATCGTTGCTCTCTCTTCCACTTAGGCAGAATACAAAGCAGCAATCAATGCCAATTGTGAAGCAGTTTGGCTACGTCGGATTCTAGTTGATTTGCAACTTCCTTCATATACACCTACTCCACTATTTTGTGATAATCAAAGTGTGTTGAAGTTAGTAAAAAATCATATTTTTCAGGCTTGTACCAAACACATCGAGATACATCATCACTACATTTGACAGTGGGATGATTCTAGTGACATTTTTCTTCACTTTTGTGCTTCTATAGAGCAGCCTGCAGATCTAATGACTAAACTTCTTGGTTGTAACGAACCACTACACCAAAACCTCGAGGCATTAGTGAAATCCGCCCATCAAGATCATAACATCCCACCACACTTCCGAAGCCCAAACTCTGGGCTAGCTTTGCGCACGTACCGCCAGGAACCCCAGCGTACGAGCCCCGACCGAACACTGCCATACCGGCGTAACCACCCGCTCTGTGACTTGAACCCGGGTAGAGGCTCTGATACCACATGTAACGAACCGCTACACCAAAACCTCGAGGCGTTAGTGAAATCTGCCCATCAGGATCATAACATTGGTTGTATTCTTTTTGTAAAGTTTCGAGACAAACTTGGAGTTGTCTCCAGTTTAATCATCAAGAGGGGGTGTTAAATAATGTAAAAACTTAACTAAATATTAGTTAATGTCTAACTATTAATTGTTGTAAGCATAACTGTTGTAACCATTTTTAGATTGCATAAATAAGATCAATGCACAAATGAAGATATCATGTGTTTCTCACAATCTCTTCAATCATTTGCTAACAATTCCTTCCCCTGATGCATCACATTCTAATACAAACGGAATAGAAAAAAATGGAACAAGTATTGGGCAATTACTCATTACCTCCTTGAGTTTTTCAAATGTGTTTTGGACAGATTCGGACCATTTGAAAGCTCCTTTTTTTGTTAATTCAATCAATGGGACAAGTTGTGAAACCCTTTCACAAATCTCCTATAATAACTGCAAAGTCCCAAGAAACCCCTCAATTGGTTCAAAGAGGTTCAATCAATGGGACAAGTTATGAAACCCTTTCACAAATCTCCTATAATAACTGCAAAGTCCCAAGAAACCCCTCAATTGGTTCAAAGAGGTGGGTGGTGGCCAATCAATTATTGTTTGAATCTTTTTCTAGATCAACTTGTACTCCTTGGGCATTGATATGTCCCAAGTATAAAATCTCAGTCATACCAAATTCACACTTAGACTCTTTCACAAAAAGAGATTGTTGTTATAATATTCCCAACACTGTATCCAAGTGTTTCATGTGCTCTTCCCAAGTCTTATTGTACACCAAAATGTCATCTAACAACACTAAAACAAGCTTCCTCAATTGTTCACTAAAAACATGGTTCATGTATGATTGAAAGGTAGTTGGAGCATTGGTTAAACTAAAAGGCATAACCAAAAATTCAAAATATCCAAAATGCCAATGAAAAGTTGTTTTGTGTACATTCTCATCTTTCACTTTGATTTAGTGATAACCAGATCTCAAATCAATTTTAGAAAAGTATATTGCTCTATGCAATTCATTTAACAACTCATTGATCTTGGGTATTGGGTACCTATTTTTGATAGTTTTCTTATTCAAAGCATGGTAATCAATACACATCCTCATAGTTCCATCCTTTACCAAGACAACAGAAGATGCAAAGGGACTAGAACTAGGCCGAATATGACCCATCTCCAATAACCACTTGATTGTCTTTTCATTTCCTCTTCGAAAGCTCTAGGATGGCAATAACGAGTAATCATAACAAGTCTAGATCCTACTTCCAGCTCTATAAGATGTTGAAAATCTCTATCAAGTGGCAGCCCTGAAGGTAAATCACTAAATACAGTATCCTAGTTGTCCAAAATGGATTGAATATCCACATGCTAAGACCTCTTATCACTTCATGTGGATATATTACTCATAAAGCAATGGGCTACCCACTCTATTTTTCCCTTACAGAAAGTTCTCTCCATGCTTCTAGCTGCAACTGATGTTGGAGCCCCATTGGCCATACCATGAAGTACAACCTCTTTGTTTTTCGATTGAAATTCAAGCTCCATGGTTTTGTAGTTTTGTGTGAACTCCCCAAGGGAATAAAGACATTGAACACCTAAAACCATATTTGTCTCGCATATGCCAACTACATAGAAATCTTTAGTAACTTTGTGCTTACCAAGAGTAATGTCCAAGCCCTTGACCCTCTTGGTGCATGGTATAGTAAATACATCTGCTATAGTAACATTAAATCCCTGAAAGTCCTTTGTTGGCAGCCCTATCTGTTTTACCAAACTCAGATCAATGAAGTTGTGGATTGCCCCACTATCAATTAAAACTGTCACCTTATGTTCTTTTAACACTCCACAAAACCTGAATGGATGATATCTAGGTGTACCTGAAAGCATAGCAAAGGTATTATCAGAATTTTTCTCCTCCACCATAGCCTCCGCTACCTATTCTTCCTCTTCTATTACTTCCTCCTATTCTTCTTCTTACGCTTCATCATCGGAGATCACCTCAATGTACTATCCATGTCCTCTTGTAAGACACCTATGACCTGGTTCCCAAGGATCTATAATGTCCCCATTTTAGCTCACCATGGTTTATGATTGGTTTAGCCTATCATTGGACCTCGTAGGCTAACTCAGATGGTTAGAGGGTCATTTTGGCAGAGATCAGTGTGTTTTTTCCGTCAGAGCTTAGTATGGGTTCAGGTTTGGCCATTCATTGAACTCGGTTCTTCATACTTACTATTTATAGTAAGTCATCATTTCAGAGAGTCAGGGTTTCCATTTATAGCAGAGAATCTGAACAGGGTATTATTGCAGTGTAGATCCCTTACACAATTGGTTTAATCAGATAATGAGAGATTTTATATTTATAGTGAGTCAGTGGTTGATAAAGAGGGACCCTTACTAGTTTTAATAAGGCAGTTGGATGCACAGTGGACACAATGGTTTAACTCCCAGGTTCAAATGGAATTGAGATATAATGATTATTTGTAGAGTTATGTTATTTTAATTATTAATAAAGTGATTACTTTATTAATAATTATTTATAAAGTGCAATTATAATATAAGGTATTAAAAAATCACTTTAGTGCAATAGGACCATGACCCTCATTTAAGTGATTTTTAAGTACTTTAATTAATATTGACTTGGAGGTTGAATATTAAATTATTTAATAAAGTCAATGTGCATATATTTAATATTATTTTAAATGATATTAAATAATTTAAAAAGCTCTCAAAGGGATCGACCAGCTCATGAAAAAGTATATTAAGGGGGGCAGCCAAGCTTCTTTTCATCCAGGGTTTGATAATTGTTTTTGACATGTTCATTGTGAAGGACGCCAAAGGTTTTCTACAGTCATTGATCTTTGGGAACGAAAACTCCTATTGATTTGCATAACTGAAGTGGAGAAAGATCTTCCGAAGGGTTGCAACAATTGGAGGAGATTACTCAGTCTTCTCATTGTGCCAAATTTGTGAAGAATCGATTTGGGTGATGATTGGAGAATAATTTGCAGATTTAGAGCTCATCATTCCATCCATACTAACGACGATTTTTGCATTCTACATATATATTTTGATTTTTTTATGATAGTCATGGAGGTGGCTGGCTAGGAGCCATGATTTTGATTGTGCAAGGTTTATTTGGCATCGATTTCTTCATGAAATTGGAGCGCTCCATTCAAGAGGCCTTGACAACGATGTTTGATGCTTATGAGAGGGTTTAGAGGCTGCGAATAATTTATTATCAAAAGTGCAGGGCTGAAATAGGGGCGGCTACCATAGGGTTTCGATTTTGCTTCAAGGAATCCACATTGCAAGTCTTAAGACTGCCATCTCTTCATCGATTTGGAGGGCTTCATAACCAGGTTCTTTACAGATCATTTCATTGCATTTAGTGTGATTTTCAGATCAAAACATTATTATATCAGACCATAAAGGCGTTGCCATATAACTCATAAATTAGTTGCATATTTGTAAGCCAAGAGTCTTAGGTATTCATGCCTATATCAGCATTATAATTGGCATATCAATAAAAGAGTGATAAGTTGCATATCAAATATTTGATGTATTGCTCATGTCTATGTTGCTCATATCTTGCTTACTAATTTGCATGCCAAGTGTTTGACGAAATGTCAATTGGCCGTAAGTGCACTTTTTCATGTAGTGATCATATATATATATATATATATATGCATTTGAAAAGACAAAAGAATTGTATTTCCACTTTATTTCTTTGCTTAGACATTTCAATGATCATTTACAAGCATTTAAATCACATTTGACATCATTCCAAGCAAGCATAAACAAACTGAAACTCAAAACCAGCGGCATAGATATTGTATGCAAAGTGTTTCACAATATTCCTTGAGGGTTTAAAGTAGCCACCTGAAGTCAGATTACCCAAGAGATACTACAGGGTCCTTTCCATGTAAAGCAAAATTTCTTTCTTTGGAGTTCATTTCTAGTTTCAATTTACTTGGTCGTCTTAGGAAATTCTTGCTAGGAACCCTACTGTAATGGCTTCTTTTGTTGTCCAAAAGAAATGGTTTTTGGCCCCATAAAGGACTATTTTTTGCTTCCCATAGTGTGTTTGTCTTTGTTGTCCTGTAGACTGGAATCTTCCTCCAGGGGTTGTAGTTTCAAGATCCAAAGCCTCTTTAATGGCTTTTTGTAGAGAGGCAACATTGAAAGCCTTCACTAAGCCTCTAAGTGGTTCAACTAGACCCTCTATGAATAAAACCACAAGCATCCTTTCAATCACATCATACACCATAACTGAAAGCTTCTGAAAATCAGCAACAAAGTCATCCACTGAATTGGTTTGTTTAAGTTGAGCTAACTCTTGAAAATATATTTCCGGATCAACACTATCAAATCTCTCTATTAACCTAGTACTAAACTCCACGTATGAGTGGATGTAATTGTGCCCCTATGTGCTCAACACATGGTACCACCACTCATGTGCTACACCTTCCAGATGAATGGTGGCAAATTAAATGGCTTCCTCTTCCATCATTGGCTTCAATGATAAGAATGTGTCCAATTTATGTATCCAGGAGCATGTTGTACACTTATCGAAGACATCATATGTTGGATGTGTAATCTTCCCTCTTGCCTACTGGAGATCCCTTTGATTTGTTGGTGACCTTGTTTCAAATTTTTGACCAGCCCTATTTTTCTTTAAATTTATGAAATTAGTGAGAGAGATAGCCTCCCTAATTTCATTTTGTAGGACCCTGTACTCCTCATAAATAGCTGCAATATCATCCCCTATGGAGGGTTGAACTTCCTCCTCCACAACCACCTCTTCCCTACAGGTGAAGTTGGATTGGAAAGCCCTGACCATAGAAGCAATGCTTGTCCTTGTTGTAAGCTAGAATTGCACCCTTGTGGGAGAGTTTTTCAAGCTCCCTCACTCCTAGCTACAATATTGAAACAACTTCAGGCTGTGGGTATCCTGTAATGAGGTTGAACCTCTAGGCTTTTTAATGAGGCTAGCTCCTCAGATGCTTCACTTCAGCTCATTTTCCACACTAAAATCTACTACTTAGGAAAAGGGAGAGAAAGATAACATGAAAGGGAAATCTAAGCTAAGGATGGTGATGCACCAAAATATGAAATGATCCACTTTTAGCTTGGAAACCTTAACAACTACTAATGAACCTAACCAAGACACGAACTAATCTGATCTTATCTCAAATCCACAAGCATAAGTATTTTGTGTGGAGGTCGAAGAGAAACCCTGCAATTTGAAAGGCAGAAAGAAATAGGTCTGTATGAGACACTATAAACTTGTAACACTTCAAAAAAGGGACCAATGTCTAACACTTCACACAACCTGCAACGAACCCAAAGAATTAAAGCAAGATACGTAGAGAATCTACGGATGATGAGAAGGGACATACATCTACAAGTTAAACTCCAATAATGTATACTTGACTTCAAACCAGAATCAAAAAATTCATCTCATTGCTTCAAGAGAGTGTTACAAGGCAATTTTGACAGAGTAACTCTATCACCTGTCGAGGGATCTCTTTTTAGGCTCAACAACCTATATATATAGCAGAAAAGGATGAGAGAGGACTTTCGTCAGAAAACGGAGAGGGGTCTCATAAATGGCTGCAACCACCACTATGTCCTTGAGCTCTTTTGCATTCAGAGCATGCAATTACCTTGACCATGAGATCAGTCGTCCAAGATCACCGCAAATCTCCTCAATCCCCTCGTGCATTCAAGTCTCCCTTGATTGGAGCTGAGAGAGCCATGTCACGGGTCGCTGCATGTTCCCGCCAAGTGTAAATAATTTGATCTTTTGCATTTAAAACTTGACGTGTTTCTTCACTTTGCATGTCCTTTGCTCCACTTGGACGCATCTATTCTTAGTTTGACCACTTTACATGTTCTGAATGTGAGTTGTAGACCACGTCATCGGAGTTGAAAGGAGTAATCCTCGTCTTTTTCTGTTGATTGGCTATCGAAATCCCAATAGGATCCTTTTGAAAACCTAGCCTTTTCTTGTCCATTGATCTCCTTGCTAGATCTTGACAAGTGTCAAACTCGCGGCAATCTTGATGAACTTTTTGAAAACTTGACCAAAGGCAATGACTACTTGCAAGGGCTCAAACTTGACGTTTGCAGGCCCGTCATTAATTCCTTCGGACTTTTGTTTTCGACGACTTCTTCGGACTATTTGCTCGCGGACAATTCTTCCGAAAGAATTCATTCCTTTCAAGCCATTCCCTTCGGACTTCTCTTTCAGAGGAATTTTTTCGGGCTTTTCTTTGTTTTGATTTCCGCAAACAATTCTCCCGAAAGAATTCATTCCTTTTCTTTGGCCTTGAACAATTTTCTTTGAAAATGGACCTTCGGACTTCTTGTAAAGTGACATGTTTTTCACTTGAAATGCCCTTTCCAAAAAGAAAGTACCCTTCAGCCTTCTTGAAATGACCCCTTTTCTTGAGAAGTGTGCTTCGAGTTTTTGCAATGAACCTTTCGAAATTTTGAAAAGAACCTTTCCCGAAAGGAAAGAACACTTCAGAACTTTTGAAAAGACCAATTCCTTCGGAACTTTTTTCCAAAAAACCAATTCCTTTGAAATTTTTAACTGGACCATTTCTCAAGAAAAGAACCTTTTGGGGGAATTGTTTGGGGCACTTTGTTGTAGAATTCCTTCGAGAATTTTGAAAAGGACCTTTTTATTGAAGAGTTCCCCTTTGGGAAAATTGTCTCGGACAATTTTTCCGAAGGTAATGGTCTTTGCCTTTTGCTTCGGACATTTTGTCCGAAAGAATTATCCCTTCGGAAACCTTGTCTCGGACAACTTGTCCGAAAGAATTCAACACTTAACACTTAACCAAAAAGGGTCCCGAAAGAAAAGAAACCCTTAGTCCCCACAAAGTGCGAAAGAATGAACAAATAAAGACTTCGCTGAATAAAAGACTTTGCACTTAGCTTCTACACTGCAGGTTTATCCTTGAACACTACTACTGGATCCTTAGAAAACCTTGCTTGGATCCTCTCTATTTGCAAATGTTGGATCCATTTTTACGCCTTTGATCCACTGCTTCATCAAACCATGCAAGAGCTTTATATGTGGGCCAAAAATCGCCAACAGTCCTCTAAATGGGTGGATTATTATTTACCCGTGAAGAACTGCCTCCACCATTGTGAGGTCTTTGTATGTTATTATTTTGCATAGTATGGGCTAGCTAGGCCATCATGTCAGCTAAAGTTCCTGGCCTTATACAAGCCTTTAAATACGATCTTCACCTTCATCCCTGTTTCAATGACCCATAGCTTTCTCTTCTTTCCCTGCAAGTGATTCAGGATCTTTCTGCCCTAACCTTTCCTCTAGCTGTTCTTGACCCTTTTTCCTCTCTTTGGTAATACCTAACTTCTCTGTCACTACCTTGCATAAAGGCAAAGCTGCAAAATAATTCTTTCCCACAAGCTGGCAATAAAATTGGCTCTAATGCCACTGAAATATCCCACTCAAGCCAAATATTGAATTTCTAATTTTTTTTTTGCAATTCTAATCAAGACTAGAATAAAATAAGTAACAACTGTAGCACGGTATAATCTAATAAATGGAGTCAAACATGATTATTACTTGGTTTTGGATCGGTATAGCAAAAGTAATAAAGGCATAAACAATTATTTCTAACTTTAGTTGCATGAACCTCTTAGCAATACGAACAGCGTTGCACAGTACAACCCCTTGAAAAACAAGCAATTTGTCTAAAAGGGTCAATGCTTAGTAATATGGCAGCCACAAGACTCCCAAAAGGTGACGCCACTACTAGGAAACCCAATGACCAGTTTAGGTACTGCTGGAAGTGGATTAGAAGGTGCCCAGAAATGGTTGCAACAACAACAATTGGCTATAGAGGAGTGACGCCCTAACTTTGGGTTGTGTTCTATCCCCTAGAGGGGTCGCCCAGCCAACAAGGATGGAACAACTATAGATAGTGGACTAGCTCAATATGGCAACAATCAACAATCTGGTTTATCAATAAAACCCTAATTTCAATTTGTCTAAAAACAATTCAACTGTGTGAAGCAATTGTAACCCTTGTATGAAGCTCTGATTTCAATTTGTCTAAAAATAATCCAACTGTGTGAAGCAATTGTAACCCCTGTGTGAAGCTACCACAATGGACTGGAAGGGTTTCATCCTTTGATTTGGTTGCAAAGAAGGTTTTCGTCTTCAAACATAAGTAGAAAGAATCCTGGATTCATTTGTGAATTTGACAAAGTGAATGATCAATAATAAATTATTTTTCACCCAATTCTTTTATTATTCACTTTTCTGTCCCAACCCTAAAAGAAATTAATATTTTTTTTAATTGAATATTCACTTTTTTTCAACTTATGAATATTAATTACTTTTTGGCCATGTATCCAATATTTACTTTTGGCCCCATTCAATAATAACAAATTGTCATTTTCCAAAGTTATAACTTAAAGTACATTTTTGGCCAACTTAATAAATTATTATTAGATTATTTCCCTTTTAAATTCCCCCTTTAGCCTACAGGAAATAAAGATAGGCTACAGGCCTCTAATTTCATTAATTTGAGAAAGGGGACATTACATATATAGTTGGCAGTAGCCAAAATTTAAGATATCATGGATCGCGGAATAGAGGAATAAAGAAGCACATGATAGCCAAACTTACTAGCACTCCAAATCCTAATTGGGATGACATTGTCGGTTGTGTTCATGTGGAGATATTGGGGGTTGGCATTGCCTACCTAGAAGAAAACAAAACGTAATTGTAACTAAGTCCTTGCCAACAAATAAGTCCTCTATAAGTTGCAAGTCTTCACTAGTAGAAAAAATATTTTCCAAAAAGCAAGCCTTCAGCAATAAGGAAGTCCTATTTAATAGGAAAAAAATTGCCACCAAATCCCCTCCTCCATACAAAGTCTATGGACCAAGCATTGAAGAAACCGGTGGTTGTTGATATCCCTAATGATGAGGAGTGTTAAGAATACTTTGCACTCCAAACTAGGGAGGAGATGAAATGGAATAAGGAGAGTATGGAAGAAGAGCTACCACTAGCACTATGCCAATACATAGGTGCCCCTTGAGGAATCTCTCTCCTTAACAAACAGCCCCTCATATTTCTTTTATTGCATGTAAGACTATCAGTGTAGTTGGACAGTCAATTAGTGAGTCAGCTATTTGCTCCATACCTATAGACTTTCCTTCATCCATTTAGTTCCTAGTAAGAATAGTCTCATGCTCTCTACCAATTTGTGCACCATCACCCTTAGAACCAATGATGGTCAAATCAATTAATTACCCCTCAAGTTGCTTATATAGATGATGTTGGTTGGTTTTTTAGCTAAAAGTCGATCAGGGCTATATAACCTAAGCACAACAAGCTAAAATGGGTGCACCAGGGAGATTACTGATATAACAGTGGAAACAGCCACTATTTTACCTCATGGCCACTAATAGAACAAACAGAACAATGCAAGAACATGTAAAATTATGTAAAGCAAGAGCAAAATACTGAAATATAACACAATTGGTAGAATCTTGGGATTCTAGAACTAGGTTTTTGTTCAGCTCTATGTGAAATCTGGAAGTCTGCATCTTTAAGGATGGATATAGTACCTGCTTTCTACCGCAGAATATGCACAAGGCGGATTTGGCTGCCAAATGTGCCCTGATTGTGTTTCTGCCATTTTGTTTCTGGGCACAGAATCTATACTGCAGTCACTTTCTGATTCTAGGAATTTTCTGACATCTGCAAAGAGTGTTGTACAGTTGTGTCTTCACTTTCCAAAATTCACGGACATAATTGTTTAATTTATCTTTTTTTTCTTCTTGGCCTAATTCTCCACAAATGCTTGCAAGAAGAAAAAGTAAAGGTGAGCTAGGTTGGGCAACTGTCAAAGAGTTGCAGCTACATATCCTACACAATGGAATCAGACCCAATGTAATTCTAGTGTAGTGTGAACGGATATTTCAATTAAGACCTTTCATCTCTTCTTTCTAGGTGGAGATGCAACTACATGCACAATCTTTGTGGAGTGTGCCTAGACTTGAAATGATAGATAATTCCTCTTGACACTTCTTATTAAAACACCTCTGAGAGGCTTGTACGTATAGCCCTCCCAAATTCGAACAAAGGACCTATTGGTGTGCACACCAACCCAAGGAGGAAGAAAGAAGCTAACAAAACACATCCACACAAGCAAACGAAAAGGGAAGGGAGTCAAGGACCCACAAAAACCAGAAGGATAGATTCAGCAGATAGCAGAATACTCCCCAATGGCAAAAACAACAAAAAATAGAGAGGAGAGAGAAAGAGGAAGGAGGGGATCCCTAAATATATAAACATAGAAGAGATAAAATATAAGAAAGAGGGTAAGGCAGGACCATGCAAAGGAGGCAAGGCAAACACACGAGAAAAGCACCAAAAGTACCTAAACCGAACTGATGAACCACATACGCAAAATGACACTAGAAGTATTGCAATAACAAGCCTTTGTCTACAGTCAGGAGGTTGGGGGATGCACATGTTTCTATTTTGGAGACTTTGCTAGAGGACATCCTTGATACAAACATGACACGTACCACCCATGAGTTAGGGGCAATGCATCCAAAGAAATTAGAGTAGGTTTGTGATGATATTCAGATGGACTAGCTAGAGGCCCATATGGTCATTATGAGTAGGCAATTGACTCAAAGCATTTGTAGGAGCCTAATGATTAGGACGGAAGTGAGGAGTAAGGTCAAAGCTGTCAGGAGGTAAGAGAGTAGCAGGAGGATATAGAGGAGGATTGTGCCCACATTCACATTTTGTGGACCAACAAACCTCGGCCGTATGAGACATTTCATGGCATGATCGCACATATAGCATGTGCTCTATTAGAGACTGGCAATGAGGCCAAGGGATTGGATAGGCTTGGGTAGAAGAACATGTATGAGAGGTTGATGGCAAAGAATGGCATACTTTATTAGCTTACCACACAACACTAAGCGGACCAATTTTGCAACCTCTTTGGCTTTACAAACTGGGCAGCCAAGCTTGGCCCAAAGCATCAAAACCAATGGATTTCCCTACCTCTTCAACGAGCTGCAATGCATCCATCTATCCAGATAACCCTGGGCTATTTGTATTATTTGGGACACAGACTAAAAGGGTTTTTATTTGAGGACCAAAGGTGTGGAGAAGAGACACACATATGCTCAGGATGGCTGAACACAAACACGTGAGGAGCTAAGAAAGGCTCATGACCAGTTGAGAGCTGAGCAACATAGTTATCAAAAAGAGCATGAGACATTCTTGGCAGAGAGCCAACATTTAGAGGATGCGCTTCAGAAGCAAAGAGCCAAAAATGTCCAGGGATGTTGCCGTGTTAGTGCCAGGGACAATTGTAGGAGAGGCACCAGAGGAAGCTAGAACAACTTAAGGAACGAATAGAGGTGGAGCAATAGAGAACAGAGACTCATATAAGAGAGCTTTCCAAGAATTAACAGAGGGCTGTGGAATCGGCTGTAATATTCCTGAGAGGAACCTGCTGTTACAAAAAGAAACACAGAAACATAAAAATAGAAAATTTTGTGCCTCAATTTTGAAACGAGCTGCCAATTAGAAATTTGCAGTCCTGATATCTGACAAGAAAACTTACAAAAAATATATTCAGATATCATGAAACTTATAGCATATAGATCAAAAAATTTATGTCATGAACAGCAGCGGAAAAACACTAGAAATACATCATAAAGGAAAAAAACTAGAATCTAACTAATAAGAAAAACATTAAATATCTCAATCAATTCTCCTCACAAGAAGCTAAGTGGAAGACTTGACCTGACAAATAGAACCCCAAACTCAAGCTGACTGGCTGATATGCTGGCCATTTTGTTGAAAGAACAACCAAGACTTGTATTTCCAGAATATAGATGCTTCTGAAATGTTGAGGCCTCTGACTATAGGATCTAATATCTAAAATATTGTTACCTCCCTTATCCATAGCCAACAGATTATTTGTTGCTGACATGGCACCTATATTCAATTCTAATCCAACTACTTGATGCCCATACTTAATCCTAGAACAACTACCTCTTTACTGCTGAGAGCTTTAACCAGAACAATAAAGCTGGCAGCTTTATCCTAACCAGACCCGTAACTTATAAAATGCTTTCAACTGTTTTTGATCCCAACAAAAGTTGACTGCAATATTTGATTCCAACCTCCATAAACTCATTTAAAGATAACAGCTTTATCTGATGGGAGAGCTGGAAAACTTACAGCTTCTATAAAAAAAAAATGTTTTATTACAAAGGCATTGCATGTAAACGCAGCAGGTGCACAACAGGATTTAGACTCAAAGAGAAAGCAAAGTGAAGTGGTCAGATTGCAAGCAATAGCTCAAGTGATAGAAGACCCTGGTGGAAAACTCCCCATGGTCTACTTCAGGTTCAACAATTCACCATTCACAGCCCCAGCAGCCTGCTACTACTACGCCACTTCCCAACTCTCTTGAGGACAGTGCACCTTCCTCTCACCCTCCAATTTCTTCTTGAGTTTTTGCAAGGATGCCAGCAAGTTTTTTGGGCGAGGTTGGGGAGAATATGTAGATGCCCATTATATGCAATGTCCCCATTTTTTATTGAGATCCTTGTGGGACCCTTAGCCCATTCTTGTTTCCGATGGCCAAGGGTAGAAGAAGGTTTTGGGACATGGGGGACCACTTGTGAAGAATTACTAATGAAAAAGATACTTTATATTTCTAATTTTGAGTTATGTTTTGAGAAAAAGTATTTTATGTATATTTCACTTAAGTGGGAGAGTTTTGAGTCTTGACTTATAAGACTTAAATTGATTTTTAAGTTAACACTCTCTTTCTATTTAGAGCGCTACACTTGGAAGAGGGTATTTAAAGAGAAGGAAGATTCATTACAAGATTATATGCATATGATTATTGGCTTTGGTGATCAAATATGTCAAGTTTGGTTATTGGAGGTAGACATTTGAAGAATGTTACCCTTCAAGTTCTACTAAATGTTCTACAAACAATGTCTATCAACACCACTTATTGATTCGAAAATTGTGTTCAATTCCTTTGAAGATTATTTTGAAATTGCATCTAATATTTCAGCTTATGGTGATTAGGTTTGGGAGACTTGGACGAACTTGTTGGAGGGTTTGCAACTGAGACGAATTGCTTGGGAAAGAAGGTTGTTGATTTCCACTTGGGCGACTCGCTTGGTGGTGTGAGAAATCATCTTCGAAAGGTTTATTTATGATGGAAACCCTCTCCTAGGGTTATAAATAATTTTATTGGTGGAGCGAATTGTTTTGAGGTATGTTTGCATGTTTTGAGGGCTAATCTATGCCTAGAAAATATCCAATAATTATTTGCTTAATTTTGAGGGAAAAACTAGGGTTTTCAGAACTTCGAGGCATTATTTGGGGGTCTTTCTGTGGTTGAAAAATTCTGATTTTAATTTCAATTGAAGGAGCATATTTTTATCTTCAGTTCAAGCTATTATTTGCTCAGAAATTCCAAGTATTTTGCAAAATATTGAATTTACAAGTTTCAACTGTATTTTCGCCATATAAATTCAAAAATTGAATTTTTGTCAAATCTAATTGATAAAATAAATCAATTATATTTTTCCCTACGTTCCTACAAAGTTTCATAATGTTTGGAGGTGTTTTAGGGGCTGAAATCAGCATAAAACCCTCGACGCCTAGGGTTCGGACAATGTGTGTGAAAGGTGAAATTTGCAAATAAATTTTGAATGGTGGAGTTGCTGATTTATATTTCAAAATTCAATTTTTGTGTCATTTGGATTGGGATTTGAAGGATATTACTATTTTTAGCCTTTGTTCCAATTTGGGGACACTATAGTGGTATCAGAGTCATATCTTGGCTAAACTATGGGGTATAGATGGATTTGATAGAGGTATATGAAGAGTATGTGATGCTTCCACGCCATTCCAAAGAGATAGTAGATTTCTTGGATTATGCATTATGGAAATGGGATAGAGGCGATCATCAAATAAGTAGGAAACGCCACGTAGAATTAAATGAGGCCTTGAGAAAAAAATTTCTTCCCATTTTTTATGGATCTATGAATATTTCAGCTACTACAAGGGTTGATAAGGTAGACTCATACCTTTCATGCTATCCCATGGAGGGAAACAGGGCCATGGATTTTGCCATAGCGCATTTGGAGGAGGTTGCCTACAAGTGGTGGCACCAAAGGTTGGTAACCCAAGAATTCCACCTCAAAGATACCTATGACAAATTTAGTAGGTGGCTCATTGGGAGGTTTGATTGGGACGATCTTAAACTTTACTTTGAAGAGTTGGCACGCATGCATCAAAAAGAAGGGCAAATAAGAGACATCACAAAGGAAAAATCTATCACCTTGGAGTAGCCAAGCATGGAGTTTTGGGCGTCTCACAATTCAGAAAATTTGGGGCAGCCAAGTGAGAGTTTCCAACTTGATAGTGAGCAGTCAATAGAGCTACAAGTTGATGATTAAAAAAAAAAAAAAAACAATGAGCATGAACTAAAGGAAGTGCAAAGTAAGAATTTTTTATTGGTGGAAGATGTCTATTTATTTTCTAATAATTGTATGCATAACAATGAAGACAAAGTTTAAAAGCAAAAGCATGTAAAAAAAAATCAGAAGTTTGTGGGCAGTCATCATATGAGTATGTTGGACCTCAAAAATCTGAGTTTTTGGAGCAGCAAAGAAAGCTGAAAGTAATAGTTCAACATAGAGAAATGCTTGGTACTTTTGGGCAGCCAAGCACCTCAAATTTTGAAATTCAAAAAGAAGATTTTGAAGATACCAAGATATTCATGAATGATCCCATGAAGATGTATGTGGTGGATAGTACTATTGGTTTTTATTCTGATGATTTTTTATCCTTGTTGCATGATTCTAGAATTGAAGAAAGAGTTTTGAAAGAACAATTGTTAATCACAAGTGAAAAGGAAGTACAAGGTTGGTTGGCAAAAAGGGGCTTCATGATAGATCAATGCATAATGGAATAAGAGAATGCTTGAAAGGAAAGAACACTACAATGGGCTTGCATTCAATCAAAATAGATATGGAAGAAGGAAAATTAGATTTATGTATGAGTAAGCAAGTGATTGATCATCTTGGTAAGTGTTCATTATCTTCTCTTCATAATTGGTTCTTTCATTATCTTGGTGATGTACTTTGTACTACCATTAAGGTGGAGGTGAAGGGCACTCAATGGGAAAAAGAAGCTTTCAAAGCAAATTCAAGAAAAGAACATGACAAATATCCATCATGGATATGGGATCCAGGTGAGCTCTACAAGATTAGTAAGGCTGACATGTTTTGGATCAACATAAGGGAGGAGGTAAGCAAGAATAATCATGGTCCTTAGATCAAGGTAACTGCCGTTTTTAATATTTTCAGTTTGCATTACTCGAAGTTCTTTATCGCCATGGAGAGCATGGGCCCCAAGAAGGTGTGTTTCTCACACCTCAACACCATAGGATTGGTTCAAGTATATAGTAGTGGATTTCTCACTACAAGGAAGAATGGAGAGAAAAAAAAGCACACTACAACTATGACAAGAAAAAAATAGGATATGAAAAGGAGATACATATGCTCATGAGGCATGATAACATCATTCTAGAAGTGTTGCTAAACACTAAAGTTTTTTCTAACATGATTGTCTCATGTGTAGGGTCAATAAGGGAACCGGTTGCAATAGACGTAAAGGGTGAAAGACATTTTTTGATTTTTAAATGTGAGCAACCATTTGGGCATGTTCAAGGTATGTTGGAAGCATTTAACTTGTATTCTTTGCATACTCAAGAGGCTTCATATTGGCATGAAGAAGTTCATCACATTTGTTGGAGCCTAGAACAATCAGAAAATGGGGAGAGAAGTGTAGATGAAAATTCTGATTTTTATTATTCTCGAAAATCAGATTTAAGCATGCATATACAGCAGCCTTTGGAGAGGAGGAATATGAAATTTTTTGACATTTTCCAGCACAAAGAAGGATGGACAAATGCAAGTACGAATTCTGAGTTTGGTGTCCAAAAAAAATCAGAAATAGAGGGCCATCTACAGCTGTGTTTTGAGGTAAGAAATTCTGAATTTTGTGCATGTTACAGCGTGTGGACAGGGGAAAGATTGCATATATTAATTTTGGACCTTGTCATCAAGAAATTCGAAAATAAGTATGTACATACAGCAGCGTCATAAGGGTGAGAAGTATGATTTTTTTGATATAATATGGCCCCTAGCACGTTCTGAAAATGCTCATAGTTGAGAACTCCTCATACATGAAAAAAGATGGGAGAGCACAAGGTACAGCAATATCTCCTTGATGATTTTGAATGCTTGTTAGATTCACATTGTGCTCCATACATATTTGAAGATGTTGACAAATGGCAGCTAGTAGAAGAATACATGGCACACATAAAAAGGTTCATACAAGGAGAATTGCATCTATATGACACTCCTATCCCAGGTTTGATTCAAGAGAAGTTTGTTGTTTTTTTCTCCAAACTTGGATGAATTTTTGGGGCACTTGCAAGGCTGGAAGGTCTAATTACAGTCCTTTAATCACTAAGTTCAGATTTTAGTATGAAGAAAAGTGTGCATATATCAATTTCAGATTTAGCCAACATGAAAAATCACAAATATACATGCATGGACAGCTATATTTAATGAATGTTTGGGAGCTATTGAGAAGTTTTTGGAGTGTCCAATGCATGCATGGGATGATTGACAAGGAGCAGCCTTTTGGAAGGTACATGGGTTGCACAAAGATGCCCATATATGGTGAGTGGTATGTCTTTAAGGCCTATCATCATAGTATCTTGCTAAAAAAAATTTGCATAATTTGAAGGTTATAGCATGGCATTTAGGAGATCTTAGTCCACAGGGCAGCATGGCAATCTTATTCTCTCATATTTTTTGTTGCAACTTTAGGTCACATAACACCCCCTTTGAAGGTATGAAGGAAAAGAATTTGTTTATCTTCCTTTTAGTATTGAAAGGGATGATTGATTGGAAACATGTGGAGCCTTTGAAAGGCTATGATGGCACGTCTAGCACTTGGGGGCAGCCCCCAAAATACAGGTACAACAATATGAAGAAACCAATTGAGGGTTTTTTTCCGTGGAAAGAAATCTCAAGTGGACATTGCATCATAAAGTATGTTGGGATACCTCTCTGGATATTGCAATTACCTGAGGACAAGCAATTTTGGGCGGGGAGGATTGTAATGTCCCCATTTTTTATTGAGATCCTTGTGGGACCCTTAGCCCATTCTTGTTTCCAATGGCTAAGGGTAGAAGAAGGTTTTGGGACATGGGGGACCACTTGTGAAGAATTACTAATGAAAAAGGTACTTTATATTTTTGATTTTGAGTTATGTTTTGAGAAAAAATACTTTATGTATATTTCACTTCAGTGGGGGAGTTTTGGGTCTTGGTTTATAAGACTTAAGTTGATTTTTAAATTAACCCTATCTATTTTGGAGCGCTACATTTGGAGGAGGGTATTTAAAGAGGAGAATTCATTTCAAGATTATGTGCATATGATTATTGGTTTTGGTGCTCAAGTATGTCAAGCTTGGTTACTGGAGGTAGACGCTTGAAGAATGTTACCCTTCAAGTTCTATTGAATGTTCTACAAATGGTGCCTATCAACACCACCTACTGATTCGGAAATTGTGTTCAATTCTTTTGAAGATTATTTTGAAATTGCATCTAATATTTCAGCTTGTGGCAATTTGGTTTGGGAGACTTAGACGAACTTGTTGGGTTTAGAAGTGAGCCGAATTGCTTGGGAAGGTTGTTGACTTCCACTTGGGCGACTTGCTTGGTGGTGTGAGAAATCATCTTCAAAAGGTTTATTTATGATGGAAACCCTCTCCTAGTGTTGCAGTAATTTTATAAATAAATTCCTTGGAGTGAACTGTTATCAAACATGTTTGCATGTTTTTGGGGTTAATCTATGCCTAGAAAATATCCAGTAATTATTTGCTTAATTTTGAAGGGAAAACTAGGGTTTTCAGAACTTTGGGGCATCATCTAGGGGTCTTTTAATGGTTGGAAAATTATGATTTTAATTTCAATTGAAGAAGCATATTTTTATCTTCAGTTCGGGCTATTATTTGCTCAGAAATTCCAAGTATTTTGCAAGATATTGAATTTACAAGTTTCAGCTGTATTTTCGCCATGCAAATTTAGAAATTCATTTTTTGTCAAATCTGACAGAAAAAATAAATCAATTATATTTTTCCCTACGTTCCTACAAAGTTTTATAATTTTTAGAGGTATTTAGTGGTTGAAATCACCCTAAAACCCTAGTTGTTTAGGGTTTGGGTGATTTGTTTGTGAAGCGTGAAAATTTGCAAATAAATTCTGAATGGAGTTGTTGATTTATATTTCAAAATTTAGCTTATGTGTCATTTGAATTGGGGTTTGAAGGATATTACTATTTTTAGCTTTTGTTCCAATTTGGGGACACTACATTATGTTAGTACAATTATAATAGTACAATCTAACATTTTGTAGTTAGTTTGTATGTAAAAACCCTGAACGGGATCTTACGCCACAACAAGAAAATTAGCTAGTTGTTGCCCAAAAACTCAATAAAACCCAGCCAAAGAGATCGTTCCAAACCCTCACAAAATGGCTCCACAAGTGCTTAAATAATTAACCAAGTGAAAACTAAACTTGTGTACCTTGTTGTAGAATGTATTGGGAGTGTAGTATGCTGGAAATAGGTATAGAAATTCTGCTAAAAGAGACGCAGGTACAGCAGATTTAGATCTTGCAATCAGTGCTAAATCCTTCTTCAAAATGAGGTATAATGGTATAATGAGTTCCCTATTCTTTCACAAGTGGTATAATGAGTTCCCTATTCTTCTTTCGCCCTTAGTTATGGGAACCATCATGAACTAAGGGTCCTTCGGAGTCTTAGAGACAATTTGGGGCCATTACACTGTAATGATTGTGAATAAAGGTATTTTGTTTTTATTGTGCATCATGGGTAATGTACTTCACCGATTTTACAGTTTGGATAGGTTTATGGTTGATACCCATTGGTTGGTTGGCAATAGTTGGTGCAACCATCAAACCTCTCGGCCGACATGAGTACTAATACAAACATAGACACGGTTGGGGGCCTCTCATGTGCACATTATCCCTGATTATCCATCTGTCCCTCATTGATGTTTATTGCTTATTTTATGAATACAATTGCAGTGCCATATATTCTTTAATTTTATCTTGTTTATTTCAGCATTAATTTATTTCTCATACAACAACTGTTTGGCAATCATTGAATGTCATAGTTAGTCAACCTATATCCCTCACCCAATTCTGCTATGACTCCCATGCCTCCACCTTGCACATGAAAGCCAGCTACATCTCATTCCAACACTGCTTCTCTAGATGTATCTCATCCTACCCAGAGTTGTCATCAAAGCTACTGACTTAGACTAAAAGGGAAGGATAGATGTACGAGCTTGCTTTTGTAAATGAATAAACTTGTAATATAGTATGACAAGAGCATGATTGAGAGTTTAATGTACAAGAGTTGTTATGTTATGAACAGGAGTACCATTAATTATTTCATTATGGGCATCCCAATGGAATGGGTTGATCCACTCATACTCGTTCTTTTACTCTTATGTTTTATATAGATAGATTGGACTAATGGAATTCTATGGATCTCCAAGGGTTTCCATCATGGTAAGGATTGTACACTATGAGATATTAATGAAGACACTATTCCATAATTTGTGTTCACATAATTCTGTGTGATATTCTATGATTCTATACTAAAAAATGTATGGGGCATTCTGATAGAATAGTTGCATGTGTGTGAGATTATATTCCTGCAAAACTATTCTCCAAATTCTAATCTCCAAATGAAAAAGAATTGAAACTATTTTAATAAACTAATACTCATATTCGGGGCAATGTGATAAATGTGAACACTGAATTTCAAAAATGCATAATAGTGAAAGGAGACTTGCATCACATCAAACAACCTAGAGCATTTATGTATATTATATTCTCCTCCTAACATGATTTACACAAAATCATGTTAAAAAGAGGATAATATTTGTCGTTGGGGCAAACCAGCATCATCATCTATGTACAGCAGGACTTTCCAAGATTTCATCAAACTAGACTTCCCCTCGTAAGAGAGAAATGTGTAGGGTAACGCGGGGGGCTGAAGGAATGAGTATGAAGGATATAATATTTTTACATGCTCCTCCAATCGATTTGTAATAAAATGATATATTTTCCTTTGCCTTTTTTTAATTGAAAAGCACTTCTATTAATTTAAAACAAAAACTATTAGTACAACGCTAGTCATACAAAAAAATGGGTCGAAAAATCACACCCCGAATAGTAGACCGAGATATAAAAAGCCTTGGGAGAAACCAAAGTCTGAAATAACTAGCCACAGGGAGCCGATAACCACAATTAAATTAACTCAAGTGCATCTCAACCAAAAAAAGATAATAGAACAACACAAACATCAAGGAACAAACTAAGCAGCAGTTGCAAACATGGCGGCCGGAGGAGGTGGAGGCGGAGGGTCATGAGGCTTCTCTTCCCAGCCATCTTGAGCCAAGGGATCTTCATCCACAGGGAGGGCATCCCAACCATCAGCTTGTTAGTTAGTGTCAGCATCATTCTGCAAATCCTGGCGGGAGGGAGAGATCGCTAGCTCCAGACATGGGAACTTGTCCTACTGAGGGCATCTCCACCCCCCACCACCACCACTATCCCTGCCTCTGTCAGATCCTCTCAGATGAGATGGCCAGCAAGAGTGAGAAGAGGAGCTCCTCCAACTTTGAGATCCCCAGCTATGAGAGCAGTGATGCCTCCCCCTGCACCCGCAACCCCCAGGAGGAGAGTGGCGAGGCAGGGGATCGGATGGCTCATGACAAACTGTACAAAGAGCATTCCCCCAATGGTCTAGAAGAACCTTTGATGATGAAGCTCTAGCCGGACCTTGTCCGTTTGACTCTGAATCTGGAGGGTAGTATTAGCAATCACAGCAACTTTGTTAGTTATAGAAAAACTTTTTTCCATAATATCATTATTAGAACATGCTTGATTTCTAGATTTCCAAATATGAAATAAAGTATCAGTATGGAAAATATGTCAGAATCCATTGTATCTTGCAGGTAAAAGGACAGAGTCCCCTAAGAGAGCCATTTTCCAAGTGAACATCTCAGGCCTGAAGGGTTTGAAAAGGGTATGAATCCATCTCCAGGCTAACTGAGCATGTCGGCAAATCCAGAAGAGGTGTTTGATGGTTTCTAGGTGTTGAAAAGGTGGGCAAGTGGGATTAAGAAACCCCATGTGCTTGAACCGATTTCCCATGGGCAAACCCTGGTAGAGAATACACCAAAGGAAGTGAGCCTTTTTGGGTTCAATAAAAGCCACCCAAACCCGATGAAGGGATTGGAGAGAACATCGGTGATTAAGAGCGTCAATGTCAATGCGCTAAGGGGCTAATAAATTGTATCCCAACCGAGGAGAATAACGGCGGAATGGCGTGGCCGTAGCCAAGACTAGTCCTTCCACCACAGCATGAGAGAGGAAACTCTGATCTTGTGTAAGTACTCATCAAGTATGTAACTCTTAATTTCAACAATGGATTCTGCATCTTCCTTTTTAAGTTGGAATTTGGCCTTTAGCATAGACCCAAAAAGCCAATCCCTAGAGACCTTACAAAACAAATCACCAATCGTGAGAATCCTCTTCTTAAAGAACCTTAAGCTTTTTATCCAGGCAATCATGGCAAAGGGGACATTGTGAAAGATCAACTAAGGAGACCACCATAATGACTAGGAGGTTAGAGAAAGACCGCTTCTAAACCCCTCCCCCACCCAAACAAGGTGAGGTTTGAGCTTTTCCCAGGCCTTCCAGATACTTTGCATGACAAATGTGCCCCCTACTTTGAAAACACTGGCGAAATAAGCATGTTGTGACAGCCTATGCCTTCCCACGCTTTTCTGTCGAGAGGGCATCCTTGAGAAATGAAGTTTCGCAGTAAAATTTTCCAAGGTTCATCACCTTCTAGGCTTTGGATGATCCATTTGGCCCCAAAAGTGGTGCCCTGAAGCTTTATGTCAATAAGCCCCAACCCACCAACTTCTTTAGGGTGGCAACAGATGGCCCAAGAGACTCGATGAAAGCCCTAGTGGCCTTTAGAGTTGGCCCATAAAAAAACTCTCAGCAGCTTCTCATAGGAGGCATTTGAAGGTGCCCAACAAGAAGAGTAGTAGACATGAGTAGCAATGATCACCTTGGAACAAATCTGGAATTTACCGGCCAAGGTCAAAGGCTTAATGATCCAGAAAGAGATTTTTTTCTCCACTCTTTGGACAACATAGGACCACAACTCTGTTGGAGAGGCTCTGAAAGCAAAAGGAATGCCTAAAAATTTAAACTGGACTACTAGAAGGATCCATTGCCACATATATCCCTCCAGCCAAGGAGATTCGGATGACAAGGATTGGCAATAGCACTGGGTCTTATGCCACTGGATAGACGACCCAAAGGCAAGGCAAAAAATATCTAAACATTCCATAGCATTCTTGATAGATCTTTCATCCTCCTGTAGGATGAGAAAGGAGTCATCGGCAAAGTGCCCGTTGATTAATTGGCGGTCAAAATTAGGCAGAGAGATCCCTTTGACCAGCCCCTTGGAAGCATAATTGGCCAAAAGATAGCTAAAACTTTTGGCAACCAACACATAAAGCGAAGGGGCCAGGGGGCAACCCTGTCTGATGGACCTGAGGAGTTCAAAAGGTTGAGACTACGAGCCGTTGATAGTGATGCGGTCCCCAGCATCCTGAAAGAGCATATTGACAGTATGAACAAACTTGGGGCCAAACCCCAGTGCTTGTAACATGCCAAAAATAAAAGGCCATTCAATATGGTCATATGCTTTCTCAAAGCCAGTCTTGATGAACAAGCCCTTCTGGTTGAAGATTCTAACCCATTCCATACCCTCCGAAACAGCAATAACATTGTTCAGAATATACCGATGTTGAATGAACCTACTTTGCTCACTTTGCACAATTAAGGGAAGCAAGTGCTTAATTCTAAGAGATGAAACCTTGGCTATGATTTTGTAGGACACATTCAACAAAGTGATGGGTCTCCAATTGGTAATTACCTCAGGATCCCCTACCTTGGGGATGAACTTGATGTTGCCCTGATTGATGAGGTGGCCTCAGGAATTGGCCAAGACCACTTCATAATAAACTCTATGGAGATCAGGGCTAGCCGTGTCCCACAAGGTTTGATAGAATTCACAGGGAAAGCCATCAATGCCTGGGGCTTTATCAAAGGCCATCTGCATAACAACTTCCTTCAGTTCATTGACACTAAGAGGTCTATCATAGGCAACTCTCTGAACTTTCGAGAGCTTACAAGGGACCACATCAAGGCATTGGGAGAGGGCAGCCTCATGAGCAGGTGATGAAGGTTGCGCCGCAAAGACACCATGGTAGTGCTGGACAAAGGCTTGGAGGATATTCGGAAGCCTAGTAAGCCTATCTAAAGCACTTCTAATCACTTCGATTTTGTCCACACCTTCTCTTGACCAAAGGAGAGCAAAAAATTCCTTGGTCACTTTGTCTCCTACCTTCAACCAATGCATCCTTGCTTGGAGTTGCGCTCCTCTGGCCTTATAAACCTTCGCAACTTGGAGCTTGTGCTTCCACATGGCAACCTGAGTTTGCAAATGAGAGTTTAAAGGTGCAACTTCTAACTCCTGTGAAACCCTAAGGTATTCACAATTTGTAACATTGTGAATGCGTTGCTTGAATATAGCCATTTGTTTGCCATTGATCTACAGGAAGGTGGCGGTGCGAAGTATAGTGCCAAACCACCACTCAATCCAACCAATGTCCTCTGTGGCCTTGGGGGCCAAATTCCAATCCTAGTTATATGCTCCACAGTCCTCTCATACTTGAGATGGGTAGTGTTGAGCTAGAAAAGGGAACTCATGGGTTTCACCTTAGAAGTCCAATGTATGTGAAAGCAGATGGGGTGGTGGTCAGGCAAGAAATAGTTTGGAATAACAGACACAAGTCATACATTGACGGGAGCAAAGAAGAAAAGGTCTTGCTTAGCCAGGAGGACACGATCAAGGCGTTTGAGGACCCAATCTTCACCCTGACAAAAATTGGACCAGGGGAACTGTGGGGAATTGGAATCACCCTGTCTGCAATGATTTGGATCAAAGAACCCAAGTTTATTTCGCAGGTAGAACCAAGCTTCCTATTCCCCTGCACACCATCTCATGGGAAGGTGACCTTTGTCTTCCACCGATTCAATCATGTTAAAGTCACCACACAAAATCCAATGCACATTGGGAGGGAATCAGCTAACCATCTCCAGAGTAGGGTGCTCTCCACAACATCATTAGATGCATAAAGATTGACAAGGCCAATGATGCAATTATCAAAGTCAAAAAGAGTTGAGGCCACCCAATGGGTAGGGTTGGAACCCCAAGAAATGATATTTTGAGACAAGTCAGGTGCCAGCAGGGTGACAACTCCCCCCCTTGGCCAGATGCGTGACATGTGACTTGACAAATGGCCCCAGGCTAGATAGTGCAAGCTACAGAATGAAGCAAAAAGCTAGAAATTCCGACTTCTTGCATGCAAAGAATTTTCATGTAAGCAAAATGATGACAATTGTTCCTGACCGTATACTTACGAATCGGATCAGTAAGTCCTCGAACATTCCAAGAATAAACTATCATTGGGAAACATCTAAATTCATATCATTTCCCTCGGAGAGGTCTGAGAGGGTTGTGAAACAATTGAAAGACGACACTAGAAGGGAAAACTCTCCCAGCTTGAAGGGCTGCCTTTTATGTGGCACATAATCCTCATTTGCAACGGGAGAGGGACTACGTGAGTAGCGCATTATAGCCTTGCGGTTGAGTGTTACAAGCCCCAGATTTGAATCTGAATCATTCACCCCGAAAGGGATCATGACAAAGGAGCCATAGGGACAGGGAATGGCGAAGACATAAACTAAGCTACCGCCTATGACGACTGGAGATGGGAGGCGGGGGTTTAACTTGAGGCGGTGTCGACGCTTTGTCGGAAGGGGCTAAGGAACTTGGACCTACTAAGGGACGGGATACAGCTAGCTGAGGTTTGCTATTGCTATGGGCAGCGGTATTCTTCCTCTTCGAAACCGTGGTCTACCCATTAGAGGATGGGGGTTTTGTCTCAGACCCACTTTTGTCCTGAACAACCACAAGGGTGGGGACCATTAGGGAACATTCCCTAATCATGTGGTCCGAAGCTTGGCACCTAAAACAAGGGTTTGGAAGGTTAATGTAGAGGTCAATTTCAACACAAACCCTTCTCTGGGGCCGGGCTGCATAAAACTTTGGCTGCTCATGGCAGATAAAGCAGCCTAGAGGCTTGATAAATTGATCGACAAAATTCCACAGAGGCAGAGGTAAACCTAGAAACTCTACCCAAACTGGGATTTTAAGCTTCGCTTGTTCAAAGACTTGAAAATCTCTAGTCAAATGGGAAAAAACAACCAGGGTGTTGTGAATGAACCAAGGGCCATGGTTAACATTGGCTCTATAGTGTTCAAGGTTTGTGAAATGAAACAGGAAGAAACCCTTGGTGAGGTTTTGGACTCCTTCCAGTTTCACCCCATGGCCTTGCCAATGCTTGTGAACCCATTGCTTCAAAAGGCTCTTTGGAGGAACTCGACCCACAAAATAAGCAACAAAGTAAAATTTTCAAAATAATTACATGCTTTATTAAACTCTAAAAGGTCCAAAACTACATCTGGAAGAGGAGTATCAGAGTCGGAATCAATACCTTGTAAACTTTCGGGACAAACTTTTGAGCTTGTTTTGACGCCATGGCTACTCTAGCTCCCATCGATGGTACCTGCATCAAACGATGCACGAAGGTTGGTGGTGGTCATTTAATATAGGGGAAGGTGACTAACCGCCCAAGGGGCAGATGGGTAGCCTGACTCAGTGCTATAAATGTGTTGTCAATAACTCCCACCTAGATCAGACAGATTGGCGGTGTGATGAAAGGCAGGGGAAACCCTAAAAGCCCGCAAACCATAAGTGCTTCGTACTCTCCTCTCACCTTTGTCGGCTCTCTCCTAGATCTGAAAAATCAAATTTGAATTCCTACCACCAACCAAATTTAATAAAGTAATATCATCCCCATATAGTAATATTTGCATTCCTAATCTTCCAGTAACAATGAAGAGATCTCAACAGAATGTTCAAGATATCATTCTCCATTTAAAAAACCACCAATATTCTGAGCCTACTCCTCTTCCATAGGATTACCAGTCATATTCGACAAAGTCCTCTAGCTCAGTAAGCTACCAGCATAAAAGCAAATAAAGGGAGTCTGAATCCTCGCTATTCTTTGGATTCCTACCAATATCCTAAAAAGAACTCCCATTTGTGCCCTTCGTCGTGCTTCTATAACTTTTCACTCCATTTTCCAGTTTTCTGAGTCTCCTGCTTTACCTTCTTGAGGGCCTTCTCTGGAAGTCTGGAGTTGACCTCTTTTGAATTCCTAACAGATCAGACCCCAAAGCCTTGCCAGGATAGGTAGTCTCCTAGGCATTAGTGTTTAGGAAAATAGCATTCTATAGCCTATGGTCTGAGGCCATTTTATTTGTATTGATTTTAAAACAGGGTGTATTTTGATCATAGTTGCCATGTTTGGTCGAACAAGGCTCAAGTTCAATTTGAACCGAACAAATAACCCTGACCGAATATGTTCAGTCATGTTCGATCGTTCAATTTTGACTTTTTTTATTAAAAAAAACATTTAAAATATTAATTCTTAAACAAAACTCAGCATCAAGTTGTCAACGCAAACCCTAAACGCAAGCAAACGGTGCAGTGAAATTGACGAGAAGAAAAAATCACAACAAACGCAGTTTCAAGTTTGCATAGACTTGTTTGCAGTCACACGGAAGGGTCAACACAGTTTGCAAACTTTGCATAGCCCTGCTCGTAGTTGGACGGAGAATTGTTTGCAGTTGGACGGAGACTTGTTTGCAAATGGACAGAGACTTGTTCACAGTTGCATAGAGAGTTAGCCCTATTTGTAGTCGGCACACCGCACAAGTATGTCGTCGCAGTGTTTGGCATTTATTGTTGTTCTTCCCTGTTGGCATTCAAGTTTGGCAGTGTGCTTAGTCGGCGAGTGTTTGAAACGGAGGGAGTGAAACCAGTCGAAGGATAAATATTAAAGATTGAAGCAGAGGGAGAAAGAATCATTTTACATCCACAACTTCATTAACCTAAGATTGTCATCTACTCATCATCTACCATCGCCATCTGTCATCACCAAAATGCATCAATATTTTCAATCTTTGTCTCCTAGCGTTTCGGTTTTACATGTTTAAAATTGTAAATCATTAATAATTTAAAATTTTAATTAGATTTGTAAGTTTAGGTTTTGTCTTCTAGCTTTTAGATTTGTAAGTTTAAATTTAGAAGCAACTTAGGAGGTAATTTAATATTTTAAAATATGATAATTTTTTTTTTAAGTTTTTTATTTTAGTATATAAATATTAAAATTATTAAAATGTTGACATTTACAAGTGAATATTTAATTAAATTTCACTGTTCAGGTTAGAGGGTTTATGTATAAGTGGTATTTTCTTTATAAATATATATGATATATTTATTTTTTATATTTTTTTAAATTTAAAAAAAATAACTGAACCGAACTTACCGAACCAACCTTTTCGCAAAATTCTGAACTTCTGGACTTTTTCCCCCTTCCGAACAACCCGAACATTCCGAACATGGTAACTATGATTTTGATACCGATAGTTGAACTGTCCATTGATCTCTGTCTGACTTCATGTTATGCTCTGCAATTGGAATAGACATTAATGAAATCATTTCAGTTTTCTTTGCTGCTTTTGTAATCTGAGAATGCTCGTCAGAATGAACTCTGTTTTTCCAAAAAAATCATGCAGCATGGTATCCGTCTAATTTTAAGGTTTACACACCTAGATTCTAATTATTTTTTTCATTGCTTTTACTGTAATTTGTATAAGTTGAGTCTTGCCACCTGCATCCAGTTACATACATTCATGTCTCATTTTTTCTTATGTCCATTATTTTAAATCTGCCATAGTGGAGCCCTCTTATCCAACTGGAGTAAAGCACCAGTTAATTATGGTGAATAATGTCAATGTTAGTGTCTTATTCATGCAAGTATGGCCTTGCAGCATTGTCAAAAGGATCTCTTTCAATCTCTTGAAAGTCTGGATTATGAAGAATTGGCTGTGGTAACTGAATATTCATATTTTTGTCAGCTGTGTGCTGTGTGTGTGCATGTGCACACAAATGCATATCTCAAATCTGTTTAGGCTAAGTTTTATTTCCTCATTTCAAGTGTTAGGTTTTCTAAGTCTCATACAAGGTGCCACCCTCGGGCCAGATTATAGTTAATTGTCCAATCAGCCTAAAGGGAAACTGATATGTCTGCAACTTGTTCAATGAAAACGATAACAAGGCTTGATTAGAGAAATTTTAGAAAAGACATAGTTCCATGTTACTATATTGGACTAAATGCTCCCAATAGACAGAGTATTGTTGGCTGCGTTACCATTGAGAAAATATTTCTTAGTTTGAAGCCAATCATTCAACCCTTATTGACATTAGAGAATAACAGCCAGATTATAATACATCTTATAAACATTTCCAATGCCAAATTCATCATTGTCAGTCATCTTTGCACTACTACTTCCATCTTTTCTGGTTTGAATCTTACAGGGACAAAACACAAGACAATGCTAAGTATGGACAAATAAAAAAATATAAGGGATTAATGCAAATGATAAGTGCATATTGATGTACGCTGTGGCATATTTCTGAATTACAATTGAACAAGCCTTATCCGAAGCAGCTGCCACAGCTTCGGCTACCATTGCCTCCCTGCAATCCAAGACAGAGGTCAAGATCACTTTAAATAATTATTGGCAAAATACCACCACGTGATAGGGCAGACATGCCCACCTTGAAACTTTTGCATTATCTGCCATAACAACTGAAAGTTTGGTTGAATGCTTCCACTCAACACTGACCCTAAAAACACATGAACAATTTTACATCCATCAGAAATCTATGAATAGAATATAATCCTAGAATAGGACTGAAATCATGTATGATTAAATAAAATTTTAATCCATTTGACAAACAAACCTTGCTACAGCTATAGCAACAGCTTTATCAATCTCCTTCTGGCGTGCTTTATAGAGGTCTTCGACTTTCTCCTGGGCTTTCTTTAATCCCTTCTCAGCAAGTGTGATTCTCTCATGGTCATATTCAGCAGCTTCCTCGCAGATTACCTTCTCAGCTATCTCTTGCCTATCTAAATCCAAAGTAGTATAAACCTGCACACATACATTACAAATTACTGAAACAATTCAACATTTTTTGAAGGCAGGGACAACAAAGATTCTTGTAGAAATACAAATTATTATAAGCATCTAGAATTTTACTGAAAGTTATAACTTTTGAATAAGACATTAAAGTACTATATTTAATTGCCATTTTATAGTAATAAATGCCTTCAAAAAATGAAACTCCTCGACTCTCCTTATAAAAAAACAAAAGAAAAACAACTCTGACAAAAAAAGGTGCATGATCTTGAACAAGTTTTGCAAAAATGACATACGGAGCTTGCAAAGTGCCTATGGGAGAATTTACAAATTATTGATGGAAATCAAAGAATTGACCCAACTGATATTCTATGAAAACATATTTGAAAATAAAGAACACATGTTATTCCAGTTTAATCACTCTATTGTGTAGGCCATGCTTAACGCTTGCATTCATATCTCTTATAATTTATGATCAACAACTGCCAGATTGTCACAAAGCTATGAGTTGTAGCTTAATAGAAACACGTAAAGATCTGATAACTCAAGAAAAACATTTTCATGAAGATTGATGCGATAGTCCAAGACCTATATTATAAGCCACGTGAATTTTCTACTAACTACATAATAATACATCAATTCATACAAAGACAAACCAAGGAAAGCTTTTCGGATGACTAAAGATCACTCCCAAAATTCCAAATGGCGGCACTGAATACAGTGGATACAAAGATGACAAGAGAAGAATTACATAAAACAAAAGAAATGCATGTTTAGTAAAGATCCGTTAATCTTTCCTCCCCGATGTTCTCTCCTTCAAATCTTTTTAGGAGTTTTGAGGGGCTGATATAGATGTCAGGATAGTTAAATTTACTAACTAGTCTCAGAAAGTAAACAGAAGGTATTTTTTTGAAAAGCTTTTGTATATTAAAAAAAAATCATACAAGATGATCTGATATCACTTGACAAGTTTAGCAGATGTCCAGACATACCCTATATGCCCAAGGGCAGCAAAGAGACATCTTTGTCTCCTCCATTAAAAAGGATGCCTTTGGGAAATTCCCAGCACTTCCACTTGATAACATCCCCCAAGAAACTTAGAAGAAGCCTTCTCCACCCCTACGTGCATACCAATGTAACACATGACTCAATTGTTTAGAGGATCCAAGCTTCAAATTTAACAATTTAAGAATCGTAAAAAAGTAGGCAAATTGCTTCCATTCTTAGCCATAGCATAAATCATAAAAGAAAGGCCTACAATCCACTAACTGCTACCTACGTAGTCCTTAAAAAGGAGGACACCTTTGGGAAATTACCACTACTTCCACTGGATAACATCGCCCAAGAAACATAGGGGAAGCCGCCTCCACCCCTGGGCATGCATACCAATGTAACACAAGACTCAATTGTTTAGAGGATCCAAGCTTCAAATTTAACAATCTAAGAATCACAAAAAGGGTAGGTAAATTGCTTCCAATCTTAACCATAGCAGAACTCATAAATGAAAGGCCTAGAATCCACTAACTGCTCTCCATAGTACCACACATCGTAAACCCCCCTAAGCCCCTGCATAGTCCCTAAAATACAAATGCATGTCAAGATCCCCACGCTCTCTCTAAAGGAACTATTGGCCATTTTTTGGCCTACATACAAAAATTTTGCCTAAATGTGAAAAGGTGAGCATTCAAGCAAGACTTCGGGTTTTACACAGCAGAAGACTTCGGGTTTTTGGAAGAAGTCTTCGGCTTTTACAAGAGACAACTTATTTCACTTTATGAGTAATCAGCAGTTGAAGCCCCTCAGCAGAAGTAATCCGGGTTAGAAAACCCGGATTACACTTGATAGTGTAAATCGGGTTTTGAGAAGTGCTTTGCTTATGAAAGTTTTATCAGTAGAAGTAATTCAGGTTTAGAAACCCGAATTACTCAGGATAGTGCATTTCGGGTTTCTCAGGGTGAATGACTTATCTGTTTTTATAAGTAACAAGCAATGAAGAATCCGAAGTAGGTGCCCGTGAAAAGTCCGAAGTTGTAGACATTGAAGAACAAGCAAATAGACTCAAACAAAAAGCTCGAAGGAATTCCTTCGGAAAAGTTCAAAAGACAAGTCAAAATATTCAAAGGACAATTCCATAAAATTCGAAAGGCAAAAAAGGACAAATCAAAAAACCCAAAGGGCAATGTACCCCTTCGAAAGGAACGTTTCCCAAAAACCCAAGGGCCCTTCAAAAAACCCGGGTGCCTTTTTCTTAAGGGTTATTCGACAGGAAGGGGATGTTTGAAAAGTCCAAGTGGCTATTTAAAAACTCTAAGGGTAAGTACCCTTTGAGAAGGCTCATTTCAGGATCGGCAAGAACATTTGCAAAAAACCCGAAGGGCACCTGCCCTTCGAGAAGGTCCATCTAGCAAGTTTAAAGGCTTTTTAAAAAAGCCCGAAGGGCACCTGCCCTTCGGGAAAGGACTAAGACAAGAAGCCCGAAGGGCTATATTTGGAAAGCAAGGAGACAAATCCCGCGGACTTTTTGTCCGCGAGAATTTAAAAAACAAAAAACCCAAAGAAATATAAACAAAGGAAAGAAAATAAAGAAGGAAGGAATCCTTCAGAAAAGTCAATCAACAGAAAAGTCCGCAGGGAGTCAAAAGAGAAGTCAACAAGAAAAATACGAAGGAAATGAAGAAATTAAAGGGACTGACATTCTTTCTGAAGGAAATAAAACCAAAGAACAAATCCGCAGACATAAAGCTAGTAAACAAGAACTCCTTCGGAAAGGGAAAGGACATAAGTGCCAAGGGAAGATCTTAAGACAATTCCCATGGACATTTTCCGCAAGTAAATGGAAAGAACAAAAGCCCGAAATAAATAATTGACAAAGACCCAAGATGAATGAACAAAAAAATACACAAGCAAATAACCAAGGAAAAATACACACAGGAAAATCATGGATATTTGTCCAAACAGGTATGAACAGAAAAGCTGAGGACCAAGTCAAGCCTGGAAGAATAAACTCGTGGATTTCATGCAAGGGAAAACAAAGGGAAGATTCGTGGAAAAGACAAATACAGACGGTGAACATGCCTAAATAGTCCGAGAATACAAGAGCATGCAAACAACCATGAACAGGTATAGACACATCCAAATTTGACCATTATAGCATGTCACCTTCAGTTCTTAAACAGAGGCCCGCTTCGCATGAGGACTTGAGTAGTGGAATGTTGGAAAGCTTAAACAAAAGAAATTCTATGCACGCACTCTCATTTTTCTCAAAGCTTGAAATGTTCCGACAGTTCAAACATAATTTTTAATTTGGCATTTGTGTTGATTTCATGCAAAGGGGAGACTTTCAAACATTCCAGCAATTTGAGTGGATTTGACTACTCTTGTTTTGGAGTTGACTGGTTTTCAAGTCAAGACATCTATTCGTAGATTTCATGCATCCAAAGATTGTCTTCTTATATTTTCAACGCCATGGGGTTTTCCATGCAAAGTGAAAGACAAGAGAAGACAAAATTATAAAAGCTCGGTTATCTTGGTATAACAAAGTTTGACTCGGGCTAATCTAAGTTGATTTTCTTCTTCCATTTTTTCTATATAAGTTGGCTTTTTAGCCTTGTAATTTATCCCCTCTTTTGGCAAGAAAACTTCTGCCAAAAATTGTGTTGTAACATTTTTCATAATCAATAAGATGACTGTTTTCAATTTCCAGCAGCTGGTATAGTGTACTTTTGTCTTTGATTTATCTAAGTGATAGAATTTTCTTCTTTGTCAAGTCTTGATTCGTACCTAGTTACTAGCTGGTCATTTATGCAGGTCACGTTCTGTGTTTAAAACGTCTTTTATTGAGTTTATAGTGGATATTAATGGCTGTTTAGTGCCTTCCATCATGCCTATTTTTTTATTTCCCTCAAGCTTAGATCATTAGATAAAACTTTCTCGTGAAATACTTGTGTATTGATCAATTGGAGTTGAAGTTCACCCTTTTCCTTGTCTGAATCTGTGTTCTTAGAAGCTCAATTTGAGTGGATCAAGCAAATTAGGTGTATCACCATTTTAGCTAGGATTTCCTTTCAAGTTCTTCCTTCCCTTTTCCCCAAAGAATTTGTAGCATAGAAGTTGAGATCCTCATAGATACATCTTACAGGAACCAACTTTCTCTGGAGGTTCTTCTCGTCATTGAGGCACCCACCCTCGTGAGAAGATCCCATTGTTTCAACTGGAGCAAGGATTAGCCATTTCAGCACGTCTTCGATCAGGGTGCAACTCCAAGTTGACAACAGGTACTTCTCTTGATGAATGGTAACTAGCTAGCCACTTATTGTTACAGATTGTCCACAAGACCCAACTTATTATCGAGGACCAACCTTAAACTCAGCATAAGTAATACCTTGAATTCCTACACAATAATGCAACAATCCCATGCCAATAATCTCAAAGGTTTGGTTGAGGTTGCCTTTTCATATTTGATGAGTTTTGAATTGTTAATTGTAGCAATAAAAGCAATATCATAGACCACCGTGATAACCATATCTTTTTTTTTTTATCTTTACATACAAATTTGTATCAGATTAACTGTGCTTGAAACCTGAAGATCGTAAGTATTAATCAATATTTATATTCCAGGTTCATGGAGCTTGTTTCAAATCAATCTTTGTATTGCCAGGGTTACAAAGCTTGTTTCAAGCCATAAAGCATTTTGACTCATTTGCAAACAAAACTTTCTTTGCCTTCTACTAGTAGTGCATCTGGTTGCTCCATATGTACTTCTTCTAAATCAACATTTGAAAAAAATGTTTTTCATATCCATCAAATAAACTCACCAAACATATTGCACTGCAATTGATAACATTGTTTTAATTCTGATCATTTTGGCAGTGGGTGCAAACATTTCTTTGTAATCAATACCTTCCACCCAAGTAAAACATTAGTGATAAGCCTCGCTTTATGCTTGTTAGCAGGCCAGTCTGAGTTTTTTTTCTTCTTTCCTTGAGGAAGCTCAAGTAAGTCCTTAGTGTGATTTCTCATTAAATACATCAAATTATACTTGCATAGTATACCTCCAAATCTTTTCTGCATTAACTTCAGAAAAAAGAGTTTGATCATGATAGGATGTAATAATATTCATTAAGGCAAGATTTACAAATACCTTCTTGTTGGCAACTTTCGTAACTACCTTGTTTTATTGGTTCTCAGAGTTTTGATTGGCATAAAACATTGGATTGCCTCGAATGACATTATCCACAAGCTTTGCTCAATATTGCTTTCCTGCAAGCCAAGTTTCTCATGCTCAAACCTTTTCTTCAAACTCTAGCAGACCTTGTACCATGTTTGCATCAGATTGAGATAGTATTAGTCATAATAGCCATATCTCTCATGCCATATCCGATTTTTTTATTTTTTGCGGGAATGGAAAGCACATTCTTTTGCTGTCATGCCTTCAAACGTATAAAGACCAATTGTTCTGATGCCTTGTGAACCAACTTTGTGGTTGCAGCCTTTCATGTGGCATTGATTTTTGTCAAAGATAAAAGTGTAGTTTTCATCTCTAATCTGACTGATGGACAAGCAGTTGTGTGTTATATCTTTTACATCAAGCACATTTTTATCTTCCAAACTTTGTTGCCAACCAACTTCAAAGGGATCGCACATTTCCCTTCTACTTTGTTTGTTATGGCATTGCCAAGTGCTGCAGTATCGACATTGTTGTTCTTTAAGTGGGAAAACCATTCTCCTGTTGGCATGCTTTTGGCACACCTTGTTGTTTCATCTTTTTCAACAAAATTATGGCCATTTGACCTCTACCTCATCCTTTATTTGAATTAGAATTTGCCAGTCTCTATGTTTCTTATAACATTCTTCTTCAGTATGATTTCTATTCCCACAAAATTCACATATGTTAATGTCGATCATTCAAAGTTGAACTGAAGGAGTATGTATTAAAAGAGGATTCACCTTTTATTCTTCCTCTTCCAATGTTAGAAGAGAATGTACCTTGTGTTGTTCCTCTTCCAATATTACAATGCCTCAGCCCTCTTCCCATAGCAGAAGACCATGCAACTTCCCCTATGTTTTGCCCGCTAAAATTCTGTTCAGAGTTTCACCCATAATGATAAATAAATATGGACTCAACAGCTCAACCTGTCTCAGACTACAAGTGGGAATGAGTTGGTTGACTACTACAAGACTCATAAAGATGGTGAAGGTAGGCATAGTGATAGAGCTATCAATCCAAGAAATCGCTTCTTCACAAAACCCAAAGGCTGCCAATGTCTGGCATATAGTCTACCACAAGACTCATAGAGACGGTGAAGGTAGGTATAGTGATAGAGCTATCAATCCAAGAAATCGCTTCTTCACTAAACCCAAAGGCTGCCAATGTCTGGGATACTAGGCTATAATTGCATCTGTCAAAATCTTTTGACATATCCAACTTTAGGAAGATGCCAAGCCTTTTCTGAAGTTTTAGGGAGGGAAAATTTTCTTCGACAATTATTATGTTGTCTATGATTTGCCTCCATAGGACAAAAGTTGATTGAGTTGTTGAAATGATTTTAGGCAATAAAGGTTTGATTCCCCTAGCAATCGGCTTGGACAGAATTTTATAAACCACATAAATGTAGAAGCATCCAGGCTATTAAGCAATCTTGCATCACCCAAAATAGATTCTCAGTGTTTGTGCACTTCTGGGCTCAATTGGCAACATGAAGACAACCTACATGGATCATCAACACTTAAGAAAACTCCTAGACAAAGGAAAAAGCAATCTCGGTCATTGAGACAGAGAAGTCTATGCCTCATGAGGAACCACTGATTAACACAGGTTTGTGTTACCCTGTTGTTTTGAAACCGACACAACGGTTTCGCCCAGAGCAGTTGCATAATCCTAGTAGTGGCCCACAATTCTTCAAATACCCATTTTGGGTGTTTTCAAGAGCAATGGGGATTTCAAGAATCACTGTACGGGGCACAAAATTGGAGGGATGGCTTTGGAGCAAGCAAGCTAGAGTTAGAAGAAACTTACTAAGAGAGTGTTTGCTTGGGTAGGAGTCCCAGAGGAACAAAGAGCAGTATGAAGTCCAAAAAGGGTCCATGTTTGTCATTCTTCTCTTGTGTTGTACTCAAACAAAGAGTGGGCGAGTGTGGTGTGTGTGTAATCTTTGTACTTCCTTATGAAAATCAATAAAAGTGTGTTTTGGTTTCCAATTTCATATTTTGTTCGTGTATAGGGTAAAGGCTGGAAGGACAAGGTTGTACTTCATTGGACCCCCTATCCTTGATTGCATCAATTGGTATCAGAGCTGGTAACAACTCTGGGACAAGTGAGAGTTGAGTGCTCTCCATCTTGTGAAGGTAGGTAGAGAGCAAAGGGGTTAAAGAGTAGTATGGAGAAGTGTGTAGCCTATGTAGGTTTGCAAATAAGATATTGCAGCAGTAGGTTCAAGTTGAGAGAATCCAAATGCCTCAATGAATAGTGCGAAGAGCTGGAGGAGTGGCTTCCGATATGGCAAGAAGATTAGATGAGATTGTGGAGATGTTGAGGGTCATTGGTGGAGGAGCATCCAGGTCCACAAGCAATCTTGCATCAACAACAACACTTAGTTTAGAAATAAGCAATTTTGTGCAACCCTTTTGGTGCGCACCACTTGAAGAGTCAAGTGAACAAGGACTTATGTTTTGCACAACTTGCAAAGTCTTGCACAAGTTTGTTTGGAGAAGTTGTGTGTTTTGGACAAAGAATTATGTAGTCTGCACAGTTGTGCTAAAAGTGAAGTCTTGCAAGGTTGTATGATTTGTGCAGCGGCTTTGTTCCGCAAAGCTCTATGAACTCTACAATGGCTTGGGAAGTTTGAAGACTCGTGAGCAGTTTTATAATTGGGAAGATCTTTCACAACCCTAGCACATTGTCTTCTATATACAGATTTCGTATGCAATTGTTGTGACCTAAGCTTGTGAGTTATGAGATTCATGCATCAACTATTGTGCACAAAGTCCTTGAAAACTTCTACATACATGCATTGATCTTGCGCAGCTATAAGCAGATCCTACTACGCGACCAATGAATACCTATTCTCGCTTCGTGTGCGAGGGGAGTGGGAAGATGGTCATTCTGTGAAATGCCTCAAGCAGTCAAGGACACATGTCCACCTAATCTTAAGTTAGGTTTCAGTGCCAAGTGTCAATGCAAGATGAAGAGATAACTACTCTAACAATTTGTGGGGGGTAACCAAGTGGAAGTTGAAGAGCCACAAAAGGAAATGATGGTTATCTGAGTGATGGAAGGGGAATCATTCCAACTTCCATAGCGGCTTCTTGTTTGCATGCCTATATGAGGTGTGAGCGTCATTGTGTAAAGGGTTGGCCGAAGGTTAGCTGGAGGTTAGCCACTTGGGAAAGAATTGGCTATTGTTAGTTGGTGTGTTGGCTAGTTGGTTAGAGCTGCAAAATATAGAATAACTTTGCAAAGACTACGAGATAACAAGATTTGCAAGGACCAAAGCAAAACCAGAGAAGACCAAGCCTGGTTCAAAGCAAAGATTTGTGGCAAGCCATAAGTCTGAGAGAGATAGAGAGAGATAAGGTAATTGTGCATGTCTTAGGAAATTGCTACAATTTTGCAAGTAGATTGTAAGTCTATAATCAAACTATAGGTGTCTGATATGTGCAAATTGTAACATTTCCTCTTGAACTCAATAAATATCATATTTGTTACATTTTGTTCCCCATGCAAACTGCAAGTTAGTCTATTGTTTTGTGTCAAATTCATAGGCTGCATGGTCTAAGGTCACCCTTCATTGGGCCACCTAATCTTGACTGCATCAATTGGTATCAAAGCAAGGATGTTCCTTCCAGAGTGAGCACATGAGACTCTTGTTGAGTCAAGTCGCAATTGAATCTTGCAAAGTGAAATCTATTTTCCACATTTACAAGCGTAGGTAGAAAGCAGTGAAAAAATCTTCCAAAATGGATAGTGTTGGGTAGAAGGTGTAATATTATGTATATAATCCTCGGAGTAATGTTTTTTGTCTTCTTGAAGAATTTGAACAATCATCTTGAAGATGAACTGAACAATCACATTGTTTGTTATTTATATGTACTTTTGCATCTCATTTGATGAATGAATCCAATTTTTGCTTGCACCAATTTCATTTTCAATTTAGAAGTTCAATCCTGGCCTGCCATTGGTATCAAAGCACAAGCTATTTTCCATTTTTGTCATCCTCCAATTTTCTCCTCTACTACAAATCGTAATCCTCAGGCCATATAGTTGAATAGCTTTATTTTTTATATTATGCGAGTCGTACAGTGGTGCTACAACATTAGCCTTTGCCAAAAACACTTCCATAAATTGATATGTGGGTGAGAGAAGACTGATTCGATACATTGGTAATCATACCTACACACCTTTTTCATATACACCAATGCGAATGGTGTTCTGCCTAGTGCATTTTTGTGAAGACATCTATTTGCATGTGATTGATACACAGACTTGTGCACCATTTTCATTGGCTTGGCATTGATGTTGGAGCAAGAGGCGCATGGAGAGATGGCAAAAAAAAAAACATTAAGAAAACATGACCCTAGGCAGACAGATGTAGAACCAAGTTCGAATCCCTGGAACCACAAGGAGGCCAGCATTCAACAACTGTGCAAAAGCTATGTTTTTTTTAAAATCTTGGAAATTTATCTTTTTTTTAAAATTTATTTGAAAAAACTTATATATTCATTTTAAAGGTAATTGACTTAAAATATTTCAAAATGAATCATTTTGGTGAAAGCTTTACAAATCTAAAAATCGTAGTGTTTAAAATATGTGGTGCCTCTGGTTCAAGTTTACGAGTAAGGTTGTCGCATTTGAACTACTGCATTCAACACCTAACAACATTGTAATAACAACGTCTAAGGCTTTGACCCTAGAAATCACTGGGGAGAAATAAGGACAATTTTTTCATTTTTTATTTCCCTCCATGACCCATTCGTCTCTATTGTTAGACATACATCTTGATAGTAAGAAATTTTAAATATATAAGGAAGTTACACCCGTGTACAAGGATTTCTTTATAAGCAAGTGTCATTGATAGAAAGAATCATTTTCACATGTAGCCTAAGTGCCACATACCACTTTGCTCTCACGTGCTTTAACATATTTTTCAAGTATTGTCGAGTATATCGAAAGGACAAGTTTCTTCCACATACCGACACGTATCTAAGAAAGGCAAACATATCAAGAAGTTTGGTATATCAGTTTAGTGGTATATAGAAAGGGAAACCTATTGGAGTGATAAGGAAGCAATCCATCTCCCTTTGATAGCAAAGCATTCTGTCAAAACAATAGTTAGCACAACAATAGCCAAAAAGGACAATTAAAATGGTCAAGACAAGTTGAGAATATTCTCATCTTCAATGGTTTGTGGTTCAATATTTGTGATGGAGACACAATCAGTTTAACTAATAGCAAAAATGGAATCACAAACCTAGAAGCATAAAAATTCAAAGGCATTGGCCTTGATAAAGGATTGTAATATCCATAATCAGAGTATTATACAAGAATTTGGTTTCCTTGGAATTCCGTTTAAGATAAATATAGATTTTCTAATTAAAATAATAATTTAGATAACAAAATGAAATTACATTCAGAATTTTCAGATCTAAAATAATATAATGTGAAGACTCAAGGGGTTTCGTCCTTGAGTTATTGTGATGACAAGGGTTTTCGTCATTGAAATCGGGTTACACAATTAAGGGATTTCATCCTTAAAAGTAATGTAAAGTTGTTGCTTGTACATGGTTATATATTTTAATACATGATTGAATGATCCCCTTCCTACAAATTGTTGGTTATTAATACCATCCAAATGTCCTTTCCCAAGGGGTGTGTCTTCCCAAGGGTTGGCGTCCCTTGATACTTTCTAAGGACAACTTGACTTGTCTTCCCAAAGGGTGGCATTCCAATTTGGAACAACTCAAAGGCCGACAAAGTCACAATTCATTCTCCAATAATATAATTAATTTGCATTAATAAATAAAAATAATTAACATTACTTTTGGAGCAAATAATCTAATAAATAATTAATTAAATTGTTGTATTTTCAAGGGCAATAAAAATCACTTTTTGAGCAATTAATTAATTGAAAATACAGTCCAATTATTTACTTAAATTACCTTAATTTTTGGAGTGGTAAAAACCATTTTTCAGAGAACTTAAATAATAAATCATGATAGTTCCATTATTCTAGTAATCAATTAAAATTGTCTTAAGCTAACAAATGATTAAAATCACTATCCGGGCAACACTAATTAATTATTAAAATAAATTTCTCCAATTACCATCCCTTAGCCTACGGGGAATTAAGTTAAAGGTCTTCAACATGTTTTCCTTTATTTTGAAAAAGGGGACATTACAGTCCTCCCTCCCCAAAATTATTTGTCCTCAAGCAATTCCAAACTCAGTTGCTGTGTATCATCCCACTTAGCCAAATTTTGTATGCTTGAATTCTAATCTATCTTTGGCATGGAACAAATCCAATCAACCCTTACCAAAGTGGCACTGTTGTCTTCAATTCACAACCCACGTAAGTTGATCTCTTCAGTATAAAGAAGGGTTGTACCTTCCAAAATCGAGTACAAATGAGGCTCTATGTAGATTGGGAATGAAACCCAACTGAAATCAAAAGTCTCACCTCTCACACCTACACATGGAACAAACATGTAAGAGAAAAAAGCAGTGTTTAACAACACTTTTGTGATCACACCTTAATCATGCTTCATAGACATGACAACTAGCTTTCTTCCATTGCTTGCAATCATTTCATAAATTCCATTCAAATGGTGGAATTCCCAATCATTGTGTTGTAGCAGTCCCATTGGGCTATTCTCATGCTATGAAGGTTTTGGAATACCAAACCCTTGAGTTCTCATTTTTTCTCTCATGACTTGGCAAGGTGTCCCACTCAATATATGACCAGATCAGATTGTTGGTGGGCCAAAAACAAGTCACAACAACCATACAACACTTGAAAATTTATAGAGAAATTTTTCGTCATATACAAGGGTGCAACACACCATGGAAAGCACTAAATAAGTCAAAGGATTTGTATAATTCCCGTTTAGAATTGAAATTCATACAATTGAAATTGAAATTGTTCCACCTTGAGTTGAAAAAAAGCAATGTAATGAGTTTGGCTTCAGAAATCCACGCAATAAAGCATGATGTTGAAGTTGGTGAAAAAAATCGATGTATATATGACTGCCTCCATAAAAACTCTTCTTCTCACATATTTAGCCTATTTAAAGTTTTTGCAAATAAGCAATCAATTAAATAAACTCATTTTTTATCAACTGGTTGAAAGATGGTTGAAAGAGAAAAGACCTTTGCAAGAAAGACGAAAAGCATAGGGGAAAGCATTTGATATGCTCATGAAAAGGCTAAGTCTTCCAAAAAGGCTTCCCCTTTCAAGAATGAAGGAAATGATAAAGGCAAAGGAATAAATAGAGGACATCGAGGTAGAACTAGCAAAAAAAATGGTCAACATCATGAAGAGAAAAATGATAGATAAAACTTGTTTTGCAAACGATTTGATAGAAAAGGGAGTCATGAGGCCCATGAATGCAAAACATTATGGGACAAGATTGAGGCCTATCAAAAACAAAAAGAAGAAAACTCAAAACTAGACTCGGCTCAGTTTACAATTGAATGTGTGTTTTCCATTTTAGACAAAGTCAATAATCCCTAAGTGAATTCAACTTGGGATGATACTTGGGTCCTAGATATTGTTGCCAAGCAACACATGACTTTCTAAAGGGACTTCTTTAAGGAATTTCATGAAGAAATATATGGTCCGATGTATTTGGCAAATAGAACAACCCTGCAACTTGAAAGAAAATGTACAATTCAACTTAAGTCACCAAGGCTTCCAGATTTCACTCTCCACGATGTCCTCTACCTTCATCAACTAAAAGGAACCCTGTCATCGATGCTCATTCAACAAGGCCACTCCATTTTGTTGGATCATGGAGGAGTTAACATCAAAATAAAATGTGACAATGCAGTTGTCTCGACTAAGTTTGAGGAAGGAAAGTTGTTGAAACTCAGAGGTGGGCCTTCAATTTGAAGAAATTTTGCTCATCTCGTTGAAGGAGAAATGTCAACAAGTACTTTGTGGCATAGAAGATTTGGGCATACCAACTATGATAGCATTTGAACAATGCAAAAAAATGTTGTAGGTTTGCCCAATCTACCCAAATAATATAAAAAAAATGTGAAAGCCTAAATCTTGGCTAAACAAGGAAAACCATTTCAAAAATCAGACTGGCAAGCTGAAATGAAATTGCAATTAATTCTCTTTGATTTGTGAACTTTGCCAATTCTTTGTGTTGGTGGTCATAAATACTTCATGTTGTTCATCGATCAATATAGCAGAATGACCTGGATCTATATTTTAAATAAAAAATCAGAAGCTTTCGAAACTTTTCAAAAGTTCTGCACAATGGTTGAAAATGAAGCACAATCCCATATTGGGACACTAAGGATAGATAATGGTAGTCTATTCACAATTTCAAGAAAAATGGGATCAAGTGTCATCTCACAATTCCTCACACTCCTCAACAAAATGCAGTTGAGAGAATGAACAAAACTGAAATGAATATTGTTCCGGCAATGTTGTATTTCAAAGGAGTAAATCTGCATTTATGGGCAAAAGCAACTCAAACAGCAGTCAATCTCTGCAACATATCACCAACTCTTCAAATGAAGACTTCATATGAAGTTTTGTGTGGTCACTTTCCTTCAGTGCGACATCTTGGATTTTTCGAATCCACATGCTACGCGTTTAGTCCCAAGGAGAAAAGAAACAAGTTGGACAATACGAGTCAAAAATGCATCCTTTGGGATATTCAAAATTCTCAAAGGCCTACAAACTATTTGATGAAGAAAACAATAAGCTTCTCATTGCAAGAGATGTTCCCTATGAAACCACAAAGGACACATCTATCATTTATCGAAAATTAGGTCAACTTGAGAAATTTGCAAAAATTGATGTTTTCAAGGAGAATGAAATGGAGATTCCAAATAGTGGTGAGGGGGGAACATGTAATTGGGAATCAATTGAATTTGTATTGTATCCTGTAGTTGAAAAAGAAACTCCTTGTGGGGAATAAATTCAAACTTTATCAGAAGATGGAGGAGCTTAAGATCAAGAAAATGAGGCACCAATTGTTCTGCAATAAACACAGAAAAAGATGTCAAAATGGGCCACACAAACATTGAAAAATGTCTTAGAGAAGTCTGGGGTAGCTAGCACAGACGTGGAATTAAGATCTTTTAGTTGTTGGAATGCTTGGATGACTAAGTCTAACCATGAAAATGAATCCTTCTTCAATAATTTTGTTAAGGGTGTTGCTTTGCGAGCAGAGTTGCGAAGAAATCTTGTGTAGTAGCCTATACAAAGTAGATGGAGCATTAGTGAGACCAAATGGCATAACTAAGAACTTGTAGTGACCCTCATGTGTCCTGAATGCAGTCTTATGTACATCCTCCTCTTTTACCCAAATTTTATGATACCCCAAACGCAAATCTAACTTAGTAAAGAAAACAACACCATTCAATTCAACAATGACAGGAAAGGAAACTTATCTTTCAAAGTGATCTTATTGAGTTCCCTGTGATCTAAACAAATTCTCCATGACTCATCCTTTTTTTTAACCATAACCATTGGAGTAGAATATGCACTTTTATTGGGATGAACAATCCCTAAGTCTAGCATTTCCTTCACCAATTTTCCAATTTCTGACTTTTGTTCATAGTGGTAGCGATACAGTCTAATGTTAGGAGGGATACTTCCTAGACTCAATTCAATTGCATGATCATGATCTCTAACTGGAGGTAGGCCCTTTGGCTCCTGATATACTTTTTGATATTGTTTAATAATCGCTTTAAGATTTGGCAGGTCCTGATTTTCTACATCATGTGCTTCCAAGAAATGTAGTTGTGCAACTATGCCATAAGATCCTTTCTTAAGCAAATTTCCATCCTATGAGAGCAAATAATTTGACTTGGTGGGGATTTCATCCCATTGTGTACTTTTTTCCATTCATATTGAAAAACCATGAATAAGGCTTGAAAATTTAAAGATACTATTCCCAGTTGTTTAAGCCATTGCACTCCAAAAACTACCCCTGCTCCCCCAATCGGTATGGCAAACATTTCTAAATTTAGCTGATAGTCCCCCATTGAGAGCTTGATATGATGACATTTACCCCCACAAGATAGTTGTTTCCCATCGACAATCATGACTTCAAAATTGGAGACTAGATACACAAAGCAATTGAGCTCATTAGCTAACTTTTTGTCAATGAAGTTAAGGGTACTCCTTGTATCGACTACAACTGTCATTTTCTTCTTAATATAACCCACCACTTTGAATGTTTGTGGTGTGTTTATTCCATTTAATGCATGTAGAGAGACAGTAGGGATTTCTTCCTCAAAATTTATATACTCTTGTTTTACTGTCGGTTCCTCTGTAGCTAATTCTTCTTCCTCCAAAACCTCATTCTCAATAATCATTAGTCTTTTCTCGCCACTAGCACGCTTATGTCCTCTAGACCATTTATTGTCACATTGCCAACATAGGCCTTTTCTCTTTTTTCTACCTCCTGTTGAGGAGAGAGCTTGGTAAATTTCCTTCGGTTATAAGAGTTGACCATATTTTTATCAACAATATTAGTCACATTTCTATCTCCTTGTCCCTGTAATGTCTCCATTTCCAAACCATTCATGCGCAGGTATTGAAAACCTTTAGTATAATTCCCCATAGACAAAAAGATTCCTTTTGGGGTTTTATTTTATTAATTAATTATAATTGTCCAAATAGTGATTTTAATCATTTGCTCATATAAGGCAATTATTAGTTGATTAATAGAATATTTTATAAAAGTGGTTTTTACCACTAAAGTATTTAATTGAAATAATTATTGAATTAGTACTTTAAAATTCCACTTGAGTTGGGGCCTTTTTAAGGGTCATGGGCATTTATGGCGTAAAGTGAAATTATAAGGACTTCTTTTCAATATTTTAAAATTAACTCTTCCCTCCAGTTTGGGCGCCACGCTTGGGGGAGAGATATAAGAGGAAGAAGGATTCATTTGAAGTTATGGTTTTTTTGGGAATGATATTTGGAAAAGAGGTCAAGTATTTCAAGATTAATTGTCTTCGGCATAGTTTCTTGGAGAATGTTACCCTCCAAGAGCTATGATGCTCTTTAACTGGTGTCTATTAACACCACCTTTCTATTGAAAATTGTGCTACACTTTTGAGGATTTATTTGAGGATTTTATCTAATGAAATTGCAGGTTTTGGTGGATTAGCGAATTGCTTTGGATGGTCTATTTGCGGGTTTGAAGGGATCTAGGGTTGTAACTAGGGTTTTCAAAACTTTGGGACTACTTTTGAGGGACTTCCCATGGAGGAAAAATTCTAATTCTAATTTTGTTTAATAACTGCTAATTTTATGATCATTTTGAGCTATCATTTGCATTGAAATTCTAAATATTCCAAAAAATATGAATTTTTAAGTTTCAGCTGTTTGAGGCAAATAATAAATTATTGAGGACAGTGATTTCATCTTGGAGGTTGGGCAAATGCCTTAGGGCGTGCTTGGACTTGCTTTAAGGTGAAAAATCAGGTTTGTGATCATCAATAATACTTCTAATATTTTATGGTATTTTTCCTATATTTCGTGATGCTGATATGAGGGTTTCAATTGTGGATTCTCGAAGAAAATAGTTCAGAAATAATTTACATTTTCTTCCAAGTGTAGCAATTCACCTTGCAGGGTCTACTTGACCCTAAAACATGGAAATTTGATCTCTATAATTTCTGCCTATTTTTATGACTACTTACAACGTGTTTTGGCGAATTATATAAGGGTTTGGAAATGCATAATCATCAGTAATTTCTGCTGCTAACTTTCTGAGTATAGCGATTTGAATGGAAGGGTTTTGGAGTGGATTTGGGCATCAAACAAAGGGTGTTTAAGGCCAAGTCCTTTGGCAATATTTTCAGTCTATTGATTGAAGTGTTTGTAAGGGTTTTAAAGCATTTGAAGCTGATATCAGAGGGTTGTCAGCCAATAAAAAAATCAGACTTGAAAGGAACAGCAAAAGGTATTTATTATTGTATTTAGTAGATCAAGTGGTTGCTGGTTTTATTTTAGAATTGCAAATTTATTTCAGTTTTGTTTAAGGGTTTGTTGGAAAACATCTATTTTGGTCTTCAGTCCATATTTGGTGACATTTCAAAGGGTAAATTACATGGGCAGCTGAGTTATTTATGCATGATACAAGGTCTGATTCAAATCAGCAATTGCATCACAAGCATGTCCAAGTCATCCTAGATAGACACAAGGGAGTGTTTGGTGACATACCGCATGGGCTGCCCCTAGATAGAGGGTTTGAGCATATAATTGAATTGGAGGAAGACAAAAGAGCAGTGATCACTACCCCCTATCGCCACCCACGGATCTACAAGGAGGAAATTGAGAAGGTTATCCAAGAATTACTTGAAATGGGGCATATAAGACCTAGTTATAGCCCCTTTGCTTCGTCGGAGGTGCTTGTGAAGAAAAAGGATGGGACCATCAGGTTGTGTATTGATTACAGATTGTTGAACAAAAATACCATCAAGAATAGGTATCCAATACCTAGGATTGATGAACTCATTGATGAGTTTCATAGAGCGGTTTACTTCTCCAAAATAGACTTGAAAACCGGTTATCACCAAATTCGTGTGAAGGAGGAAGATGTGCAAAAAACGTCTTTCCATTGTCACTATGGGCATTATGAGTTTTTGGTCATGCCCTTTGGACTCACTAATGCTCTTGCTACATTTCAATCTTGTATGAATCACATTTTCAAGCAATATTTAAGGAAGCTTGTGCTAGTGTTCTTTGATGACATATTGATTTATAGCAAAACTTGGGAGGAGCATTTGCGCCGTTTGGACATTGTGTTGGAAATGTTAGAACAATAAACCCTCTTTGCAAAAAAATTCAATGTGAGTTTGCTACTTCTGAAATTCTATATTTGGAACATGTTAATTAATGCACAAGGGGTCCAAGTGGACCAACAAAAGATTCAAGTCATACTTGATTGGCCACCTCCCACTACTATGACTCAATTGAGAGGGTTTCTTGGATTGTGTAGCTATTATCGGAGATTTGTGAAGGGCTTTTCTCAACTTGCTACCCCTATTACAAACTTGACAAGGAAAGGTGCCTTTGTGTGGTCCCAAACCACTTTGGAGACTTTGGAGACTTTTGTGAGACTCAAGGAGGTGATGAGTTCTTGTACCATGCTTGTTGTTCCATATTTTTAAAATCCTTTCACATTAGAATGTGATGCTTCAGAAAAGGGGATAGGCGCTGTCCTAATGCAAAAAAGACATCCATTGCTTTTGAGAGTAGAAAACTCAAGGAGAGAAGAAATTTTCAGTTTATGATAAGGAAATGTTGGCTATTATGCATGCTTTGGCCAAATTCTGTCAATATTTGATTTGTAAAAGATTCATAGTCAAAACGGATCACAATAGCCTCAAATACTTCCTCACACAATCTGATTTGAATGATAGGCAACAAAAATGGGTGAGCAAATTACAATCCTATGATTTCAACATAAATATGTGAAAGGTAAAAATAATGTGGTTGATGCCTTGTCAAGAAGGCCCTATTTGGGCTCTTTGAGCGAATTAACAGCAAATTGGAGGGCTATAATTATAGCCTGATATACAAGGGACAAGCGGGCTACAGAGATTTTGGAAGGCAAGGTGATAGACAAAAAAATATAAGGTACATGAGGAGCTGATTTTCTATGAGGGCAGAATTCTTTTGACCCCTCTATCGAAGTTAAAACATCAAATTATAAGGGCTGCTCATGACGATACTATGGCTGGTCATCAAGGATACTTCAAGACATACAAGAGAGTGAGAGAAAGATTTGCTTGGAAAGGCTTAAATAGAAATATTTTATCCCATGTTTGTGTGTGGTTTGTCAAAAGAATAAAGGGATGACTACATTTCCATGAGGATTCTTGTAACCCCTTCATATTCCCCACCAAAAATAGGAGAGCATATCCATGAATTTCATCACGATATTACCCATGTCACAACGTAAATGTGGAATTTTTGTAGTGGTGAATAAATTGACAAAATATGCTCATTTTTTTGCACTTCCAGCCAAGTACAATGCTCCTTATTAATCAAAAATCTTTTGCAAAGGGATATTCAAGTTGCATGGATTACCCAAAAATATCATAAGTGATAGGGACAGCCAGTTTATGCGTCATTTTTGGTAAGAGCTTTTTAAATTAACAGGGACATAATTGTTTCCAAGCACTAGTTACCACCCCCAAATGGATGGACAAACCGAAATTGTCAACAAATGGGTAGAAGGGTACTTAAGAAATTATGTTTCCGAGAATCAAACAGGTTGGAATAGGTTGTGCAAGATGGAATTCTGCTACAATACTTCCTACCACATGTCTAGTGGTATGTCACCCTTCAAGGCTTTGTATGGATATGAAGTTCTTTCATTTTTTGATCTTATTTTGGAGGATAGTAGTGTGCCCGAGGCTGTTAATTTGGTGCAACAGAGTTCTGAAATATTGGACCAACTCAAGAGGAATTTACAAGAAGCTCAAAATCAATAAAAGCTTTATGCGGATCAGGATAGGGTGGAGAGGCAATTTCAGACAGGGGACATGGCCTATTTGAGGTTGCAACCCTATAAGTAATCCTCCCTCAAACAAAGTGGAGCGAAAAAGTTGAAGCCACGTTTCTATGGGCCATACAAGATTCAAAGAAGAGTGGGTAATGTGGCATATGAGCTGTTATTACCGGAAGGAAGCAAGATCCATAATGTTTTCCATGTTGCCTGCCTAAAAAAGGCTCTTGGAAAACATATAATACCCTCCATTAACTTGTTATCTCTTGATGATGAGGGTAAATTGGTCTTGATTCCTGAAACTATCCTTAAGGTTCGTGAGAGGAGGCTCCAAAATTGCACCATCACAGAATACTTGGTACAATGGAAATATATGCCTATGGAAGATGCAACGTGGGAAAGAGTCGCCATCCTTCAACACATAAGTTTACAATTGTTTGTGGGAAAACAATTTTGAGAAGGGAGAACTGTAATGTGACCCTTTTCAAACTAGTCTTGAGAAGAGACGCTTAGCCTTTTCGTTCCCAAGGGCTAGGGAATTTAGAGACAAAAGGGGAACATTTGTGAGCTTCAAGAGCGTTTTATGGTAAAGCACTTTACTGTCTAATTTTGGGACCTTTTTGACGGTCATGGGCACTTAAGGCCTAAAGTGAATTTTATAAGGAAGTTTTATATAATACTTTTTTTTTAAAAAAGGTAAACTCTCCCTCCTAATTTTGGGCACTACACTTAGAGGTTGGGTATAAAAGGCAAGGAGAGGTTCATTTGGAAGGGTTATGCATTTTGAGTATTGAATTGTTGACCAAGTATATCAAGCTTGTTCACCACAACTTGAGGAGGAAAACCTTCAAATGTGTCAAGGGTTTGGGGACAAAAACCTCCATTCCTTCATTAAGCGCAGCTCTATTCAAGGAATGTAATTGTGTTTCAGATTTGCATGGTTGCATTCAATTGGACTTACAAAGGTGTTTTGGAACACCACCTTGTACAAAAGATTGGCAAGAACCTTTGGACGCTTCGTGATTGTATTTGTGCAAGTGAAAGAGGTGGGAGAATTGCTTGGAGAGTTGTGGCTGGTCTTGGAAGCCATCCCTAGGGTAGCGAATTCACTTGGAGGATTGGCGACCCCTCTCTAAAGGACTATTTGGCTTTGGAACCCTCTTCTAGGGTTTAAAGGTTTTAGCAATTTATTCCAGCTTAGTGAATTGTTTGCAAATTAATTTGCAAGGTTTGAGGGCCACTCCGTGCCTTAGAAATATTCAAAAAATTATTATATTATTTTTGCAACCTGGGCGAGTTGCATGGGAAGGTTTGGAAGGCTTGTGTAAGGGTAAACTCAAGGGTTTGATTTCTAGATTTAATTCTCTATTTTTTCCCAAGTGTGGCGGCTTCCTTGAAGAGGTTTTAAGGCTAATTTGAAAAGGAAAACGCATCTGTACCAACATTTAAAAATCAAGGTATTTGCAGAGATAATTTTCAGCCTCCTTGCCATTATTACCTTGCCAAAAAGGTACCTTATTTCATTTTCTTATTCAGCGATTTTTGGGGCTATTTTGAAGTGTGTTTTGTTTGAAGATTAGTCGATTTTTATAGCTAGGGTTTACTAGGTTTTAGATCAAATTTCAGTTTGTTAGCAGATTTATTTAAGGTTTTGTTAGAAAACCCCAACTTGGCCTAATTTTACCATTTGGGGACATTAAATAGGTGGTTGCTCCTTCTTCTTCATCCCCATCTTCATCTGAATTCACCTCAATGTAGTGCACGTAACCCTTCCCACAACAATGGTGACCCGATGTCCAAGGGTCTTTACAATCAAACCACAACTTCTTCCTTAATTTGTTTCTTGTCTCAAAATTCTCTCTAGGCAACTCTTTTTGCTGCTCCAAACCCTGCTGGTTTGGCCTACCAAACTGCCGCAAACCATGTTGATTGGGCCTATCAAATTGCCCCAAAGGCGTTGATCTTGGTGGTCCAAAAGCACTGCCCCTTGGCTGCCCCCATTTATTGTCTTTTGGTTGTCCATAAGGCTTGAAAGAGTTATTTTTTTGTAAATTAAATGGCAGAATTTTACCTTGTGGTGTCAAGGACTCAAGTTCAAGGGCCTTTTGAATGGCTCCTTGGAGAGTATAAGGGTCAAAAGCCTTGACCAAACCCCTAATAGAATCAGCCAAGACCTCCATGAAAAGAACCCCCAACCTTCTTTCTGAAACATCCATTACCATGACTAAAAGCCTCTGAAATTCAGTCACATACTCATCCACAATATCTTTTTGTTTTAATTCTGCCAACTTTCTAAATGTAGCTCTGGATCAGCCCTATCAAATCTTTCAATAATCCTCTTACTGAATTCTTCATAAGATGAAATGAGTTGGTACCCTTGAATGACCAAACCGTGATACCACCATTTATGGGCAGCCCCTTCCAAGTGCAAGGTAGCAAATTGAATGGCCTCTTTTTCTATCGTAGGCCTTAGAAAAAATATGTATCCACCTTTTGGATCCAAGCCCTCGTTGAACGTTTGGAGGAAGCATCAAAATTTGAGAATGAGAGCTTTCCCGATGCATGGTGGAGTCCTCCTTGGCTGCCCTTGTGCTTTTGTCCAACCCTATTGCCACCCATTTGGTCATGCTTCCATGAAGTGAAACCTGAAAAATCCATTTGATCCCTAAAGGGAGCTAGATTTTTCATGTATTTATCATAATCTCTCAGCAAATTGTCCCTCAATGTGAATTGTACTTCCCCATCCGGAATAACCACTTCTTGCAAAAAAGTAGATTGGTTAGGCCTACGAGAAGCTCCTCCAACCCTTTTAGAAGGTTGATCTATGAGGTTGTGACTTCCAGAAGCACTACCATCCCCATTTGATGGTTTGTCACCCCTCATCTCCTTCATAGTACAGACAAATTCCATCGTCATAGCAGTCATTTGTTCTTAGGCCTGTGTGTACCTGTCAAGCCTTTGTTCTCTGTTTTCTGCCTCATCTCTTTGCAGAACCAAGCGAGACATCTTTTGTTTGTGGAATTTCTCCCACTTTCTTCTTGCTCCTCAAGTTATATCTTACCTCTTTGTCACCCTCTTGCATGTATCGCTTTGAAACCCCACAGCTAGCCTAGATTTGGCTCTGATACCATTGTAATGTCCCCAAATAGGACAATTTTTTGACTATTGGAATTATTTGAAAACCCTAGCCATATAATTAGAATTCTAATTTTTGTAGCAGCAAACCCTAGCTATCAAAACACCTCCAAAAATAGCTCAAAAATATATCAAACTCTTGGCAACCATTAGTTGATCCAAACAAGCAATTGTGACCCTTAAAGAGAGGAATTAATCCTCCAAACCCTAGGCACCACAAATTGAAAAAATGAATGGAAAATTACCGCTGATCTACCATGCAACAAACTTCATAAAACCCTCAATAAATTGCACAAATATTATTGAAATGAAAAGCAGAATTTTAGAGATTTTTTTTGAATGTATTTGAAGTCAAAAATTTCCCAAAAAGTAAAACCAATCGCCCAAGCTGAAATATTATAGAAAAATTACATAATTAATCCAAGACAAATTTGACCCTCAAACAAGGTCCAAACCTCCTCCAAGGCAAGTCGCCACTATGCAGAAAATTAGAATAAATTTCATAATTGTCTTTAGGACATAAAACCACCCAAAAGCATGAGAATTTAACCACCAAGCAAGTCACCACTCCCAAAAGCAAGTTGCCAACTGAAAATAGCAGAAGTGGTGTTTAAAACACCATTGTATGAATTGATAACTCCAATGGCAACCTCTGAGTAAAGCTACCTCAATAAAGAATGAGGGTTTGTGTCCTCTAACTCTTTACTCGAAGGGTTTCATCTTCAAAACAATTGGCTTAGCATTTTCGTGCTAAAAGACGAAGATTGAATATTAAACATAGCATGAACCTCTCCAAATGATTCCTCTTTTGCTTTTATAGCCCTCTAAGTGTGGCACCCAAAAGAGGAAGAGAGAGCAACTCAAATAATTAAAAGAGCTTTTTCTTATGATCTTTTTTTAAATCACTTAAACCTCCATGACACTTAAAGATCTCCTCTTTAAGTGAAATAAGAAACATAAGGTAACTTCCAAAAAGGTACCTTTTACATATATTCAATCAAAAACACTTAATACTATTTCCTTTCTTACTTGTCCCTTAACCCTCGAGAATTAGTTAAGGTTAAGGGTCTTCAATGATGTCCCTATCAAAAGAGGGACATGACAAAAGAGAAACGTTTGGGGTTTCTAAGTGCAATTTGCAAAAAATACTTTATTGTTTTAATTTTCACTTAATTTGAGGTCTCTTGAGGGTCATGGGCGCCCAAGGGCTTAAGTGAGGGTTATAATAATTGCTCATTTTTATATTTGAATAAGGTCTTCCCTCCAAAATGGAACACACCCCTTGGAGGAATTGATATGAAGAGAGTGGCGGATCATTTGGAAGGGGCATGTATCTATGATTTTGATAATTGAATTCAATATGTCTAAATATGAAAATGCTTGGCTTTCTTCTTGAAGACGAAACCCTTCAAGGTGGATTGGAATTAAGGATGAAAACCCTTAAGACCAGCTAAGGCAGCTTCTTAAGGAAGTTGTAATGAGAGTCATTGATTGTCAAGGGTGTTTTAAACACCAATCTTCACTGCAGCAAGTTTAGCAAGTAGGTTTGAGGCATCCACGAAGGCAAAAAGGGCTTCCAAACATCGTCATCCTTTGGTAGGGCAGGAAGTTCCTAAGACGGTCAACAACCTCTCCCTAGGGTTGGGCGAGCAGGGTTTAGTGCCTAATTTGGCCATTTTTTGGGTCAAATAGCTGTTGGTAATTTTTGGTGATTTTTGTAAGGTGTTTCCAGCCATTGACGCTTTGAAAATTCTGCATTTATTTATAATATCCAGATTTGGACTGTAGATAATTTTATTATATTTTATTTAGTGTTTTTTAGTATTTATTACTCCATTTATTGCTATAAATTTGGTATTAATTCCAGCTATTAATTCAGTACCTTTTGGGTTAATTATTGGATCATAAAATCACATTTTTTCAAGGGTTAAGGAAAGCATTTAATTCTGTATTTTTTTCAGCTTGTGGCATCAAGGGTTTGAAGGAAAAATCACTCTTCTTTGCCCTAGTTTACTCATCGAAAATTGGTGAAGTTACTGTTACGGTTTCAATTGATTTATTGCAACCTTGTTGTGGCATTGTGGCGCTTAGGATTTGTTAGAAATTGCATATTCAAGTAGGGTTTGTTGGATAGCCCCTTTGTTTAGTTTTCAGCCTTAAAGGGGATATTTCAATAAACTATTCCAAAAAAATCCGAAAACTGCAGGGTGTAGAGTAATTTTATGAAAAATCATAAACTCACAATAACGCTCAATAATGATCACCAAAGCCCAATTTTTTTCCTATGGACTCCTTGATTGATTCTCCAACTTCACTAAAAAAGTTGTAGAAAATTTCACCGCAGTTTGAGATATCCAAAAAAAAATTATTTGTCAAAATCGATGCTCCGATCCCACTTGTTAAGATATTTTTTTATGATAATAGAAGAAACACTCAAATATACTCCACTTTGAGGGGGAAACCTCTAATAATAAGAATAAGGAAATGAATTCAATAATGAAACTTATGATAATTATGGAGAGCCATGTTCAAACATATATATACCCATAATTGGGAACAGTCACACCCATTTATTCCAATTATGTCGGCCTAACTAAATATTAAGAATTAATAAATGAAAGATAAAGGTTATGCTCTCCATTCCATAACCTTAGTATTCATATTGTTAAGGGTGTAGCACTACCTGCAATCCATCTCTCAATATTGCATCTCGTCCATATTTCTGAGCCAACTCGTATAGAACCTGTCAAACAAAATACTAATGGATATGTGACACCAATCATTTATTATACAATATTGACCAACCATCTAAATATGATTAGTATTCATGGCATTTCTAGGGCAAGCATATCCACCCAAGAACATGTACTACAGCAATTGAACTCAAAAGGCACACACCTCACTAACAAAGTAGGGGGCTCGCCATGGCCCAGATGCACCTTGTCCATTACAACCCATGAAAAGAGTCTCGTTGACAACTACTGTTGCTATCTCTGGGTGCAAGAACCCAGCTTCAACCATCCTTCGCAATGCTCTTCCCTGGGGTTTTTTGCCCCTGTTCCAATAGCATTTAGAAGAAATTAGTATAGGAGATCATAAAAAAACAGCCAAAAGAATACCATCACCACACAATTTAATAACAATAGGATGAGTATTTGCTCTAATCGGACTCGGAGCAACCAAAGACTAGACACCCATTTAATTTGAGATTAAGATTGAAGAAACGATGGCATATTTGAAAAATCAAGAGAACGATATATTCCTTTAGGAAACAATTTTAGAAAAGGAATGCACATATGTCCTGTAAAGTTGAAAAACCTGCTAGGGTCCCTGTATGGAGAAAGAAGCTCTGGTGCAGGAATGATGCCAGCTAACATGGCACATTCTCCCAATGTAAGAAGTGAAGGGTGCTTTCCAAAATAAAATGCCGAGGCTCTTTCTATTCCATACATACCATGACCCCAATATATCTACAAAATAAATACCAGTAACAATGCCCTCTGTCATCAGATACCCTTCAAATTTCAATCCTAAGTTTAAAAACCATTAAATCAAGTTTAGCCTACAATAAATTAAGCAAGAAAACTGAATAAATACATGGAAAGTCCATAACATAATCTTGAAGAATAGCAAAAAAGCTTAAGCAAACATAAAAGAGAAGTGTTAGCCAATCTTTTACCTGATACTCAATGCAATTATTACTTTTTGACTTATGATCATACTAAACTCGGGCAGTTTATTATGGAATGGATAATGCACTCAAACCATGCCTACATTTCGAAAGCATGAAGAAAACAATCATTGTTACTATTTCAAATAGAAGTTTTCTTACTGTGTTAAGGCATAAACCACTTCCAACCTTGCCTGAACCAGAACCTAAATTCAGCAAAACCTAAATCCAGCAAAGCGTGCCCATTGGAGTAAACACATGTATTCATATTTTAGGGCATATCATCTGCCATAATTATTCACCAATCTGTGTTTTAAATTTCTTCCTGCGATGTGGGTAGGCTACTTGTTAAAACTGTCCTTTGTGGTATCATAACACTATATCATGTGATTGATGCAAAAATTATAACCAAAACATCAAACGAAAAAAGAAAAAGGACCAACAAAATTTCTCAGTCATCACATTGTTCTTCATTCCTGGTCTATCAATTTTGATACATATGTATAAACAATAATCTTGCAGCATTATTTTGTCATGTCTTGATCATGCTTTTAAACTGCATCTTGTATTACCAAAAAACAAAAGATTTACATAAGCTAAGTGCCAGTTACATAGAAAATCTCGTCCTAGAAAGACTAACATCTTTGATTTGCCCCACGAGACATAATTTACCATTTTACAAAAACAAGAAATTTTGGATATTACATGCATAACCAAAACCTGATTCAAAATCCTTAAAACTCTCCTAAGCTGAGCAGGGAGCTGTCCTCACAAAAAGAGGCCTTGCATCTTTCCTTCCGAAGGAAAGTAATGGCAAATCACCATATATGCCACAGCATTTTGCAAATATCTCTAATCATCCCAGAATCCCCAAAAAGAGGATCTCATCAAGAAAGAGGAACAACAAAAAAATAGTTGAATTTGACCTACCCCATGCCAAAAATATCATGGCCAATGCACATTTCCAGAAAATGTGTCCAACTAATTCCTCCCTCTTGCATTGAAAGCATAAAGAATCTAATTTACTGCCTTGTCATGTTTTGATTTGACTACCAATTACTTGATTTCCAAATAGATAGCGCTTTTACCATCATTCTTCAGGATTACACATCCCCCATCGCATGTTCAGCCATCACACAATAGTTAGCTAAAGTGTCTCTCACTCAATGATATAACTCTTTAGCATCATTACCATAAAAATATTTCTTGTTACTCCACATCCACTCTCTGCAATAAGGACCGGATCCTTGAAGTTGCAACTTGAAAAACTTTCAAAAATCATTTTACAAAGCTCCTCAAAGGCAGGTATGTCCACACTCCTGATCTTTTGAGCATAATGTAAGTCTCATCATGTGTGTTGTTCTAACTCTCGATTTCAATCCCCCATAGTAGAACAGATCTTTTTTTGCCAATCTTTTCCAACAATAAAGGGTGATAACCATGTGCAGAGGAGAATGTACGTAAAAATCTCGATGATAAATACCAAGTATCGTGTGGCCCCTCATAATACCAATGAAGATGATCAATTACAAATTGTCAGATATCCCAAACTATCTTTATTGATGGTGGCCTTGACATCATAAAATCATTTGCACTACCAATTATATCACATGTTTGGAAAGAACCACGAATGCCCTCAATGTGATGGACAGTTAAAATTTTGTGGCAGATTAAAATTTTCTATAGAGCATCCCCATCCACTACTCTTGTTATCCATTGTCCAGCAAGGACAGCAACTTTATCTCTAATATATAGTATGCGTGTACCTTTTTTATCCCTTAGAAGACTGCAAAGGTCACAATCCACTAAAGGAATCCCTTTCACCCACCTACTTTACGCATGGAAAGCTTCTTAGGACCATCTGCAACCTTTTCTAGCATGTCTAAGAAGGTTAAAAGCAAGAAGAATAGATGTTCCCTGCTGCTGGAATTTCATCCATATTGGTGGTTTTCCCAACTACCAAGAGATCACAACTAAACCATACTTAGAGCTTTTTTTCTCAAAGTTGAGTTGTTAGGACATTGTCCATTGCCACTAATTAACAATAGAGAGCTCAGTACCAATAGGGATACCAAAGTATTAATGATTTCACATGGCTTTATAATTTTTCACTTTATGCTCAGCCAAATTGGAAGCTCATCTTGGCCATTAAGAAAGACCATCATTTTTTCCCACTTCCTACTGCCCTAGAAGCTTTAGCAAAAGTGTATAAGCAAAGCATGATCCTTTTGACTGATTTTTGGGTCATTTCTAATGATTTTTATAAGCTCATACCAAGGAAATTTTCATATTAACATCAACAAATATAAATACAAGTTTGATATCCTACATTCTAGGATATGCTTCTTATCTAATATCTCGACATCCCCTATTCTACGTAAACAATCATAAGATTGTCTAACATACTAACAACCCAACTTATATTAGATTTCATTAATTAAACCTATTTAAGTAAATTAATATGTAATAAACTAACCTAATTTCCTAACATTCCCCCCGCCTTTTAAATATAATTCATAGATGGGAGATAATCAATAATGTATGTGAATTAGAACACAATCGCAGTTCATCATACTTACAAGTACACTTGTAGTGGCCTCGCTACATCTACTCAATGGAAAACATCCTTAATGATCAATAATTTGTGAACGTAGACAAACACATCGATCAACACCAACAAAGAATGGCTTAGGACACACAATCTAGTCCATACTCGCATACATGTGTGAACAGGTACACACCCTATTGTTCACATCAACTACATTACTAATGGGATTGACTGCACCTCAAGTGGGATTGGCCACTGTAATGTCCCCTCTCTAAGCCTAGTCAACTTGGTGACAGTTAGCCTATCACTTGGGTTCCCGTAGACTAATGTGGGTTGGTTAGGGAACTCCACAATTTTTGGAGCCATTGTAGACCAACTTATTTGGCATTTCTCTTGGTGGCATTGAGCTCTGTTGGCAGTAAGGATCGCAATGAAACTTTCAAATGTTTTTTCGAACACGTAGTCCATGCTCCACATTTCTTGGAGCCAGTGTCTATTTTTGGTAAGTCATTGTTTCTGGCACCATCATCGTCCCTTGGCATCAATATCATCTCGGCATATTCAATTTTGAACTCTGAGGTCCCAACGATGCTTTTCGCAAGTCAGGGGAATAATTTTAAATAAACACTCAAGTAATAAGGTTTGATTAAACAAGGGGAGTTAAGTGTTATTTTTAAATTAAAAGTGACTTTACCCCTTTTGAGATGGGCGCCCATATTGAGGAGGAAATTATTTTTTTAAAAGACATTTTATTCCGCAAAAAGGGCATTGGGGTTAGAAGGCGGGAAAAAGAGGTTTTGAGAGCTCATTTGCATATACTGGATAATATTTTTGAAGGATTATGCTGCTGGATTTTTACCAAGAACTTCTTGAGGACGAAAACCCTCATGGAGAATATCATCCTCAGTGGTGAAAGATCCTCTCGGGTTAATTGTTGATAGATTCACACAGAGTTTATGCCAGAACTTCATTGTAATGCATTTCAGTTTTGGACAGAAGGCTTTATTGTAAAATTTTTGTGATTCTATGAATAAAAATTTTAGAGACTTATTGCAGAATTTGAGAAGACATTTCGGATTTCAGGGTTTATGCAGGATCTCAGATCTATTAACAGCCACATTTGAGGGCGTACCATTGTTGTTTGTGGGGCCATATACCGTCTACAGGGGAGTGTGAGCATTGGGAGCAAAGCGCCTCATTTTGGAGTGGTTTTTTCATGTCTATGGTGACGCCATGGCAAAGGAAACATTCATAAATCATTTCTAGGTTGGAGTTTGCAGTTTTGAGGGAGTTTAAACAACATTTCAAAGGTTTATATTGGTTGTAGCCAGTCATATCAGATTTGTAGCAGATTTCAGCTTTTGGGTATACTCAAAACCTATGATATTAGTGATTTATTCATATGGGTATTGTTGTAAATGCTTGGACTTTGCCTAGAACTGATTGCATGTGATTTAGTATTGTTGTACATGTTCATCATTAGTGTTGTAACTTGCATGCAGCTTGTGGGTACTTCTGTAATATTTAGTGATTTCCTCATCTGGGTATTTGTCAAATTTGTTCTATCACTCTATTCACTGTTTGGCATTAATAGAACGAATTAACAGCAGTTTAATCACATGGATTTGGTGTTTTAGTGTGTTTTCTAAATGATTAGTAACAGCTGATATAGTTTACTTTTAAAAACAAAATTGGGGGTCGGTCATTACAACCACACTTGAACAACTGCTCCTTTGGTTAGATTGGGCCTAACCAAATAGTTACAATACAACTATAGTGGGACTAAGTCCACATTACACTTTCTTAGTGGGTGCTGACCACTTCACTAAATGTCATGCAGTTGGAGTACAGTTTGCCATTTCTGCCACTGATAAATACTATCTTTGGCTTTGTAGTTATTTTGGCTCTATGTTTTACTACTATAGCACTGAACCAATCTCCGAGCTAGTAGCGAGCTCAAGACTGGAGACTATCCTCCAACCTCTAAACTTGGCTCAATTACCCAGATCAATCCAAATGGCCATGTGGACCATAGACTGTTACATGATGCACTTCTGATGGTTTCAATTTTGTGTTTGTTTCTTCCATAAACACCCCTCAAGCAAAAACACTTGTATGGATGTCGAGTACTACTGAATATGCATATATGTGCACAAAAGTCATTTTTGTTCAATTTTTACAAAAAAACAATTGTTTCTCGCAAATCGTTATTGTTTGGGAGAAAACATTTTTCCATGATATTTATAATATGGTTTTGCATTGTAGCAAATTTTTGTTTAAAACTTGTTAAGGATTAGCGTTTACATTGGTATTTACTATAGGGTAAATTACTATTTATTGGATAGTATGTACCTTATGGTAAGTTTGGTTATTATTAATGATATTGTTATATTGATAGTTATACAAATATATTGTTGTAACAATATATTTTATATATAGTTTGGAGGTTGTTTGTTGAGTGTTTATAGGGATCTCGGGATCCCCATATATAGTGTTTGCACTTCCTATATAAGCGCTATGTAATGTTGAATGAATTTAATAACGAAGGTTTATTATTATCGTAATACCTGTGTTCAACTTTATTATCTGTGTGTTCAATTTATACAGATCTGACCCAGACTCATTATCTGGTATCAGAGCAGCCAGACTCATTATCTGGTATCAAAGCAAGGGTGTTCAAATGGGAGCCTTTTTGTATTGAAAGACGCAATCAAACTTCGTTGGAATTCTTTGTACCAGTCATTGGAGTTTTCAAAAGCTTTGTATAACTTCGTATACAAAGCAAGATTGTCATCCAAGCACTCAGTTTTTTTGGATCTGTTGTATTCTTTATTACAGACCCATGTGAAGAACAATTGCGTTAAACTTGGATGAGTTTAGCGGTTTTTAGATAGTCAGAGGATGTTTATTACATGCATCAACGTCTACATCTATTTTGGAAAGCATTGATTCAAATCCAAGCGAAGTACCTTGATTGGAACCAAGGACTACGCTATACACCTATCAAGATTCTCCTGCTCACCATTGAAGACTCCATATGCAAATCACCAAGTCCATGGCTACATAAAATATTCCATCTATTCGTATCTACAGTATTTTGAAAGTTTTTCATACGCATCACCATCGGATCTAATTGCTCCAAGCGTAGATTGCCATATTTGCATACACATTTGGACTGAACTTTGTAGATCGGCTTCAATAGCTGGCAGCTCTACACAATTGTTGCATTTAATTCAGCACCCTTGTGCATTGTACCAACTATGCATATCCATTCTCCTCACAATTGCATCCACTGAAGCCTGCGTCCCATCAGAATATACACGGCGAGTCATATATGTTTCCAACATTAGGCAATGGCATCCCCTACTATCTGTTACCTGTCCGCAACCAGTTCACAGTCTGACGCTTTAGATCAATGTGCGTTGTGAATCACGAAGTTTCTGTGTACATTTTAGAATCATATTAAATTTGCCAATCCTCATGCAGCGTATGGTCTTCGTCTCTATCAATTAAAATCATTCCTAATGCAGTCAACCTCGTTGTAAGTCATTTGTTTTTTGGTCAAGTTTTTAAATTTGTTTCTTTACAAAGTTTAAGTGTTGAGGTTTATACAAATCTCATAATTTTTTATGTGTATTAATTGTGTAGCCTAGGTTTTTAAATAGGGGTTCAATTTATACAAAACTTGTACAAAGTCAAAGTCTTTGTTTGGTTTAAGTATTGTTAAAAGTATTTCTTCTATTAAGAGTCATGCTTATTTATATGTTTCATAAATACCATTATCAAGTTGAAATTGTTTAGTCAATAAAACTATAAAAGCGACTTGTCAAAAACCAAAAAAAGAAAATGAGTCAAGAGTTAAAAGTAAAAGTCAAGTCATTAAATTTATTTGGGTCCATTGTAAAAAATTGTAAAAGTAAAAAAAAATTTGCCTTGCGAACGTATTTTCGGGCAACCTCAACGTCCTATTTATTGTTTCACATTGAGGGGGGAAGTACACCCAATGAATAAACAATTGAGCTTCACAACTTCGTCAATTGAGTAAGCAGTTTCACATATTGGAGGTCAAAGGAAATAGAGGCTAGAGGTTTCAGAGCCTTTTGTCAGTCACCAATGATGGGGCCCAGATGATTTGGTGAGATCTTTTGTGTGGTGTTTTTTCATTTTTAGTGTGATGTGTTTTGCGCCAAATCAGCTAATGCCAAGGACAATATTTCAGTGGCAATGGAAATTGTCTATGTTTTTGTTTGAATGGCAACAAACATTAACAGAGGCTACATAAGATGACAACGAGGATTCATTCCTCATAATATTTCATTTTCTACTATTGTGTGTTTTCATTCCCCTGCTAGACTGGAGAACAGGAGTGTATATATCATGGAATGTCGCAACAGTCGTATAGGAGGGCAGCTAACTGCAGAAATTCTCTGACTGTAGAGATCCTCAAACTGTTGTACATTTTTATGAAGATGATCGGTCAGTGAAATGTCCGTTGCTTTCACCTGGAGTAAATGTGGGATGCGTTCTTCGCATAGTAGTGGTCATGTGCAGCAAGATTTAGACAGTAGCATGCAGACCTAAAAGTATGTGTTGGCATACGATTATGTTCGGGCCAGTTCTTGAAGATGTACATTCTCCCCATCTAAACACTAAGGGGGGGCAGATGTTAAAAATTAGCATTTACATTGGTGTTTACTGTAGGGTAAATAACTATTTACTGGATAGTATGTATCTTATGGTAAGTTTGGTTATTATTAGTGATATTGTTATATTGATGGTTATACGAATATATTGTTGTAACAATATATTTCGTATATAGTTTGGAAGTTGTCTGTTGAGTGTTTATAGGGATCTCAAGATCCCCATATATAGTGTTTGCACTTCCTATATAAGTGTTATGTAATGCTAAATGAATTTAATAACAAAGGTTTATTATTATCGTAATTCCTGTGTTCAACTTTATTGTGTTCAGTTTACACAAATCTGACCCAGACTCATTAAAACTGATTTCCAATTTAAAAATTATAATATTAATTATGCTTCTCCGAGTAAAGACAAATAATTTCGATTTGTCTATAGTTTTATACTTTTTAATTTTATTAAACTAACTAAAAAAACTAATTCCCAAAAAACACGTGCTTGCCCTAAAATTTAGTAAATATAAAAACTATATATTAAAAATAACAAACTTTATAATGTGGGACTGTCATATTTATGGCGCTTCTTCTTGGGCACTTGTAATGTCCCCCTTTTCAAGCTAATCGCTGGGATAAGACCTTTAGCTTGTGCATTCCCAAGAGCTAAGGTATTCTAAAGCAAAAAGGAGACATTGGTGAGTTTCAAAGTTATATTTTGTAAAATCACTTTATTATCTAATTTTGGGACCTTTTTTTAAAGGTCACTTTATGGTGCTATTATAAGAAAGTTTGAAATATATCTTTTTAATAAAAAGGAAAAGTAACTCTCCCTTTCTAATTTTGGGCGTCACAATTGGAGGAGGCATACAAAAGGTAAGAGAGGACTCTTTTGTGAAGGTTATGCAACTTTAATACTAGAAATCTTATGCAAATATGTCAAGCTTGAACAAGTGACTTAAAGACGAAAACATTCAAGTGCACCAAGAAAGTTGGAGATAAAAACCTTTATTCTTCTACCAAGGCAGCTCTATTCAAGGGCTATAATTGCACCATAATTGTGCATAAGTGTATGCAAGAGGTTCTATGAAATATCCCACCCCTGATAGCATATTTAACTTTTTGATTTTTCCCTGTCTTTGTTTGTGTTTGTATTGCTGATTGATTTGTTTGTGTTTTGGCAATGTTTTTGAATGCTTTTAAATAGAAATAAAGTGCAGAAAACTACAGAACTTTTAACAAATGTATAATCAGAAAATTCACTTTTTTCAATACCACAACTAGCTGAAAATTTTCAGAATTTTATTAAAATCAGAATATTGAAATTTTCTCAATTATAACAACCCAATTCATTAAATACCAACTAATATCTAAATCCAACATACCCAAAAAAAGTTTGCCACTTTGTCAAGGTGTTGTAATAGAAACCAGCAAACCGGAAGCTTGCAAACATGGACGCCTTCCTCTACAATTTGTCCAAAAGCCACATTTTCACTCAAAATGCTTTCAAACCCTAGCGCCTAAGGTTTCTGTTCTCCACATAAAGAATACTTCTGATTTGCAATATTATTCAAACCCTTGCTTTTCAAATATTCAATAAATTATCAAACTCCTCATAAATTCTTTAAACCCTAGCTTTGAAGCTTCCCTATAAATCTTTGAAGTACAAGCACAATCCCTGCAACGGAATTGTCTGCAAGTTGTTTTTCCTAAGGGGCTACGTCCTCAAAAAGCTTGAGATTTTCAGACTCTCCAATCTTCAGCAAAACCCTTAGCCAAATTCTTCTTCTTCAACAATGAATGAAATGAATTCCAAAATGTCATTTTATATTTCACCTCAAATTCACTTTAAATTCTATTTCATTCAATTTACTTTTAATTTCTTTTAATTTGGTGCACAACTTAATAATATAAAGTATACTTTAAAAATCACTTATATTTCCCAATTCAATATAATAAATTAATAAAGCATCATTCAATAGATTACTTTATTAATTTTCATTTAACCCTCATATCACCTTTAATAATTAATTAATTATTATTAAAGTATCATTTTAATAATAATTAATTAATTATTATTAAAGTATCACTTTAATAATAATTAAATACCATAACTCCATTAATAATCATCATCAATAAATTCTAACAACACCACAGGTTAACCCACTGTTCACTCTGCCCATCTGGATGTCTTACTAAAAATAGTAAGATTGGCCGCCAACATCCAATTGACTTACTAAAAATAATAAGTGTATATAAACAGAGCCAAAAAACCATGGAGATGATCACCTCAAAATATGCCAAGGAACTGGGAAAGAAAACACTGTCAACTACCATCTGGAGAACCAATTAACTCCCCCACAAGGCCCTCTAATCACCAATATTAGCCTACGAAGACCTGATGATAGGTTAATCCGTCAGACACTGACCCAGGGTAAAAAAAAGGGACATTATAGTCTGCCCTCCCCGAAATTGCTTGATCCCAAGCAATCTCCACTGAATACCCTAGTAGGTCACCTGAATACTAGGATCCCAAATCAATCTGTAGAATGCCCAACAACATATCCACTACATCCGTTGGGTAGAGATAAAACCATGCTGAACACCACTGTAAACAATTACTTCGATGTTCGAGTAAGAACAACCTACCAAACATAGAAATCCCTAGATCCCACAACCAAAATGGAAGTCTGCCATACACATTACCCACTAACTTCCACTCCACTACTCTGTCATAATCTTCTCCAAGCTGAGAGTGGTGAAGCAACACATCAGGATCCAACCGAATTGACATGCCAACCCTGTCCCCACCTGAATCCCAAAACATCAGAACCTCACATCCATCAAACATGAGATGGAAGTAACTCGAAGTGCCAACGTCACAACACCCCACTCCCAACTCTATAAATCTCCCATGGATGTGATGAGTACCCCACATAGGTGCCCAAAAAAAGTAACTACTCCTAGGTTGCTGATATAAAACAGATCACCAGCCTCGAGACTAGAAATCCAACTTATGGGAATGCACACAAAACTGTCAGGGTCATAGGGTGCCAAAGTACCAACCCTACACCACTCTGCAATGCTGAGGAGATAATACAACTCTCCTCCAAACTCAAGTATCGTTGTTGTCTTCCAAAAATTATGAATAAAATCCTCATCCAAATTAATAGAACAGTCGTCCCTTACCAACTTATGGAGTAGAACTCCATCATTGTGCGTTGGACTAACAATGCCATCATGCTCACTGAAACCACAACTTCCTTGTAGCCTTGCCTCCAATGGAAATTCCTGAAACAAATAAGTCACAAACTCTGCCAAGGACACATCAGCATGATGAAAATCCGATCCTTGACCTTGTAAACAACCATCTAAAAATAATAGTGTTAGATACCCGCAGTCTCTGGTTACATCTTCCAAAGATGGAAACTCTCCATCCCACAATGGATGATATGAATCATGAGCCCTCAATTGGTTCTCCCTCAAAGGTGACTTATGGTCACAATGGTACAAGCTATGTGAAAACTCAAGAATGTCAAAATCATTCCTGTCCTCAAGCTCATGCAACCTTGAAACCTCCTCGTGCTGGACCACCGTTAAGGGTTCTCCCCTCAACCCATGAATGCCACTACCATCTACAAGTGTCATAACAACAATGGAAGATTGGATATCTGCAGTGGATGAATAAGATTGAACCAAGCTCAGCTCCTCACAGAGGTCGTCAATCTGAACCTCTGATTCTTGAAAGGCCTTTTGAGTGCTCTTCAAGGAATCCTCCATGACAATAAGCTCATCAGTAAGCTTATCCACTTCCCTTTCTGTCCCCTTAAGTGCATCATAGTAGATCTCACCAAGCTTGAGTAGGTGGTCTCTATCTGAGAGTAACTGCATGTAATTGATCTTCATCTCTACTATCGCTTCTCTAAGCCCCTGTGCATCTGAAAGGGAAAATTCTCCATAAGGGTCCATATGTTAACCTGCAGAACTCCAACAACATTTGGCCATCATCATGAGGGTGTCATTGAAATATCTGATGGCTGCACTAATCTGGTCTTCATTCACTTTCAATTGCCCTGCCAACTGATTGGATTCCTGAGACCCATCAATCTCATATAAATTTTCTGATTTAGGATCAACATCATGCAACATAAAATCTGATTTGTTTTCAAGGCTGATAACAACTTCATGAGCGCTGAAAATGTCATCCTGGGGTTCTGTCAAACTTCTATCATGATGTAAGGTATTTTCATCATCAATCACTTCAAATTTAAACCCCTTTTCTTCCACCTGCTCCTCGTCTTTGACACTCATATCTCGAGTGTCAACATTGGGAGACTCCTCAAGATCATTCCCTTCATGTGCCATCACTGCTAACTCATAGTTATGCTCAACACCATGACTGCTGTCATAAAACAGAAAACCAAAAGTTACACCATACCTATCTGCCGCGTCATCCAGGAACTCAACCAAATCTTCATCCTTTATTAATTGTCCATTGCCAAATGTTGGTTCAAGAGGTATCTTCAATGGAAAATTAAGTGCGTCATGTGCCATAACTTTTGTCCCATGGCTGCAAAGTAAATCTGCTTGTGTATAAGTCTCCTTAATCTTTATGACTTCATCACGGGATCCTCTTTGTCCTTCCAGATGATGTGACTCATGAGCCCCAACATCTTCATGCAAAATGTGCATCTCCAAATCTGTTTCCTTAGTGGCTTCTTCAATATATCCATGTGTCAAAACTAGGTCTTCCTCATGCTTTTTTACCTCATTAACTGTGCATTGGTGGTTAGGCTCCCGAATTCTTTTGCATGAGAAGCAAAGATTTTGTCTTCTCATTTGGCTCTTGCTCATTTTAGGAGGCCCTATAACTTGGTCATTGAGATTAAATGTAGAACCATCATCATTATCTGATTTGAAGGTTCCATCATACCTACTCACACTGTGCCCATCAATAGGCACTCCATGGGGTGTATCATACTGAAAACTGATCTTGTTGCTTGTTGCAACATCTTTCCCATGACTGAATTTTGCCCCTTCAAGTGAATTTTTTTCCTTAAACATCCTCCTAGTGTACTTTACCAAACCAATCTTTCTAAGACTGAAGATAACATCAAAGTTCAGATATCTATTAAAAAAGTATTGTATTTCAAAATCATCTAGCATGCTCTACTAGTCCTCAAAGAGTTTATTGGCTTCCCATTCAGAACCTTCCCTAATCTTGATGGCTTCCCGTTCATAATCTTCTCTGGTTTTTTCTTCAAATATGTAGTAACCCATTGACATACTCTGAATATTTCTGATTCACCCAACAAGATGGCAAGAAAACCGCTTTAATACCACTAAAATATCCCACCCCTAATAGGATATTTAACTTTCTAATTTTTCCCTATCTTTGTGTTTGTATTGCTGATTGATTTGTTTGTGTTTTGGCAATGTTTTTGAATGCTTTTAAACAGAAATAAAGTGCAGAAAACTAAAGAACTTTCAGCAAATGTATAATCATAAATTCACTTTTTTCAATACCACAACTAGCTGAAAATTTCTAAACTTTTATTAAAATCAGAGTATTGAGATTTACTCGATTATAACAACCCAGTTCATTAAATACCAACTAATATCTAAATCCAACATACCCAAAAAAAGTTTGCCACTTTGTCAAGGTGATGTACTAGAAACCAGCAAACTAGAAGCTTGCAAACATGGACGCCTTCTTCCACAATCTGTCCAAAAGCCACGTTTTCACTCAAAATGCTTTCAAACCCTAGCGCCTAGGGTTTTTGTTCTCCACATAAAAAATACTTCTAATTTGCAATATTATTCAAACCCTTGTCTTTCAAATATTCAATAAATTATCAAACTTCTCATAGATTCTTCAAACCCTAGCTTTGAAGCTTCCCTGTAAATCTTTGAAGTACAAGCACAATCCTTGCAATGGAATTGTCTACAAGTTGTTCTTCCTGAAGGGCTACGTCCTCAAAAAGCTTGAGATTTTCGGACTCTCCAGTCTTCAGCAAAACTTTGCCAAATTCTTCTTCAACGATGAATGAATGAATGAAATGAAAACCAAAATGCCCTTTTATATTTCACCTCAAATTCATTTTAAATTTCATTTCATTCAATTTACTTTTAATTTCTTTTAATTTGGTGCACAACTTAACAATATAAAGTATACTTTTAAAATCACTTATATCTCCCCTTTCAATATAATAAATTAATAAAGCATCATTAAATAGATCACTTTATTAACTTTCATTTAAGCCTTAAATCACCTTTAATACTTAATTAATTATTATTAAAGTATCACTTTAATAATAATTAAATACCGTAACTCCATTAATAATCATTATTAATCAATTTTGACAACACCACAAGCTAACTCGCTGTTCACTCCGCCCATCTGGATGTCTTACTAAAAATAGTAAGGTTGGCCCCCAACATCCAACTGACTTACTAAAAATAGTAAATGTATATAAATGAAGCAAGAAAACCATGGAGATGATCACCTCAGAATATGCCAAGGAACTAGAGAAAAAAACACTGCCAACTGTCATTTGGATAACCAATTAACTCCTCCACAAGGCCCTCTAATCACCAATATTAGCCTACGAAGCCCTGACGATAGGCTAATCCAGCAAACACTAACCCAAGTTAAAAAAAGGGATATTACATTTTACAAAGGTATCTTTGGACACCACCTTCATCAAGGAATTGGTACAATCCTTCGAAAAGCTGAAAATAATCACATTGTAGGTCAAAAAGGTGGGCGAACTTGATAGAGGAGCCCTAGGACAAGCTTGAAGTCACTTCCAAGGGTGGCGACCTCTTTTGGGAGGATGGCGACCCCTCACAAGAGGTCAATTTGGTCTTAGAACCATTTTCTAGGGTTGATTTAATTTTTATAATTAATTTCAGTCATTCAATGATTTGTGTGGATCATCTTGCATGTGTGAAAAGACATTCTATGCCCTAAAATATTCTAGAATTTATTATAATAATTTTGGCACTTGGACGACTTAATCGGAGAGTTCCAGAAGGTGAATTGATGGACAAATTCCAAGGGATAATTTTTATAATTATTTCTACTAATTTTCTGAGGTGTGGCGATCCACTTGTGAAGCTTTTCAATGTGTTTGAGAGGTAAAAAACGCAACTGTACATTCAAGTATAAATCAAATTATTTGCAAAAGGTATTTTCAGCTATTTCGTCAAGTTATTTGATTCAAAAAAGGTACTTTATTCTCTAAATATTTTCAGCTATTTGTGCAGTTATTTTGGATGTGCTTTTGCTTAGATATCATATAATTTTTCTAGCTAGGGTTTGTTGGTTTTAAGTTTTCAAAATTCAAATTCGATTGGTTTTGCTAAAAGTTTGTTAGAAAACCCTCATTTTTCATCATTGTCCCAATTTGGGGATCAGAGCCATATTTTGGCTATTTGTGAGATTCAGGGTCTATATCAAACAGGGACAGGGAAGGATGAGAGGTATTACATAGGCCCAGAATCATGGATTACACAGGTCCAAAATCATGAGGATCAACGCTTGGTTCGTTGGGATCTCATGGAGGATTATGATGAGTACTTAACTCTTGCACCTAAGTATCGCAGGGGAAAGAGCTTCAAAGAATGGCTAGGTTTAAGGTATGGTAAGAGGCACCATGGTTACATGGCTACGCATGATGATTTGGGGAAGATAGTTCTTCCAACTTTTGACGGTGATCCAGGTATTCCGGTAAAAGTTTAGGTTGATATGATGATTATCTTGACTTAAGGCTTAGAGGTCAAAAAGAGGCACTAATCTTTGTTATCCAACATTTGGATTGAAGCTGCCAATAATGTCTCCATTTTAGCTCACCGTGGTTTATGATTGGTTTAGCCTATCTTTGGACCTCGTAGGCTAACTCAAATGGTTAGAGGGTCCTTTTTGGCAGAGATCAGTGTGTTTTCTCCGTCAGAGCTTAGTATGGGTTCAGGTTTGGCCATTCGTTGGACTCAATTCTTCATACTATTTATAGTAAGTCATCATTTCAGGGAGTCAGGGTTTTCATTTATAGCAAGGCACCTCAACAAGGTATGATTGCAATGTCGATCCCTTGCACAATTGATTTAATCAAATAATGAGAGATTTTTTATTTATAGTTAGTGGTTGATAGAGAGGGAATCTTACTATTTTTAGTAAAGCAGTTGGATGCACAGTGGACACAATGGTTAACTCTCAGGTTCAAATGGAATTGAAATGTAATGATTATTTGTTGAGTTATGTTATTTTAATTATTAATAAAGTGATTATTAATAATTATTTATAAAGTGCAATTATAATATAAGGTATTAAAAATCACTTTATGTGCAATGGGACCATGACCATCATTTAAGTGATTTTTAAGTACTTTAATTAATATTGACTTGAAAGTTGAATATTAAATTATTTAATAAAGTCACTGTGCACACATTTAGTATTATTTTTAATGATATTAAGTGATTAAAAAAGCTCTCAAAGGGGATCGACCAGCGCATGAAAAAGTATATTAAGAGGGTCAGCCAAGCTTCTTTTCATCCAAGATTTGACATTTGATTTGGAGTTCTTGTTTGGGGAAGGAACTAGCTAGGGTTTCTGCCATTAATGAGCCTTTGAAAACGAAAACTCTCATAGGTTGTGCAATTTTGACGCTGTAAAACTATCGACTGAGATTATTGTCTAATTGTGGGCTTCAATCAGAAGTTCAATTTGTATTTACATTGCAAATTTTGTGGCATTTGGCCAAATTTGGAAGTAGAGATTGCTTATTAGCTGTGGAGATTATTTTCTAACTTAAACTTGCATTGATTTCTTGCATATAAGACATTTCTGAGTTGTACCAACGGTTTGATATAATTTTCAATTATCATATTGGCATGCTGGAGGACCATGATTATGATCATAGAGGCCTTGGTTTGCATCGATTTCCTCTTCTAGCTGGAGCGCTCCATTATTGAGGGCATGACAATGGTTTTTAGTGCTTGAGAGGGTCTCAAAAGGCTGTGGTTTATTTTATATTAGAGTTGCTAGTCTGAGTAGGGGCAGCTCACATAGAGGTCAACTCAGCTTTGAAGAATCATCATTGCATTGTATTGGGGCTGCCATCACTACATCGATTTGTAAAGGGGCTTCATATATTCAGGTTCCTTTATGTTGTGTATCATTCATAGCATATAGAATAGTGTTTATTGCTGCCATTGTACTCTGATTTTCAGAAGTTGCATACTTGTACAGCGAAGAGTCTTCGCTATACATGTTTCTATCAACATTGTAATTGGCATATCAATAGAAAAGGGATAAGTTGCATATCATTTATAGAATGTATTGTTCATATCCATATTGTTCATAGCTCGCATATTAGTTTGTATGCCAAGTGTTTGACGAAATATCAATTGGTTGTAGGTGCATAATTTGCATGTCTAGATCATATATATGCATTTGAAGGGACCAAAAGAATTGCATTTCATCTTAGTTCATTGCTTAGACATTGTAGTGTTTATTGCAAGCATTAAAACTTCATTTGAAACCATTCCAAGCAAGCAAAGCAAACTGAAAACACTAAACCAGCAAGTAAGAGGTTGTATGCAAAGTGTTTGATGATATTCCTTGAGCCTCTAATCAATAGTTTGAGGTCAGAATTAGCAAGGGCTACTACACTGCCCCTGAATGGTGGCATTGTGGAAGGGTGACACAAGGACATAGCATGATTGAGACATGAAGAATAGTCGGAAATGATAATTGATAAGTTTGAAAGGAACATAGAACCACCCATGCCTAAATCAACAAGGGGGTATAACAAAGAACTCCAATCAAGTGAAACGCAGTCATTAATGCAAGTAACAGAACCTAATTTTCAATTGTACAAAGGGCAACCACTCCACAAACTTGCTAATAACCAAAAATCATTCAAGCAAAGCTCCTTTGTGAGGTGTGAACAGCTTGGAATTAATTCAGAAAATTCAAAAAAATCAATGGTAACTGGGGCTGATTTTGAAGGGCAGCAACCTAATGAAGAGTCCTTGATGATTGAGCATCAAAAATTGGTCAATAATGGATCCAAAGAAATAAGCAATCCGCTGAGATTAAAGGCAGAAAATTCAAAAGAGTCAGAGGCATGCAAAAAGGGCATAGAAGGGCAGCCATATAAGGAAGGACAATCTGAAAATTGGAAGCAAAGAAATGACTATGTGAAGGTAAAACAAATTGAAAATGAAGGGCAAATGCATTAAAAGGAAGTGGACAGCCAACATATGACAAGGGAAGAGATGATTGCTACCCTATCAAGCACCAATAGACGCCATATTTTCCGTGTGAGGGGAACCATTAGTGGTAAAAGGGTTATTGTGTCAATGGACAATGGAGCCACTCACAATTTTATAAGTGCCAAAATTGTTGCAAGACATAAGCTGCTCACTAAAGCAAATGTGGGATTTAAGGTAACCGTGGCAAATGGCTCCCCCATCTCATGCATTTCCAACACTTTGGGGTTAAAACTAACCTTGGACAAATACACCTTTGAAGGAGAATTCAGTGTGATTGACCATGATGAGTTAGATGTTGTGCTTGGAGCCCAATGGTTCCAAACCCTTGGCAAACACACTCATAACTTGCAAAAAGCGGAACTGAAATTTATGGCAGCCAACAAGGAAATTGTTCTCCATGGTCTAAGCAATGGAACACCTATGTTAGTGACTTCAAAAAGGATGGAACAGGTTTTTAATAAAGGGCAAATTACTTGGGCAGCGGAATTATTCATGCATAATAGAAGTTCTGATTTGAAACAACAATGGCACCACAAGGATGCTCAAGCCATCCTAGATAAACATGAGTGCTTGGTGACATACTGCCTGGGCTACCCCCAGATAGGGGATTTGAGCATATAATTGAGCATAGGAAGGCACAAGAGCAGTGATCACTATCCCCTACCGCCACCCACAGATCTACAAGGAAGAGATTGAGAAGGCCATCCAAGAGTTACTTGTGATGGGACACATAAGACCAAGCTCTTGCCCTTTTGTTTCTTCAGTAGTGCTTGTGAAGAAGGATGGAACCATGAAGATGTGTATTTATTATAGATTGTTGAACAAGAAGACCATCAAGAATAGATATCCTATACCTAGGATTGATGAACTCATTGATAAGCTTCATGGAGCGGTTTACTTCTCCAAAATAGACTTGAAGACCGGTTATCACCAAAATCATGTTAAGGATGATGTGCAAAAACTTTTCATTGTCACTAGGGGCATTATGAGTTTTGAGTCATGCCCTTTGGACTCACTAATGCTCCTGCAACATTTCAATCTTGCATGAACCACGTCTTCAAGCAACATCTAAGAAAATTTGTGCCAATGTTCTTTGATGACATATTGATGTATAGCAAGACTTGGGAGGAACACTTGCACCATTTGGATATTGTTTTGGAAATGTTAGGGCAGCAAGCCCTCTTTGCAAAGAAATCCAAATGTGAGTTTGCCACTTCCAAAATTTTGTATTTGGGTCATGTGATCAATGCACAAGGGGTCCAAGTGGACCAACAGAAGATTCAAGCCATACTTGATTTGTGTGGATCATTTTGCATGCGTGAAAGAACATTCTAGGCCCTAAAATATTCCAAAATTTATTATAATAATTTTGGCACTTGGGCAACTTGATTTGAGAGTTTCGTAAGGTAAATTGGTGGGCAAATTCTAAGGGATAATTTTCAGAATTATTTCTACTAATTTTCTGAGGTGTGGCGACCCATTTGTGAAGCTTTTTGAAGTGTTTGAGGGGTAAAAAACGCAGCTGTACATTCAAGTAAAAATCAGATTATTTGCAAAGGTTATTTTCAGCGATTTTGTCAAGTTATTTGATCCAAAAAAGGTACTTTATTCTCTAATAATTTTCAGCTATTTGTGGAATTATTTTGGATGTGCTTTTGCTTGGATATCATATAATTTTTCCAGCTAGGGTTGGCTGGTTTTAAGTTTTCAGAATTCATTTTGGATTGGGTTTGCTAAGTGTTTGTTGGAAAACCCTCCTTTTTCATCATTGTCCCGATTTGGGGACATTTCATTGCTATAGATTTTTTGTTTTTTTTTTGGTGCGCGCTCGTACTTCTTTGATGGTGACCCTAGAGTTTAAATACCTTTCATCTTTCTCTTTCCACACATTGTTCAAATCCAAAACACCTTGGTTTTAGGTCTTAGCACTTGGACGCCTTTTGTCTATTTTCCAAGAGATGTAGAACACCTTTTAAACACCTCTATTACCCCTGGGCACCTTCTTTTCAATTGCTATTCAATGCCTCTCACACATGCCTAACACTTTCTTTTATCACACCAACCTTATACATCACCAAATGTTTACTTCAAAATTGCATCTGATTATTTTAGTTAACACCTGCTGCAAAAATTTTATGCCACAATCTGGTGCCTTTCTTCTGCCAATGGCTTGCTTTTGATGTGTGTCAAGTTTGCATATTTCAACTCACATCAGGCTTCTTCGAATGTGGATAAAACTCATGCTCCTCCTTAGATCCTTTCAACGCTTTTGCTCCAGCTATTTGCAAGCAGCCTCTATCTAATGGAACCAAAGAAGAATGGTTGCCTCTTCCATGATATGGCACTTCTCCTTCACACCTCTCATCAACCCACACACCAACTTTTGCAGACCTGCATTTCTCTTATGTGTACAGCCCCTTCTCTTTAGCTGTGCTCCTTCCTTCATGCGCTTCTACCAATCTTGCTATTGTTGGTGTTGGGTCGGTTGATCCTAAGCATATATTGTTAATGTTTTTAATTAGCATCTTAGTTTGATATTTGTTATGTATTTGGGGCATGCTTCACTTTATGTGACACACCCTTTTGGTAAATTAACATTAATTTAGTATATGTTAGTAATTTGATAGTTGGTTTCACAGTGGTTGAACACATTAGACCCGTTAGTAAAACTACACCCTTTGAAAGCTTAAAAAAATATTTCTTGGCATGTAAATAAAATAATGTTTTACTATTGAATACATTGCTATTATACCTCCATTTACAGTCCTAACAGTGGTATCAAGCCATGTTTTTCAACATGAGTGAAGACATTTAAAGATATTTTTGGGAGTCTGAGCAACCAATTTTTGTCAAAGGTATGAATTTTTGAAGCTTTCAAATTTCCATAAAACTTTTGTTTATGCCTGCAATATCCAATTCTGAGATTGTAATGTTTGTAGAGGAGTTGGCTACATTGATTTTGTAAGATGCATGCAAAGAAGAGGTCACAGGGTCAAAATCCCACCCAAGCATCTTTTTGGTCAAACTTTATTTTGACCCAATTTAGTTGATTAAGAAAGAATCTTTTTAGAATATTTTGTTTTATAAAAAGAATTTTTGTAATTGGAGATGTAAGGGTGTAATTTTTGTAACTTATGCGACTTTTTGCGACCTTTGCATAATAGGTCCCAGAATCAAAATTTATGTATTACGAATCTATTAAGAGGGTCAATGCGAAGCCCCAAGCAGCATTCTTCTTTTGTCGCAATATTTTGTGTGATTATGTCTGAAATTGTAAGCCTTATTTGTTAAACCGAGTGATTAACTCCTAAAAACTATAAAGAATGGAACCTAATTATGGAAAACACCCTAGTATTCAACAACTTATAGGACAACACAACACAACTCTGACCCGACATGGGCATGACATGGTCATGACTCAGTCTAAAGGATCCTTTGACATAACTGACACACGACATGACAAAACATAGTCAATACACTCATAGAACATGTAGTATAACACATATCAATGATCACACAATGTCATATTCATCAATATCAAGCACGCACGAAACAAGCAATGTTAGTCTACATAATCAATCATTGTCATCATCAAATATAGCAAAGCACAATATCCATAGGAAATAGCACTCTAAAAAGTATAAGCAAGACCAATTCATGTGCAACAATCTACAATAATCAATGGACCAATATAGAAAGATACAACCCATTAAGTGTACCAAGATGCACCCAATGTAGAAAGGTTGCATCTAGGTGCAAATAATTTAATGTATTTGTATGTCCATATATCATATGTAACCTATATGTCCTCATCCCACCCATGTATACTGTGAAAAGCATGTGCATAGAGAGTAGATATGTAATTAAAAATGTATATGATAAATAAGATTAATCAATCATATGTACCAACAAAGAAAGAAAGAAATTGTATTAATGTCCACAAATGATCAAAATTAGGTCAATAGGCCTTGAGGATACAACAATTAACAATAAAAGAAATCTAGGAAGAGAGAATCCTAGAAGCAAAATAATAAAAGTACATAAGACAAAATAAAGCAATGTGCCACTAACAAAGGTGGTAACGAAATCAATACAAATAGAAATGAAGGGCAAACAAGATCCCCAAAAGCATGTGTCGATGAAAATTGGAAGGAAATCTCATTGAATATCGTTGTTTGTGCCTAAAGTCGAGGCACCATCTGAGTCATCATCAATCATTGTGAAAGATCTGATAATGCTTGTCAAGGAGTATCCAAAGTCAAAGAGGCTACGCTGGGAGATCCAAGGAGGAAGCAAAGCACTTCCTCTGGGAACTCCTCTAACATCCAAGGCTGGTGTAGCTCCAGGAGAAAAAAGAAATTCATAATATGAGTTTGCCTTTGTGGTCTGGGGGGTAGTTGGTAAGTAGCAAATCCATGTTGCTAGAAGGGGGCCGAGTCATGCCGACGAGTAGAGATATGACGCCAAGGGAGAACAGGTTGGAGAATCTTAGTAATCTAAATATTTTGATTTTTTGGTATTTTTGAAGTTTTTTTTTGTTTTTTTGAATTTGAAACATGTTCCAACTAACCTACGATCCCATTAATGGAATGCTCACGTGTAGATCCTAGATCGATCATTGTGAATTTAACACGTTGTGGGGGAGGAGTAAGATTTATATCATTCTCTGAATTAAACAAGTGATCGTGTGCTGTAAAATATCCAACATCGTCATCATAGTCAACATGATCATGTAAGCATTGCATAGCTCTAGTAGCCATAGTAACCTATGGGCTTCATTGCATGTCAAGAGAATGTCTCGGTGTTCTTTTTGGAATATGCTCACAAGTTTTCTATAAAACTATCTTAGGACATTATGGACTACATAACATTTGTTGAACTCAAATAGATTGTTGATGTAACTATCATTGAAGGATCAGTCTTCGAGGAAAATCAATCCCCTATTTCTGATTTGTGTTCGTAGGATGACCCCATGTAGCTTGTACAATAAGTTGTTGTGGAGATGGCTTTAGAAATGTCTCAAGCTAGATGGGATACTCATGGAATACCCAAGAATAGTAACCACTAATTTTTATAGATACACTTTAAGCATCGATGTACCAAAAATGGTATTGCACATATCTTATGGATCCATAGGCATCCTAATAGCATGTTGAATGCCCCAATATTGTGCAAAACAAAAGAACCAACTAGCAATCACTGTAGGCCCTACCGTAACTGGTAACATAATGCCCCCAAGAGGGTTTTGTAACTTTCCATCGAATCCTTTTACTATAGTAATCGTATTCACCAAGTCATCATGTGTGTACCCAAGACTAGTAAGCAATGTCATAGTGCATATGTTTTCATTTGACCTATTATCCACCATAACTCTATGTATAGGATGTGACTCAATGTAAGCACATATGAACAAAGGCACATTGATAGAATCACCATCAATAATCTCATGCTCATTAAATGTGATTGTAGGTCTTTGTACTTATGTACCTGATAGTGTACCAATAAGACCATCTATAAGATGAAACCTCATCAATTCTAGTAGAATAAGAAGTTGGAGGATGCACATTGTAAGTCATATGCACCTCAGGATTAGTTTTGGTTTCTTGTGCCGCATGTTTTGGAAATAGATCTGAAAATATCTTAAGCTACACATTAGGTTGTGCAACCGAATCATTTGTAGGTGTATTAACATCATTGAACTCAATAGTGTTGTACTTAATTAAATATTGTATCTTATGATCAAGCCAAAGCATTTATTGGTTGGATGTCCTGCACATCTACGCAACTCACAATATGCATTGATATCAAACCCCTTAGGTTGTGTCTTTGTCATATCAACCTCTAATGGCGGAGGGAGAGATATGAGGTTGCACTTGAGTATCCTTTGTAACACCTTATGAGGAGGTTTTGATAATCGTGTAAATTGCCTCCTTTGAGCAGCCGATAGGACAAACTTATTATTAGGTTGTGAAATTGCATTGATCGTTGTTTTAGCCTCATTCTTAGCATCGTTATGTAATGTCCCTTTCTCAGGATTAAAATCATATGAAGAACCTGTTAGTAATATGGCCTGTCAAGGCCAAATAACTACCCCTAGTATACAAAACTTTCCCCAGAACAATCAATTTCCTTATACAGCTGGTCAAACTAGGGAATTATAGTCTAAAGGCATGAACAAAGGGATATGTAGGCAGTCAAGTATCAAATACAGTCATGATGGGGACGTACAACAATGTTACACAATCAAGTGAGAAAGGTCTTTATCAAGATTTAGTGACAAGTGCTTATGATCATGAGGAGAATACATGAACAACCCATTTATGGGGTGAAAGACAAGCATGGAGATGAAGGTTAGGGTGCCAATGGACTGATCAAGCAACCATAAAGAAAAATGATGATCAAATCTGCCTTTGAGCCTTCTTTGAGGTCATTGACAAGCTACAGTCCGTACAAGGGTAAGACACCTACAGCAAGTTCAAAAAGCATATCTCCTACTCAAAATGTCACATACAATTACAAAGTTAACCTACAGTCCTGTAGGAGGAATAACTTCGTAAGGTGGATAGGAGTGTCATGGAAAAAGGCATATCCAAGTTCAAAAGCCCTTATATAGGGTTACTCATCATATGCACCTACAGTTAGTCACCAAAAAGATAACTCTACAGGTTCCTTTTTGGGTTATATCAATCTTTTTTGGTATGGAATTCTAATTTGAAAAGTTTAATCACAAATAGTTAAATAGTATGGTGGTGAAGTGATTCTATACAGAAGACATGGAGGGTGTGGTTATGTTTTGAAAACAGACCTATCCTTAAACTAGACCTACAAGCCTGTAGGTTCACTTATAGATAAAAGCAAGGGATCAAAAGCAGGAGTACAAGTTTGTTTTTCCAGACATTACATCAAGTGTTTTCTTTCTCAAAAAATTTTCGGGCTAAGAGTGGGAACAATTTCCTCGGACATTAAAAGGACTTTGCAAGAAGTCCGAAAGAATTAAAGGTCCATTTGTTTTTTCCAAAGAACAGATAGATTGGCAAACGGAAAAAGTGTAGTTCAAGAAACCCGAAGGGTAGGTGGCCTTCGGGAAGGTTCATTGCAAAAATCTTGAAGGGTATGTACCCTTTGGAAAAGCTCAAAACAGAACTCCGAAGGGGCAAATTTAAGAAGTCCAAAAAGCATATCTCCTACTCAAAATGTCACATACAGTAATAAAGTTAACCTACAGGCCTATAGGAGGAATAACATCATAAGGTGGATAGGAGTGTCATGGAAAAAGGCATATTCAAGTTCAAAAGGCCTTATATAGGGTTACTCATCATATGCACCTAAAGTCAGTCACCAAAAAGATAACTCTACAAGTTCCTTTTTGGGATATATCAATCTTTTTCGGTATGGAATTCTAATTTAAAAAGTTTAATCACAAATGGTTAAATAGTATGGTGGTGAAGTGATTCTATACAGGAGACATGGAGGGTGTGGTTATGTTTTGAAAAGAGACCTATCCTTAAGACTAGCCCTGCAAGTCTGTAGGTTCACTTACAGATAAAAGCAAGGCATCAGAAGCAGGAGTACAGGTTTTTGTTTCGGACTTTACATCAAGTGTTTTCTTTCCCAAGTGTTTTCTTTCTCAGAATTTTTTCGGGCTAAGAGTGGAAACAATTTCCTCGGACTTTTTGTCCGAGGGAAAAGAGATTTAAAAGGACTTTGCAAGAAGTCCGAAAGAATTAAAGGTTCATCTGTTTTATCCAAAGGACAGATAGTTCGGCGAAGGGGAAAGGTGTAGTTCAAGAAACCCACAGGGTAGGTGCCCTTCGGGAAGGTTCATTACAAAAATCCCGAAGGGTACATACCCTTCAGGGAAGCTCAAAACAGAAGTCCGAAAGGACAACTTTAAGAAGTCCGAAGGACTTTCCAACTATTTCGAAAGAAACGCCAATTCAAAATTCCAAGGGGCTTCTTTTTAAAAGGAATGGTCCATAATTTTTTCTCGAATGACAGTTCACAACAGCTCGAAGGGTATGTGCCCTTTGAGAAAGTCACTTTCCAAGCTTCCGAAGGGTTGGTTGATGTTTCCAAAGGGTCACTTTTGAAGGCCCGAAGGGCTCTTTCTTTCGGAAAGTCCTTAAGACAAAAGCCCAAAAGAAACATTTCCTTCAGACTTTTTGTCCGAAGGAAACAATTGGCAAATCCCGAAAAGCCAAAGGCAAAGTCCGAAGGGTAAGTTGAGAGATAATTCCTGCGGCCAATTTGTCCGCGAGAAAATAACCAAGGAAAAGCTGAAGGAATAGATAAGAAAATGAACAATTCCTGCGGGAAAATAACCAAGGGAAAACCGAGAGGTAATAAAGCCCAAAAGAAAAGACGAGCCAAGGGAAAATAGACATAGGAAAGTCACGGATAATTTCTCTGAGGATATCAAGGAATAAACAGGGCCAAAAGCAAAGCCATAAACAATAAGTGTCGAAGAAATGCATGCACAGAAGCGAAGAAACCGAGAGCCGAAGGCCGGGAAATAACAAGGAATTAAATCTAAATGCATCTCTCACTCATCAAGATCCTTGTCCATGCAAGCAAGGGCTATTTATAGTGGATTGGTCAAAGCTTCAGTTGACTGTTTGAGGAAATCACGCTTCTCCTTGGTTTTCATGCAATCCAAAGCTTTCAACGTTTTAGGCAGTTCAAGCGGAGTTCTCCGTCCAAGATGTGGCATAGCTTTTCATGTAAGTGGAGACCATTGGAGATTGACAGGGCTTGAGTTGGAGTTGACTAGACAAGCTTGTTACACATCTTACTTGTTTTCCATGCAAAGGAGAAGTTTGACTATCAATGGTCCCACCATCCATACTTCTACGCCAAGTATTGAAGAGGCATGCAAATTTTGTAAAGGGAAAAGATTTTATTGAATATTATCAACAATGTAAAAGGTGTTAAGTCTTGAGTTGATTAACCAAGACTAACCCTTTCCCTTTTTAGAACTCCACTTAAGGCTATTTTAGATTTTGGAAAGCTTATTTATTGGCTTAATGAAGCCATTTAGAAAAAACCCTGAAGGCAGAGAAGAAATTGTAATTGACACCATTTATCAAATAAAGAAAAATTTTTGTATATGTTTTTTTGGATCAAAATAGTGTATTTTTTATTGTGTACCAGCATATAAATAAAATCTATATCCCCTTTTTGCAAGACCTTTCCACTCCTACTGTGAAAATCTCACCCTCTACAAGGCATTTGAAGAGATAGGAATAGAATTTTGCAATCCAAAATCCTATCAATCCTTCATCTGAAATACTATTGTTTAAGAGCAATTTGAAAACTTCCTATTGATATATGTGTGCCTTAATTTCAATAGCTTTCAAAGAATACAAATCATTTAGGTGCATCACCTCATTAGATACGATTTCCCATTTCAGCTTCCTTGTCCCTTTTCATCCCAAAAAATCAAAATAGTTCAGATATAATTGATAAATCTAAAGAGAATCAACCCTCTCTGGAGGTTCTTCTCATCACAAAGTCACCCACACTTTGAGAAGTTTCAATTGTATCAGCTGGAGTGAGGGTCTGTTTTACACATCTTCAAGCAGGATGCAATCCAGAGTGATAACAGTTTCTGGCACGCCCAGTGGGACCAGCTTGTAGTACATCATCTTCAGATCCAGTTTTCAATACTCATGTGGCTCTCATCTCAAGGCGAAGGTACATTGTTTATCATAATTCCAGTTATCTTCATGAATTTCTAAGCTATGGCAGCCCACAGAGAAGAATCTCGTCATTCTTCTCCTTTTCAACATTTCCAGTATAATCCCCATGACCCATATCAGCCATGTGAAGAGTATACAGATCCTTATACGCAGTATGAAGGCTCATACCATTCCTATAACCATGATCCATACGCATCTCAACCTCATCCATATGAGCCTTACTTATTCCAAGATCAATCATCCTTCAAAAACTCTGAATTTTCATGATGAGATAAAGGAAATGAAGAGGGTAAGCCAAATGATTGTTGAAGAGTTGTCAGCGTACAAACAAGAGTTATTTGATAAGCAATCTCAGTCTCAAACATCAATACCCCTCACTATGCCATATCAATATCCATGGATTTCAAGTCCATCTCAACAAGAAACTTTCCCAATCATGCCTCAAGATGCAATATTTACAATATCAGAAGCTCTTAAACCCAAGTTTTCAACTTGGAGTCAAATACAGCAACCAAGCATAAGCTCAAATGATGAAATAAACCCTAAATTCACTGTTGACATTCAGCGCTCACCCCTTCCCCCTAAAAATCCCAAATCCTTTCCTTCACGGAAATCAATTCAAGAAATAGTAGAAAGAGAGGTGACAGTTGTTCAGGGTCAGCAGCCTCAGAAGCAAAATCAAGTACCTATGGCACAACCATTGGATCTTTCTCACCTTTTGCAGTACTTTAAGGGATCTATTGTGCCTATTGTGGAAAAGGAGTGTATCCTTTCTGAAGCAAAAGAAGAAGTTGCAGCTGATGTAGATAGAGATGAAAGGGTATTGCATGATCATAAAGAGGAAATCATCATTGACACATTCAATGTCAAAGATGAAATTGATGAATTCAAAGAGGTTGCTGTAATTGAAAATCAGCTGAGAGTAAAAGATGAAATTCAAGAAGAAAACACTTCAATTGTTCAACTTGAAGGTGTTTTCCATGAGCTTATTGATCCAATAAGGGCTGCCATCCATCATGAACAACAAGAGCTTGCAGAAGCAACAGAAAATGAGTACCAATTACCACAAGAAGTTGAAGATAATTTGCAGCCTTATGTTTCAATCGTACTTCACATTCAGAAGAACAAGTCTTTAGATTTGTTTGATATCTTTTGTTTAGGGTATTCTTTACTGGAATGTGGTCCATTGCAGGATGAGAAGATTGCTTTCACCAAGCAAGAAACGGTTATTTTCATAGAAGATGACATGTTTGAACATCTCAAGCATTGTTATCAACCTCTTTCATCATCTTCAAATACTTATACACTTTTGGAAGCTAAGTATGAACACAAATGGCCTCAAGAAGTCACAAAATCAGCCTTGAAGATATGACAAAGAAGATACAACATGCTAGTCTACATGATCAAGCTCAGCAATTGAGCATGTTCTTGCAAAGCACACGGATCTGGGAACATGATGATTGGGTCTTGGATCCATACTTGCAATCAATGTACCTAAGGATGGAGGTTGGAATCCCAGCTGCACCATCAAGAAGACATGAGCGTCAAATTGCTCCTAGTTGTAGAAAAGAGCTATCAAGAGATGGAAAATATATTTCAAGATTCTATAGGGCATCAAATAGCTTTCCTTTTGATCCAAGAGGACCAACAAGGTGGAGGTTGGTTTGAACACAATAGACTACCTTTAGTTTCATTCCTCTAAGTGCTTCACCACACATGCTTTCATTAGTAGTTTTTTCCTTTCAATTTTGTTGTTATCCTTTCCTCTAAGTGCATATGTGCACACGTTCTTGAGTCGGTTTCTCTTTTGTGTTTTGGTCTCCAGGTTTTCCAATTTTCAGTGTGTATCCAAGTTTGTCATAACCAGAGTTTCTGAGTTCCTTGACCAGCAGGGCAATCAAACCCTGAAAGTCGCCAAAATTTAATGTAATTTGCCCTGTCAAGGCCAAATTACTACCCCTACTATTCGAAACCTTCCCCAGAATAGTCAATTTCCCTATACAGTTGGTCAAACTGGTGAATTATAATCTAAAGACATGAACAAAGGGATATGTAGGCAGTCAAGTATCAAATACAGTCATTATGGGGACGTACAACAATGTCACACAATCAAGTGAGAAAGGTCTTTATCAAGATTTAGTGACAAGTGGTTATGATCATGAGGAGAATACATGAACAGCCCATTTATGGGGTGAAAGACAAGCATGGAGATGAAGGCGAGGGTGGCAGTGAGTTTTCTTGTATGGTTCATGTTTGCCAATGGACTGATCAAGCAACCATGAAGAAGAACGAAGATCAAATCTGCCTTTGAGCCTTCTTTGAGGTCATTGACAAGCTACAGTCCGTACAAGGGCAAGACACCTACAGCAAGTTCAAAAAGCATATCTCCTACTCAAAATGTCTCATACAGTTATAAAGTTAACCTACAGGCCTGTAGGAGGAATAACTTTGTAAGGTGGATAGGAGTGTCATGGAAAAAGGCATATTCAAGTTCAAAAGGCCTTATATAGGGTTACTCATCATATGCACCTACAGTGAGTCACCAAAAAGATAACTCTACAGGTTCCTTTTTGGGTTATATCAATCTTTTTCAGTATGGAATTCTAATTTGAAAAGTTTAATCACAAATAGTTAAATAGTATGGTGGTGATGTGATTCTATACAGGAGACATGGAGGGTGTGGTTATGTTTTGAAAAGAGACCTATCCTTAAGACTAGACCTACAGGTCTGTAGGTTCACTTACAGATAAAAGCAAGGGATCAAAAGCAGGAGTATAGGGTTGTTTTTTCAAACTTTAAATCAAGTGTTTTCCTTCCCAAGTGTTTTCTTTCTCAGAATTTTTTTGGGCTAAGAGTGGGAACAATTTCCTCGGACTTTTTGTTCGAGGGAAAAGAGATTTAAAAGGACTTTGCAAGAAGTCCGAAAGAATTAAAGGTTCATTTGTTTTTTCCAAAGGACAGACAGTTCAGCGAAGGGAAAAGGTGTAGTTCAAGAAACCCAAAGGGTAGGTGCCCTTCGAGAAGGTTCATTACAAAAATCCCGAAGGGTATGTACCCTTCGAAAAAGCTCAAAACAGAAGTCCAAAAGGACAAATTTAAGATGTCCGAAGTACTTTCCAACTTTTTCGAAAGGAAGGCCAATTCAAAATTCCGAGGGGCTTCTTTTTCAAAAGGAACGGTCCATAATTTTTCACCGAAGGACAGTTCTCTGTAATGTCCCCTTCTCGAGCATGATATTTCCAATGACTGTTGGCCTATTCCTGAGACCCGTAGGCTACTCGGAAGGTAAAATTAGGGTTTCTTGTTTTGAAGGATGCTCTTGCTTGAGGTTAGTTGATTCAATGGCGGGTTCTTTCTGGGTTTTGAGAGAGCTTCGCAGTGATATGTTCTTTTTGGCATTCTGAGCATCTTCAGGATTTTACTATTTTTAGTAAATTCTATTTCTGGCAGTGGTCTTGTTGGTTTCGGCACAGTTGGCTTTCCATTTCAGTTTGATCAGTTGGCTTACTCATTTTTGGGCTTTGGGGCACAAATGGAGAGATACGTCGAATTATTTTAATTAAGTCATGTTTTAATGTTATATATTAACATTGACTTTCCCCTTGGCCTAGCTACTTCACGTTAAGTTGTTTTAAAAGATGTTCTTTATGGGGTGGGCACCTCATTGAAGGAATTAATTATAATTCTTATTAAAGATTTAATCCAAGCTTAAGTTGGGTGCCAACTTCAAGGAGGAAATAAAGTTTATAATATAAAGTCAAAATTTTGCTTGGGAAGGTGGGACGCCACCTATTGGAGGATAGGGTTTCTAGAAGGGTCAAACGGAAATTATAAAAGGAAGCCATTGGTCCTCACTTGGATCATCTTGAGCTAAAGGAATGTTATGCTGCCAGATTGGCTTTGGGATTGCTTCGAGGAATGAAAGCCTCCTAGCTTGGCATTGCTTCTCGCTTGAAAGATAGCGATTAGTGGTGAGATAGGGTAGTTTGATTGTTTTGTAGTGGATTTTGTGCATCGTAGTCAGTGTGTGGTTTTATAGATCAGTTTATGAGAAATTTAGGAATTTCATTTTCATCACAGCAGACTGTATTTTTGTTCATACGTCAAAAAAGACAAAAAAATTCATTATGGGTATTGTCTCTACCTCTCTGTTTGTGAAGGGCGCCCCTTTTCTGTAAGTTGTAGAAATTTTAATGAGGCTGTGATTTTTAAAGGCAAATCGCACCTCTTGCTGGACTGTATCTTCTGTGTGTGCATTGGGATTCGTGCATAAATTAGATAGAAACTTTTGGGTATGTTTTGTGTTCCAATCTTGGACGCCTTCATCATTAGTCTTTTGCTTTTCGTTTCACGTCAATTGGATGAATTGTGTGAAGAGATATGTCCATTTTAGTGTGATCTCAGGTTGCTGGTTTTACATTTAAAGGTGCAGATCAGAATCATGAATCTGTGTTTTTTAGGGAAGGAAGCAGTCTCGATGTTACCATTAAGCAAAGAGGATTCTCTATTTAAATGCTCATTGAATTGTTCCAACTCTATGCTCTTGACAGGGGAATTCTCTATCAAATTGTAAGCTGACAGTAGTACTGACGACAGTTCTTTAATCTTGATTAATCAGGGTTTGTAATGCTTATCTTATATTCTGAAACTGCATTGTAATACTATATATCTCCGTCATATGGTAGCTCCCATTTCGTCTCAGGTTGGAAAGCACATTCTTGACGTCGAGTATTCCAGCATTCTTGCTTATTTCCCTTCATAGCATTGTAATTCGTAGCACTCCGCCATATGGTTGCCTCAACTCCATACTGGATTGGGTAGCACATACTTGGTGTTGAGTTTCTTTCAGTACTTGTAGTAGTAGAAGATCCTCTAACCATATGCTCGCCATCATCGGCGTCATTCTTGGTTAGAGTTCCTTTCAGCTCTGTTTCTACATTCAGATCCTCTGACCAATGCTCACACCTTGGCCTCCTCGGAATCCTGGTGTACATTCTGGTTAGAGTTGCTTCAGTATCATTTGGTTTAAGGCTAACCCTAATGACTATGTATTGCTACGCTGATTGTAATTGAAAATTTGAAAAAAAAATTGGCTCGGAATATTTCATTCACAATAGCCCGAAGGGTATGCGCCCTTCGGGAAAGTCACTTTCCAAGCTTCCAAAGGGTTTGTTGATGTTTCCAAAGGGTCACTTTTGAAGACCCTAAGGGCTCTTTCTTTCGGAAAGTCCTTAAGACAAAAGCCCAAAGGAAACATTTCCTTCGGACTTTTTGTCCAGAGCAAACAATTGACAAATCCTGAAGAGCCAAACGGAAAGTCCGAAGGGTAAATTGAGAGATGATTCCCGCGGACAATTTGTCCACGGGGAAATAACCAAGGAAAAGCCAAAGGAATAGATAAGGAAATGAACAATTCCTGCGGGAAAATAACCAAGGGAAAACTGAGAGGTAATAAAGCCCAAAAGAAAAGACAAGCCAAGGGAAAATACACACAGGAAAGTCACAGACAATTTGTCCGAGGATATCAAAGAATAACCAGAGCCAAAAGCAAAGCCACAAATAGATAAGTGCCAAAGAAATGCATGCACAGAAGTGAAGAAACCGAGAGTAAAAAGACGAGAAATAACAAGGAATTCAATCTAAATGCATCTCTCACTCATCAAGATCCTTGTCCATGCAAGCAAGGGTTATTTAAAGTGGATTGGTCAAAGCTTCAATTGACTGTTTGACGAAATCACGCTTCTCCTTGGTTTTCATGCAATCCAAAGCTTTCAATGTTTCAGGCAATTCAAGCGGAGTTCTCCGTCCAAGATGTGGCATAGTTTTTCATGCAAGTGGAGACCATTGGAGATTGACTGGTCTTGAGTTGGAGTTGACTAGACAAATTTGTTACACATCTTACTTGTTTTCCATGCAAAGGAGAAGTTTGAATTTCAATGGTCCCACCGTCCATATTTCTACACCAAGGATTGGAGAGGCATGCAAATTTTGTAAAGGGAAAAGATTTTATTGAATATTCTAAACATTGTAAAAGGTGTTAAGTCTTGAGTTAATTAACCAAGACTAACCCTTTCCCTTTTTAGAACTCCACTTAAGGCTATTTTAGATATTGGAAAGCTTATTTATTGGATTAATAAAGCCATTTAGAAAAATTCTTGAAGGCAGAGAAGAAATTGTAATTGACACCATTTATCAAATAAAGAAGATTTTTTGTATATGTTTTTTTAGATCAGAATAGATTTTATTTTTTATTGTGTACTAGCATATAAGTGAGATCAATATCCCTTTTTGCAAGTCCTTTCCACACCTATTGTGAAAATCTCACCCTCTACAGGGCATTTGAAGAGATAGGAATAGAATTTTGCAATCCAAAATCCTCTCAATCTTTCATCTAAAATACTAATGTTTAGGGGCAATTTGAAGACTTCCTATTGATTTATATGTGTGCCTTAATTTCAATAGCTTTCAAAGAATACGAATCATTTAGGTGCATCACCCCTTTTCATCCCAAAAAATCAAAATAGTTCAAATACAATTGATAAATCTAAAGGGAACCAGCCCTCTCTAGAGGTTCTTATCACAGAGTCACCCACACTCTGAGAAATTCCAATTGTATCAGCGAGAGTGAGAGTGTATTTTACACAACTTCAAGCAGAGTGCACTCTAGAGTGATAATAGTTTCTGGCACGTCCGGTGGGACCAGCCTGCAATACATCATCTTCAGATCCAGTTTTCAGTGCTCCTATGGCTCTTTTATCAAGACAAAAGTACATTGTTTATCATAATTCCAGTTATTTTCATAAATTTCTAAGCTATGGCAGCCCACAAAGAAGAATCTCATCATTCATCTCTTTTTTAACATTTTCAGTATGATCCCCATGACCCATATCAGCGATGTGAAGAGTATACAGATCCTCATCCGCTGTATGAAGGCTCATACCATTCCTATAACCATGATCCATACGCATCTCAACCTCATCCATATGAGCCTAACCCATTCCAAGATCAATCATCCTTCCAAAACTCTCTGAATTTTCATGATGAGATAAAGGAAATGAAGAGGGTAAGCCAAATGATTGTTGAAGAGTTGTTAGCTTACAAACAAGAGTTATTTGATAAGCAATCTCAGTTTCAAACATCAATACCTCTCGCTACCCCACATCAATATCCAAGGGATTCAAGTCCATCTCAGCAGAAACTTTTCCAATCATGCCTCAAGATGCAATATTTACAATACAAGAAGCTCTTAAACCCAAGTTTCCAACTTGGAGTCAAATACAACAACCAAGCATAAGCTCAAATGTTGAAATCAACCCTCAATTCACTATTGACATTCAACCCTCAGCCCTTCCCCCTCAAAATCCCAAATCCTTTCCTTCATGGAAAGCAATTCAAGAAACAGTGCAGAGACAGGAGGTGACAGTTGTTCAGGTTCAGCAGCCTCAGGAACAAAATCAAGTATCTATGGCACAACCATTGGATCTTTCTCACATTTTGTAGTACTTTAAGGGATCTATTGTGCCTATCCTTTATGCAGCAAAAGAAGTTGCGGCTGATGTAGATGGAGATGAAAGGGTATTGCATGATCATAAGGAGAACATCATCATTGACACATTTAGTGTCAATGATGAAATTGTTGAAGTCAAAGAGGTTGTTCCTGTAATTGAAGATCAGCTGAAAATAGATGATGAAATTCAAGAAGAAAACACTTCAATTGTTCAACTTGAAGGTGTTTTCCATGAGTTTATTGATCCAATAAGGGCTGCAATCCATCATGAAGAACAAGAGCTTGTAGAAGTCACAAAAAATGAGTACCAATTACAACAAGAAGTTGAAGATAATTAGCAGCCTTACGTTTCAATCATACTTCAAATTAAGGAGAACAAGTCTTTAGGTTTGTTTGATATCTTTTCTTTAGGGTATTCTTTACTGGAATGTGGTCCATTGCAGGTGAGAAGAGTGCTTTCACCAAGCAAGAAGCGGTTGTTTTCATAGAAGATCACATGTTTGAAATCTCAAGCAATGTTATAAACCTCTTTCATCATCTTCAGATGCTTATACACTTTTGGAAGCTAAGTATGAACACAAATGGCCTCAAGAAGTCACAAAATCAGAATCGTCTCTTTTAGAGGTCAGCCTTGAAGATATGACAAAGAAGATACAACATGCTAGTCTACATGATCAAGATCAGCAATTGAGCATGTTCTTGCAACAAAGTACACGGATCTGGGAACATGATGATTGGATCTTGGATCCATACTTGCAATCAATGTACCTAAGGATGGAGGTTGGAATCCCAGCTGCACCATCAAGAAGACATGAGCGTCCAGTTGCTCCTAGTTGTAGAAAAGAGCTATCAAGAGATGGCAAATATATTTCAAGATTATATGGGGCATCAAATAGCTTTCCTTTTGATCCAGGAGGACTACCAAGGTGGAGGTTGGTTTGAACACAATAGACTACTTTTAGTTTCATTCCTCTAAGTGTTTCACCGCACATGGTTTCAGTAGTAGTTTTTTCTTTTCAGTTTTGTTGTTATCCTTTCCTCTAAGTGCATATGTGCACATGTTGTTGAGTCAGTTTCTCTTTTGTGTTTTGGTCTCCAGCTTTTCCAATTTTCAGTGTGTATCCAAGTTTGTCATACCCAAAGATTCTGAGTTGTTTGACCAGCAGGGTGGTCAAACCCTGAAAGTTGCCAAAATTGTTAGTAATTTGGCTTGTCAAGGCCAAATTACTACTGCTACTATTCGAAACTTTCCACAGAACAGTCAATTTCCCTATACAACTGGTCAAACTGGTGAATTATAGTTTAAAAGCATGAACAAAGGGATATGTAGGCAGTCAAGTATCAAATACAGTGATGGTGGGGACGTACAACAATGTTACACAATCAAGTGAGAGGTATTTATCAAGATTTAGTGACCAGTGCTTATGATCATGAGGAGAATACATGAACAACCCATTTATGGGGTGACAGACAAGCATGGAGATGAAGGTTAGGGGGTAGCAGTGAGTTTACTCGTATGGTTCATGTTTGCCAATGGACTGATCAAGCAAACATGAAGAATGATGATTAAATCTGCATTTGAGCCTTCTTTGAGGTCATTGACAAGCTACAGTCCATACAAGGGCAAGACACCTACAGCAAGTTCAAAAAGCATATCTCCTACTCAAAATGTCACATATAGTTATTAAGTTAACCTACAGAACTGTAGAAGGAATAACTTCGTAAGGTGGATAGGAGTGTCATGTTAAAAGGCATATTCAAGTTCAAAAGGCCTTATATAGGGTCACTCATCATATGGACCTACAGTCAATCACCAAAAAGATAACTCTACAGGGTCCTTTTTGGGTTATATCAATCTTTTTCGGTATGGAAATCTAATTTGAAAAGTTTAATCACAAATAGTTAAATAGTATGGTGGTGAAGTGATTCTATACAGGAGACATGGAGAGTGTGGTTAAGTTTTGAAAAGAGACCTATCCTTAAGACTAGACCTACAGGCCTGTAGGTTCACTTACAGAAAAAAAGCAAGGAATCAAAAGTAGGAGTACAAGTTTGTATTTTCGGACTTTACATCAAGTGTTTTCCTTCCCAAGTGTTTTCTTTCTCAGAATTTTTTCGAGCTAAGAGTGGGAACAATTTCCTCGAACTTTTTGTCCGAGGGAAAAGAGATTTAAAAGGACATTTCAAGAAGTCCAAAAGAATTAAAGGTTCATTTGTTTTTTCCAAAGGACAGACAATTCGACGAAGGGAAAAGGTGCAGTTCAAGAAACCAAACGGGTAGGTGCCCTTCGGGAAGGTTCATTACAAAAAACCCAAAGAGTATGTACCCTTCGGGAAAGCTCAAAATAGAAGTCCGAAAGGACAAATTTAAGAATTCTGAAGGACTTTCCAACCAATTCAAAATTTTGAGGGGCTTCTTTTTCAAAAGGAACTGTCCATAATTTTTTCCCAAATGACATTTCACAATAGCCAAAAGGGTATGTGCCCTTCGGGAAAGTCACTTTCCAAGCTTCCGAAGGGTTGGTTTTTGTTTCCAAAGGGTCACTTTTGAAGGTCCGAAGGGCTCTTTTTTTCGGAAAGTCCTTAAGACAAAAGCCCGAAGGAAACATTTCCTTCGGACTTTTTGTCCGAAGCAAACAATTGGCAAATCCTAAAGAGCCAAAGGCAAAGTCCAAAGGGTAAGTTGAGCGATAATTCTCACGGGCAATCTTTCTGCGGGAAAATAACCAAGGAAAAGCCGAAGGAATAGATAATGAAATGAACAACTCCTGGGGGAAAATAACTAAGGGAAAACCGAGAGGTAATAAATCCTGAAAGAAAAGACAAGCCAAGGGAAAATAGACACAGGAAAGTCACGAACAATTTGTCCAAGGATATCAAGGAATAAACAGAGCCAAAAGCAAAGCCACAAACAGATAAGTGCCAAAGAAATGAATGCACAGAAGTGAAGAAACCGAGAGCAGAAGGCCAAGAAATAACATGGAATTCAATCCAAATGCATCTCTCACTCATCAGGGTCCTTGTCCATGCAAGCAAGGGCTATTTATAGTGGATTGGTCAAAGCTTCAGTTGACTGTTTGAGGAAATCACGCTTCTCCTTGGTTTTCATGAAATCCAAAGCTTTCAACATTTCAGGTAGTTCAAGCGGAGTTCTCCGTCCAAGATGTGGCATAGTTTTTCATGCAAGTGGAGACCATTGGAGATTGACTGGTCTTAAGTTGGAGTTGACTAGACAAGCTTGTTACACATCTTACTTGTTTTCGATGCAAAGGAGAAGTTTGAATTTCTTTGGTCCCACCGTCCATACTTCTACGCCAAGGATTGGAGAGGCATGTAAATTTTGTAAAGGGAAAAGATTTTATTGAATATTCTAAACATTGTAAAAGGTGTTAAGTCTTGAGTTAATTAACCAAGACTAACCCTTTCCCTTTTTAGAACTCCACTTAAGGCTATTTTAGATTTTGGAAAGCTTATTTATGGGCTTAATGAAGCCATTTAGAAATATCCCTGAAGGCAGAGAAGAAATTGTAATTAACACCATTTATCAAATAAAGAAGATTTTTTGTATATATTTTTTTGAATCAGAATAGTGTATTTTTTATTGTGTACCAGCATATAAGTGAGATCTATATCCCCTTTTTGCAAGGCCTTTCCACACCTACTGTGAAAATCTCACCCTCTACAGGGCATTTGAAGAGATAGGAATAGAATTTTGCAATCCAAAATCCTCTCAATCCTTCATCTGAAATACTAATGTTTAGGAGCAATTTGAAGACTTCTTGTTGATTTATATGTGTGCCTTAATTTTAATAGCTTTTAAATAATACAAATCATTTAGGTGCATCACCCCATTAGATAGGATTTTCCATTTCAATTTCTTTGTCCCTTTTCATCGCAAAAAATCAAAATAGTTCAGATATAATCGATAAATCTAAAGGGAACCAGCCCTTTTTGGAGGTTCTTCTCATCACAGAGTCACCCACAATCTGAGAAGTTTCAATTGTATCAGCTGGAGTGAGAGTGTGTTTTACACATCTTGAAGCAGGGTGCACTCCAGAGTGATAACAGAACCTTGGCCTATTATGTAGTTTCTCGCATGCTAAGGCGCTAAGGAGAAGGGAAACGTGGTTATGGTGAGCTAAGTTAGCCAAAAAGTAACTTATTGTCAATAACTTATGTCTAAATTTAAAATAAAGGGGGCTTTTCAAATTGAAATAAGTCAACGCTTCATTAGAAATTAAAAAGTCACTTTATTATAATAAATAACCCCCCACTTAGAGCGCCCCACTTTGAAAATTGGGTTGGGAAAAAGGTATAAAAGAAGATGGAGGGGTTCATTTGTGGTATCCAAGATTCATCTATCACTTGATTTTATGACTTGAGCAATTTTGCTTCTACTTTCAGCTATTGAGGACGAAATCCCTCTTCGGCAATCAGATCTTGGGGACGAAAACCCTCAACTTCTGTTGGTGGCTTCATTCAAGGGTCACGATTGAGCGAAAAATCATTGAATATAGGATAGAGCATCAATTTTTAGATGGCACGTCAACTAGAGGGTTGTTTGAGGCTGACGACTTGTTGGAGCGCTCGTTGGCATGTTGACATCATCTTTTGGAGCGCTAACATCACCCAAGGGAGCTGGATTTGATGGTTCAACATGTGGTTTCATCTTGGGCTTGCCCAAGATTGTTCCGTGCTTCATACAACATCAATTTATCAGTTGGTTGGTTAGTTATGGTTGAAATTGCATTGGTATGATCCACTGTAAATTAATTAATTTACAACCTGAAAATATCATTAAAAAAAATCAAATTTAAAGTTATAAAGATTCTACTCTTGAAATAAATTGAGTTTCTTAATTGTCTAATGATTTCTATGTGGATTGTATTTTTTCCTATAATGTTTTATGGATCGCTTTCAAATTTTGGTACTTTCACATTAGGGTTTTAGAAAAATTCCAAAATTTCATTAATCTGCCCTAAAAGGGATATTTCAATGGTATCAGAGCCATCTACTTGCCAGTTGTGGAAATTAGTTGTCTGCAGGTTCTACTACATGCAAGGTAGTGACAGAGAGCTTAGGTATTACAAAAGAGAAAGAAGAAAGGGTCCAAAATAACAAAGAAGAGGATTTGAGCAACTAGGCCACAAGAATATGGATGATCCAAATGCAAATCGTGTTCGATTTGAGAAATTTGCTCAAAATCAAGAGCGTATGACAGATGATTGTTGAAATGGTTCGCACCATGCAAGGACATGAATGCATCTCGTCCTTCCAATGGTGCGGGGAGTGCTTCAAGAGCCAACAACAACCCTCCTACACAGAGAATGGCGATTGGATCTATAGCTAGGCCTTTTTAATCTAACTTCATTTGTAGAGAGGAAGTCATTCATGAGGTGGAGGTTCAACATTCAGTGATGGATGATATTGCTCCCATTTATGCAGAGTACAAGACTCTTCCACCTGAGATCAAGGGAGAAATGACCCTCACTAACTTCATGCAGTTGAAGAGGAATAAAGAGGGGCCTAGAGCTGATTCTAGACCTCATAATAATCAGAGGGATCTTCAGCTAGTTTTGGAAAGCTCACTCTTTCTACATTTGAAGGATCTACCAAGAGCATTGCTCGAGCTTGGATCCAAAAGGTGGATACATACCTTTCTCTCAAGCCTATAATGGAAGATGAAGCCATCAAGTTTGCTACTTTACATCTTAAGGGCAGGGCAAATGAGTGGTGATACCATGGATTGGTCACACAAAGGCACAACCTCATCAACTCTTATGATTAATTCAGTAGGAGGTTGATTGAGAGGTTTGATAAAGTTGCTCCGGAGATCCATTTCAGGGAGTTACCGCAGCTGAAACAAAATACTTTCGTGAATGATTATGTGGTTGAATTTCATAGTGTCAGTGATGGTACCAGATGTATCGAGTTGGCTAATCCACTCAAGGGTTTGGTCAAGGCTTTCAACCCTTGTTCTCTCTAAGAAGCCATCAAAAAGGCTTTTGAACCAAAAACAACGCTCCTAAAGGCAAATTTCTGCCTTCAGGACAGCAAAGAACATATTCTTTTAGGTAGCCTAGGACTTCACCTTCTGGGCAACCACGGACAGCCCCGTATGATCAACAAAGAAGGCCATATCAGCAAGGTAATGTGCAGCAAAACAAGCTGCCAAAGACAAAAAAAGAAGTGGAATCAAGGAATGAGTTAAGGAGGATAAATTTGTGTTTCACTTGCAAAGATCCTTGGACACCAGGGCATCATTGCCTTGGCAAGAGGCAAGATCATTACATTAAAGTAGTATCAAATGGAGAAGAAGGGGAAGAAGGGGGAGAACCGAAAGAAGAAAAAAAAGAAGTTAACTATACCGATGGCACCCTTGCCACATTATCCAGTGCTCCTAGATACCACCCTTTTAGAGAGAGAGGAGTGTTAAGCATGAAATATACTGAGAGGGGGGGTGAATTAGTATATTATATATCTTTTACTTAATCTGATTTCTTTTCTTTAACCACTTAATCACACATTCAAGATATGCAATATAATTGAAACAATAACATGCACCACACAAGAGAGAGAGAGACACACACACACACACACCATATTTTTACGTATAACCCAAAGTAAGAAAAACCACGGAAAACAATCTCAAGTATATGAATGAACACCAACTCAAATTACAAAGTTCGCAAGCACCAACTTGCAGGAGCACCAACCCCTCTTGTGTATAAAACACAACTACCTCTCAATGTTGCTTACTCAACAAATGATAGAACTCTACAATATCTCCTTTTTTTTCTCCTCTAAAACAAATACAAACCATGCACTCTCTTGCATATTACAAATGGGTTCTCAAACTTTTATTTTTAGCTTTCCAAATGATCTTTGGCATTCACCCTTTGTGACCCTTCAATCCTCATGGAAAATGGCGCTAAACTTGCATGACCCTTTGTATCCTTGCATTTGAAAAGTCACATGGTGACCCTTCATAAGCAAAATGCGTCATTTCTTTTTTTGTCTTTATCTTGATGACTTTTCGTATTCATCAAATTGTCCCTTCATGAAAAAATGCATCATACCCTCTTTTGTCTTCACGTGGTAACTCTTGAAATTCCTCAAGATGACTCTTCATGAGAAAATTCCCATTCCTCTTTTGTCTTTTCCTCGTGACTCTTTGACTTCTCCATGGGCCCTCTTTTGACTTATATCCAACCAAAAATATATTTGTTAATATTAAATAAATATTAACACACATTAGCTAAGATATGAATATTAAAAACACCATGAAATGCAATGGGGCCTTTATCACCAATGCTAGACCTTTGACATCAATGACAATATTTCCAACAAGGAGTATAGCAAGGTAAGAAGGTAACTGTGCTAATTGATAGTGGGGCAACCGACAACTTCATTGATGAATGTTTGGTATCTAGATTTGGGCTGCAAGCTGAAGATTTCAATGGTTTCAATGTAATAATGGCAGATGGCTTCACCATCCCATGCACAAAGAAATTTCAACAGCTGAAGATCACTTTGGGAAGGCATAAAATTGATGATGATTTCTGTGGTTGGGATTGGTGAGACCGACATAGTCCTTGGGGTGCAATGGCTACATTCTCTAAGAGAATTCACCCAAAATCACCAAACCATGGAGCTGAAATTTAAATCAACAAGTAAAGAAGTAGTGTTGTTTGGTATGGCCAATGAAGCTCCTATGGTAGTGACAACAAAAAAAATGGAAAGGGCTTTTCATAGAGGGCAGGTTGTGTGGACAGCAAAGTGCCTTGTGAGTTATAGAAATCAGAAATTGGAACAGCAGCAATATCATAAGGATATTCACCCCAGTCTTGATAAACATTCTAAGGTTTTCGACAGTATTCGATGTGGACTATCACAGGATAGAGGTTTTCAAATATCATTGAGTTGGAACCAAAGACTAAAGCAGTAATACCACTCCATACTACCATCCTAGAGCCTACAAGGAGGAAATTGAGAAATCCATCAATGAGCTCTTGGAGATAGGATACATGAGGCCTAATTCAAGTCCTTTTGCTTCTTCGGTTGTTCTAGTGAAGGAGGATGGAACCATAAGGATTGCATTGACTACCGCCTTTTGAACAAAAATACCATAAAAAATAGATACCTCATACCTAGGATTGATGAGTTGATTGATGAGCTACATGGAGAAATCACTTTTCCAAGATTGACTTGAAGACCGGATATCACCAAATTTGGGTAAGAGAAGAGGATGTTCAAAAGACTGATTTTAGATGTCACTTTGGGCACTATGAATTTTTTGTTATGCCCTTTGGATTAACCAATGCACCAACAACTTTCCAATCTTGTATGAACAATGTCTTTAAGCAACACTTTAGGAAGTTTGTTTTTGTCTTCTTTAATGACATCCTAATATATAGCAAAACATGGGAGGAGCGTCTCCAGCACTTAGACATGGTGCTGGGAATTTTGGGACAGCAAACACTGTTTGCAGAAGAGTCTCAGTGTGAGTTTGAGATGTCTAAAATTTTGTATTTAGGCCATGTGATCAATGCCCAAAGAGTCCATGTTGATCAATAAAAGATCCAAGCAATCATGGATTGGCCTCCACCTACAACTATGACACATTTGAGAGGTTTTTTGGATTTATGCAACTATTATAGAAGATTTGTCAAAAAAATTCTTAGTTAGATGTTCCATTGATGGATTTAACCAAAAAAGGATCTTTCAGCTGGTCCAAAACAACACAAGTAGTGTTCGATAAACTTAAGGAAGTAATGAGTTCATGCCCGATACTTGTTCCAGATTTCTCCATCCCTTTTGTGTTGGAATGTTACGCTTCAGGTGAACGTATAGAAGTTGTTTTGATGCAAAAAGGGTATCCCATAGCCTTTGAGAGCCGGAAGCTCAAAGAGGTGGAGTGTAAGTTCTCCATTTATGATAAAGAAATATTGACCATCATGCACGCATTGGCCAAATTCAAGCAATATTTAATTTGTGGCAGGTTTGTGGTCAAAACTGATCACAATAGTTTCAATTACTTTCTCAACCAAAAGGATTTGAATGATAGACAGCAAAAGTGGGTAAATAAACTTCAATCTTATGACTCTAATATGGAGTATGTCAAAAGGAAAAATAATGTAGTTGTTGATGCATTGTCTAGAAAACCTATTCTTTGCTCCTTGACAGAGATTACAACTGATTGGAGGGCTTTTATAACAGCTATGTATGCGAAGAATGACTTTATTATTGTTGTTCTTGAAGGTAAAAATGAAGATGACAAGTACAAGGTAGTGGATGGTCTTATATTCTACAAGAATAGGATTTTTTGGTCCTTGAGTCTAAGATGAAAAATAAGATATTGAGAGTTATTTATGATACTCCCTTGGCTGGTCATCTAGGGTATTTTAAGACATACAAACAAGTGAGGGAAAGATTCTTTTGGAAGGGACTCAAGAGAGAGGTCCTTCAATACATCCGGGAGTGCCTCACTTGCCAACAAAATAAAGTTGAGCAAGGTTTTTCAGCCGGTTTGTTGCAGCCCTTACTCATCCCTACTCAAAAATGGGAAAGTATCGCTATGGATTTCATCATGGAGCTTCCATGGTTCAAGGTAAGCGTTATATGTTTGTGGTTGTTGATAGGCTCACCAAATATGCTCACTTTTTTGCAATTTCAGCCAAGTACAATGCACCTCTAGTGGTTGATATCTTTTTCAAAAAAGTTTTTAAACTTCGTGGGCTGCATAGAAACATTGCGAGTGATAGGAACAATAGGTTCATGAGCTTGTTTGGCAAGAGCTCTTCCGCTTGACTGGCACAGAGTTCACTCCTAACACTAGCTATCATCCACAAACCAATGGGCAAACTAAGATAGTAAATAAGTGGATCGAAGGGTACCTAAGGAACTATGTTGCACAGCAACAATCAACTTCGATCAAATGGTTGTACATGGGTGAGCATTGCTACAATACATCATACCACATGTCCATTGGTATGTCTCCATTTAGAGCCTTGTATAGGTACGATGGACTTTCTTTCGTGGATTTGGTTTTAATGGATAATAGTGCCTGGGGCCAAAGATTTAGTTCTGCAAAGTTAAGATACATTGGGGGTGTTCAAGGAGAATCTCCAACATGCCCAAAATCAGAAGTTGTATGCAGACCAGCACTGGTTGAAGAGGACTTTTGAGGTGGGAGACATGGTTTCTTTGAGTTTGCAGCCCTATAGGCAGTCTTCCCTCGAGCATAGTGGGGCAAAAAAACTCAAACCCCACTTCTATGGTCCTTACAGAGTTCAGAGGAGAATTAGAAAGGTTGCTTATGAGTTAGAACTGTCAGAGCATAGACGGATCCACAATGTGTTTCAAGTTTCATGCCTCAAGAAGGCACTAGGGCAACATATAACTCCTACAAAATTACCATCGTTGGATGATGAGGCAAGGTGATTTTGATTCCAAAATCTATCATAGAAATCAGAGAAAGGACGCTGAGGAACAGGAGCATCATGAAGTACTTGCTTCATTAGAAGGATCTACCCATTGAGGATGCTTCATGAGAAGGGGCAGCTATTTTGCAGCATCTTAGCTTGAGAGGATTATAATGGCCCCTACTCAGGATTAGTGACGTATGGAGACCCTTAGCCTATTATGTGGTTTCCAGCAGGGTAAGGGGATGAGGAGAAGGGAAATGTGGTTCTGGTGAGTTGAGCTAGCTGAAAAGTAACTTATTATCGGCAACTTATGTCTAAATTTAAAATAAAGAGGATTTTTCTAATTGGAGTAAGTCGACACTTAACTAGAAATTAAAAAGTCACTTTATAAATTATAGTAAACAACTCCCCACTTAGTGCACCCCACTTTGGAGATTGAGTTGGGAAAAAGCTATAAAAGGAGGGGTTCATTTGTGGTATCCAGGATTTAGCTATCACTTGATTTTGTGAGTTGAACAATTTTGCTTATACTTTTAGCTATTGAGGAGGAAACCCCTCTTTGGCAATCAGATTTTGGAGACAAAAATCCTCAACTTCTACTAATGGCTTCATTCAAGGGTCATGATTGTGTGAAAAGTCATTGTACACAAGCTAGAGCATTAGTTTTTGGTTGGCGCATCAACTAGAGGGTTGTTTGGGGTTGATGACTTTGAGGGCTCTTTGGCATACTGATGTCATCCTTTGGAGGTTGTCACCTTAAAGCACTGGATTTGTGTAATGTCCCCATTTTTACATCATTTATGAGTAGGTATTAAAGACCTTTAGTCTACTTTCCTTATAGACTAAAGGATTCATTTTGAGGTTTTTATTTCATTAATTAATTATAATTACTCGAATAGTGATTTTAATCATTTGCTCATATAAGGCAATTTTAGTTGATGAATAGAATATTCTTTAAATATAGTTTTTACCACTGATATTTAAAAGAAATAATTATTGAATTACTGCCTAAAAGTAATTTTAATTACTATTTATTATTTAGGCAATTAATTCAATATTATTATTTGTGAAAAATGAATGTTGGCTTGAAAATGTTCAAAGGAAAAGAGAAGATGTTCTAAAAGTCGACAAAGAGAGTTAAAAAAAGTATTTGACCCCACCCCAAGGTAGTCCACCTCCCTTTGGAGGGTACAAGTACATGGTGAAGATCTCAATTGAAAGATATGTTGAATTTGATATTGTGATTTTTTATGCTTGAAGAAATATTGAGATGCATGCTCAATAATTGTTTTGCAAGTTTTGGAGCTAAATTATCGACAAAAAAGTGTCTTTTGATGCCACATTTGCTAAGGTGGATTTGATACTTGCCCTAGAGTGGGGCAACTTGTTTTGCGTCATTTTTGAAAGGGTTTTGTGGGCAATTTGATGTCCGATTGATCAAGTTTCATTGCTGGAATTTATTAATGAATATTGCTGAAGTGCGGCGTTGATTTTATATGTGATGTGGCAAGGGTTCCAAGGACAATTTGAGTGAATAAATAAATAATAATTTTTGAATTATTTATTTATTTTATTGGGCATATTTTATGAGGGTTTGTCTTCACAAATTGTTGATTTGAGCTAATAATTATTATTTGATTTTTTCCAATTGTGGCAACTTGATTGGGCATGAGTGGATGATAATTGAAGGGTCTAAAACCCTAGTTGGAGGATAACAATTAATTCTGAATTTTTGTTTGCAGATTTGACCTAAGGTGACTTGGTTTGGGAAGGTGTTTGACCACCTTGAGTGCCCTAGAAGGGAGCTGAAATTGTTTGGCTATTTTTGGTATCTTAAAATTTTTGCAAAGATTTGAGTGAGATTTGATGAATATTCAGCAATTGTTTTTTATGCATAAAATCAGATATTTTTCAGCAAGGTTAAATCAAAAATTCATCTACATTCAAGGGGTAAAAAGGTACAATATTTTTATTTTCAATTTGTGGCTCATATTGGATCATATTGAGGTGATATTTGATCAAGGTAATTGCTGTAAATTACCTATTTATTTATATCACATTGGCGCCTAGGATTTGAATGCAATTTGCATGTTTTTTGAGCATCTACTTGAGCTAGGGTTTGTTAATTTTGTTAATTTCAAAATTCAAAAATTTGTGGATTTTAGAGAAAACCCTTATTTGGCTCTTTGGCCCAAAAAGGGGACATTACAATTTGAGGGTTGTTTAGCGTGTGGTTTCATCTTGGGCTTGCCCAAGGATGTTTTGTGCTTGATACAAAATCAATTTCTTAATTGGTTGGTCAGTTATGGTTGAAATTGCATTAATATGATCCGTTGTAAGTTAATTAATTTACTCCATAAAAATATTATTAAAAAATAATCAGATTTTAAGTTGCAAGGATTCTACTCTTGAAATAAATTGAGTTTCTTAATGTCTGGGAGTTTCTCTGTGAATTGTATTTTTTTCTATAATGTTTTATGGATCATTTTCAGAATTATGTACTTTCATACTAAGGTTTCAGTAAAATTCTAGAATTTCATTAATCTACTCTAAAAGGGATATTTCACATTAACCTTGGATTTGAAAGGTGGTTTGCTTTGAAACTTGGAATTACAAGATGTGGGAGGGTTAATCCCATACTTTAGCTTGTTCATGTCAATTATCTTAACCTTGTAGTCTTTAACCATGTGGCACGTGTCATCAAAAGATTGGAATCATTTGAACATAATATACTCATGGATAAGCATAAGTAGGCTTTGCTTGAATATGTCTTGCAATTCATTATCAGCAATATTATTTGTTATTTTTGAAAGCATAGTCTTATAGTGAAGCACATAGTCGCTAATGGGCTCATTAGGTCCTTGCTTGAGTTTTACAATTTGAGCACAAGAGATCTCACTAAAATTGATAGAAAAGTGAGTTAGGAATTGATCAACCAGAGTATTGAAAGCATTTACCGATTAGAGAGAAAGGTCATAAAACCATTGCATGGAAGGCTCTAAGATGTTGTTCTAGATCACCTTTACCATCAAATGGTGTAAGCTTAGGTGCAACAAATCCTATATCCAAAGGCTAAATAGAAATCTTTGCGGCCAAAGGATTGTGCAATAATGCTTGAGAGTTTGTCGAATAACCTACTCTATGAGACCCTTGTTCCATTAGATTAACCTTGGCATGAAGGTCAAAAAGTCGTTGTACAAGCACTTGATAGGCATTTGAGATTTGATCAAAGATACGTGGTTTCACATAAGTAGCAAGCCTAGGATGCACAAAAGTATGTCGTGCAAGGAGAACCATAAAAATCTAAGAAGTAACTTGTGTTACCCACCATACTAGGTGTACGCATCACTTGTGTAGCCATAGGTGTAGACACATGGATAGTCGCAATTGGAATAATGGTCTGAACACCTATTGTAGAATATATGCCTCTAATTTGTGCATTAGCATCATTCAAGAGTTCATCTTGTTCCTCAGTTGTGGTTTCCTTAGCATTCTTTTCATTCTTAACCTCTAGGATAATATTCAACACTGTATCTAGGTTTTTAGGTTGCTTACTAATTTTGTTTCAAAATTTTGAAAGTGTTGCTACTTGTTCAAGATCTACATCATCAAACTAATCAAGATGTATTTTACCATGATATTCAGCATTATATTCAATATCATCTTCATAATAATTACTCAAAATCAGGAATAACATCGTTGATAACATGTTCATTTACATATACGCATTCCTCATCAAGGTGTATCAATAGAAGAAGGAATTTGTATTTCATCAATTTGATCCATTTTAGATGGCACACAAACACATGTTTCTATCAAAGGAATTTGAGTATGATCAATTGCAACACCACTTAACCTAACACTTAGTCTTATAGGTAGAGGCGGCCTAACCTTCTTAGATGGCATAGGATGTATGCATAAAAGTACTAAGAAAACCTAGGGCAAAGGAAATTTTCGAATTTGTAGCTACAAAAATCAGAAATCAGATTTGTAGTTACAGAAATCAAATTTGAAAATCAAACCCTAATAGAGGATAAATTTGAAACCCAAAGAAAATTATGAAACCCTCAAGTAGAAAAGATCTAATGTTTTTGAAACTCGAATCAATGATGGGTTTCGCTAGAATGTTTTACTTATTTTGGATTAATGTGATCTAAATAAAGTTAAAGTAGGGTAAATTCAGATTGTGTAAAATATAGCAATAATACCCTAATCTGAATTTGAGAACTGATGATAAATATTGCACTTAAAAGATTAGAAATCGACAAAGCAAGAGGGGAGAAAGGTACTTAGCTTAATTATGTATTCTATTGCTCATAACAGTCGTCACTGATCTTGAAAACATTCTGTAAATGCTTCATCATTGCTCAGATCAAAAAAATGTAGCTCAAACCATGCCTAGACACTGCCGATAATAGTGAGACCCCTTTGGCAACTGATATTGTCATGCATCTACAAGCAATGTCCCTGTAGACTATGCAAGTCTATAACACCTCAAAATGTTGTGCTTGCACTTATAGATGTTGTTTGTGCATATGGTTGCCTTCAGTCCTGTGCGTTGATCTCTATTTTCCTTCTTACTTTGAAACCCTAATCTCACTTTCAACCACAATATGATCCTTGAAAAAAAGGATTAGTATATTGGGTTGGACAATCGTTGAGTGAGTCAACGTTGCCTACATTCCAATACTTCGAAGAGAGCTCAAATTGAACGTAGTCCTCCCACTTAAGTGTGTGTGTGCAACATCGTGATCAATCTAAAATACAGTGCAATGTTTGGCTTTCGACACTTGGCACCATGCAACTTTAACCTATGTGTTTATTCGTACTTGGCTCTAGGGCTTCCTTTGAGGGGTTTTTAGATGTGTATTCCCTTGTGTTAATTTCTCAAGGGAGTGCTAGTTGATTTATCAATGTGATTTCCAAGTAATGACCAAGTGAGTGTAACCATAGGATTAATTTGATATTTATTGTTGACTCTTTGATATTTCCTGCAATGACCAACCCATGAAACATGTCTAGGTCAACCTAATGGTGACTTCCCGATTTGAAAAATTGTCGTTAAGTGTTCTTGGATACTGCTGGCAAAAAGGCATACACCTGGGGTAACCGAACCTGTCTGATTGTTACTGGTATTGCCTTAAAAGTGAAAATCGGTGATTTGGAATATGGCGAAGGTCTATCTAGGATTTTGAAATGCTCTTGCAAAGACTGGGCTGACCCTAAATAAATATATATAGCAGATAAGGTTGGCCAAGGCAACAAATTTGTCAAGGGATAAAAAGAAAGTGTGCACATAATTCACATGTATGCAAGATCCAAGTATGTCAAAGTATACCAAAGTTGATGTTGCCAAAATGTCTAATACCAAATTTAGGTGTCTACATTACCATGTAGCCCCAACTCCTTTGGAGTCACTATCCCTACTAAGTGAGCTACTACCTTATACATGTAGGCCACACTCTTGGCATCATGATTTGTACATAATGGTTCTTTCTACATTATATTGTCCCAACTATGCATTGGGCCATCAACACGCTAAAATTTTACATCTAGTTGCTCCTTTACTCCACTTTTGTATTGTCTCCTCTAATAACAAATGGACAACACCATGAGATGCAGAAATGGTTCATACCATATACTATTATTCATTAAAAAATGGGTTATATCTTTTGTTTATAAATATTTGCTAAGAGAAAGTTACACAACAAAGATCATTTGCATATAGGACTTAACCACCCACAACTAGCTACATAACTAACAAAACATTAAAGAACATTCAACACACAAAAGGGGGAATTTCTCTAGGATATGCATGCCCCATACATAATTAATAAATATATAAAATAAACCTCGGATTACCAAACCCAACAAATCCCCTTGATCCAAAGGGGACCAAAAGATAATCTCGAACAAATAACTCTGAAACTATCCAACAACACTTGTTGCACCCTATCAACTAGCCAACTGTACATCTGGCACTGATCAAACTATGTCAACACATCCGCAACTTGACCTCTTATGCCTTGTGCCCTGTGACACTGCGTAACACGAAGATGAGCATCATCCTAAAAGCACCCATCCCTTTGATCATCCGTACCTATACTACAATATGAGCATCAACATGGAAAAAAAACTCAACCACATAAATCCATGTCTCAATGATAATCCCTTACCTTTGTATGGCACATCTTACCTAATGCCCAACAACTCTGACTACTTTCCAAACACTAATGGTACTTACAACCCCTATCAATTGTACAATCACTCGAAGATAGATCAAACCCAAAATAGTATCTTCCTAGTTGTCACACAAGAGGTGATAAGTCTATGCAGCAATAAACATAACTAGATAATTAGTCAGCTCCTCATCACAACAGCGCAAAAAAATTGAGAAAACTATTAACAAAAAAAACCCAAATAAAACAGATAAGATAGATAAGATAAATTTATTAATGTCCAACTAATGACCACAAAAGTAGGTCAAAGGCACTATAGATTACAGAAATGTGTCAGGGAAAAGCGGCAAACCAAAAAGGTCTCTGAAAACAAGAAAAACAATGCGGAAAGAAATAGTATAAAAACATGGCAAAGAGTGACCACGCTCAAAGCCAAACCACCAAAGGGCCCAACCATGCTCAAGTCCAAAGAAGGGAGCGAAAGAAATGAGCAAATGTCCAAGAATCTGTAAACATCAGGAACACGAGGATGATCCCTAAGAAAGAAGAACCAGGAGGGAACCCATCAAGAGTTTGATCCAACTATCCTAGCATCCAAGGCCAATGAGAAGAAGCTCTGAATAGCAGTCTGACACGAAGGAGAGGTATGATGCATGGTCTGTCCTCCAATCCTTTGACTGGAAGCAAAAGTCCTCTGTGAAGGTCTGGTGGATCTAGCTTGCCTCCTAATGTCGGGTTTGAGGTGCATACGCTGATGTCTTTGGGCCTCACTGATCTAGAATGTGGGGTTGTACTGATGTCAATCTGTCGCTTAGCACCTCTTCTCGAAGGTAGCACCGTGAAAAAGGAAGTAATCCGCTGAGTGGAGACTGGTCTAGAGGGTCTCTGAATAAAATGATCACGAAGCTTAAGAGCTTCCTGTATATATAAAGCCAAGCATCTCTAGTCCTCATATCTAAAGAAGTCAAAAAGAGTCAGTCCTCCTAAATAGGCAGTAAAACCTCCCTCTAATCTCATAGTAAATGGGACAACGAAAGATGAAGTGCTCCTCGAACTCAGTCTCCCGGATGTTGCATAATTGATAAATCCTATATGCTCAATCTATCTGGTGATCTGTCTCAATCCTAAGCCTGTGAGACCCCACTCGAAATTGTCTTAATGGGATGCAAAGAGAGTGCATCCAGTGGCGGAATGTATACTGTGGACGAATGATAAGCCCATCACTTAGCTCCAAGAAGTGCTCTGCATAAAATGCCATCTTAGGGCGTAACCCACCAAGAGGGTTTACACAAGTAGTATGGATAAACTGCCTGTAGATATCATCCTTAACAATCCGGTTCAACTCCTGTCTAGTGGGTAGAAGATGCGCTAGTGCGTCCAAGGAGTACATAAATGGAGGATGTTGGTCCATCCTGATTCCCACAAACTCCCATAGCTCAGAAACTCTTGTATACCAACAACGTCCATGGGTTGAAGGAGCTGAGAGAGCAAGATTCTTTGAAGAACAGTATGCTAAGTATGGGTATCTGTCATGTCCATTCGCAGAATCAACAAACCTCTGTATGCAATGTATGAAAGTAATCAAATCAAATATAGTTTCCTGTCGGAAGGGTCAGGCTCCAAACTCTGCAAGAATAATGTGTTGCGGAACTGTCTGCTTACATCTGATCATGCGGCGAAGGAGAAGTGTTTGGACCCTCTCAACAGCAGCCCAATCACCCTCATGTAGAGAGGGCCCCCAAACTATAGATCCATAGAGAACTGTGGGTCTGATAAGTGTATCCATGAGTGACATCTTGGAAGAGATATCCTAAAAGTGATGCCAAAAACATTGTCGTTCAAGGAGAGCTAAAGAACCATAACCTTTGTTTATTCTAGGCTAGAGTGTCTGCCTCAAACTGAGACATGGACCAAAAAATTGTACTCCCAGATAAGTATAGGAGTGGTAATCTCAACCTCCTTTCCTTTGAAAAAGAAATGGAGGTGGGAGGTCTTCAAGCCATTAAATACCATGACCTTGGTTTTCCCCAAATTAACGGTCAACTGCCGGAGATCGCAAAAGAGAGCCAAAGCATCCAACTACCACAGTAAGCCCTCAAGAGAAGAGGCTAGGAGAACCACATCGTCCGCAAACAAGAGGATAGAAATCAAAACCTGGTGAAGAAGACATCCATCACTAGCCTAAATATGTTCACGAAGAAAGGTCTCTCACTCATCAGTGTAAATCCCAAATACGATTAGGGACAAAGGGCATCCTTGTTTGACCCCAAAGGTACTAATAAAGTCTAAAATCCCATGGACCGTGCGGAGACGACCAAGAACATTCTTGTATAATCTCATAATGGCTGCCAAGAGGGTCTCAAAAATGCCAATATTCCTAAGTCTCTGGAAAAGTGCCTCTCTCGAAACAAAATCAAATGCTTTCCTAAAGTCTACAAAACAACAATAGACTTTGAGTGAGTGATGACGTGCCTCCTCAATAATGGCTCGGAGTGTGAAAATATGATAAATGGTCTGATGGGCTGGTCTAAACCCTGCCTGTCCCCTAGCTTTGAGGTGTCTCTGCTCTAGCTCTCTCGAAAGCTACATGTGTAATACAGTAGCATACAATTTTGAGAATGTGTGTCCAACCATGATCGTCCTGTAATTATTAGGATTTGAACAAGACCCTGATTTGTGTATCGGGTGAATAATGTGATGTGACCGAGAGGGTGGGAAACCCGAACAAACCACGTGGTTGAAAAGATCAACCAAATAGCTTCCAAAAGCTCTAAAACCATGTTTGAAGAACTCGTCTTGGAAACCTTCATCAGCTGCCTTGATACTATTCATCACCTTCACCGCCTCTCTAACATTCTTGTATGTGAAAAAGTGAGAAGAAGATGGTGGAGAAGCAACATGGGTTTGCATTTGGCTAAGAATATCATAAAGGGTGGAGGTATGGGAAATCATGGATGTGGGATTAAACTCAGTGGGGAGGGGAGAATGTGGTGGGAGGATGGTACGCCAAAAGAGTTTGGGGGCGTGAATGTAGGAAGCCCATAAGATCCGTCTCCTTTGAGAAATAAAAAGACGTTTCTTACGTTGGAGAAGGCAACGATAGGATGATTTTAACGCTAGGTGAGAATGGAGGAAGGCGTACCGAAGCTGATGGTGGAGAGTCCTACGGTCATCATCATACCACTTATTCATGGGGCAAGATCTTTTAGATTGATGGGAAGAAGCCGTAGATTTGGTGTAGTTAGGAAATGATTTGAGGGCAGCTTCCCAAATAATGGAGGAAAGACACGTGTACATGGAATTAACACAACCAAGTGAGAAGAACTGGGGTTCTGGAGGTAGAAGCTAACGGATGTGAGAAATGAAAATGTCAAGGTCCCCATCCTCAAACTGGAAAATGGTACGTGGTATATTGAAAGAGGGGGTTGTAACCAGAGGGGAGAAATCAGCCCGAATGGAGAAAAGAGAAGAGCATGGTCCGCAAGGGTGATGGGAAAAATGGAAAAATGACGGATGAAGGGCAAAAGGTTCTAACTGGATAAGACGTAATCCACCACACTCTTACCTCCCCCATGAATCAAAAAACCACTACATCATTTTCCCTATCTTAGAGTTAACAGTGAACTCAAGATGGGTGAATCTCTCTCTCAAAAGCTATTGACAATGCCCTCTATACCATAGGCTTCAACAAAGCAAGATGCTCTTTAATCAGACCATGATGTCTCTGAATAAGAAGAATCTCCACTAGGCTCAACAACATAATGTGCCTCTATCTTAATTTGATGTCTGGAGGACTTCTTTCTAGAAGGACATTTAGGAGAATAGTGTCACAAGCGACCACATTTGTAACATCGCACTTTTTCCTTAGTTTTGTGAGATGACTTTTGGCTTCTAGTAATGGCATATAAAGAAGTATCACTTGTCCAATCATGACACAGAGAAGAATGCTAATGTTTATGTTTGTAGAACTATGAGAAATGCTTTTTTTCACATGTTTCTTCTACACTTCAACTTTCCCTGACTTTGTGAAATAGACATCGTCTATAGGTTTAACACTTTCCTTCTTTGAAAATTGACATTCATGTTGACAAATAATTCACATATTGAATCAAATGTTGTCTTCTTAAGTTTATCACTAACTTGCAACATTTCCAAGAGGTTTGTGTAATTTGTATTAAGTCCATTCAAAACAATAGAGATCAACATATCATCATCAATTTTGCCACCTGTACTACTGTATCCTTATTTTACACTTTTCATCCTAAAGATGTATTTTGAAACATCATCATCATTATGCTTAGTGCTCAATAATTGCATTAGTAGAAAAAAAATCTTAGATGCAGGTTGTTTGTCATATAAGTCCTTAAGTGTTTTCCAAGCTTTCCAAGCTTCAAACCTAATGGCTTCTATGTGAATAATGACTTGTAAAAAACAAAACGACTTTAATAGTGCAAGAAATCTCTTATCTCGTTTTTTAGACTAGGAAACTTAGTAACATCAGTAGGGGGTGTAGGTTGGTTTTCAACCAAATCCCAAAGGTCATTGAAAAAAAATGTGTTTTCCATGTTCATACTCCAATCTTTGTAGTTCTTAGGTGTCAGTTTTTCTGCTTCTAAGATGAGACTAACTATTCTAGCCCTGTTGTCACAGAGAAAATAAATCACAAAAAAATAGATATGCTATTAGAGTTTTGTCTTCACCCAATAGTAGACCCTTGTTACAATGCTTATCACTTCGAGAAAAAAATTATTACTCCAACAATAAATGCATGCTTTCTTTTAAGTACAATCTCAAGTAAGAATGAGAGTGGAACCTAGAATCTCTAGTTTAACATGTCTTTACAAAATTCACGGTGCCAACTCTTTTATGCAATACATGGAAATGTAAAATGAAAATTTGTGACATAACCACTTCCTGGTTTTGACCCTGAGAGTTGTGTTAAAGTTATAATTAGCTATTAGTTAATATTTAACTAATGGATAGTTATCAAACCTTCCCAACTATCTAACCACTTTCTACTAAATGCCTTTCATTTATCTTCATTCTTTCAGCAATCATTTGCTAACATTGGTATCAAAGCCAATCATTCGAGGAAGCCTTGGTCAGGTACAAAAAAAGCACGTTCGAGGAAAACCTGATTCAAGGGTACGAACTCTGAACAAAGTAGAGAAAATTGCAAAACATGAAAAACGTGAATACAAATTTGTAGAGCAAAGATCGAGGTCACAAAGCACATGCTCAACATAGAGTGTTAGGGCACGACATCAACACAAAATAGAACGCAAGGCAAAGAAGAAGACAAAAAGAGACAAAAAATGCTCATGATGTGAGGGCACAAGGAAGATACAATGCACGAGGGGGTCTGTGAGTGCCTATGAGTGCAAAACTCAAACAAATAGTTGAATGGGGTAGGGCAGAGCGAAAATGTGAACATCAAAAGAAACTCTAACAATGAAAGGAAGAAATCCAGACACAACGCAAACAAAGCCCTGGTAGAGGATGTACTTGCCAACAACAAAAGAACACCATAGAAGACAAAGAACAACAATCAAAATGACGACAATCAAAATGCGGGTTAGGGTTTATAGGACAGAACAACATACACAGAGGAAGCTTGCTACGGGTTAGGTTTTTAGGGTAAATAAATCGACACAATTGTCATCTCGGGCACGAGAAGCCATTCGAATTTTTCAAACTAGAAATTGTATTTTTTAGAACTATTTATTTTCCTGATTTTCATATGCAATGTCAAAAAACTATACTTTTGTTGCATTTACTTCCAGATCAGAAAACCGTAGTTGCAATGATTTCCGAATTAATGGGATTAAAAAAATATACCTTTTCTATTGCATTAAATTTCAAATCAAAATTAAATTTTCCCTATTATATTGTTTTTCTGACTATATAATGGCCAACATACAAAACCTAGTTTTGTCGAAAGCACAAAAAATAACTAACCATAACTATAACGTGTGAAGTCATTAGACTCTGACAATCGCAGAATATTATGATCGTGACAAAATCATTCTCGACATTGAAACGAGGCTTGTTACAAACTTTATGAATTATGACAAGCATCATAAGGAGGCCTTGTTATTGAAGTTATCTGTGTTGGATGACATGATTCCAGAGCTCTGGAATGCCACTGTGGCAAGTGTGGTGTGGACCAGTTTGTAGAATAAATTGTAATGTCCCTTTTAGCACATTTTTATACAATTCTGAAATTATTTAGAAACCCTTAAAACTGAGAGTACAAACTCAGATTTTTTTATTGTGAAACCCTAGCAGCAAATACAGAATTCGAAAAATAATGATGTATGAACAAAAAAAAATGAATTTCCAACATCGAATAAACCCACATTAAATTGCAGAATATTCGAAATATTTATTTGAATCCATAAGTTTGATTTTTCACCTCAAATCAACCCTGAAAATTATTAGAAATTATTACCCAATTAATGGCGGAAGAACCTAAATTTTCCGACCATCAAACAATATTAAAATGGCTGTCCATGCTTCACAAGCAAGTCGCCACACTCAAGTGGCTGGAAGATGGCTCCTCTAATCCCCAAGTGGCTGATCCATTGCTGCATTGTCCTTTCAAAACCTTCCAAACCCTACGTTGAGCCTCTGCGGCCTCCAAAACAAGGTCGCTACCCTTCTTGAGCTGTCCAAGGTGATTTGTTGCACTCCATTGCCTTAGTTGCTTAGTCGAAAGGGAAGTGGAAACGTATCCCTGTCGACTCATCTTCTAAATATCAAGTAAAGTGTTTTTATTGTCACAAGGTTGAGCAGCTCAAAAAATATTATCGAAAGCGACAGTATGCACTTTCCCAACAAAACAATCAATCAACAAATGTGGCAACAGTTGATGAAGGATGGAATTCTGAGAACAATTATGCCCTTGTGGGATTATACTAAAACATTAGTACTATCAGTTGTTGGTTCATTGATTCTGGGGCATCCCAACATTTCACATGTTATAAGGACTGGTATGTCAAATTCATTGCAAGTACAAACTTTGTTGATTCAATTTTATTAGTTGATGGTCAGTCATATGTAGTAGAGAGGACAAGAGATATTAGCATAATATTGAATATTGCTAGAAAAATCAAAGTACGAAATGTTATGTATGTTCTTAGCATGAATAAAAATCTCTCATACATTAGTTGACGGAAAATCCCAACATTGTTATACATTTCTTTGGAAAACAATGTATTGTGTCTAATATCAAACAAGACAGAGTGGTTGAACTATGCACTCAACAAGGTGGCTTGTATAGGTTCATTGACCCTGCCATAGTCAATATAGATGCACGTGTGGAGGGAGAGACCACCATACAGAATGTGATGAAGGATGAAATTACTTATAGGCTTGTTAAGCCTGACTTAGTCAACTTACATGCATTACAGGTGGAGGGAATACCAACTATAAAGGATGTGAGGGAGGATGCAATTCCTCGATCTCAATTACATGCACAGGGGGTTACGCGGGTGGATGATATGTCGAAGTCATAGGCATTGGCTCATCTTGTTACCAAAAGCTTTTCAAAACAAGAGAGAATAGATGAGATGGTTTATTCTCATATTGCGGAGTTGGTTTTTACTCCCACTGGTTTTGTGAAAATGGTCACATTTTGGTTGCTTCTCTCTGAAGATATGGATGAGAAAGTCTACATGGTGCAGCCTAAAGGTTTTCAAGTTGGTCATAATCACTTAGTTTGCAAGATGGTTTAATCCCTATAAAAACTTAAGCAGGCTCCACAAGCGTAGTATACTTTGTTTGATCAACATCTCCAAGGTTCTAGATTCAAAACTATGGAGGTGGGGCTGAAGTTATCAATGAATGATGATTCATCACCGGTCAATGAATCACCCTACAACGAATTTGGGGGACAACCGATACATCTTAAGTCCACACAGTCAGATCTTTATTTTGTTGTTGACTATCCTTTTCAGTTTTTGTGTACACCAAAACCCCTACATTGGACAGCAGCAAAATGTAATAGGATTGTAGATTTCACGTTGATATCTTTAGAACATTCTGTAAATGTAATGACTAAACTCTTTGGTCCCGTTGTGTTTGTAAAATTTCAGGATAAATTTGGAGTCGTCTTCGTTTTAGTCACTAGGGGAGGGGAGCGTTAAAGTTATAATTAGCTATTAGATAATGTTTAGCTAATGGGCGATTATCAAAGCTTCCCCTAGAAGTTATCTTAGGTACATAGTTAAACTAATCGTTATCAATTCAAATGTTCATATAATACCTAAACACTAATTACTACTGTGAGGGTGTTAGTATTTATACTCCATCACATCAATGCCATGTTAAATATTTGTCTTCGATTAGAAGCACCATTAGTATGTTCTTGTGGTTCTAACATGGAATGTAATAATATGTAAAGAACAAGATATAGACATAGAATAATACCACAACCCCTAGTAGAATAGTTATAGGCAAACAAAAAGATAGATTGTAAAAGGATCATAGCACACAATAGCATGGCATTCATCACTCAATCATATTAATATAAATATTCAAGGATATTATTATAAATATTCAAGCATGTTAATATAAATATTCAATCATGTCAAATGGAGGAGCTCAAGTGGTAAAAGCATTGAGGCTTCCATAACGGGCCCTCTGGTTCAAATCCCAAATGAGTTTGATGAATGAGATACCCCTCAGTCAAGGCAACTAAACTGAAGGTTCCCAAAAAGGGAAATTTATCAAACCTAAAAAAATGTACAAATATTCAGTCATATTAACATAATAAGTATTAGTTTCATTCATGGATATAATGTGTGTTTTTGTTTATATTGTTATGTTTTTTATTTTGTAGTATTTTTATATGGACATTGCCTCACCAATTTGTTTCTAGGGGTTCCTAGAAAATCAGTGTTCCCCATATCCACAACCATGCTCATTTCTAGTTCCTAGTAACTTAGCTATCATTACTAATGGCACAATCAAAATGACATCATGACAAAATTTGGGCTAAGTATCTGTTTATCTCTTCTTGCATATGATTTGACCCATGATCTGCTCCGCTTCTTGTTTATCTCTGCCCATTTGGGGGAGCCTATGATTATATAGTGTACCTTGCCATGAGATTCTCTAACTTGCGAAAATAAATCGATGATCCACAATAAATTATTTTGTACCTTTAGGCCCTTCTTTGCTTGGATTATGCAATAGAACAAAGCTACAAAAGGCAATTTATGCTCCCCAATCGGTTCTCATTAGTTTCAGCCCTTATTTTCTTGAATTTATTTGATTAATGTTGCCTCCCGTGCATTATACACAAGGCTCCATTGTTTTTAGGCATGTTCAATAATCTAACATCAGTATACACAACACTGAGAAAAGATAATAGAATTAATGTGTATTGCAAGTAGCACCTAAACACTTCTTTAGGGGGGAAATAAACTTTCATGAAAGTGGTATATTACAATATTTATATTAAAGCTCAGCGAAATGATTGCTTGCAATCTATTGTTGAGGGCTTAAGTATTACTCTGCAAGTGCAGATGCATCAATTAATAGATGCCCTAACACGTATTACTTACATTTGTTAAAATGCATTCTCACATTAGTTAGCAATTGGCCAATCCATGCAATAGTTAGCATACATTCTAATTGCTTGTAAAATAATTCTGACAACGAAGGATCCCATCCAATAGCTAACAAGCATATTCTAACAACTTCTTACCAAAATAACTAGTAAAAGGTTACCACACTAATTGAAATTCAGTTGCTTCAATTGCTTCAACTGCTTAAAAATAGATGTTTAAAATATTGGTATGTATAACCGACCTTATTCAAATACGAGAATAGAATGTCCCACTTTGACAATTGCCTCTCCACTAACAAAGCCAAGATCATTTCAACGACCTTCCGTTCCCATTTACGTTCATTCGTGAGAAATACATTCTTTACCAACTGCCAAGCCACCAATGGATATTATATTAATTTCTAAAGTATATGAAGTATGGATGCATGACCAATCAAGTATGATCCAAAGTTCATGAGAAGCAACAAGCCTCCCTTGAAACTTCAACAAAATCTGTAATAATAAAAAAGATTAATAATCCCACAAAAAAGGTTAAGCCTTGTTTTAGAAAGTCTAAAGTTTGAACCTGGAGAAATTTTCATTTTGGTTGCAAAAGAAATCACATACATAAGAAGGTATAAGCATGCAATAGATACTAGATGGGCAAAGAAGGCCAGTAAAAGAGATGGAAGACAATAGTATAAAGAAACTAGATTATAAAATATTGGCATTGAAAGGCATTGACAGATTAGGGTGTTAGACCATCAATTTTTTGGGGATTTTACTCGTGTGTTTAAGTCAACTCAAGATAATCTCCATGAGTAGTCACTAACAGTATAACATTTTTCCTCGTGTCATAAAGGAGGAGAAGAAATTATTAAGATCAAAACAATATCTAAAGTGACTAAATTTAGCCAATATAACTGAAAATTGCATTGCATACAATATCGTGAGAATGAGCATCTTCAATTTGCAAGAAAAAAACAAAGAAATAAAAGAATGAAATGGAAACCAAATATACCACAGCCAAAGAATCACTCAAAGCAATTAGCATTATATACTCGTAGGTTGCCAATGGAATCTGTCTGAACGAACAACTAACATTTTTAGGGGAACTACCAAAATATGTCTCCAAATGAACAGGGGATTAAAATGGGGCATTACCATAAAAGCATAGGTGGTTATACAACACAGGTGTGACTATCGGTCCTACTTTCTAGGTTGATATGTCTTTTAAAGAAAAAAAAAGTTTAGCAACGAGACCTCAAATTCGAGCTCCAATATGTGTGGTTCTAGCATTTCTCTAATAAGTATCTTTAAGATCTGGTTGAACCATCTACATATCTTAATTGATGGAGAATGTCTTAGGCATCTATCAATAAAAACTAAATGTTGCTTGATTGTAGCCGTGGATCTTATTTGATGGACAATGGTTGGAAGAAGAAAATAATAGAATGAAAACTTCCTATCATCTGTGGCTCATCACTAAGTCATTGTGATTTTTACAAGAACAACTACCTAACAAATCATGATACACACAAATCGACTCAGTTCATGAACAAGGTGCAAGGGAATCCCCACAATTACCAAACATATAACAGTGTGCACATCTAATCTCAGGAAAGCCTATATATCCAAAAGCTTGTATTATTTACCAAGCCAAACAAATAAGTCTTGAGATCATGACATGTAGTTCAAATCAATTTGTGGCCTATAAACATGATTGTATACTTTCCAAAACCTGATATATCATTTATCCTGTGAATTATATGAAAGACATGATAAAACCAGAGATAAGGGGAAAACGATCCTACATTACCTTCTTAAAACAATTCAGTGGTGAAGGAGAAAGGGGGAACATGCTATTTTTGATGAATTAAAATTGGAAGAATTCAGTGGATGTGGCTATAGTGGTAATGCAACTATCAATGTAGCTCCATATGAGGCTAGGTACGAAAAAATGGCATGACATAGTAACGGTAAATCCTGCATGGAGTTTTAATTGCAACAAAATAGTGTCAAGGCATGAGTAAGGACCAAACACCAAAATCTGTAATTTAAAATGTTCTCTATGTCTATTTAGTCATATCTTTCTTTGCCTTGTGAACACACAAACAATCTCTATAGATAATTTTAGCCTAGTCTATAAAATAAACAAGCATGTGCATTAACTTTGGAGGCTAGATTCATCTTCAACTTTTTAATGGTGCTTAAATATTCCATAACCTTGGGATGATCGTATGTAGAATGAACCTAGGAAACATCCCACACAACTTGAGAATTACCATAAGAACAAAATCACTATTTCTTATGATCTTTGATAAAGTGTATGAACAGACAGAATGGAACTTCATCTTACTTATGTTGGCTTGGGTAGGTTTTGCATCTTTCTTTACCAAAGGAGTGCACTCTTTTTACAATTTTAAGTACCTCACCAAGCACCCCAGTTTGGTGTTTTGATGTGGATTTACATCTACAAGTAGACTGATCCATGTTCAAATCCCACAAATGGCATGTTATACGCCAAGCAAGTTCAAAAAACTCGACTTGAGAGAGGCTACAATAAATAAAAGAATTGTAAATGCCTCAAACAGCACCCCAGTTTGGTGTTTTGATGTGGATTTACATTTACAGGTAAATCGATCCATGTTCAATGTGTCTGATAATATATAAACAGTGTGTTCTTCAAGGCTATCTCCTTACACCGGTCTAACAGGTAAGTCATCCATTTGCTTCTTATCCATATGGGATCGTGGTTGATGCGCTATGCTATTTTAGACTTGGTGGAATATCGTCTTCCAAGGTTTTCATTTTGAGCAGGAACATCGTTTGATATTTTTAAAAGCAAGAAAGAAAAAAATTATCTCAATGCCCATGAATGACCAAAGCAGGTCAATGGAACTGCATAGCATAAGACATTACAACAGAAAATCAATAGTGCTAAAACAAAACTCCGACAACTGAAAATAAATTATCCAAATTATATATATCCAGGAAGCGCTAGAACCAAGAAAGAGAGGAGTAGACCCAAAGTGGTGAACCCTAGGCAAGTTGGAATATACAAAATTCATGGAATACAAATTGACCCCATGAAAGGAAGGGCACTTCTCAAAAGACCTACGAGAAAGGGACTGATGGAAAACAAAGCTCTAGTTTGCACCGCCATGGGCAGAAGAAGAGACAATATCCTCATTGATCCCTACGAAAGGGTCAACACAGAGTCTGATGATGTCCTCAAGAGAATAGCATAGGCTAAGAAGGCCGGACTAATCAATCCTAGGATAAGAAGCACTTCTCCAAATGTCTCTCCTGATTCCTAAAAGGTGATACATAATACATTTGGGAGTTGGGGAGCACCCTAAACCGTCCTTTCTCTATGCATAACTTGGAATAGGTGTTGAAGTGAAAGGGAAAGGAGAAGTTGGCTTCTTCCCCCAACATTGATGGAATTATATTGAGAGAAGAAGTCTTGTCGTACTCAACCTTCAGCCCCCGTATAGACAGTAAACAATAAAGCCCGTGTGTGTTATATCCTAGAATCAAACAGATGTTGAAACTATCAAGAAATGGACACCCCATCAAGCATGGAACGACATTTTTACTACCACATCGTGGGTGTGTTTTCATGATATTTGGTAGTCCTAAGTACAAGAATTGTGTTTGTGAAACGGCCCATGAACAACAAGCAGAGTTGGACTCTCTATAAAGCTATGGATGGTGGGTTTTAGTATCCTCTTTCAACATTGGTGTGGTTGAAACTCCCAGATTTATCTATGTAAGACGAGATTCCAAGGGCTCTTATCTTATGACTTCTGAACCAACTAAGAAGCTAACCAACCTCAATTACATAAAAATATAGAATTGGGTTTAAGAAATCCTTTGTCAGCTTCTGTGAAGCTTCAGCTGCTAGACTAAACTTTGGAGAAAGATGCAGGGTATAAAAACAAACCCTTTAAGAGCAAAGTCACTTCGAGTATAGTCATTTAAGGCAATCCATGCCAAAGAACCAGAGAGGAAATTCTTCCCTATCAAAGGATAGAAGTTAGAGCCAAAATCTATAAGGAATGTTGGTGGAAAGGCCATTAAGGGAACCAAATAATCTGGTTAAATCCCCATTGGTGAACAATAATGGAGAGCTTTTAAATTTATCCCTAATGCATGTTGGATGATGAGTCGAATCGGGATGAAGAACCAGTAGTAGAACCTACTCAAAATTATACAGACTCAATGAGGAATCTAAACCTGTCGTCTTTTATGACAAAGCCACCTCTGGAGAATGTGGAAAAGAGCTAGAAGGCAGGAAAGATCATTTACCTACTCAGTGTTAAGACAGATGCAATCCACACCCAAAAGGACAATGCTCTAAATAACCCCAAAACTTCGATGGGATAGAGTTGGAGCTAAGTTAATTCAAGTCAAAAAGCTTCCAAAAGGAGAAGAAAGAGAGGAAGCCATAAGCAGTATCCTTACAAAGGCATGGTCAAGATTTGGTAGGTTCAGAAAGCTCCAAATCACACAGATAGAATAGGCACTAAGATAATTCTATAGTAAATTGCTAAGATGATAAGAATCACTCCTGAAAATATTTCTATCCTTGTGGCTACATGTAAGATAAAATAAGGAAGGTGTTTTTTTCCTTTTTCATAAAAATGGCCTTACGCAGCCAGCACATACCCTCATCGTTGTAAATCTATAATCCACATTAATAAAGAGCATAAAACAATGAGTTTCAGCACCATTTCATCTTTGTTCTCTTTTTTGCAGATTTATTTTATCTTTTGTAGTTTTCACTTTTGGGTTTCTTGAGGCCCTATCACTAGCAGCCTCATACATGTTTGAGCATGCTTGCCGCCAGTCTTTTATTTTGTAGTATCTGTTATATTTCTCTTTTTTTATGAATAGCAAGTGTTTGTATTGATATTCAATAATCCATTACATTCACTCTCCTAACAATGTAGAAAATATCAGAGTAACCTACATTGGTATTCCAACCACCCTAACACTAAGCATACTTAGTGACAGTTCTTTTTGCCAATGAAATATACAGTTTATGATTAATAAAACCAAGGACCCCATGAGCCCTACCTATCAACTTGACTGTTTTCAGATCCTTTACTTCAACAGAAATCATAATAAAGAGGGAGATAAGCTCATAATTTATGAAAAGGACTCAAATATTGGGAGATTCATGATAGTGAAAATGGCAAATCATTACATGGAATGATCACTAAATTTTTTGAGGATACTACAGCAGTTACTGGCTAAGAAAGATCATAGACTGTATCCTCTAAGGGAGAGTGTCCTCGATTAGATACAATGCTTGATGTGAGATGGAATGAGAGAAATATGGTTGCACAAAGAGAAATAAAAGCTAGGAAGCAGAACAAGAAGGAAGCGAAGCTTTTTGATTCCATGATGTATATAGGTGGGAAAATAATTGTAGCAGAGAAAACCAATAAGCAAGAATAGAATGATCGAACACTACTAGAAAATGAAAAGAGTACTTCCATCCTGTAAATGCAACTAGAGAACAAGTATGGACCTTGTTTGCTGGTATGTAGGTATGCAATGCAACATAAATAGGTCAACAACAATATATAAAACATCATAAAACTAAATACAAAGATATAAACATAGTCATCATCACATCATACAAGAACACAACAAAACGAGAAATGGGATCTCTTCATTGAGATATATGAAATGGTGTGCATGGTCTCCGAGTGCAGGGATGACGTGTAGTTTCTGATAAATCAACTCAAGAAAACTCATACAAATAGAAGAAGAAAAGGGTGGGTGTGAGGGTTGATCTCAATGTCATGACAACAACCACCCCATTACTCAAAACTTAATTTACTCAAACTTAGGTACATCTTCAGAGGTGGATAACATCATTATTTTATTCATTAGTTTGTATGATCATGTTATTACAATGATGACCCAATTATGTTCAACATCTCTCCTTGAGGATTTTGTCCATTGAAAGCCTTGGGAGCAGCCGATGGAGGCAGAACAAAGGCAAAAATCAAAGGGGCTGAAGCATTAGTAGCACGAAAGGCTGAGCTCAAGTTGAAGTAGAGGGTGATGGTGTTTTGTTGAGATATTTCCCTTCAATTGATCGCATTTTGCTTTCTAGTTTTATCATTCATGGTACTTTGCAATTCATTATCCCTTGCAAAATAAAATTAAAAAGAAAATGTCAAAAAGGGGTACACATATTTTGGATCTCGCTAAGTTTATTGTCTGTGGAAGTACTTAACGAGTGAAATGATGTTTGATTATAATTAATGTGAAAACCAACAACTTCTTTTAAAGTAAAATGACTTTTCTGATGTATTGTTGAGACAGTACAACTTGTGACCTGGACCTATGGAAAGAACTTGATATACAATCTTCATCAATATCATGTCAAAGCTAAAGCACCAACCCGAACGACAAATCGCATTGCAGATTCCTTGTCTGACCCTTAAGCATTCTTAGGTGTTGGATTTTCTGTGGAAGTACTTACCAAGAGAAATGAGATTTGATTATAATTAATGCAAAAATCAAGAGCTTCTTTTGAAACAAAGTGACTTTTCTGATGTATTATTGAGGAAGTATAACTTGTGACCTGGACATACGCGAAGAACATGGCATACGATCTTCAAAGAGAACGTGTCAAAGTTAAATCACCGACTCATAGAACAAAGAGCATTGCAGATTCCTTGTCCAACCCTTGAGCATTCTTAGGAGTTGAATTATATGTCATCAGTTGTGCCAATGTTTTCCTCTCGTGGATTGTGCAGGCAAATTATCCAAAGTCTTAATGCATTCATAATTTACTTAAAACTTACAAGAATTGCAACCCAATTCATTTTAATCCTCACCTTCACCAGGAAGACTATAGTTTTGACTTTTTTAATCAGTTGTTATTGACTTTGTTGAAGTACTTGTTAATGTAACGGTTCTTATTAGTTTCTTGCCAAAGATTTGACAGTTGGCATTTTTTTCTGCAAGTGTTTTTGCTTCATTATTACAATTTACAGGTAGCGGTTTGTTTGTTTGTTTTTGGCAGAAAAGACCTTATATTAATAAATAATCACATTGTACAAAAAAATTGTATACAATTATAGCAGTCGGGAGTATCACACAAAATATTTCACAAGGCAAATAACCCGCAAATATTATAAACCAAAATGCATAAAATTTCATGTTCAAAGCAATACCAACCATAGTTACCAGGTTCAGAAATTCAGATTTGTATGGAAGTAGGAAGAATCAAAAAAATCTGGAATCTAAGAAAAATATGGAAAGCCCAGTTCAGAAAATAAGTATCCATCTATGTGTATGTATACACACTATCTATCTATCTACATGTGTGTGTGCGCGCACGTGTCTGTGTAAAAATATCATATAACATATATTAAATTAGAATTGTTGGGTTCAATTTGAGCAGAGAAAGTTGGCTGGGGTGTGAGTTTGCATAGAAATGAAAGATTTTATTTTTTAAAAAGAAAAATAATAAAAATATGTCCAGATCCAACAGGGTTGAGTAATTATGATGCCAACACAACACACAGATGTAACCCAGTTGAGCACTAGTCTCAAAATTTACAATGCACAAAACAAAACTAGAGTGTTAAAAAAAATAAAAAATATTCCAAAACTGATAAGACCGTCTACACAGGCAGCAGCAGCACCCACAACTGGAGGAGGATCTTGATTGGTAGTCCAAGTCCCCCAGCCACCGATAGGCTCACAATCTGGAGCAGGGTTCCAACCAAAGGCATCAAGTTCATTTTCAGGATCTAGAGGCTCGTCACGAGCCAGAGGGATGGCAAGAGAAAGTTGAGGAAATTATTTTCATCCTAGGACCAAGGATGTTGAGGCCAAGGGATCGAAGGTCATGTAGGGTGTCATTGTGAAGGTGACTCACTAGTAGACCAGGCACGGTTTGGATCTCTTCCTGCTAAACCAGGCTTGAGACATCCTTGGGGAAGTAAAACACCTAGGAGGATTATCCGATGGTACACGGCTGACAACACAAAGGGCATTCCCACAATAACTGATCAAGTCTTGCAAACCTTGTAGCTCCATAGCTACCCTGTTTGCTTAATCCCGGCTCAATCCTAACTTGGGATAAACAGATTGGAAAACACAGCTACTTTGTTTCTAAAAAAATTGTAGGTGTACCAAAAATAATAGCAGCATTTCTTTCTTTCCGTAATATGCCTTTGTTTATCTACAAAGAAATGGTGGGATAACTATTGTGAATTTGTTCATACTATTACCCACAAAGATGATAACTAAGAATTTGTAGCTACCTAGAATGGTTTCATAGAAGCACTTAAAGCTACCTAACAATGACCAATGCATCAAGTTCTCACAATTGTGCCAAGGCCATGATCAAATTGTTTAAGAATACACAAACACCTTTCACACTTTGGTTTCCAAATTGAGCGTTCAAGAATCCAAACAACGTCTCATTTTGAAGTAAAGCTCAAGATTGAGACCATAGTCCAATATAACATGGATTTTCTCCAAATCTCTTCTTTAGGAGAGGCCTATATATTTTCTTGCAAATTCAAAGCAGTCTAAGAAAGAAGATTCCAAGTCTCAGGACAAGATGCAGACTAAGAATTCCAAGTTTGGATTAAGTAGAATTCTAAACCAAGAAATGGCCCTTTGTGCTATCCTCAAAAGAGCACACCGTCAAATGATTAGAAAAGTGGTCCAAAACTAGTAATTGGTGTACAATTCAGAACTCCAACAGTCACTCTAATGAAGAGTATCACACTAGGAAAACTCTACTTGCACAACTCAAAGAAGCGAGTACTAACACTATGACACCTGACAAAGGTAAACAGATCATGGACTTTGAAACTAGTGCTATGGTAGGTACTACAAACATCACTTCTTCCTCCACCACAGATTCAAGGGAAGCAAAAAGATTGTTCCACTCTCAAATGTGGGTCAATGGACAACCAACACATTTCATCATTGACAACAGAATTTAAAAGAACATGATTTCCCTTGAAGCAATTCGAAGATTGAACTTGCTAATGACGCCTCACCCACAGCCATGGATGGTTCATTGTAGTGCTTTGTGACGTAGCATCATTGGAGGTATGTGATGTTTATCTTTATCATCGACATACAGTCTATTAAGAAAATCCTAGAAATATTGTCATAGATGTTGGTGACAAGAGATACTGCATACCAGAAGTAGTTCCTACAATATCACTCATTAGCGCTAAGCAGTGCAAGAAGCTAGTCAATTCTAGTAAGAAATTTGTGCTCTTGATTGTGAGACCTGAATGTAAGAACATCCTTGTGGCTCATAGTCATACTGCTATTCCATCAAAAGATCCACAACTATTGAACAACATGTTGGACAAATACAAGGATTTATTTCAATCACCTAAAGAAGTGCCTACATGTTGCACAGTAAAACATGCTATTCATTTGATTCCAGGACTACCTCTACCTAATGCATTTCTATACCGCAGATCATTTCTCAAGAATTAAGAGATCGAGCGGCAAACCCATGAATTTGTCGATAAAGTACACAACAAGGCAAGCTCATCGCCTTGCAGCAGTCCAATCCTGCTCACACCAAAGAAGGATGGCACATGAAGATTGTGCATCAATTACAAATTTCTCAACAAGATCATTGTGAAGAAACACTACCCTCTTCCTAGGACAAAGGAACTTTTGGACCAGTTGTGCAGTGCCAAATTCTTCACCAAAATTGATTTTAAGTTTAAGTTCCATCAGATTCCTATTGAACCCTTAGACATCTAGAAGACAGCCTTCAAAGCCAAGGATGACTTGTTTGAGTGGGTTGGTTATGCCCTTCAACTTAATTAATGCACTTATGACATTCATACAGATGATGAATGACATCCTTTGGCCATTCACAACTTTCTTTATTGTAGTCGACTTTGATGACATCTTAATCTTCAGCAAAACGTGGGATGAACATTTGTGCCATATTCAACATGTGCTTCCCGCTTTGTGGCAATGGGAGTTGTATGCTAACATGGAGAAATGTTTGTTTGTCATGTGGGTGATATAGTATCTAGGATACATCGTAGATACACAAAGAGTCCATGTGGACCCGACCAAGACCTGTGTCATCTAGAAATGGCCTACACCAAATAAACTCATAGACCTTTGCAGCTTCTTGGGGTTAGCAAATTTCTATAAGAGATTTGTACTCCGTTTCTCTCATGTAACTTGGCCTCTGAATCAAGTTACTAAAGGTGGTGCAAAAGTAACTTTTACATATTCAACCGAACAACAAAAAACATTCAAAGAATTGAAACGCAAACTTTTTTTGTAATGTCCCTTTTTGAACAAATTTGAACAATTCCGAATTTTACGAGAACCCTTGTTTTCTAAATTGGCAATTAAATAAATGATTCTACAATTTCTTTCAAAGATATAGCATAATTGTAATTTCACAAGAAAGTATCAGCTGTATTTCAATTCTTTAATCCTTTTACAAAATGGGATATTGCCAAAATCATATTACAAAATGAATGCTAATAATATTTATGCAATTCCAACCTTATACTTGTTGTTGGAAGGGCAATGTGTTGCTACTAAAATGTTGGAATTTATTCACTATTCTTATTCCTACAAACCCTGATCTTTAAAAGGGCAAAACAATATCTTATGAAACCCTTGGGATTCCATCGTTACCTCTTGAAACCCTATTGTTTCTATGTATTGGGCGGTTGAAACCATTGTAAGCTGTGATCTTATTTTTGCACCTGGTAGAAACTCTGCCAACAAACTCAGTCAACACTGTTGTATTAAATAATATGCCCAGGTTGTTGCTTTAGATTGTGATTTGTAGTCATAACACTAAACCCTATGCCAAAATGAAAACTTACAAATCTGCACTCTGCTGAATTGATATTTGAAGATTTCAATGTAGCACACTTGTAATTTCTGGATGAAATTACCTCACCTCAAAGGTTTAGAGGGTTTTTGTGCCCAAACCTAAATCTGAATGGTGAGACTTTTTGTCCTCACAATTCATTCCAGCTATAAGGGTTTTCATCCTTGCGCTGAAAACTGCTTGAGAAATATTGATAATAAAAACTGAATGATTTACAATGAGGACTTGGAATATATAGACTCAATTGTCATTTTTAGGGTTAGGGTTATACTTTTAGGTTTAGGGTTTTACTTTTCACTTTTATCATTTTCTTTTATTTTCACTTTTTTCTTTTCTTGCCCTTTTCGTTTATTTCTAATAATAATAAAGTAATATTAATTTGTCACTTTTTTTTGATAAAATAAAAAGTAAATCACTTAGACAACTTAAAATATTATTTTTTACTTTATTTGAAAAATGGGACATGACAATTTTTTGTGTTGATGCTCACGTTACCTCATCTTCAACAACCATTTGAGATAAAGATTAGTGCAGCTGGATATGCACTTGGAGTAGTCCTAACTCAACATGGTCACCCAATCACTTGCCACAATGAAACATTCACTGCGAAGATAAGGCAATACTCCACATATGATTGAGATTTTTATGTCATTGTTCAGGCACATAAGCATTGGAAACACTAAATATTGGGAAATAAGATTATGATCCACATAGATCACAAGTTGCTACAGTTCCTGCAGACACAAAACAAGTTGCAGCAAGAATAACATATCAAACCTCTTTGTTGCCACTCATGTATCAAACCCTTCACCCCACAGAATAGCCAAGATATAGCTCTGATACCAATTTGATGTCCCCAAATTGGGACAATAATGCAAAATAGAGTTTTTCAACAAATCCCTAAACAAATCTGAAATAAAATTTGAATTATGAAAATAAAACCAACCAACCATAGGGTTGTATTTGCACCACCAAACTGAAATTATTACACATCCAAACACTCCACAAATAAATATAAAAATACTTTGTGAAGTTTAGCCAACCATGGCTCTCATCGTATGAAGAAAGGAGTTGAATTGGTATACTTTCCACTCCCAAACCCTCAACGCCACCAAGCTGATTTTAATGTCCTCTTCTTATCATCAATTCTAACTCAAAAAACCCTCCACAACTGAAGATAAAATGCAGACAAATTCCATCATGCATATCATATAAAAATGGGCCAAAGTTAGGGCCTAAAACATGATCAATTCTTCTCCAAAGCAAGTTGCCAAAATTAGAAATAAATAGCATGTAATAACTCAGAAAATCAAACTTGTAAGCATGCCAACACTGCTGAAAATAAGTTACAAAATCCACCAATATTTGCAATAATTTAATGCTCTAATGTTTAGGGCCAAACAAGGCACCCTAAACCCTTACACACCAACTTCAAGTGAATCATTCAACTCAGAAATTAAGGGCAAAATTTCATAATCAAAAACCCTTGCCTTAACCCTCCAAAAATCCTTCAAACTCTTATGATTTATTACCCAATAAATCAGAAATAATATAACAATTTTACTTTGCCAAAATAGAGTCTAAAAACCCTCTGAAGATGTCCAATTCCTCTTCAAACTAATTTGCCCTACCTCAAAAAATTATATAAAATAAATCAGATTGTTTAAACTTACCAATTGTCCTCCAATTGACCTTCAAAAGGCTCCTAGGGCAACTTGTCCAAGCTGAAAAAATAATATAAAATATTATGCAATATTTTATGCTTCACGAACCCTCCAAATCAGCTCCCAAGATCCCAAAACTAGCCCTCAATTCAAGTTGCCAAAGTTATAAAAATTATATAAATATCATGCAATATTTTTAAGCTCCAACGAACCCTCCAATCAGCGCACTCAACCCTCTAGGGAAGCCGTCACCCAATGAAATGGCCTTTAACACCACGTACAAACTCCCAATGCAAGGTGCCACTCTCCAAGACCTGCAAATTTACCAAAAACCAGCTTCTATAAGGTTTACAATATTTCTCACTATAGGTGTTGTTCAAAAACACCTTTGTAAATTCACTTGCATGTAAACATGTAATTTTGAAGCTCAATGATAGCCCTTGAATAGAGCTGCCCAAGTAGTAGGAATGGAGGTTTTCGTCCCCAACTCTTGACACTTCTTGAAAGTTTTCGTCCTCAAGATACGGTAATCAAGCTTGACATACTTGATCAAAGATTCCAATTCAATATTCAGCATACCTCTCCAAAAGACTTCTCAAATGCTTGTTATAACCATCCCCCAAGGATGGCACCCAAGTTGGCGGGATGTGTCTTTTAAAACATAAGCACTTTATCTTTTAAAACTCTCTTTTTGAGGGTTTAGGCGCTCATGACTCTTAAAGGTCACCACTTAAGTGAATATAAGATTAAAAGTACATTTTTTGCAAACTTAACTGAAAATTAAAATACTTACGTAATTTTTACCTCTTTTGCTCAAAAGATAGAATCCCCCCGCAACATTCCCTTCTCTTTCCTTCCCTTAGCCTTGTGGAAACAAGCAAGCTAAGGGTCCATAAGCAAGCTATGCCAAAAAAGGGGATATTACATGAAAAAGTCATCGGAAAAAGAAATAAGAATTGATTTGTGTTGTTGGACCCTAGTTCACAAGCCTGTCGTTGTTCTGTCTTTGAAGGTTCACTCTCCTATTGTGGATCTTTATCATAAATTCCCCGTTTCTATCAATGTTCTCAACTTCAAATGTGGTGAACATAGATACTCCCTAGTACCCTACAGACTGTCCAAGTATTTAGCCCATATGTTGTCATATGCGAAGCACTTCATGAGATAATGCCATTCCGTCTCAACCATACCTGATGTGCACATAGGACATATTCTCTCTTCCCACTTTTATTTTGGGATCTTCCACCTACCCATCTCACATCGGAGTTGATGTGATTCAATTCTCAATTGGGCTGAGCATCTTCATCCTCCACTTAATTTTTGCCCCTGTGTAGGTTTTTTGGTCATGTTCATAAGCGGAGTTGAACTTGGTCATGTAGCGTTGTTTTTTCCTCCCTATTTGCTTTGTCCACATGCTTATTTTAAACTTTTCCATCACATAGCTCTTTATCTCTTGATTAGTCATTGGGCATTCATGTATATTAATATTCTTGTAATGTCCCCAAATTGGGACATATGACCCAAACAAGGGTTTACACAAAATCTAATAATTTTGCAATTTATTTTTGAATGTTTGAAATTAAAATCAGCAAACCCTAGGTACATAAACCACTCCAACAATATTCCTTTATTTCCACTCCACATATGCAAGGAAACTATTAAAAAAACTCTGAATAAGTGGCAATAATGCCTTGTTTTGTTGTAATAGAGGATGGCCAATCACTAATTCTGACCTTCCACGATTCTGATTTTTATCATAAAATGCAACAACTGTTCCTTTGTTCAAATTGCCACAAACCCTAGCAAAATCTTTCACAAACTGTAGACACAATTCACATAAAATCACGACAAGCATATCAACCAGAAGTCATCGAAGATTAGGGCCTCCAATGTGATCAAACCCTAGTCAAGCAAATCACCCATATGCAGCATATTCCAGCCCTAAATAAGCGGGAAATCGGACTCGTTCATCCCCCAAATCAGCACCAAATTGCTGGAATTATCATAAAATCCACAAATAATTATAGTAAAATTTGCCCAGTTGTTTAGGGCCTAAAAGCACCCTAAACCCCTGCAAACCTTTCTTAGAAATTCGTCCCACCTGATAAATATTATAAATAATCTCTGAATATTCTAGGGCATTGAATGACCCTAAAAACCCTGCAAAACCACTCCAACACAAATCACGTAGCTAGAATAAAATACTAAAAATATCTCCAAACCCTAGAATAATGTTTCCAAGCAAATTAGCCCTCAAAGGGAAGATCTTCAATCAACCAACAAAATCGCCACCCTAGGAATGGCTCCAAACCATGCAAACAACTTCCAAAAGCAAGTCGCTTCACTAGGAAAAATTATGCAAATAATATTCTGAATTAATTCCCTTATTTTCAGCCCTCGATAATTTATTATTTACCTTAATCCGCTGAAACTTCAAAAATTCATATCTTTCGGAATAATGAGAATTTCAATGCAAATGTTAGCTCAAAATAATCATAAAAATAGTATTCAAACAAAATTAAAATCAAAATTTTTCCTCCATGGGAAGTCCCTCAAAAGTAGTTCTGAAGTTACAAAAACATTAGTTATAGCCCTAGATTCTTCCAAAATCAACAAAAGCTCTTTAAACCAAGTTTGTCCACCTCTTAGACCTGCAAATCATGAATTTTTAGCTCTCCGAAGGGTTTGCAATAATTCTTTGATGAAGGTGGTATCCAAAGACACTTTTGTAAATCCACTTGCATGTATACATGCAATTTAGAAGCTTAGTTACAACTTTTGAATAGAGTTGCCCAAGTAGAAAGAATGAAGGTTTTCGTCCCCAAACCTTTGATACTACTTGAAAGTTTTCATTCTCAAGAGGTGGAAATCAAGCTTCACATGATCCAATTTTTCCAAATCAATATTCAACATACCCCTTTTAAAAGAACCTCCATTTCCTTTTATATTCTTCCTCCAATTGTGGTGACCAAAATAGAGAGGGAGAGTTACTTTTTCCTTTTAAAATATTAAAATATCTTCTTAATTGCACTTTAGGCCTTAAGTGCCCAAGACCTATAAGCCCCACCACCTAAGTGAGATAGAAACATAAAGTACTTTTCATAACTCAACTCAAAATTGGAAATATAAAGTACCCTTTCCATTATTAACTCCTCACAAGTGGCCCATAATTCTCCCTTTCATTCCTTTACTCTTAGCCATCAGAAACAAGAAGGCGCTAAGGGTTCCACAAGGGTCTAGATCAAAAATGGGGACATTACAATCCTACTTATCCATCCATATTTTGTTTTGTTTCATCCGTGTCCTCTTTTGCTTGTTCAACTCTTGTTTTATTACTATGTTTGGCTATCTATCCTCCTTCATGCCCTCTACTTTCTTTATGTATCCTAGGAGACATATCAACGCTTTTCTAGACATCAATGCCACCTTACACATAAAGGGACCAGCCCACGATTGGTAGTATCATGGTTTGATCACACAAGGACATCAGCACATACACTCCTACGAAGAGTTTAGTAGGTGATTGATTAAGAGATTTGATAGAGCGGATCCAGAGCTTCACTTTCATGATTTAGCTCAATTGAGGCAGAGGACTTGAGTGGATGATTATGTCACAGAGTTTCAGCAACTTTCAGTTATGGTGATTGATATTTCAGATAGGAGATTGTTGGTACTATTCAAAGAGGACCTGATTGACTCCCTAAGGGGATTGGTCAAAGCTTTTGATCCACCTACATTGAAGGAGGTCATTTAGAAGACCTGCGATTTGGAGTCTTCTACTCTAAGGGGCAGATTTCCGCCTTTGGGACAGCCAATGGGTACCTTTTTCCCACCTACTGGGCAGTAGAGAGGTTGCGGTTTGGGGCAGCCCAAGGGTAGTTTTTCAGGGCCTCCTAAGGCCAATCATGTGGGCCCTTTGATTAGACTAAACCAACCAAGTTTGGGGCAGTAGGAGTTACCAAGAAGTAGCTTTGATATAAGGAATGAGCTAAGGAGGAAAGGTCTTTGTTTCACTGCAAGGACCCTTGAAAAGGCCACAATTGTCGTGGCAAAGGACAAATTCACTACATTTAGGTCTTATTTGATGAGGAAAATGAGTAAGAAGTTGGGACAGCCAACTATGAGGAAAATACTTTGGAAGTAGAAGGGGAGGAAGAATTGAGTGGCACTTTTGCATCACTTTCTGGGGCTCCTAAGTACTATCCTTTCAAAGTTAAGGGCTCATTGAAAGGAACACCTATTACTGTACTTATTGATAGTGGGGCATCTCACAATTTTATTGATAGGGGATTGGTAACCTCTTGTGGATTACAATCAGTGCAGTTAAAAGGTTTCAGAGTTACTGCAGCGGATGGATTCACCATCCCTTGCACAACCAAAATTCCAAAGTTTAGCCTCACTTTGGAATAGCATGTGGTTGAGGATGATTTTTATGTGGTGGGCATAGGGAAGACCAATATGGTCCTTGGTATTCAATGGTTGCATTCACTTGGAGAATACACACAAAATTACCAAACTATGGAGCTCAAATTCAAAATAACATGTAAAGTGGTTGTTTTGCATGGTCTAAGTGATGGAGAGACCCCCACCTCCCAGGCGAACAAATTGATAAGAGGATGTATCATGAGCATGAAAAGAGTAAAAGAGAAGGCTGCCCCTAGACATGAAATGCAGCCCTTCATCCTAATCTTGAGCCTTCTCTCAAACATATGGTAAGCATTGAAAATTGTCGTTTCTCTTGTAAATTATTTGAAGAAGATGGGAAGGAAATGGGATGCCAATGGCCACCTACAACATGCCTAGGGCAGCACCCTATTCCCTCTTGCACAAAGGGAAATAGTGAGACATGGGGAAAGAGAGGACATCCCATTAATTTTGGAAGACAAAATATTTAGCAGCTGTCCAAAGGACCTCAATGACACAGAGAAAATCCTATTCCTTGCAAAATAAGTACGAACACGAAAGGATTTACCCATGGGACATTGGAGGCATCACCACCTATTTTTTCTCCACATGGCAGCCAAAAGAAAGAGCAGAAATAAGTGGTAAGAAGTCAGAAATTTTTTGTTCCTTATTTTTTGAGTCAAAAAAGGAGGTCCAGCCACATATGGAGGGGAAAAATTGGCAATATATTGCCTTTTCCTGCCCGCTTTGGGGGAAATTGTTGCCAAGACACATTCAGGAAATGTTCACATAATAAATTCTGACTGTTGTGCTCAACTACAACAGTGTATAGAAGGCCCAAAATCTGAATTTTGGGGAAAAATACAGCCAAGGGTACAATCTGGAAATGCATGTGGAAGAACATACTTTGGGTATAAGGCAATTAAGATGGTACGATTTAGTATAGAGGAGTGACATAGGCTTTTCATTGATCAAAACTACACCTTCCTCATGCTTGAAGGGAATGGTAGAGGACTCACACAAGATAGATTGTGCATAAGCATCTCTCAAAGTATGGGGTATAAAGAGGTTTGCATGATTAATTTCAAATTGGTGAAATTGCCTTTGGAGGCACGTCACACACTTGGAGGTACTATACCCACCGCAAGCAAGCATGGCATATCTTTGGGGAGTATGAAAGTTGGTTGAAAGATGAATTTAATCTCTCAAATCTAAAAGGGCAGCCCACAAGGAATGTGATTGGCAAACAAGGAACACAAATTGAAGATTCGTTGCAATGGGAAATTATTTCAATAAAAAGATGTGCTACTAAGGAAATAGGGACAGCTCCTTGGCTTCTACAATTTGCTTGCGGACAAGCAATTTTGGGTAGGGAGGACTGTAATGTCCCTCCTTTTGAGCTAATCCTTGGATGAGACCTTAGCTCAAGCATTCCCTAAGGCTAAGGATTTAAAGACAAAAAGGGGAACATTAGTAAGCTTCATAGTTATTTTGATAAAGTAATTTATTATCCAAATTTGGGCTTCATAGTTATTTTGATAAAGTAATTTATTATCCAAATTTGGGCTTTTTATAAGGAAGCTTGTGTATATCTTTTTATTAAAAAAAAAAGTAACCATTCCTCCCTAATTTTGGCACCACACTTGGAGGAAGTTTATAAAAAGAAAGAAAAGAGCATTCGAAGAGGACATGTTGAATATTGATTTGGTAAATTGGATCAAGTATGTCAAGCTTGGTTTCCACCTCTTGAGAACGAAAACCTTCAAAAAGTGCCATAGGTTTGGGGACGAAAACCTCCATCCCTTTTCTTGAACAACTCTACTCAAGGGTTGTGATTGAGTATCAAAGTGCATGTTTTCATGCAAGTGGATAATTCAAATGTGTTTTTAGACACCACCTCATTATGGAAATATTGCATACTTCTATCGAAAATAGGTTTGGTGAATTTTACAAGTGTTGAAGAGGAGCGAATCATCTGGAAGATTTGTCCGTGTAGCAGAATACCATTCCAAAGGGGAACATTAGTAAGCTTCATAGTTATTTTGATAAAGTATGGCGACTTGCCTAAGAGGCTAGGTGAACCACTTGGAGGGGTCCTTAAAAGTCACAGGCAGTTGTTCGTGTCTTCATGTTATTTTTCCAGCTAGGGCGTTTGGTGGGAGAAGTGAATTTCGAAGATTTGAAGAGGGTTTGAAGTGCTAAAGGTGTATAAAATATTACCAAAATTTTACACCATTATTTCTACATTAGGCGACTTGCTTGGGAGCCATTGGAAGGCCAATCAGAAGGGTTTTTGGTGAATTTAATATTTTGAAATTTATCTCCTAATTTTTTGAATAAGGGCAAACCAGTTGGGAAGAGGAAATAAGCTCATTGGAGGGTTTTTAGACTCCTTTCAGCAAGATACTTGTAGTTCTTTATTTTCTGCATTTTTATGATAAATTATCAAAGGGTTTGGAAGAATTTTGGAAAGGAAAATACTAAGGTTTCATCCTAAAATTTCTACTAATATTTTGAGTGGGGCGATTCACTTGAAGGACCTTTTCTGAATTTTCTAAGGTGTTATTAGGCCCTAAGAGGTATTAAATAATATTAGAATTATTTGAGGTATTTTTAGTGCAATTTTCTAAGGTCCTTTGACATACTTGGGGGTGATTTTCAAAGAGAAAATTGAATTATTTAATTCAGTAATTTTCTGCACGTTGGGCAAATTGATTGTGAAGACTTTTTGAGGTTTTGGAAGGGCTAAAATTAGAAATATTTTTATATAAAATATTTCTATATTTTATCATAATTTTGGTGAGTTTTTGCAAAGGTTTGAGAGCTGATTTTGCAAATAAAATACAGCTGTAATTTCAGAAGAAAAAATCATATTTTATTGGCAAGATACTTCCCAAGGTATATGCATCCTTCTCACATATACAAAGATATTTTATCACAGTAGTAATTTGAGGGCTTATGCATGATTTTTTGAGAATTTGATGTGCAAATTTCAGTGATTACATCCTTCACGTGCTTTGGAATTAATTGTGCATATATTGACACCTAGAGTTTATTGTGCATATATTGACACCTAGGGCTTATTGTGCATATGGTGTTTGAGCATGTTTATGTCAACTAAGGTTTGCTGATTTTAATTTTCATAAATTCAGTGTATGGGAGTTGATTAAGGGTCTTGTTGGGAAACCCTCTTTTATCTTCATTGTCCCAAGTTGGGGACATTACATTTTTCAATGTAGTTGACCATTCTCAGCCATTAATAAATATTAATATCTAAATTATCTTATTAAATCTTATTATTTTCCTCAATATTACCTTGTAATACATATATTTCTTATTTTTCAACTAAAAATTTTGATATAGTGTTAAAATGTTTTCCATCCCTTCAATTTTTCTGCAGAGATTATTTAGAAGAAATTATGCAGTAAAGCGGTCTCATGGATTTTTAAAACTGCAAAAATTATCCATGCACATGAAATTTAAGAGGTTTAAATTTTAAAAAAAATTATAGCATAAATTTTTATTGGCTATAAGGTACTTTTTTTGTGCCTAAATTTTCTCTGTGGGTACTACAAATTCTTGCCCCCAACCTTTATAATATCCCCATTTTTTTAAAGAGTTAAATAATATTATTGCTAAAATGAAAAATATTTTTAAATTAACTCTTCCCTCCAAATTGGGTGCTACGCTTGAGAAGAAAAATATAAGAGGAAAGGACTCATTTGAAGATCATGTGAATTTGGATATTTGGAAAAGAGATCAAGTATGTCAAGTTGGATTGTCTTCGACAGAGTTTCTTGGAGAATGTTACCCTCCAAGTGCTATGATGCTCTATAAATGGTATCTATTGACACCACCTATCTTTTGGAGATTGTACTACGCCTTTGAGGATTTACTTAAGGATTTATCTAACCAAATTTGCAAGTTTAGAAGAGGAACGAACCATTTGAAAAGATTTACGATTTGTCTTGCGAATTGGCAAAGTGATTTAGATGCTTGGCGATTTGCTTGTAGAGTGATAGTTGTTGGTTTCTCCCTTGGGCGAGTTGCTTAAGGGCTTTGGGAACCTTCGTCGAAGGGTCCACGGTGGATAAAACCCTCTCTTAGGGTTTTGGTATTTTTTACGTATTTTTTCCAAATAGGGCGAATTGGTTTGAAGGCTTGAGAAGCCTTGTTAAGGGTTTATTTCAAGAGTTTGATATTTAAAAAATTATCTATATAATTTTCAAGTGAAATATTAGGGATTTCAGAATTTTGAGACTACTTTTGAGGGACCTCCCATGGGTGGAAAATTCTGAAATTATTTTTATTTGTTAGCTACTAATTTTGTGGTTATTTTAAGCTATCATTTGCATTAAAATTCCGAGTATTTCAAAAGTTATGAATTTTCTAAGTTTCAGCGTGTTTTGAGTAAATATATTTATTAAACGCAGATTTGAAAAAAATGAAGTTCAGAATATTATTCCTAATTTTCCTTGAAGTGGTACGACTTGTGTGAAGGTTTTGAGTGATCGTGTTGAGCTGGATTTGTTTTTGGAAAGCGTGGATATTATTTAGAATTTTTGACCTAATTTTAAAAAAATCCAAGGGTTTAAGGCTAATTGCAAGGGTTAAAAACTGCTGTACCAGCACCTTATTTAGCAGAATTTTACACTCATTTCCAGCAGCTACATCATTAATTCATGCTACAAAAAAGTACACAAGTATAGCTTTCATTTGTTATTTATTGAAGCATTTGTGTAAGGGTTTGAAGATATCTTTGGGGCTAGAGTTTGCTGATTTTTTGGGCAGCGTTCAGTTATTTTTCAAATTGGCTTGAGTTCATAAAGAAATTCATTTATTTTTGCTTAAGATCTTATTTGGCGTTCTTACAGTGGTATCAAAGCCATATTTTGGCTAAAATTTGGGGTGAAAGTAAGAACAAAGAAAAAGACATGGAAGCCATAAAGAGATAGGGCTTAACAATGCAAGTAAAAGTCTAGGAAACTTATGCCAACTAGAAGATGTGATCACCACATTGAAAGAAATAAAATATATGTTATCCAAGGTGAGTCAATCACAATATGCATCCATGAGTTGGGCAGTACAGCTCTCAATGACTTACTTGGTTCAACATAAACTATTGAGAGCCACAAATGAAGAGGTAAGATTTTTGGTTGTTAGTTGTATCAATGAAATTTTGAGACTAACTGCTCCCGAGGTTCCTTACAATGACAATACATGAGAGAGATTTTTCAGTTGATTGTGGAGAGTTTTCGAGGTCTTGAGGATAACATGGGAGACTCCTTTGCGAGAAGGGTCACATTGCTAGAGACTATGGCAAAAATCAAGGTATGTGTTTTAATGACAGATTTGGATTGTGATGAGTTTATTGTTGAAATGTTTCAACATTTTCTTGCAATAGCATGTAGGAATACTACCCAAAATATTGTAAACCATATGCAAAAAATCATGAGTTTGATACTCAAGGAAAGTGATGGTCTTTCTGAACCTCTATTGTCTACTTTATTGGCAAGTTTGTGGTTTAAAAAAGAAAAGTTTCTAGAAACACATATGATGTTTGGAAACATTGTTAAGGAGTGTGAAGAAGAGTTAAAGCCCTATTTGATAATAGAGCAGGTTGAGGTAAAGAATGAAGAGATAGCCCTTCATGAGACCTATACAAGAGGCAATGAAACAAAAAAATCAGAATTTGATGGACAGCTCATAACGCTGCAAATTGATGATAGAAAAGAAGACGTGCAAGGTAAGGATCTTTTATTTGTGAAAGATGTTTATTTATTTTTCAAACGATTGTATGTATAACAATGAAGCCACAAAGGGTGAAAGTAAGGAGCTTGAGCCAAAGAAAGATAAAGTTGAAGCAAGGCATTGCTCATTGTTGACAAAGGAGTCAAGTTTGAAATTTTTGCGCCAACCTTCAAATATTTGTTGAATGATTTTCAGAACAGCCATACAAAGAATCATGTGATTGAAAGTAATATCAGAAATTTAGAAGATACAAGGATTGGAGATGTCTCCACCAATTCCACTTCACCAAAGGAGAACAAATTTCTCATCACTCCAAGGAAGCATGCAAGAAAATGTTACAAAATGGGGATTATGGTTTGCAATATGAGGCATGAGGACTCATTAATCCAAGTAACATTTTCTTGAAAGTAATATCAGAAATTTAGAAGATACAAGGATTGGAGATGTCTACACCAAAGGAGAACAAATTTCTCATCACTCCAAGGAAGCATGCAAGAAAATGTTACAAAATGGGGATTATGGTTTGCAATATGAGGCATGAGGACTTATGTCACTCAGCTATATGGCGGAGTTGTATATTCCAATTTTACTTTTATGACTGATTCCATGAAACTAATAAAAAATCAGAATTGTTTGGGGGATTTGAGGATCATACCAAGGGGGAAGATGAAGAGAATAACATGGAAATACATCATGTAAGTGGTAAGCATCAAAATTCATTAGATGTATTCAGTATGCTACATATAATGATTGTGATTGAAGGGAAAAGGCAAGCAGTTCAGAGCAGTTACAGTCCTTATACAGCTCCCTTCTATGATGTTTTAAGGGAATTTACCAAGAAAACAACTTGGCTAATCATGGGACTAGTAATGGGGGACAAGTACCATGACCAATGGGTCATTATAGGGGCTGTTGGTAATAGTCTGTCTGCTGTTTATAATATTCCAGCTTGTTTTCATTACAATTTCTTGTCCACATATTGTGCCTAGGTCCTAGGGAAGTGAGCTTCACACACTCCAACAGAATGAAGATGGTTCAAGGATGTATAAGCAAATTTCCAGCCACTATAAGGGAAATAAGAAAGGGGAAAGGAAGTTGCTACAGCCATGAAAAAAGCAACAAGAACATATCTTTTACATTCCGAATGAGGGAGAGTTGTAAGGGTAACTTTGAGAGCATGGATATGAGATTGAAACCCCTTCTTGGATGGGGCAAAGACCCAAAGTGTGAACGGTAGAAAGAAATGTGAGTTTTTAAAGAAAATTTTGACTCATATTCGCTCAATAAATTCTGAATTTGTGTGTTCAAATTCGCTACCCATTACCATCATACGATACTATGTGGTTGACATACTTCAGCCAAGGGAAGGGTCTGAAAATTCAAGTGCAAGGTCTGATTTTTTACACAAAAAATTATGAGATAATAATGCAAACTCGGCAGTATCCTAAGGTCACGAATTCTGATTTTGTTGACTTATTACAGCCATTAACAAGTTCTGAAAATACCTGTGTTTTTGCACACTTATTGCATGATGATGGGAAGGTATGAGGAAGGTACAACACTACTTTTTTTGTGAGATAGAACTTTTGTTTGATTCATATGGTATTCCTCATATGCATGAAGGGATTGACAAAAGGTCAACAAGAGGATATATGGCACACATAAAAAAGTGCATAAAAGAAGAATTGCACTTATATGACACTCCTATCCAAGGTTTGACTCAAAAGAGGTTCGTTGTTGTTTCTTTTCTCCAAACTAGGGTGAGTTTTTGGGGCACTTACAAGGCTGGAAGGTCTAATTACAGCCCTCTAATCAGATTTTGATATGAAGAAAAGTGTGCTTATACCAATTTCAGATTTAGCCAACATGAAAAATCAGGGATATACATGCATGGACAGCTTTATTTGATGATTGTTTGGGAGCTATTGAGAAGTTTTTGGAGTGTCTCATGCATACATGGGATAAGTGACAAGGAGCAGCCTTTTGGAAGGTACGTGAGTTGCACAAAGATGCCCATATATGGTGAGTGGTATGTCTTTAAGGCCTATCATCATAGTATCTTGCTGATTTCTTTATGCATGGTTGGAAGGTTATAGTATGGCATTTTGGAGGTCTTAGTCCACGAGACAACCAAATAATCTTAATCTCTCATACTTTTTGTTGCAACCTTGGGTCACATAACACCCCCTTTGAAGGTATGAAGGAAAAGAATTTGCTTATCTTCCTTTTGGTATTAAAAAAGATGATTGATTGGGAACGTGCGGAGCCTTTGGAAAGCTGTGATGACACTTTTAGCACTTGGGGGCAGCCCCCAAAATACAAAAACAGCAGGATGAAGAGACCAATTGAGGGTTCTTTTCCATGGGAAGAAATTTCAAGTGGACATTGCATCATAAGATATGTTGAGACACATCTCTGGATATTGCGATTGCTTGAGGACATGCAATTTTGGGCTAGAAGGATTTGTAATGTCCCCATTTTTTTGAAGAGTTAAATAATATTATTGCTAAAATGAAAATTATTTTTAGATACTTAAAAATAAAGGCAATTAATAGAAAAAGCACTTTATGCTATAAATTCCACTTAAGTTGTGGCTTTTTAAGGGTCATGGGCGCTTAAGGCCTAAAGTGAAATTATAAGGAGTTCCTTTCAATAATTTTAAATTAACTCTTCCCTCCAAATTGGGCACTACGCTTGGAAAGAATAATATAAGAGGAAAGAAAGAATGATATAAGAAGAAAGGACTCATTTGAAGATCATGTGAATTTAGATATTTGGAAAAGAGGTCAAGCTTGATTGTCTTTGGCATAGTTTATTGGATAATGTTACCCTCCAAGAGCTATGATGCTCTATAAAACAATGTCTATTGACACCACCTATCTTTCGGATATTGTACTACGTCTTTGAGGGTTTACTTAAGGATTTATCTAACCAAATTTGTAGGTTTAGAAGAGGAACGAACCACTTGAAGAGATTGACGATTTGTCTTGCGGATTGGCAAAGTGATTTAGATGCTTAGCGATTTGCATATAGAGTGATAGTTGCTGGTTTCTCCCTTGGACGGTTTGTTTAAGGGCTTTGGGAACCTTCTTCGGAGGGTCCATGGTGGATAAAACCCTCTTTTACGGTTTTAGTATTTTTTATGTATTTTTTCCAAGTAGAGAGAATTGGTTTGAAGGCTTGAGAAGCCTTGTTAAGGGTTTATTTAGAGGGTTTGATATTTAAAAAATTATTTATATAATTTTTTGATGAAAAACTAGGGTTTTCAGAACTTCGGGACTACTTTTGAGGGACCTCTCATGTGTGGAAATTTCTGAAATTAATTTTCTTTGATAGCTGTTAATTTTGTGGTTATTTTGAGCTATTATTTGCATTAAAATTCTGAGTATTTCAGAAGTTATGAATTTTCTAAGTCTCAGCCTGTTTTGAGTAAATTAATAAATTTATTAAGCGTAGATTTGAAAAAAGTGACGTTCAAAATATTATTCTAAATTTTCCTTGAAGTGGGACGACTTGTGTGAAGGTTTTGAGTGGTCTTGTTGAGCTGGATTTGTTCTTGGGAAGCATGGATATTATTGAGGATTTTTGACCTAGTTTTGAAGAGGAAAATCCAAGGGTTTAAGGCTAATTGCAAGGGTTAAAGACTGTTGTACCAGCACCTTATTTAGCAGAATTTTACACTCATTTCCAGCAGCTACATTAATTCAAGCTACAAAAAGGTATACAAGTATAGCTTTCATTTGTTATTTATTGAAGCATTTGTGTAAGGGTTTGAAGAGATCTTTAGGGCTAGGGTTCACTGAGTTTTTGGGCAGCATTCAGTTATTTTTCAAATTGGCTTGAGTTCATAAAGAAATTCATTTATTTTTGCTTAAGATCCTATTTGGGATTCTTACAGCCTCTACCCATCTCTGAAAATCTTTTTCATTTGCAATCGTTGCTCCTATTTTTTAAGAAAATATTCAATTTTTTTCAGTTGAAGAAATTTAAAGTTACATGGAACCACCTGCAACTACAAAACAATTGTAGTTGCCCCCTCCATGGAACCACCCTCTAAGTCCTGCATTTTCTACAAGTTTCATTGTAACGATTCAAGAAACAAAACATACAACACACAAACACCTCTAAGTCCTACTTTCTCCGCAAATGCATTGTAAGAATTCAAGAAACAAAACAGGTTGCACACAAACACCTCGAACCCATGTTAGCACCGGAGAAAAGGGTGACACTAACACACCACTCCAAGGGACTTTGCACCCAAACCCATGCTTCCTAATTAGCAAAAATTTTAGTGCCTTACATCAGCTACTCTAGGAATTATTATCAGTATGGAATAAAAACACAACGTATATCCACACCAAAAGAGCACCCATACCTGCTGCGTAATGGTGCTGCCTCCACCGCCTGCAGTCATGGACAATGCAGCCCTTGCAAGTCCTTTAGGATCAATGCCACGGTGCTCGAAGAAACGGCGATCCTCCGATGCAACCACAGCTTGCCACATGTAAGACGGAATGTCAGTCGCTCTCAGGGGACGCCGCCCCTTTCTATCTTTCCCACCACTCGCATCACTACTGGGCGGAACAATCCTTGCAATAACAGTCCCATGGCGGTCATAAATATTCGTCCCCGCACCTGATTCATCCCCAATGCTAACATTATCCTGCTCCTTTTCATGAACAAGCTTGTGCCACCTGTTCCCAAAATCAGGCGGAAGGACGCATAATAATGTGCGCATAAACCCTGCAAAACCCCCGAAGCAGAAGGCCACAGCTAGGGTTTGTACAGATATTTTAATGTTTTTAGCAGATGTTTTAAAATTATGGCTAAATGACGTTTGTACTTTAGGTACGTTAGCTGAAACATTTCTCTGAGGCTCCAGTGGCTTATAAAGGCAAGGCCTAGAGTGCAAATAATTATTATTATTATTATCTCCAAACTCTGAAAGGAGCTGTGCCGCGCTAAGCTTCAGCTGCTGTACTATAAATCCTGCAGGGAGTGGAGCTTTAGGGACTGCTTTCTTGGTGCTTGATGTGCACCGTAATGTATTTTTACAGAACGGAATTGTCGCTTCCATGTCGCGGGTTCGAATCCTACTCAGTCCATTTTTCTATCAAATGGCTTAGATTGGACATTCAAAGTGATTCAGATGGTTCGTATATTCTGGATGTCGGTATATTTGTTGTGTGTGGTGAAGTATTTGAGTCGAGGTTTTACGATAGTTCGTCGGAAAATATACTGACAGCTGCTGCTTTTTTTTTTTTTTTTCTGAAGTAAGTAGAATTGTTTATGGAAGATCGTCGGAGAGTCGAGCTTGTGACCTCCACCATGCACAGAAATGTGAACATGAAATTGGGCTGATTACTGTGGGGAAGAATAATCCAAGAGGTTTTTGGAAAGAACTTCCGCAGGGTAAACCAAATGTCCGGAATAATATCTTGAGAGTCAATGGCTAGAATATGCAAAAATGTTGTATGAAACAGATCAAAATCAAGAATTGCTCCGTCCGCCCCCGCCCTCGGTAATTGTTAATAGGGACAAATTATTCTCCCCAAAAAAAAAAACATCAATGAAGGAATCAAAATGTTAGCGGTGGGCAAAGCTCAGGGCTTGGATGGTTTGCAAGCGGAATTTTTAAAATGGGGTTTGGAAGATTTTGCCCCACACAAAAAAGATATTCAAGAGGGTTATTCGGAGTAGCTTTCCCAAAAATTGGACAATTAGCATGGTAATCCCACTTCATAAAAGCGGCGATGTCAACAACCCATCAAATTACCATACTATTATGATTAACCCTCTTTTTTGTAAACTTTTCAGTAGCATGGTGGAACGTAGAATTAGCCTTTGCGCTGAAAAAGAAGGTAAGAGGATGAAAGGACACGCAGGGTTTAGACCAAAACACTCTACTATTGATCATTACATCACCCTCAGGCATTTGATTGAAAAGGTTTGGGACAAGCAGGGGGAAGAGGTCTATTGTTGCTTTGTTGATTTCAAAAAGGCATTTGACATAGTTCCTAAAAGCAAACTCTTGGATAGAATGGATAAATTGGATATACCTAAAAAATATAGGGCAGTGGTTCACAGAGTCTACGATCAAGTCAGGGCCAAAATCAGAGCAAAGGGTGGACTATCTGAGTGTTTTGGGAGTGACATTGGGGTCAAACAGGGGTGTCCACTATCCCCCACTTTGTTTGGACTATATATTGACAAGTTAGAGGAGTGGATTGAAAAATTGGGTGGGGACGGTATACAACTAACCTCCTATGTGGTAAAATTGTTGCTCTATGCAGATGACCTTATCCTAATAGCTAAAATGGAACATGGTTTGCAAGAACATTTGAGAGATCTAGAATTATTCTGTCAAAAGGTGGGAATGCAGGTGAACATTAGTAAGACCAAAGTCATGATTTTTTCTTTAAGAAGAAAAAAGAGACAATTAAACTTTGAGCTCGAAGACGGCCCCTTGCAAGTGATAAATGAATACAAGTACCTAGGCCTTGACTTCCACAGTAATCTCAGTTGGGAGGCTTGTAGAGCTAAAAGAATACAAGGGGGTGAAAAGCCTTATACATGCTCCAAAATAGATGCAGATCAGCGAAATTATGGGATTGAAAAACCAAGATGACTCTTTTTAGTTTGCTTGTTATTCCAGTTGTGTTATATGGTTGTGAAGTTTGGGGCAGCGAAACATTAGCAGCGAAATGGAGACAAATAGAAAGGTTACAAAAGCATTTAATTACAAGTAGTTTCAAAATAAAAGCCATTATACCATATGAGATCATGCTAGCTGAGGTAAGGACCTTTCTGATGGAAGCAACGACATTGATCTGGCTATTAGGTTACCTAAAGAAAGTGGAAAACATGGAAGGATGTCATTGGTCAAAAATAGCAATGGAGGAAACGTTGAATAGGAGGAAGAGCACATGGATGAAGCAAAATGACAAATGGATGGACAAATGGGACATTAACATGCAGGACTATCCTAATACCAATGCAAAAATCAAAAGATATGTGCAAGAAAAAGTCAAAACAATCACGTAGACAAAACAATTGGGATGTAAAAGAGAATACTATGTCAAGTACTTTAATCACACATGTGACCATGAGCAAAAGCACTATATAGGAGCGGAGATAAAGTAGAAAGCTAAAATGTTAATTGCCTAGCTAAGACCTAGTTCACACCATCTTAGATGTGAAACTGGAAGATGGAAAACACCCAAAGAGGAATGGTCAGAGAGGGTTTGTCAGTTTTGCAAGTCCAGATCGGTGGAAACGGAATGGCATTGCATCATGGAATGTATAACATATGAGGACATTCAAAGTAGTTATGTTGATATCCTACAAGGTGAAGCACTTACAACTTTGTTTGAAGAGGAAAAGATAGCAAAAATAGCAGACCACTTGACTAGAATTCATAACAGAAGATCCAAGCTTAACAAGAAAATTGAGGAAAGGCAGAAGTAGCAGTGTGGGGCAGCTTGTTGGAATCGTGTCAGTTGGTTTTGCATATAGCTCCCATAGGCTGGCTGGGGTCGTGGACATTATTAAAAACTTTCATTCATCGAACAACCAATATTATTTGTGGATTGTTGTCAAGAGCGTTGAATTTTATGTCATGGGTTACCTCAACGTGTATTTCTCGTGCGTCGTGCACCAAAATTATTCCAGAGGAATCCAAACTTCTGTCTGACATGGCCTATGTTAAATTTGACATCCTCGTGAATGTTTTTCAGCTTTTAAGACCTAAATTATGTATTAGGGAGATATGGTGTTTGAAGAACATGATTCATGGATTTAAATTATGATTTAAATTTTTCGAAAGAGTGTGGGGGATGGTCTAAATTTGCAAAGATTATAATTATGTTTGTTTGGTTTATAGTAAATATACATTTAAATTTGTAATTTTATTTTCTTAAAAATGAATTGCCTTGGCTTTTGAAGGACAATGTAAATAGATGGTTGTTATTTATTTTTTTTAAATTGAGGAACAAAGTCACCATCAAATTTAATCTTTGCATCCTCCTTTCATGTCTTGAGTTTGTGAGGGTTTGGTTTTTACACACCCATTATTTAGTTACATAATATGTTTATATTTTGAAGATCTAAGGTTTTCACATTATAATAATGTAATTTAAAAAAAGGACCCTAAAGTTAGCTCACTTGGTCTTGGCAGCGTATAAAGGTAGTCTTGGTCATGGGTTCAATTCATGATTTACCTACAGTGTGTAGTGAGGGCGCCATCGTATACTGCCCAGAGGTTTATAAGGAGGCTCACCCTATATTAGAGCAGTCAACTCTAGGTACCAAGTCAGACGGCCTCGACTCCTTCTAGTTAACCAAATACAAAAAACTTAGGCCCAAATAGTGTAAGAGGTATGTCAATGACACTAATTTATGTTGCAATATGATCAAGATAGTTTGGAAGACTTTCACTCCCATCTCAACAATTTGGTGCCGAGTATAAAATTCACTAAGGAGGTTGAGGCAAAAGGGAGCCTACCCTTCTTAGATGTTCACCATTCTCGTAAAGAGGATGATTCTTTGACTTGAAAGGTTTTCCAAAAAAGCAAACATACATACTTTTATATGCATGCTTCTTCACACCATCCCCTGGGGCAGAAAGGGGTCTTGATGACACTAGCTACTAAGGCTTTTAAGATATGTGATGCGAACAAATTGGAATACGAAATTAAACATTTGAAAAGGGTCTTTAGGAGGAATGGTTATGGGGGAAAGCAAATTCCCTAAGCAAGGGATGGTTTCAACAAGCAACAAAGTGTGAATCTTTCAACTAGGGGCCTAATGGCTTTCTTACCCTACAATGAGGGGGTGTCCAATAAGATTGTAAAAATACTTAGATGCCAAAATATCAAGACCAATTAAAAGATGATGGTTATTGTAGACGATATTTTATGATTATGTAGCACCTTAGTCTTGTACACTTGGCAAACTCAGAGCTTAGTTGTTCCTCTTAGTTCTACACTTTTATTATTTTCATGAGCCTTACATATGTTTTATCTTATACCCCTTGGCTATCTCTTAGTCTGACCAATCTTATATTGATGACATAGACATCTTGTCTTGCCCAGAATGTTTAAAATGTATTTATCTTACACCTCTATAAGTTTTGAGCTTGTACCTATTTTGCTACTCCCTGGACACTAATGTCCGACACAGATAGTAGCATCGACATTATTTTCATGTCCTGACGTAAGTGCCCAGTGCCCTAAAGTCATCCAATTTGCAAATGAAATGTATTCCAATGGTTGGTCGAAGTATTTTAATGTGAGTTGTCTCATGATAAGATTGGTATAAATACAATATCAACCCTCATTCATTTTTTATCTGTGAAACCTAGCAATCAGACCAAAAGAGCATTCAAAGATCATTTAATTGAGCAAAGCTCCTTATTTATTCCTATTTCTAAACTATTCATAGGGATTGCACATATATAGGTCTAAAGTACTAAATGAGCAACCTAAGAGCTCAGTTTATCAAGTTACAAGCTAGGTCACTATTGTACTTGTTTTGCACACATTGCATGATTCACACATAAGCTAACACATACGGGAGAACAACATCAATATGAGGCCCTCTTTAAACTATTGGCTATGTAGATAGTGTCATTTGAGAATGGGGTCATTGGGGTTAGCTCAACACCATGTGCCCACTAAACCAATTTTTTTCCAAAGTCACATTGAAGATGGAAAGCTAAAATTTTGTCATTTCAAAAAGAGTGACTCCCCATGACCCAAATTTAAATGCACCAGAGGAAAGGGAAAGTGAAACCCAAAAGCATCCAGGTGGTTGCATCATGTTTCACCATATATTTTGTACAAGACACTATCATTAGTCTCAGATAATAGCGTCGATGCAACTGTTCAGGGCTGACACAATTGTCTAGATAGCCATAGGCACCAGACCCAAAATCTAACAACTGTTACAGAATTATCTTCTTGCCTGCTTTCAGCGTGTTCTAGATTCAGAACTGCATTGACATCAAAATAAACCAAGTACTTCTATTCTTTGTCACTTCAATATATAGCCTAATTGTACTTTATATATTAGACTATCTCAGCATAATAATTTCAATGTATGTTTATATCTGAGTTTAGCATTTAATTGGCCTACTATAGATTTGATTATCACCCTTGTGCCATTTTATTTCTATATGCTTAGCCCAAAGCTTAAAGTTAAATACATACCTCTATATTTCATTTTAGGGTTAATTATTTGGTGAACCCGACGTTTGAACATCAAACCCTATGTCACTTAGGGTTTTATGATTTTATATATTGTTGACCCCTTATTGTCATTGAATATGTGTGATACATCCATTATCCATTTTAGATTCTAATATGTCATAATTCTTCTAGTTTACTACATTACCTGCCTTGTCAAATCTTATAAGCAAACACATATCAATAATGAGAACGTTTTAATGCAGACAACAAATAATCTCTTTTCAAAATTCATTTTACAATGTTATAGAGCCAACATCTAGACACTAACAAGCATGTTATTGACCTTTTGTCCTACCCATATCTTATTTAAATGACAACTATCATCCCGCACCCATTATTCACCCACGACTTAAATTAGATTCTACAGTCCATGTTTTTACTACTAGAAGAGATAAGGTTGCCTAACCTATTTTGCCACATATTAATACACTACAAGTGCCACCTAAACCCAGGGTTGTAATAAAATCCAAGGGATATGACATCATTGACCAATTAAACAATACACATGCAAAATTTCAATCCTTGAGCTTCTTAAACAATATAATGTTTATAAGGATATCTTATATGAAGCATTGCATGAAACACAAGTCCCAAGTAATATTGAGCCTGCTTATTTTACAGATATTATGCAATATCTTAAGAATAATGACAAGCTCATCACCTTTAAACCAACAAGTTTACCATCCAAATATATTTTTGACCAAATTTTTCCTTTTGTTCATATAAGTAACAATAGAAAATAAAGGTATCAAAAGAGTGCTCATTGATAATGGATCAGGGCTAAACATTTTAGCATGCAATTCCTAAAAACCATGGGTATTAACATAACTCTTATCCAAAGCATTGTTATGCATATAAAAGGGTTTGACAATTCGCATAGCCCTCCAACTGGACAATTACATTGGATGTGACCTTAGGACCAAAAACAATTTCAACTACTTTTCAAGTCAAGTCTTGATCTTTACATTATAATTTACTATTAGGTAGACCTTGGATACATTTAATGGAAGTTATCCCCTCTACACTCCATCGATGTGTCAAATCCATACATGAGGGACCTTATTGTCCATGCCTATCGATGATGAGCCTTTCAAATTTTGCAAAATGATACATTTTGGAATTGAGGGCATTCTTACAGTGATACCACCTCAATAATCCATACCTCTCGAGCATATCCACATGTATGAAATAGGTGAGTCAAGTATAATGACTCCTTTGTCTCAAAATACAAATAAGGCACAACATCCTAAAGTGCATATAGATGCACATAAAGAGTAAGAACCATTATCAAAAGTGCCAGTACAAAATAAAAAGAGCCTCTAGCATTTGAACTTCCTTTATTGGTCAATAATGAGCAAAAATATGGCCACATCTCAGATTACTATGATAGTTATGATGATAGAACTTATGATGACAAATGAAAAAATGCAAAAATTAAAATTTGGTCCACTTGATCACTTGTCACATAACATATTTGAACCTATAGGTCCTAGCACATATAATCTAAACCCACTTGCAGAAAATATGACATTGAATATAGATAAGGGAAAAACAAAACTAACCAATGAGCATTTAAAAATGAATGTTATTCCATGCATCCCTCTTAGTTAAAAGCATTGAGTCAATCTTATAAGGTCCAAATGTAAGTACATCATGTAAAATATGTGGAGACTTCACAACCAACTTTACAGATCATGCTATAATAAGAGACTACCAATATAATATTATCTTTGTTACTTGAACATTGAATGATTTCATTATCTTCTGATTTAACCTTTTAGGGTTTTACAAATGTAAATCCTATCTTTGGTTAAAGGGTTGAGATGTCTAAATTAGTTAAATAATATACAATAATTAAGTACTGATTTGTTATGGATTTTGACCTTCTTTGAATTTCTAAAAATAGTAATAAATAGGCTTAAATAGAAACTTATCTATAAAGTGACTCTCACTAATGATATGGGTTCCAAAAACTAGGTTCTAGACATTTCTAAGTGTTGTCAATAAGATCCTGAGATATATTTGCTCTTTGGATAGTAGCACCCCACCTGGACAATAGTGTCATATTATTGCAATATCCTCAAAGTGGTGCTAGTGTCCCTTTTGTAGGATTGGTACTATTTTTTGGGAGCACCTGCCCCTGTGTTTTTAGGTCTTCTTCTTGTGCGCATGAAATCTAGAGCTTTGTGTTGTGCCTAGAAAACTTGATTTAATGTGCAAACCCTAATCCTCCATTCAAGTATGACATGATCAATAATTATGTGTTCGTTAGTAGGATAGGCTAGACATCTTCAACACCTCATTGTGAAGAGAGTTGCCTACATACCAGTACTCTAAAAAGGGATCAAGCTCGATGTAGTTCTCCCACCTAATGTTTGATACAAATGCAAGTGAATGTAGAATGAGAGTGGACTTGGATGCCTTGAATGTGCTTGAGCTTAGAAATCTTTGCAATATGGGTTTAGGGTCATTATAGATGATAATATGTAAAAGTAGGGCAGAGTAGGGATCAAATACCATAATTTTGCTCAACTTGTCTTTTGTTTGAATAGGCTTTTGCATCCATTTTACATTTAGTGAATAAGTGTCAAATAGACTTATATTTATAAAAATTCGTAGATTGTGTGGATAAGAAAATGTACTTAGGCTGACCTTAAGAGGGGCACACATTTGAAAAAGTATCCATTCGAGAGAGTTAGGGCAAAAGACAGTAGTGCCCAGTTGGGACACTAGTGCCTTGTGGTTTTAGCGTCCCAAATGTGGCACTAATGTCCACTTGACAAATGTTTGGGCAAACTAGTTTGGGATCTGAGAAAGTTGCCTTGGGATTGTGTTTTGGTTGATTGCAACTGTCTACACTAAAAAAAGCTCTAAGATAGGTCCAGGGCTAGGATAGGAATAGTCTAACTCAAACAACACTCTTAGCATCTAATTACCACTTTTAGGTGATTACCTTTGTCTCCCCCCACCCTTTATGTTAAAAATGTAGCAATGCAAAATGAGTAGTATAAGGAAAAAAGAAGCATACTTAGACTTACTTTAGAAGTGAATCCCGTGTAGCTGAGTCTAAGTATGTGAATCCAAATCTGCGTATGTGAAACATGATCGAAAATAATGACCTATAATGAAACATGCAAAAATTAGTCCTTACTTAAGAGATGATCAAAATCAAAAGACTATGTTGAAATAAAGTAACTGAGTAACGCTGAGTAAAGAGAGGAAATGAATGAATTCACCTCATTGGGTATGTGAACCAATACATGAAACTGGTGACAACCTGTGTGTGTGAATGTACATAATGATATTATTATTGAATAGTTTGGACTAAGTTGAAGGTTTGCCCAGTGCTCATATGGGTGGCTCAAGAACTCAATCCAGTTTTGACTCCATCAGTTTTCACCCTTGCTCGGTGGATCTTGATCTGTGAATAGTTTGGATAAGATTGTAGGTGTGTCTAACCCTCTCAGATGGGTGGATCAAGAACTCAAGTAGGCCATGATTCCATTATTTCCCACCCATGTGAAGTAGATGTATCTATAACTGAATTTCACAAAATAATGAAAGTATCTAATTGAGTAAACTTAATTGTGTATGTTGGCTCTACGACCACTTGGTTATATTAGGCAGCTCTAGTCTATTCGGGAATGCCAACCATTGCAGATGGAGTAAGGCATGAATCTAGTGAACAACCTAGAATGTGATAACAAGTGTATATAGCATAGAAAATGATATGGAGTCTGCCATTCCATCCGATTAACCTATGTGTAGTTGAGTATATGGAAACTATATGCCGCACACATGTCCTCAATCTAGGATCTAAGTATATTGAATTTGAACTTATTATATAATAACTATATTTATGCAACTAAATTAAATATGGGAGTGATCATGCCATGCATGATGCCCCCAAATCTAAGCAACTGGTATGAATCTGAGCTATAATGAATGTATTAGAGCAAAATATGAACATAACTATTAAACTTGTGACTATATTTGTTCAAATATGTATTGTACCTGGTGTACTAGTTTGAATGATTTGGACTATTTTGAAGCTAGGGATACTAAACAATAGCACCCTTAGTGGACAATAGTGCCTTGTGGTGCTAGTGTCCCAATTTAGGTGTTAATGTCTGCCTAGTTTGAAATCTGGCTAATCTAAATTATTTTCTAAGTCTATTTTTTTTTGTCTACCCTATATCTGATTTCTAAAATTGAGCATGTGTGCTAGATTTTATCCGTGAAAAGTAAAGTAGGATCTTGATCTCTGTGACAACCCCCTATGAATGCCCCTTATTTTGAAGGTAGTTGTGAAACCTGTGTGAAAATTGTCTTCAAAATAAGTAGCTTTACAAAATGTGCTAGCCAGAGAATATAAACGATATTCCAATACAATGTACAAACATAACATCGAAATGTAAATGAATCTAAGCATAAGTAGGTAATGAAGATGTATGTTATAATCTAGCATTACACAAGAGTGTTGAGTTAGATGTAATAAATATGTATAGCAATAAATCTGAGTAATTACCTAGGGGGATGGGGCATGATGTCCATCGCGGCTCCCAAGTAGGAAGGGTAGATACATGAGATACCTCATGGCATTGAAATTATGTGTGTGTGTAACAATCAAAGACAAGTGTCATGGTGAAAAAGCATACATACAAGCACATGAGACAAACAAAAGTATGCCAAGGGGCCACAATATAAGTGACGTAGGCATATTTCACTAAATTTGAGAATAAAGACATACAAGGACATGTTCAAATGTACACATACGTAACAAGTAATTTGGCTTAGAGCCACATAGAAGGACATGTTCAAATGTCCATTTATAAAAGCAAAACATCACACATAAGGGACATGGACACATGTCCAAGGCGTACAAATAGAGAAGTGGCATAGAGTCAAAGAAGAATGGCATATTCAAATGCCCTTGAAGATGGAAGAAGCATAGGAAAATTGTAATGTATGATAAACTCGAAATGAAAGCATGTATAATTGTGTAGTACAAATCTATGTAAATGCTAGGATGCATATACATTGAGTCTAACTAGTGATAGTCAACAAAAAAATTGAGCAAGGAGTAGCAATGATTAACGTTGAGATATATCAATGCATAAATTGAAATGTATAGTATGTAAAAATAAAACCCGATAGTAGCAACTGTGTATGAAATGCCGTTGAGTGGGTAGATGATAGCAAGTTTGGATCAGTGTAATGGATTGGAGTCCTGTATGTAATTTGTAAGCACTCAACAAGAAAAAGTGAAGCATGTGTGTATGATAAAATTGACTATACTAGGATAGCTAGCAATATGCTATATCTGGTAAGTAATAGACATGTAAACATAACAATGTATATAATCTGTAAATTTTATGTTTTTGAAATATTTTTATATTTTGACATGTTATATTATTTTAGTGTTTATTTAGTATAAGCTATGTACAAGCAAATGAAAATAGACTACGTACAAGGAACGAGAGAGAGAAGGAACTATGTACAAGAGTAGGAACCATACTAACTAATGAGTCTCATGGGAGACTCACTATCACCATAACTTATGTCGAATAGGGGAACTATGATCATGCGTTCGATTTGAAACGACAACTGTGAGCCCATGATCTATTGTGTTGTATAATTTGAATCTGAAGTTGCTTGTGTAGTGATGCTATGATGTTGTGGCATTGATTGTGATGCCCTGTGAATTAGAGGTGTCTTAGGGACCCATCTGGTAGAAGAAGAAGTTGTAGGTGATGTAGGTGTCTTGTGTTGAGAACACTTAGAACCCAATAAAATTGATCTCAGCATAGACTAAGGAGAGGAAGGTCCTCTAAAATCTGTGATGCATCTCTGATGCAGGGGTCTCTCTAGTAATGGTCTTCATGGGAGAGTATGCATACGTGTAGATATCATAGGAGTAGATCTAGCCTGCACCAAAGACTTTGTTGAACACTATGATGTATGCATGGGAGTTTTACTCTCTATTGTAGCCAATAATCATGTAATATCTAGTAATGGTGCTGGAACTATAACTGGTGTTTGTGTTGGAACTATAGTTGGTAAATGTGTTGGAACTACTGGTGAGATGGGTAGAGGATATTCATATGGGACACCCTCAACCTTAACCACATGATTAGCATGTATATACTTTAAGCATCGATGTATTGTAGATAGGATGGCTCGAAGCTATTGTAACCATGGCCTACCCAATAATATATTGAATACACTTACACTAGGTACTAATAAGAACCGAGTGTTTATGTGTACTAGTCCCATCTGTAATGGAAGCACAATCTCCTTGATGGAGCTCTGAATGTGGCCATAAAAACCAATAATGACTATATCTATGGGGAATATATCCTACTCTATGTATCCCAAGTGTTATAAGAATGTTATGGTGCACATGCTTATGCTTGACCCGTTGTCAACCATAACACTATGAATAGGATGGTGGTCTGTGTATGCTTGTATGAAGAGCACGTGTAAATCTATGTCATCATCCATAATCTCCTGCTCTGAAAATGTGATAAGTGGTCAAAGTGGCATTTAAGTGTGATACATGCCAATAATGTTATGTAGTAGATGTGTCTCCTATGTAATTGTGTGATATGAATATAGTGGTGAATGTGCTTGGTATGTATAGTGAACACCCAGTGTGCCCCCTGCCTCATTTGTTGTATGCTTTGGGAAAGGATGTGAATATATCTTTTGTGCCTTAGCCTCTATTTGTTTTTATTTGGGTGCTTCTGTGGGTGTGCTCACATCAATAATATTGCCCTCAATTAGATCTTGTATCTTGTGCTTTAAGCTAATGCATATATTTATCGCGTGGCCTAGTGTCGTGTGATACTCATAAAATGAATTTGAATCATAACTCTTTGGAAGAAGCCATGTCATATCAACCTCTTTAATGGGAGGGAGAGATATGACATTACATTCCAATAGTTTTTGTAGAACTCATGCTGATGACTCTAGAAGATTAGTGACAACTCTGTGCTAAGGAACAAATAAAACTAATCTGGGAGATGGCTTAGAAGTTGTGTTGACTATGTCCTTTTGATCAGCTTTGTTTTCTGTGGCCATTACCTTGTATGGAGGTTTTTTTGAACTCTTAATAGTTTATTCTGATGCATTTGTGTACTTGAGTTTGCCCATTGATAAGAGCTTAACCTCTCTTTCCTTGACTATGTGGCACAAATCGGTGAATGTAAGAATTTTTTTGAACAAGATAGTTACGTGTAGTGTTAACAATAGACTTTGTTTAAATATATCCTAAAGCTCTCTACCTGCCATGGGGATAGTCATTTTGGATAATATTGTCTTGTATCATAAGACATAATCAGTGAGAGGCTCATTTGACTTTTGATTTAACAGTGCCACTTGTGCATATGATGTATTATCACTGATGTTGATAGAAAAGTGAGCTAGGAACATGTTTGCTAAAGGATTGAATGTTGTGATAGATTAATTTGGTAAATCATAGAACCACTGTAGGTCATAATCCTTGATTTTGCATGGAAACAACTATGTAAGAAGCCAATCATTGGGCACATAGTCCAAACATGTTGCATGAAAGGCTCTAAGGTGATGCTCTAGGTTACCCTTGCCATCATATAATGTGAGCTTGAGTGCCACAAAATTGGATGACAAAGTAGTTGTTGCATGATCTAAAAGATTTTCACTCGTCATATGGTTTGAAATGAAAAATGTGGAAAAGACAAGTGTCACAATGGGAAAGTTGACACGTGGCAAAAATATAAAGAGTTTATAAAATTACTTTTTATATTGAAATTATTTTATTGCTAATGGGTGTTGTATTGTAGATATGGGACCAAATGGACCTTTATCCACATTACCTCGTTATCAACTTTGCCATATAATTCTGCTAATGCCACCAATTTATTCGTTTTACATATCCAATTATTCCCATCGTAATTCCTCTATTTTAAAAATATTATTAATATCTTATTTTATTATAGTTATTAATAACTATGGGATATTAAATCTATATTTAATTGAATCCCAATTTAAATATTTTATTTATGGTTTTAATTATTCCATTGGATATTTTAAAATCTAAGTCCCAAATTTTAATATTCCCCACTCCCACATGAATGGTCATTCCTTGTTTTTATTTATCAATGGATATGTTTTTAAAAACATGGGATATTGTTTTTAAAAATTAATAAAAACTTTATACCCCACTTTGCCTTTTCTCACGTCGAATTCCTTTTCACTTTGCATTGGGGGAGAGTTTGTTTACATGAGATATGTTTTTTTGAAACTAAGTCCAAAGTTAATGACCTTTTATGTTTGGCATTAAAATCCTTAACATGCATGCTAAACTCTTAACATGCATGCCTTAAGCCTTACCCACCTTTTTCTCTAGGTGGGTCTTCCACTTGTCTTTTGTGTGGTCAACGGTTTTGGTGGGAAGTTATGTTATTTATGAGAAGAACTTTATTAAACAAAGCATGGCATTGAACTACCCATTTTTATGGGATTTTATTCCATTTAAAATGCATGTAAGCTAATTATGGGAGATAAGTGCACTTTAGGGTAAAGAAGGTTGTTAGCCAATGTTGGCTACAATAAAACTTTATTTTATTTTATATCGGGAATTTTTATATTTTGGAGAAAGAGAACAACATATAAAATATTATAGAAGTTGTATATTTTTTTGTACGGAGAAAGAATTTTGAAAAATATTTGAAGTAGGGACATGCCATACACATGAAAGTCTATTATGCTGGAGAACATAGTTTATTAAATTTATAAAATTGATCGTGTTTATTTTTACAGAGGTAGGATTTTGGAATACACCGATTGAGGCCATTTTTGCCTATTACAAAGTCTTGTAACCCTGTATAAAATTCAAAGAGAGTTATTTGTCCATTTAGGAGAAAGAAAGTACTTACAAAGCATCGAATGAATGGGAAAACATTTGTTGATCAGGTTCAAAGTCTTCAATATATGGTTTTCAGTTATATTGAAGGTCACAAAGTTTATTTATCATTATTGTGAGTTGTATTATTACTTGTAAATTGATTTTTAAAGGATTAGATTGCTATTTAACAATCTCGTGGACGTAGTCAATTGGTGAACTCCATAAACAATATTTGGTCTCTATTATTTGCAATTTTTCATTAGTATATCAGTTTTAACTTATTATTGATATTTAAAATTTGATTACTAAAAATTAATTAAGAGATTATTCAAAGAGATAAAATATTTTTAATTGAACAATAGATTTATATGATTTTACAAAATACTCATAATCAAAATTATTGTAGACAATTTACATTTCAATTAAAAGTCAATTATTATTTTTTAATTAATTTTAGAAATTGACATATTATTAAAATCCATTTTAAATTTAACAATATTTATTAGTAGAGGGCTAATTACTATTTACGAATCAGTTTGGTATTAGAGTAGTTAAAATGTAGAGAGAAGCTTCTAATTGTGTAAAAATTTGACTTCAATTTTAGTATTGGTTGGTTAATTGTAAACTTGTTATTTACTCTATTTATAGTATTGGAAGTACAGATTGTTTGCAGGAACAAGAAACCATGGGAGAGTTGTTTAAATAGGAAAAAATCAACGACATTGAGTCATATAATCAATAGATTAAGGAAGAGAACTCTCTCTTGAGATTCAAAATTTATTCTTTGGAAGAGGAAGTTAAAAGGTTGAAAACTGAGTTGCAAGCCAAGGATGAGCTCTTGGCAAGACTACAAAATGGTGAACAAGTGAAGGATTTACCTTCCACATCAGCTATAGAAACCATGATGGATGAATGCACTATAAGTGAATGTGAGTCACCAATTAATTTTCCTTCCCGTGATGAATCTAGTAATAATAATTTTGGTAAATTTGAGTAATATACAAAAAGGAATACATTCAAAATTACTTGTTAAAATGGGTTTTAATGGAAAAGGCCTTGGAAAAGATGGTAAAGGTACTACTAACCCCATTCAAGTGGAGGATAGACCTCATTTTGTAGATTTGGGGTATACTAATGTGAAAAATGAAGTTGGTGAAAATTCCAGAACCGCTAAAGGAAGACAAACTTCCAACTACAAAGTGTTAAAGTCACTAGTCCCGTGGAGTGATAGCATGTAGAGAAAAAGAAGTCCATCCCCACAAAAGGATGGTGTTGTGTGCAGACATGATTTGAGAAAAGGTAAAATCATTCCACCTTCTCATACTTTCACTAGTTCTAAAAAAAATGGTAAGTATTCCAATGTATATTTCAATTATGAAAATAATGACTTATTATCACAAAATTTTGGGTTTAAATATCCATGCAATTTTTGTGGATGAAATAATCACTGTGTTGCCTTATGTTGGAAAAGAAAACAAGCTCTTATAATGTTTATGTTTTCTAAAGATAAACAAATGGGTAATAATCATTATACTTATTGTAATCTAAGTGGTCACTGAAATGATAAATTTTGGGTATTGTATCCACAACTACGTCCTAAGTATTACAAGAAGACATCCGTGAATAATGATGCATTCGTAATCAAATAGGACATTGTTTCAAATCCAATAGTTTCAGATATGACCCATGCAGCTACTTAGGTATTCATTGAAGAAATTAAACCACCTAAATAGGAAAATGTGATAAAGCGAGTTGGTAAGCAATTCCTTAGTTTCATGTTTACATAGCTATGATATTTTATTAGCATACAAATGTTCAAAGCGATTTGGTATTCTATTGAAATTAAAAAGAATATATTTTAGTATTGAACATAATTTTTGGAGCTATTAGTTGTGAGAAAATTCAAGTAATAGTTTATCATACTTGGATTATTTTCTTCTATTTGTGGTTTTGCTAAGCTCTATAGTTTTCTCCTTGATAAGTTTTTGAGTTCCTGATACATTGAAAAATGAATTAAATAATGTTTAAAATTGGAGATATTCTCAAATGATTTAAGATTTGAATATGGTTTATTGGAGTAACCTGTAGAGAAAAGCCAAGGGACAGGTTTATCATACTTGGATTATTTTTCTCACATTTGGATTTTTGGAAAAACTTCATTTTAAAATCTTGATAGCAATATACGCAGATTGTATGAGGCATGATCAATATGTCTATTTTGGGAAAAATTGTATTTCAGTATATATGTTGTTGGTTACATTGTGCAAATAGAGGCTTATAAGACCCTTTTTGGGCACCGTTTGTAATTGTAATAATTTTACAAACCTTTTGTAGCCATGCATGATATTTGCATATTTATAAGTCCCTCATTCATTTTGAGAATTTATTTGTAATTCTCAAATATGGTTACAATTATCATGTATATTTATTACACTAACAAACTGGTTTGTAGTTGCACTTGGTGATCATTTTATAGTGATTGGTAGATTCACTGTTTTGAAGATATGGCATTTGTATAGGTAGTTTACTTATATCAACAATTTGGTATTGGATAGATATTTATTTCACTAGCATTTTAGAGATTCAGTTTGATTTTTAAATTATAACCATGAAATTTTGCAATGATGTTTTGCAGAGTGAATTATTTGCAGTTTCAGAGAGTGACTTGACCTTTTGGGGACCAAAAGGGTCTTATTGGGGAGGATTAATCCAGAGAATTTTCACTCGTCATATGGTTAGAAAGGAAAAATGTGGAAAAGACAAGTGTCGCAATGGGAAAGTCGACACATGGCAAAAATATAAAGAGTTTATACAATTATTTTTTATATTAGAATTGTTTTATTGCTAATGGATGTTGTGTTGCAGATATGGGACCAAATTGATATTTACCCACATTACCCCATTATCAACTTTGCCATATAATTCTGCTGATGCCACCAATTTATTCCTTCCACATATCCAGTTATTCCCATCATAATTCCTCTATTTTAAAAATATTATTAATATCTTGTTTTATTATGGTTATTAATAACTATGAGATATTAAATCCAAAATTAATTAAATCTCAATTTAAATATCCTATTTATGGCTTTGATTATTCCATTGGAAGTTTTAAAACCTAAGTCCCAAATTTTAATATTCCCCACTCCCACGTGGATGGTTATTCCTTGTTTTTATTTATCAATGGACATGTTTTTAAAAACATGGGATATTATTTTAAAAAAAAAAAAAAAAACTTTATACCTCACTTTATCTTTTCCCACATGATATTCCTTTTCACTTTGTATTGGGGGACAATTTGTTTACATGGGATATGTTTTTTTGAAACTAAGTCCAAAGTTAATGACCTTTTATGTTTGGCGTTAAAATCCTTAACATACATGCTAAACTCTTAACATACATACCTTAAACCTTACCCGCCTTTTCTCTACACGAATCTTCCACTTGTCTTTTATGTGGTCAATGATTTTGATGGGAAGTTATGTTATTTATGGGAAGAATTTTATTGAATAAAGCATGGCGTTGAACTACCCATTTTTTATGGGATTTTATTCCATTTAAAATGCATGTAAGCTAATTACATGAGATAAGTGCACTTCAGGGTAAAGAAGGTTGTTAGCCAATGTTGGCTATAATACAACTATATTTTATTTTATATTGGAAATTTTTATATTATGGAAATAGAGAACAACATCCAAAATATTATAGACACTGTATACTTTTTTTGTATAGAAAAAGAGTTGTGAAAATTATTTGAAGTAGGGACATGCCATACAGGTGGTAGTCTATTATGCTAGAGAACACATGTTATTAAATTCAAAGGATTGACCATGTTTATTTTTATAGAGGTAGAGTTTTTAAATAGCCTAATTGAGACTATTTTTGCCTATTACAGAGTCTTGTAAGCCTGTATAAAATGCAGAGAGAGTTATTTGTCCATTTTGGAGAAAGAAAGTACTTACAAAGCTTCAGATGTATAGGGAGATGTTTGTTAACCAAGTTCAAAGTTTTCAATATCTAGTTTTCAGTTCTATTGCAGGTGATAGGGTTAATTTATCATTATTATGAGTTGTATTATCACTTGCAAATTGATTTTTAATAGATCGGATTGTTATTTAACAATCTCGGGGATGTAGTCAATTGGTGAACCCCGTAAACAATCTCTGGTCTCTATTTTATTTTTAGTTTTCCATCAATATATCAGTTTTAAATTATTATTATTGATCTTAATTACTAAAAAATAATTAAGATATTATTCAAAGAGATAAAATATGAAGGGAATGTTTTTAATTGAACAATATATTTATATGAGTTTACATAATACTCATAATTAGAATTGTTGTAGATAATTTACATTCTGATTAAAAGTTAATTATTTTTTTAAAATCATTTTTAGAAATTGACATATTATTAAAATACATTTTAAGTTTAATATTATTTATTAGCAGGGGGCTAATTACTATTTATAGATCACAACAATGTGATGTGTCAAAGGTGTATACAAGAGAATGTTGGAATCCATGACATGTGATGGCTTAGTTGCTCCCTTCTCGATATGTAACACCTTAGACTTTATGTATAAGGGATTGTACATTAGAGTGGAGGAACGAGCCATAAGTAGTGTAGTTTTCACTAATGATTGAATAACAATATTGGGTTGTGCTCTTTGAGTTGGTTGAGTTGGCCCCATTAGAGGTGTAACAACATTATTAACTAGGGGAGTTGAAGATTGACCATTATTTGTCTTGTTCTTGATTTATAATATGGCCTATAGGATATGTACATGATTAAGGGGTTGTTCTTGAATTATATCTCTAAAGCTTTATAATACCTCATCTTTATTCATAATTATGTCATTATTGTTAAGTGGAGGGAGTGTGTCCTGATTCTCATTGTGTATATCATCTTGATCTTGGTTGTATTGTTCATCTTCAAATGCATTGTCATTGAATTATATATAATCATGGTGTGAAGGATTCATAACTAGATTTATAATAGGTTCCTTGTCCTTGTTATAGGCTCAGATACCAAGAATCTGAATATGTTCTATAGGATGACCACCTAGTCTAGCACTTCTTAATGGAAGAGAGAACTTTTTTAGATGGCATATAGTAAACAACTTGAAATAGATCTACTAAAATAGAATATATGAATTCTAAAAAAATAATAGAAACTAATGAAAATAAGAGAAAAAAGGATTCCAACTCTAAAAGCATCTAGGGTTAAGGTTTTGGGATCCAGGGTTTTTTTGAAATAATTTAAATTATATGTAAATAAATTGAAACCTTAATATGAAAATTGATTTAATTTAGCTAGATTATCTAAAAAATTAGAAGTATGCATCCCTAAATTATTGTATAAACATTTATATTAATACAAGCTAGGGTTTGGAGCAATATTTGAAGGAAGATGAGTTCATCAAATGATTTAGCCTTTTAGGATTTTACAAATATAAATCCAATTTTTGGTTAAAGGGATGAGATGTCTAATCAGTCAAATAATTTGCAATAATTAAGTATTGATTTGTTATGGATTTTGACCTTCTTTGACTTTCTAAAAATAGTAATAAATAGGCTTAAATAGAAACTTGTTTGGAAAGTGAGTTTCATCGATGACCTGGGTTCCAAATAATTCTAAGTGTCATTAATAGGGTCATGAGATCTGTTTACTCATTAGACAATAGCTCCCCACCTAGATAGTAGTGCCATATTGTTGTAGTGTCATCTTTGTAGGATTGTTCCTATTTTTTGGGAGCATTTGTGCCTGTGTTTTTAGGACATGTTCTTGTGTGTATAAAATTTAGAGCTCTGTGTTGTGCTTAAAAAACCTAATTTAATGTGCAAACCTTAATCCTCCTTGCAAGTATGTCATGAGTAATAATTATGTGTTCATTAGTAGGATAGGCTAGACATCCTTAACAACCCATTGTGAAGAGAGTTGTCTTCATACTAATAGTTCAAAGAGGGGTCAAGCCTGATGTAGTTCTCATACCTAGTGCTTGATGCAAGTGCGAGTGAATGATAGAATGAGAGTGGAATTAGATGCCTTGAATGTGCTTGAGATTTTTAAATCTTTGAAATCTGGGTTTAGAGTTGTTGTAGATGGTAGTATGCATAACTAAGTCATAATAGGGATCAAATACCTTAATTTTGATCAAACATATCTTTTGTTTAAATAAGCTTTTGCATCTATTTTCCATCTAGTGAATAAGGGTCAAATAGACTTGTATTTAAAAATATTTGTAGCTTATGCAGATAAGAAAATGTGCTTGGGCCAACCTTAGGAGGGCCACACATTTGAAAAAGCATCTGTTCAAGAGAGTTAAGGCAAAGGACAATATCACCCAATTGGGGATACTAGCATTATGTGGTTGTAGTATTCCAAATATGGTGTTAATATCCACCTGATAGACTACTGGGCAAACTAGGTTGGGATATGAGAAAACTATCATGGATTGTGTTTTGGCTGACTGTAATTGTCTGTGGTCTACACAATGACTAAAAAATGATCTAGGATAGGTTTAGGTCTAGGCTAATAATAGGCTAACTCAAACAATAGTCTTAACATCCAATTACCACTTCTAGGTGATCACACCTTCTATTAGACATGGGTCTAGTAGTAGACTTATACCCACAAAGTGGGGACCATACTGTAATTATCATAAGATCATTGGCCATACTATAAACATGTGTGTAAATTTTGATAATATGGGCACACCAATTTGCATCCATCATGATGGATATGATCATTTGCTTTTACCATTGGTTATGGGTAAACCATTACATAGGAACATTAAGGTATTGGCACTACATTGATATAAATAAAACATAAAATACTTTTTAGGTAACCCTCTACCTTTTGAGGATGATGACCAACTTAATTAGAGACACTCCAAAAAAATTTCAAAAATACAAAAAAAATAAAAAAACATACAAAATTCTAAAAACACCTTTGGCACTTACATATTCTATTGGCTTATTAACATCACTGTGTTACTTCCATATTGATGTACCACAGACTCAGTTACTCCTTATTACACATATATGTCACACTTATAAATTGGGTTTGATATAGACATACACTAATACATGATACACTCTGATTTTGGATGTTGGGTTTTCCCTCTACTCATTTCATATGGACATTGGCAACATCCACTTCTTCGATCTTGATATACATAGGTTGTATGATTCGATAACCATTCTACACTATCATGTTTGAGCTTACATATGTAATTACACATGCCTATTATCTAAGATTATATCTTACACAAGATACTTTATATGCTACACAGTTGACATACTTTCCTAACACATTGGATCCATGTGCCACTATGGCATGTTTATGTTGGTTGCTTATGATTTACTGTATGTATTTCTTTGAGTGTTTAGTCTTGCTTGTTCAAGCATTTGAATATATTTCTTTTCTTTCTTCCCCCATGCCCATGTATGTTTTATTTGAAATTTGTGTAATATCATTATTTGTTGTATAGACATTTAAATATGTCATTCTTACTTTCATGGACATTTGACTAGGTCAAGTCCCTTAGATTGTGCGACATTTGAACATGCCTCCTGTTTGCAGTCTCTTTGGACCATTACTTAATTACTTTATTTTGAGTACTCTTGTGTGTGTGTTAATTTTCTTATTGAAATTATATTGCTATTATCTAGATGTTGCCATGATTTTTATCATGCATATTAGGCTTACATGTGATCACATTGGTTCTATGTTATTTAATGATACATTTACCTAGACACGTTCCTTCTATATGATACATGGTTACATTCACAAATTTTATATTTGTCTTACCCTTTTGAGGTGAGGTAACTTCTTGTTCCTATTTTTCCCTCACCTCAAAGAGAGGGCATATTAGTGGGGGCATGCTTGGGAAGCATGTTCTCCACACTTATTCAATATTTGGTATTTATATTAGTTTATAGATTTAGTGGGGGCATGTCATATAGGTATGGATTCCACACATTTAAAATTTTTAGATTCAATGGGGGCATGTTTGTGAAGCATGTTCTCGACATTTATTCAGTATTTGGTGCTTATATCCATCCATAAATTTAGTGGGGGCATGCTTTGGAAGCATGTTATCCACACCTATTCAGTATTAAACATCTCTACTTTACAGTGAGGACATGTTTTAGAAACATGTCCTCCACATTGGTACTTATATCAATTTTCATATTTCTTCATATATAGTGGGGGCATGCTTTGGAAGCATGTCTTCCACACTTACATAGTTATCTAAATTGGCCAAAACACATAATTGTATGATTCACATTCAAAGTTATGGTAGAATTCTATACATTGCTACCATTGTTATACAAAGTTTTAGCATGAGACATATCTAAGGTGCATATCCTATGAAACATGTGCGTAATATTACAAAATCTAAATTAGTTTTAGATTCCAAAACCATTGCACATAATGATACCCCATAGACTTTTACAAATCATATTCAACCAATATAATATAATAGTTGTTTCACCTTTTGGTATAGTTGAAGTGATCAAATCTCTCAATCTTCCCATGTTTTTATGTTGGACTTTATCATCCAACCTTACCAAGTTATAAATATCATTAGGTTGCATGGTTGAGCTAATCTCAACTACCAGGTGGCAGCTCACTTTTGCTCCAAAATTGGGGGCATGTGTCTCTCTCTCTCTCCCCCTTGGATATATGTACTTAAAAAATTTAACTATATTTATACTAATCTCAATTTTAGAGCTTTATAATGATACATCTTTTTCAAAATAACTTATCAATTGGTAAGGTGGTTACATAGACACACATGTGTACTCCTAAACCTTGATCTTTCAGTTTTAATATATTTCAAGTACTTTTAACCTATATTATATGCACTGATTTTACACTGTAACATGCTCTTAGTTGTAGGTCAATCACTAATAAAACACTCAAATTCAACTCAAGAAAAGATAAGGTGTGCATACACACCCATGTACTTATTCTTTTCCTTTAAACTAGTAATTTCATTACTATATCAAAGGAGGGGCAAATGTGGATGATATTTTGTGATCATGTAACACCTCAACCTTGTACACTTGGAAAAATTATACCTTGGTCGTTCCTCTTAGTTATACATTTTCTTTACTTTTACAAGCCTTGCATGTACTCTATCTTGTGCCTCTTGGCTATCTCTTAGTCTGACTAGTCTTAAATTGATGACATAGACATCCCATCTTGACTAGAATGCTTAAAATGTAGATATTTTACACCTTTGCAAGTTTTGAACCTATACCTATTTTTTTACTCCTATAACACTAATGTTTGAGATAAATAATAACATCAATGTTATTGTCCTACCCTGATGCAAGTTTTAACCGCCCTAAATTCATCCAATTTATAAATGAAATATATTCCAATGGTTGGCCTATGTGCTTTAATGTGAGTTATCTTTCAATAGGATTGATATAAATACAATATAAACCCCCATTCATTCCTTACCTATGAAACCTAGTAATCAGATCAAAAGAGCATTCAATTGAGTAAAGATTCCTCGTTTATTCATATTTATAACCAATAATAGGGATTACATATCTAGAGGTTTGAATTACTAAAGGAGTAGCCTACGAGTTTGATTACCAAGTTATAAGCTAGGTCACTATTATACTTGCAATGCACACATTACATGATTCACACACAAGTGAACACATAGGGGAAAGCTACATCAATCTGAGGCCCTCTTCGAAGTATTTGATATGTAAGGAGTGTCCTTTGATAGCAGTGTCATTAGGGTCAGCTCAACATTATGTGCCCACTAACCCATTTTTTCCCAAGGCCACATTGAAGATGGAAAGTTAGGGTTTTGCCATTTCACAAGGAACGACTACCCATGACCCAAATCTTAATGCACCAAATCAAAGGCAAAGAAAAACCTAGAGGAATCCAAGTGATCACATATTATTTCACTAGATATTCCATATAAGATACTATTCTCAGACTCAAATAATAACATCAATGTAATCATTTAGGGATGATGCAACTGTCCAAATAACTTAAGGCACCAGATCCAAAATTTAACAACTATTCTAGAACTATCTTCCCACTTATTTTCAGCATGTTCCAAATTTAAAACTGTATTAACATTAGAATAAGCTAAGTACTTATATTATTTGTAATTTCTATATCTAGCATAATTGTAATTTCTATATTTAGACTATCTCAACATAATAAATTCATTGTATGCTTATATCTAAGTTTAGCATTTAATTGGCTTACTATAGATATGATTATCACCCTTGTGCCATTTCATTGCTATATTCTTAACCCTATGCTTAAAGTGAAATATATGCCTCTACATTTTATTTTAGGGTTAAACAGTTGTATGGAGTGAAAGCTTTTTTAAAAAGTTACCCGAACAAACCTCCATTTGCATGCTTCTTCACACAATCACCCAACACAAAAAGTAGGGATGTTAAAAACACTGGCTACTTGGGATTTTAGGATTTATGATGAGGACAACTTGGAATAATAAATAGAGCTTTTAAAAAGAGTCTTTAGTATGAATGGTTACAATCAAATGCAAATTTTCAAGGATATTAAACAAGTAAGTGATAGTCTTAGCGAGCAATAAAGTGTGGATCCTTAAACCAAGGGCCTAGTGGCTCTTACTTGACATCAAGGGTGGTGTCTGATTGGATTACAAAAATATTAAGATGTCATTATATAAATATCACTTTCTTACCTAAAAATAAGTTAAGGAAATATTTGGGGTCCGATGAGGACCAAATTTGGAACCTAGTTTTCAAATTTGTATTTATAAAATTGAGTACTCATGTGGTGTTCCTTATATCATAGAAATTGGGAGGTCCATCTAGACAAGAATTAAAGAACATGTTGTAGATATATGACTAGGGAAGAAAGAGAAGTCGGCTCTAGTAGAACACTATTACAAAACCAAGCATTATATTCGCATTGAAGGTACCAAGGTGTTTGATGCATAAAACCATTATCACAAATGAAAATTAAAATAAGCTATTGATATAAGTAAGCACTCTCATAATTTGAATAGGGATGAGGGCTTATGGGTAGGCCTTGCGTTGAGGCCCATCATTAATAAATTAAAATGACCATCATTTTAAGAATTTTAAAGGACTTTTACATTAGATGGTGAGATCTCATTGATTAAAAAGTAGGTGTTACAATATTTAATAAAATATTATAAACACTTACTTTCACATTAATTAGGGTAGTTGGTTACAATAATTGTAAATGACTAATCTCATATTTAATACTCCTAATGTGATATGTTTGTTTTATATCTATATAAAAAAGCTCATTTCTATTGTCATGCATGTGTTTTTCTTCTTCCTAATGATGGATAATAGGTTGTGATGCATAAACGATGACAAAAAACTAGCGAACAGGTTTTCCAAATAAACTATACAAATATCATGAACTACAGTGAAAGCCTAAAATCTCTCTCTTTTTTTAACAAACTATGTGAAATCTTTTCAATAAGTTTATTAAAAATAAAAATTATTCATGCATATAGTTAGTTGATAAGTAATAATTTATACTTTAGTCATGTGTTTTTTAGGTGATGAGTTCCTACCTAATGAGCTCTTCATAAGGAGATGCATCATTAAATGTTGCTCAAGTTACTAGAGGTGTAGATACTAAAATCTAGTTTTATATGAAATACTAGTCTTGTACACTGACAAATACCAATCATGGCTCAACCCTTTAGGTCATGACATTTCCACTATTGAAAGGCTCATGTTCACCGTATCATTACACCTAATTGCTTATCCTATAATTTGACCCTAAAATTCTAATTACCTAGATCACCTGTAGCCTATAATATGCATAGAACCTGATTTACATCTTGTGTAGATAGTTATAGATCCTCAAGTATTCATAGAATATCTCGTGAACAATAGATGTCAAGTTACAAGCTATATTGTTATATGTACTCAAATACAACATGTTACATAATTGTTCACATAAAAGCTCACATTAAGGGGATAATTGCATTAGTTTAAGGCCCTCATTGGAGTATATGGATATGTAGGCAACACTCATTGATAGAAGGGTATTTGAGGTCAACTCAAATTCACTTCAACCCATTAACCTTTATTTTTACAAGGTGACATGTCAAATTGGAGGATTTAGGGTTTTGATAAAGAAATTGATTTTAGGGACCTATATGCACGATCTAAATTAATAACCTACAAGGTGGAAATGAATCCTAATAGGCACATGTGGTTGTTCTAGAAAAGAGTTTGTATCTTAATCCAGACAGAAGTGTTGAAACCAAGATAAAATCATCGATGGTAGTATTTAGCTCTCAATGGTAATATCTAGGCTGATGAAGGGTAAATTTATAAAATATAAAAAATTGAGGTAAAACATTAATTTACGTTCTACAATTTTACTTATTAGATCTGCTTATGCATCATGAAATAATTTAAGTATTATTTCTCCTTTGTATCATACCTTTCATAATATTGTTTGGCATTGTATTTTTTTATATTTAACATATTTTCAGATTCAACATATTTATCAAAATATTATAAATATGAATTCATTTAATTGGCATGTTTTAGAATAACTTATTTCAATTTGAATAGGCTATTTCCCCTACCCTGAATTCTAAAAAAGGGTTAAACATTTTGGTGAACCTAATCTATGTGTCTTCTTTCAAACCCTAGCTTACCCTAGGATTTTCATTTTTCAGCCTTTTAGAGTTTTGAAATGTTGTGATTGTTTTTTAGATCTAATTTTTTCCATTATTATTGGCATCTTTATTTTCATTTAAAATGAAAAATGTTATTCCCAAGGATTGTTTTGAAATTGAAGATAAAGAGGAATTAATTAATCATTTAAATGCAAATCAATAAATTAATTGATGCATTTTTCTATGTTACATGAGATGAAATCAGTAAACATGTTAAGGCTAATGCATTCACATCTAGGGATGGTGACTCTTTAGGTGGTACTACTAAAAAATTAATTCTATTATCTCTCCCCTCGAGCACACCATTGATTCCTACAGCTTGTGGGGGATGTAGACATTATTTCTAAATTATATAGTACCTTAGTCTTGTACACTTGGAAAATACATACTTTGGCTATTCCTCTCAATTCTAGACCGTTTCCCACTACCAAAAGGCTCATATTTTCTATCTATATGTGCCTATTACTTATCTCTTAGTTTTACCAATGTTATTTTGATGACCAAGACCTTTTATCATGCCTAGAATGATATAAACATGTTTATCTTCTATTTCTGCAAGTTTTGGATATATGTATTTTATCTAGTTGCCCAGACACTTGTGTCCAAGTTAGACACCTACATCGATGTAGGTGTCCCAATGCACGTGTCCAGTGCCTTAAATTGATCTAATTTATAAATGAAATACATCCTTATGGTTTTCCTAAGTGATTTAATGTGAGATATTCTCCAAAAGGGATATATATATATATATATATATATATATATATATATATATATATATATCAACCCTCATTCACTCTTCACCTAACACATACTAAACAACTCATAAGCTAACTTACAAAAAATCATTCAAGCATTCATTTAAGAGAACAAATATTCTCTAGTTTACCCTATTTCCATATTAGTCATAGGGATAACACATATGTAGGTTTGAATTACTAAAGGAGTAGCCCATGAACCATATTTGCCAAGTTACAAGCTAGGTCACTATTGTACTTATTTATAACATATTGCATCTTTATGCACACAAAAGCCTACACATAGGGTAGAACTACATGATTCTGAGGCCCTCTTCAGAGTAGTGGCTATATAGGCAACACCCACTGATAAAGGGGTCTTTGGGGTTAAATTGACACCATGAACCCATTAACCCATTTTTTCTATAGTCACTATGAAGATGATAAAATAGGGTTCTACTATTTGACAAGGAGTAACAACCCATAATACAAATCTAATCACACTAGAGTGAAGGTGACATATAACCCAAAACATTCCATGTGTTCACATTCATATCCAATATGTATTCTGTATAGGACACTTGTGTTCAAGTTATATAGAAGCATCGACGCAATTGTCTAAGTTTAGCATAAGTATCCAAGGTCACAAAGGTTAAATTTATATAATCTGATAACTGGTCTAGAATCTAGATCCAATATATCTCCAGCTTGTTCCATATCAAATATGAATTTGTATAATAATCCAACTAAGTACCATTATTTTTTCATTTATTATAATATCAATCATTGGTTGTATTTATAATTTTTAACATATCTTAGTATTTAAATTTAAAATATTATTTATTTAAGTTTGTAAATTAATTAGTTTGCTATAGAGATAGTTTATCACCCTTGTTCCCTAGGCTATCTTTATCCCCTTTAACCTTATGTCCCTTAATCTAGATTTTAGGTTTAAAAAATTGGTGAACCTGATCTATATGAATGCATTTTTTTTTATTCCTAGGGTTTTTAGTCAATTAGGGTTTCAATATGTTGTAATTTCTTTCAACTTCTAAATTATTCATTTGTAAGCAATGGAACATCTTAATCAAGCAACTCATTTTCAAATGGAAGACAAAAACGCTTTAGTTACTCATCTTAATAACAATAAGGTCTGAATAGATGCATTTTTGTATGTTACAAGAGATGAAATCAATAAGCATACTAAGGCTAAGGTTTCCCCACTTTGTGATGATGAATATTTAGAAGGTACCACAAATGATTCCATTCCAATAAATCTACCAACGTTTAGTGGTGTTTAACCCTAAAAATCTAGAATGGGGTTATCTAGGATTAAAGGAAATAAAAATAGTTTAAGGTATAAGGGTGATAAATTATCACTATAGTAGGCCAATTACATGCTAAACTCAAATGTAACATGTACTGAATTTATTAAACCTATATAGGCTAAAAATAATAAGTATAACTATGCTACATATGAAAATGACAAATACGTAATGTACTTAGCTAGTTCTACTACTATCATAGTTTTGGATCGAGAATAAGCAAGAAGTAGATTGGAAGAAGATTCTAAAATAATATAATCTATAATTTATTATTTATAATTAATATTTAATATTTAGAATTCCTAATTAAATTTTAATTTCATAATAAAATTTATTGATTTTTAATCTTATTTAATTAAAAATTTATCTTTTTTCCTCAATGACACCTATCTTTTCCACCTAGCCTAACTTGTTGACATTAATAGGCTCTATTGTTATATCTATATAAGGAGATCTAAGTCTACAATCATATATTTTTTCTCTCTCATCTTGATGATGGTTCATGGAGTATGAATTGAAATGTTGATTAAAAATTTTTTGACACAATTTTAACCAGAAATCTATACATGCTCAATACATGGACTGTAAAAATACTACTGCTTTGATTCTGAAATAGTCACCAAATTATGATTTGAGTACCTCTAGAGCCTCAGACACTACCATCATCATTGGATGGTTATGTCGACACTACTATTTGAACTTGACATAGGTGTCATGTATGGAATACTTCCTAGAAAATAATGCAACCACCTAGATGATTATGGGTTTGTCTTCACCTTCACTCTAGTGCATTCAAATCTAGGTCATGGACTATTGTTCCTCATGAAATTACAAAAGCTAGCTCTTCATATCCATAGTGACCTTGGAGAAAAATGGGTTAGTGATCACACGGTGTCGAGTTATCCTCAAATATCCCTTTATCAATAAGAGTTGCCTGCATAAATAATAATTCATAGAGGTCCTCAAATTGATGTAGTTCTCCCATATCTATTGTCTTGTGTGTTAATCTTGCAATATGTGAAAAGTACAACAATGACCTAGCTTATAACTTGGAAATTATTTCTCTTGAGATGCTCTTTTAGTACTTCAAACCTGTAGAGGTGTTGTCCCTATGACCAATATGGAAATAGGAAAGAATAAGGAATATTTACTCACTTGAGTGCTTGATTGAATGCCTTTTATAAGTTGTATGGTGAGTAGGTAAGAAGTTTCTAGGTGTGGAGTGAATGAAGAGTGATTGTGAATATATACCACTCCTATCAAGAAATAACTTGCATTAAAGCACTTAGTCCAAACTTTAGGATGCATTTCATTTGTAAATTAGATGACTTTAGGGCACTAAACACTTGCATTAGAGTAGGACACCTGCATCGATGAAGGTGTCTGTCTAGGACGTTAGTGTTTAGGGAACATGAAAGTAGGTACAGACTCGTAATTTACAAAGGTGGAAGATATGTATGTTTTAAGAATTTTGGGTAAGATAGAAGGTTTTGGTCATCAACATAAGACTGGTCGAACCAAAAAATAGGCCAAGGGGCACAAGATAGTGTAGATGTGAGACTTCCAAAATTAGGAAAGGTGTCGAACTAAGAGGAAAAATCAAGGTCTAAGTTTACCAAGTGTACAAGACTAAGGAGTTAGATAATCCATAAATATCATCTACATTCCCCCCTTTAATATAATAATGAAATTACTAATTTAAAGGAGAATAAATGCATACCTGGGTGTGTATAACACACCTTGCCTTTGCTTGAGTGATTTTATAGTGAATGACCTATAACCAAGAGCATGTTATAGTACATAATTAGTGCATATAATCTAAAAATGAAAGCATTTGAAATGATTGAAATTGAAAGAGCAAGGTTTAATGTATAAAGTTGTGTATCAATGCAACTGCCTTGCCTATTGGCAAGTTGATTTGAAAGATTTATCTTTGGGAGAATATGAAATTGATATTAAGACAGATATATATAAATATGAAAAGTATAAATATCTAAGGAGATAAAAATAAAGAGATATTGGAAGGCACATGCCCCCAAACTTGGAGAAAAGGTGAGTTACCACATGGTAATTGAGATTACGTCAATCGTGCAACCCAATCATACGTATAACCTAGTGAGCATGAGTGAAAAAATTTAACATGTACTATCAAATTGGTAAGGCTAGATGATACAATCAAGTGCAACCTAAAAACTTGGCAATATCAAGTGATTTAATCACCTCAACCATACCAAAAGTGAACCAACTATTGCAATAAATTGGCTCAATATAGTTCGTAAAAGTCTATCCTAGTGGGTGATGACAGTCTTTGAGAGTGTTTTAAAATTAGAAATTAATTTGGATTTTATAATATTATATACATATTTTATAGCATATGCACCTTATATATCTCTCATGCTAAAAATATTAACAGTGGTACCAATGTATATAATTATGCCACAACTATGAATCTAAATTATATAACTATGTGCTTTAGCCAATTCAAAAACTATGTGTGGAGAACATGTTTCCAGAGCATGCCCCCACTATATATATATATAAATCTAAGAAATTGAAATAAGTGGAAATGTGGAGGAAATTTATCCAAAACATGCCCCCATTGAATCTAGGTGTGCCAAATATTGAATAAGTGTGGAGCATGGAGAACAACTTTCCAAAGCATGCCCCTACTAAGTTTGAAAATTGTGAATGTGTGGAAGCCATGCCTATGATATTCCCCCACTGAATTTGAAAACTATGAATGTGTGAAAGCTATGCATATATGACATCCCCTACTGAATCTAAAAATTATGCTAAATTTTCATAAGTGTGGAGAGCATACTTCTAAATCATGCCCCCACTAATACTCCCTCTCTTTAAGGTGAGGGAATAATGGGAACCAATATTTAACTCACCCTAAAAGGATAAAATAATTATATAATTTGTGAATGTAACCATGTAGAATATAGAAGAACATGTCTACGTAAATGTAGCATTGAAGCACATAGAATAATATGATCACATGAAGGCCTAAGATGCATGATAAATATCATGGCATCTTCTATATAGTAACAATACAAGTTCAATAAGCAAATCAAGCACACACACAAGAGTACTTAAAAATAAGAAAATGTACAATGGTCTAAGAAGAATGCAAACAAGGGGCATGTTTAAATGTCACACAATAAAAGGGACATGATTTAGTCAAATGTCCATATAATAAACAATGATATATTCAAATGTCGAAGAAAGCAAACATAGGCATGATAGTTGAAAATAAAGGAGCGTATTTAAATGCTCAAACAAGTAAGACAATAACAAGGCAAGGCACTTAAGGAAGTGCATAAATGAAAGCATAAACAACTAACATAAACATATCATAGTATCCCATGGATCAAATGTGTTAGCAAAAAATGTTAAGTGCATAGCATATCAATTACCCTGTGAAAGATATAATCATGGATAAAGGTATGTGTAAGTACATAAGAGCTCAAACATGATAATGAAGAGACCATAAAATGACAATATCATGATCATAGAGGTGGATGCCCCCAAAGTCCTAGTGATGTGAGTAGAGGGAAGGCCCAACATTCCAAATAATAATAGATCATGTATTCGTGTATGCTTGTATCACACTCAAGTAGAAGCATGACACACATGTATGTAAGAGTAACTGATATGCCATCCATCTACATGGAACTAAAACATAGATGCCAAGTAACTAATAGAGTATGTAGGTACCAAAAGTGTTTTTGTATTTTTGAATATTTTAGTATTTTTAAAATATTAAAAAATGTCTAACCAAGGAAGACCTCATCATCAAAAGGTGTAGAACCACTTGAAAATTTTCTCAAGCTTTATTTATATTGATGTATGCCACCTCTTCAATGTTTTTGTCTAATGGTTTACCTAAATCCAATGGTGTAGGTAAATAATCATACCCATCATGTTGCATCCATATCAATAAAAGTAACACCCATGATTGTAGTATTTAGCTCATCATTCCACTCGACCAGCCAATTTTGTCCTAACTTTAGTTTCAAGTGTGGTTCATTGTCTAATATCCATATGGTGGAAGGTTTCACACATGGGCCATAAGCTCTAGGCAATTGACTGTATCCTCAAGATTATAGCATTGATGGAAAGTATATTAGTTCATCTGTAGTATGTCTCAATTGTGTGAGAAATGTGGTGCCACTAGCTGTATCCCATTTTTTAATATCAAAATATAGATGGTGGAAATATACCCCATCAATATTTACATTAATAGTTAAATATTCATACCTTCATCATTTTGAGAAATAATTATTTTATGAAAGATATGAAGGATTTTCCTTTTTCTCATGTCAGGCACAATGTGTATGCATTTTCATTCTTGTTTCTGAATCAATTTATTCAATGCCTCACATTGATTCGTATTATGACCAATGATCCAATGATATTTACAATATGGTATCTTGTCTTTTATAGGCATAAGTCTACTGCATGATCTGTGTCTATTATAAGGTAAATAAATTATTTTGTGTTCAAGTAACATGGATAATATGGTATCTGGAGTATCTTGTTATGTCATGATCTATAAAATTTGTTGTGAAGCTATTTAAGAAGACTCCACATTGTTCACATCATGATTTTGCATTTGACCCTTGTAAGGTTGACTCAATGTTTTTAGCCAAGAGGGATGTATGGAATACAAGCATTTACATGTTCATTTGTTATTTTTGTTTTTCTCTTAACTTGATTCAATTTTGTATCTTTTGAAAGTGGATTTAGCATATATGTATTAGGATCTATAGGTTCAAATAGGCTATGTGGAAGATGATCAAGTGGATCAAATTTTAGTTTTCGTATTTTCTCATATGTTATATCATAAACAATATCATCATCACTGTCATAGTAATTTGAAACATGGCCATATTTTTTATCAATATTGACCAATAAAGTAATCTCAAATGTTGGGGGAGCTTGTGGTTCTATTAGCTCATTTAACAATGTTATTGATCTGGATGTGCATCTATGTACACCTCAGTATGTAGTGATTTATTTAAAACTAGATAATTAGAAGCCAATGTACTTGACTCACCTATTTCATACTTATGCACCTGCTTAAGAGGAATGCATTATTTAGGTGGTACCACTGTAGGAATACCTTTAGTTTTAGAATGTATCATTTTGTAAGATTTGAAAGGTTCATCATCAATAGGGATGGATAATAAGGTCCCATCATGTATGAATTTTACACATCGGTGAAGTGTAGATGGGACAACTTTCATTGATTGTACCGAAGGTCTACCCAAAAGTAAATTATAATGTAATTATTGAGACAGTACCTAAAAAGTAGCTGAAATAATTTTGGGTCCTAATGTCACATCCATTGTTGTTTGACCAATTGGAGGGTTATGTGATTTGTCAAATCATTTTATGTGCATAACCATTTTTTTAAAGAAGATTGGTGCAAATACCAATCATGATTAGGAATTTTATGCTACAAAAGTTTAGGCATGATCCATTATCAATGAGCACCCTTTTGATGCCATTATTTTTCATGGTCACTTGTATAAAAAAAGGCAAATTTTTGTCAATAATATCTTTGGATGGTAAATCTGTTGGATCAAAGGTAATGATTTTAGCATCGTTGTTTAAATCTTTCATGATATTTACAAAATAAATAGGCTGAATGTTACTTAAAAATTGTGTCTCATGTAATGCCTCATAGAGAATATCCTTATAAACATTAGATTACCATAGGAGCTCAAGGATTGAAATTTTAGCATGTGTGTTGCTCAATTGGTCAATAATATCATATCAAAGCTTAGTGTTGTGGCCAACACACCCCCTTCTTTAGAGAAGTGTGGGGTCCCTCTTAAAAAAATGCTCAATTTAAAGTCCCCAGATTTTCAGCCCCTTTCTAATTAGCACCTTTATGTGAAAATCTTCAAACTTATGTTTTGCCTCGATTTGTCTATCATCGAATATGATTGAAATGAAAATTTGGTCTTTATTAAAAACCCTTGTGGCCTTTTTTATTTAAGAACAATCAAGTTCTTATTACATCTTAAGAAGAACAAAGTGATTTCATACTTAGAATATTTTTGTTGTGCTAATTGCTTTTCACAGATTTGGGCTAGTTGAGGTTCTTGGAGTCCTACTTGGCATCTCATAAAGATTCATTAATAGGCAAGTGAGCATTTGAATTCATTTCATGGCATCATTTTTAACTTAGTCTTTTTTTGTTAAATTATGCAAAAGAGTGAATAGGAAAGCATTGCATGGACCTTATTGTGAGAGTTTTTAGTCTCCCAAACCTATCAGAGATGTCAGAGAATGTGAGAACCTAGTTGAATTAGAAAGCACTACATGGACCCCGCTATCTGAGCTATTAGTGTCCAAAACCTACTAGATATTTTAGAGCTTGGGAGGGACTGACTGAATGAGAAAGTGTTGCATGGACCTTGCTATCAAAGTTATCAATCTCTTAAACCTGTCAGATATGTCAGAGCTTGGGAGAGCCTGGCCAAATGAGAAAGTGCCACATGTATCCTGCTATCAAATTCTTAGACCTCTTAGAGATGTCAGAGCATGGGAGAGCTATACTTACCATGCCACGCGAAGTGGCCCTTTTGTAAAATCTAGCAAAAGTGGTTTGAAATGCCCCAAGGTGATCTAAGGGAGATACAATCAAATTTGAGAGGCTAATAATAGGATACCATGTGTCATCTCACTCCTCTAGCTAGTAATACCTAGTCTTGAACATGTAAAGGTGAAATATTTGGCCACGCCTAGGTGGTATTTTGTTACAAGCATTGTCAATTGGTGATGGACACTTGGCACAAACTAGAGGCTACGTAGGATTCCATAGGGGCAATATAGCTGAGTACCTACCACACTCTGTGTATTAACTAGATGGAAAACTTGGCCTTAATTGGACAATTCAAAACATCATTTCACACTCTCTAAATCTAGAAAATGACATGCATGTGAAATTTATGAGTTTAATTCTAGATTAGGAAATAAATGAAAAGTTCAAGCCACTAACTCAAATTTGAATTCATGTGGGTTGAGTTGTCAAGCACTGTCAATATTGTAGATCTTTAAGGATCCCTATAAGTTCCCAATGGCAAACTCTTTTACTATTGTTGCTCCCATTTTCCCATAATTTACCTCCTTACATTCTGATCATTCTTGTGCCCCGACACTATCCTTACTCAGAAGTCACTATCATAAAGATCATTCTCTTTTCTATTATGGTTGCTTCATCCTTTAACCCCAAAGATGAGCTTGAATATAGGGACACCACCTTCCCTGAGGGCTTAACCCACTTCAAACATTACAATGACATATTAAAAGCAATTAAAACTATGCCAAAGTTAACCTCCAATGATGACAAGGACAAGGCTAAGTTCTAAGATGCCCTTGGGGCATATGAGAAATGTGAGTTACATAGAGCCACATCCAAGCTAAAAGTCTTCCCATATGTAGACATCTTTAGCCAATTATTACTCACTACCAAATAAGTACAAGATGGTGTTTATAATCTTCTGTGTTCTACAAGCTCCTAAAATAGGATTGTAGATATTTCAAGGAGTACGTTCAAAGCCTACTACAACCTCATAGAATACATAGTCTCTTATGATGTGGCCATAGTTGATGCCTAAACCAACATGTATCAAATATATGATGTTTTGAGGAACTGGGCAAAAAACCTAGATGATAAATGCTTTAACAAGGTATATAGAGACTTTTACATGGTCTACACCTTCAAGGAAGGGATTTGTATGGGGATGATCCTATTGGATCAACTATTCGGGGTGGATAATTATATGCACATCAATATCTTATGGGTGCCCCTATTGCATATAATTATTAAAAGTGATTAGGTACCAGACCTTGGAGGAATGATCAACTTTAACCTTGTCAAGGAAATATTAGATTCTTAGGGTGGAGGTAATTTTTATATGATGAGCTACTTGGTGGATGTAGTTTTACCACCATTATGTTTAAGCCCTCTGCCTTTTATAATGGGTTCTCAAAGGTGTAGTGGTCCATGTAGTTTTTTATAAACTATATGGTTGCCATTATCAGAATCACATATGAGAGATTTATGAGTCCTTCTATTCAATGGTTTATATGGTCATCAATAAGGCAACCATACCTCATCTTTCCATTAAAATAATGTATTCTCTCACCTCCATAGTTGATTATTGATACTATAGGGATGGCACCATCATCTAAGTGGATGGTAGCCTCAAAGCTCCCCTTTGGTTGCCTTACCAAGTTTTAGACTAGTTGGCAGAGCAAGAGATTTCCTATCAACTAGTTGAGGACATCTTTAGTTCATTGAATTTGTTTTTAGTAGAAGGCTTGGCCATCCTTACCCATCACCATTAGAAATCATGTATACCAGAGTCTGCCCCCGTTGTAAAATATGGATAAAAATAGGGATTTTTATGCCCTGGGTGAGGTATAACACAAATATTAGGACCCCACAACATCATTAGGTCCCATATTGGGAGGTATCAAGCCTGACTTGACATCAATTATGGCCACCAACCTATCAAGGAAGATGAAGTCCACTTCAACCCCATAAATGACAAGGAGGTACTTGCTCGACTCAAGGACATAAATAAGAAGGGAAAGCATGTTCAACCTGGGCTAGCTAATGAAGGTGGCCCTACCTCCTCTACATCAATTAAGGTTAGGGAGGACATTTAGGTGACTCCTCAAATTTAATGGGGATATTACAATGGGTTTCAACCCCTTATTCTCCTTGAGCTTCTCCTCCCTAACCCTCTACTCCACCTCCACCACCTCCCATGGCTCTAGTTACTCAGCTAATGGCTACGTAGACACTTCAGTTTGATATCAATAATAATATGGAGGTGACCCCAAAGCGTGATTAATGATAGGTTTTCCTAGAGATACTTCCCCTACTCCCACCATTCCACAACATAAAAGTGGAACCCCCACTAGTTTCCCATTCCTATAATGACCCACTTAGGTAGTGCCTCCCCTCTTTCTTATTTCACCCACTCCATAGTTCACTAAAGTGCCTCTAGATTCATCTATACAAAAATGCTAACATCATAATTTCTATCCACCCAAGCCATTCCACCCATAGGGACCTTAATAATACCTTCACTAGTTCTTCCACAAGCTCAACCACCTCCAAGTGCTCCTCTTTCAACAGGTCCAACTATGTGCCCAATAATAAGTGCACTTATGTGCATAATTTAATTAGACTTAGTCATGTCTATGGCACCTGTAGTTTCTTAATGGACTCCTCAGTCATCCCCTACCATCTCTTCCTCTAAAAAAGTGTAATTTGATCTCGGTAAGAGGCCTAAGAAGAAGCAAAAGGTAACTCTTATTCTTCAACCCCCTATTCTTCCCCATATCATTCCTAGGCCTCCCTTTTCTATCATTTTAGGTGCCCAAGTATTTAGATTTAATCAATTAATTTCCTCCTGACTAAATTCCTCTCCCTAGCATCATTTCCCTATAGGGTCAATTTGATCCAAAGCCAATTGTAGGCCTAGATGTTCCCATGGGCTTCCCCTTTCATTCCACCTTCTTAAGCCCCATGCCTCCTCCTCCTCCATTTATCTCATCCTTCATTTCCTCCACTCCATCCATTCATCCTCCACCTAGGGCTACACCTATCATTTCCATCTCTACCACCCCACCAATACCCCCTTCTACCCTAGGAGTAGCCATGGTGTCACAGGTGCCTGAGATGATTATGCAGGGAGATTTAGAAGTGCGATGAGAATTTGATAGGACCTTAGGGGACATGAAGAGGATCCTCAAACATAAATTCATTCAAAGAGGAGACCATATAATTTAGTGGGTTCAACAAAACCTCTTATCACTCACCAAAGTAAGAAAATATATAACAGAAGAGAGAGTGACTGAGGATTTAGTCTCCATGCTTCAGGCCATGCATGATATGTTAGATAAGCTCATGGAAAACATGAAAAAGTAGGTCTGAATGCTTGAGGTATATGTAAATATCACCTTCCTTTTGGAATTGATTGAGAATTTCAAGGAATCCCTCATACAACTCTTCTTGACTGTTAGTGAAGTGGTCAAAACACTAACCCAAAATAAGGAACATCTTTAGCAAACCTGTATGTACTTAGAAAGGATTACTCTCATATATAAAAAGTGCAGAAAGCTCACCATGGTTATCCATAAGGGCATGTTTCTAGAGTTAAAAATCAAGTCTACCTTGAACCTAAGCTTCTATCAAACCTATATTGGGAGTATGAGGGCCTCAATGGAAGAATGGTTCACCTTGGTGTAGAGGGTTGTGGGACTTATAGAAGAAAATAAGGAAAGGATGTTGACCTACTTTAGGGAGGTAAAAATCACTATGATTATATGCTCAGATGGCACATAATTGGATATAATCAAGTTTAAATTTCACCTAGGTCACTTTAGGCATGTCATGAAGAGGAAAGTGGCAAAGGCCAACAAAGCTAGAGACAACACATTTTTAGAGCTCTTAATTCAATCTACTACAAGCATCAACCAAGTCTCAAAATTGAAAGTGTCCCTAGAATATTCATTCCAAGTACATCAATGAATACTAACCCAATCAGATATGATCTCTCAGGATCCACCTATGAACCTAGCCAAGTTAGATCAAGAGTTCAATTTGGTGACAATTATATTGACAGCCAAAGAGGCACAACATAGTCAAGTGGGAGGCATATTTTATCCAACTCATTAGCAGAACAATTGAGTACCCCCCTAGGGCATATTTTGGGAGAGTGGGGAATCTTTCAGTTCTTTTTGAATCTTAGCTATTGTAACCACTTTGAGTGGCCATCGTGGCCAAAGATGAGAATCTAGTGCTACTTGGAGGTGAGCCCAATCCCTTGTAATGGTTAACAATTTTATGTAAAGAAACTCTATTAAAACTTTAATAGAATGATTTTATTTGTTTTAACCTGTTTCTCTACTCATGGGATATGTTCCATTATTTCTAAGTTTTAAGTGGATGTTTATGTAAGAGGAACTATTACATATCTATGTTGTAGAGATGAATATGGTAGTTAGATTGTGCATTTTCTAGTCTAACCCCTTGTATGTTCTTTTCATTCTTTTGTAAACAACCTATGCTTTATGTAGTTTCCATTATAAATTATTTCTAAAGGTTTGTGTGTCAATTATTGCCAATCTTGTGAGTGTTTACATTATATGTAGGACTTGCAACTAAAGTATTCATATTTATGTCTCTTTAGAATTTTTCCCAATGATTGGCTAAAGTTTATGCAAATATTAAACCAAGACACTGTGTTATAACTATGACATGGCATATTTTAATTCTTAGGCACTAGCATTCTCTGAATTAGAAACACCCCCTTTCTGCCTTACCTTGCCCTCTTTTTTATGTTTATTTTTTGGAAGTAAAGCTCTCTCCCCTATTTTATAAAAAATAGTAAAGTTTGGAATAATAACAATATTAATTATGGGTTTCTTTAGTTGGTAATGAATTATAAGTTTAACCACACATACATTAAGCCTCAATGGTGATAAATGTTTCTCTTTGAGTATAACAAGGTTAAACTGCCCAATCCTTGGACTAAACCAACATCAATCCTAAAATTAATGAGGGGGTATCTTTATCTCATTTATTGTCACCCACTTTCCCCCTCTAAAACGCTCAATCTCATGAGTGCCTTCAAATGCAAGGATCTTGGGCCTAAAAACACTTAGGTTTAGGAGGTACATGTTATATATTAATAGGTGGTAGAATGGGTTGAGCAACCTTATGTCTTTGAGTAGTAATAACATGGAACATAGAATCCAATATAAGTCATGGGTGAATAATGGGTCCAGGATGGTAGTTGTTATTCAAATAAGATTTAGGTATAACAAATGGTTGAGAGCATGCATGTTGGCATCTAAATACTGGTTTTATAGGATTACAAAAATAATTTTGAAGAGAGATAAAGTGTTGTTTTTATTTAAAACCCTCTCATGGTGGTTACAAATTTTCTTAACAATTTTGACAAGGGAAGTTATATAATAAACCATAGTGACTATCACACATTAGAACCTAAAATGGGTGATAGATGCATCCATGTTGCATAGATTGAGTAATAATCAAGGATTGGTAGCAAAAAGTTAGAAAACCTTGATTTACCTAGGGTTTGGATTTCAGAGATCAGGGTCACTAAATATCTAACCCTAAAAATCTAGACTTGGGTTATCTAGGGTTAAAAGAGATAGAGATAATCTAAGGTACAAGGGTGATAAACTATCTTTATAAGAAGCTAATTAGATGATAAACTTAGATATAAAATATGTTGAATTCATTAAACTGAGATAGGATAAAAATAGTAAGTACAACTATGCTAGATATGAAAATGACAAAGAAGTAATGTACTTAACTAGTTTTGATGTTGACATAATTATGGATGTAGAATAGGCAGGAAGCATACTAGAAGAGGATTTTTGAAATAGTTTCTAAATTATGATTTGAGTACCTCTAGAGCCTCGACCACTAGCATCATCCTTGGATGGTTGTGTCAACACTACTATTTAAACCTGATATAGGTGTTCTATATGAAATACCTACTAGAATTGGATGCAACCCCTTGGATGCTTATAGGTTTGTCTTCATCTTCACTTTGGTGCATTTAGTCTAGGTCATGGACTGTCGTTCCTCTTGAAATTACAAGACACTAGTTCTTCATCTTCATAGTGACCTTAGGAAAAAATGGGTCAGTAGGCACATGGTGTCGAGCTAAACCCAAATAACCCTCTGTCAATGAGCATTACCTATATAGCCAATACTTTGAAGAGGGCATCAAACTGATGTAGTTCTATCCTATGTATTGGATTATATGTGAATCATGTAATATGTGGAAATCAAGTACAACAATGACCTAGCTTGTAACTTGTAAAATATAGCCTTGAGCTGCTCCTTCAAACCTATGGATGTGTTGTCCCTGTGAGTAATATGGAAGTTATAAAAAATAGGTAATATTTACTCACTTGAGTGCTTGATTGAATGCCTTTTATAATTTGCCTAGTGAGCAGGTATGAAGTTTCTAGGTGTGGAGTGAATGAGGAGTGATTGTGAATATGTACCACTCCTATCAAGAAAGAAATTATATTAAATCACTTAGACTGACCATTAAGATATATTTAATTTGTAAATTATATGACTTTAGGGCATTAGACGCTTGCATCAAAGTATGACACCTGCATCGACATAGGTGTCTGTTTGGGATGCCAGTGTCTAAGGAACATGAAAGTAGGTACAAATTCAAACTTGTAGAGGTGGAAAATAAGTAGGTTTTAAGCATTTTGGATAAGATATAAGGTCTAGGTCATCAACATAAGATTGTCCAGACCAATAGATAGACCAAGGGGCACAAAATAGAGTAGATGCCAAATTTACAAAAGCAAGAAAGGTATATAACTAAGAGGAAAAAATAAGGTCTGAGTTTGCTAAGTGTACAAGATTGAGGTGTTATATAATCCATAAATATCATTTATAAGTGGAGGCATGGACTATGTTTTCCAACCTTTATTATCTGAAAATATAATTTCCATAACTTACATGAGAAACCTTAGTACTTCAACCCAATCACCAATTTCAATGCCTATATATACCCAACCTATGGGTACACCTCCTTTGGTGGTGACTTTTCAAATATCCAACCTTAAAGACCAAAAGGTGCAATCTCTTATTTAAACTATATATTTTTAAAAACTAATGTAATAATTATTGAACAAAATTCTATGAAATCACCTTATGTTATTGATTCAAAAGAGGTGTTGCATAATCCTCTTGCACTAGAGATATCTTTACACCCCTTTCCAATTGGTTTTGTTGCACCTAAGTTCGCATTTTATAATGAAAAAGTTGATCCTAAACAACATCTTTAATATTTTTATGTGGCATGCCTTGATTATGCCTCCAATGATAAAAATTTGACCAAATTATTTCTAAGGAACTTAAAAGACTATGCTTTGAGGTGGTTCTATGATTTACCCCTCAAATTAGTAAAGGCATTCAAACCTCTTATAGATTAATTTTTTGTACACTTCTCTATAAATATCACCAAAAAGGTTTCCTATTCCCAAATTTCAAAAATCAAACAAGGAACCAATGACACTATCAATGAATATGTCTTAAGGTACAAGACAATGTTAGCTAAAATGACCAATGCAATGGCAGACAAAGAGTTGCAAGACATATTCAAGTAATGTTTATTTTCCCTATTACATGAGTCTGTTGTTTTCAAAAAATTCAAATCTTTTGATGACTTATGCAATATTGTTTGTGATTGTGAAATGAAACTTATCTCATTGAAAAAACTTAAATATGTATCAAACACATCGACTACATCTAAATTTAACACCATGTTTACTATCAAACCAAGTTACAAGGTAAAACCTTTAGAACCTAATTTTTTTTTTACCATGGTTAATGTGGTGCCACAACAAACTAATAATATTATCTTATCCAATGCTTAAAGGAAATAATTTACACACTTACCTAAGTCTCCCATTTCATTACTTCTACAACTTGTAGAGTGTCACCACATATCTCTCCCTCATCTTATAGAGGTTGATATGAGAATACCTCTACCTAAAGAGTATGATGCAAATGCTTATTGTGACTATCACCAAGGCTCTAGGAATTCTATGAATAAATGTTTTACCTTGAATCATAAGACCCAAGACCTCATCGATGACCAAAATATTTCATTTGATGATCCTCCAAAGGAATCAGGTTCACAACCTAGTGATCACTAGAATCAAAAAATATTTAATAATTTTGTACAATACCATTCTAAGAATGATCAAGAGGTACAAATGGCATATAATGCACATCCTCCTCCATTATATTATGGGCACCCATTGAATGGGATTATTGGTACTTATACATGGCATACACCTCCTATGATTTAGGGACCCTCTATTACTTTTGATGATAATGAGATTTTGGATGATGATTATGATCTTTATTCTTTATTCATTTGAGTATACCTTGATCACCAACCTATGCAGATTGTTATGATTGATAATGGTGCAAGTGATAATATTTGTACCATGACATTACTTATGGATTTGTGTTATATAAATCATGATTTGCATCCTTTAACCATATTAGTTAGATCATTTGGTGGGACCTCATAGTAGGTTCTTAGTGAGATTGACTTACCTTTATAGGTGGGTCATGCACATGTCGTTACTACCTTCTCAGTTATACCTTTTATGGGTGTATTTAATATGTTATTTGGATGACCTTGGTTACATACACTTTGAGCAGTACCTTTTACAGTGCATGGGTGTGTTAAATAAATTCATGCCAATTAGGTAATTATAATTTCTAAAATTCCATATGAACATCTACTTGAACATAAGAAGTTTATACCCAGATAATTGATTATCTAACCTAATAAGGTTAATCCTCTATGAAAGGGTATGCAATAGGAAATCCCTTTCTCGAATGACTGATACTTGAGAGATTATTGCATTAGATATTTTTAGTGGGTTCCATGAAATCCTCATTTACTACACACCATATTCAGATATCTAGAGCACCTAAATGTGCTCCTATCACTGTTATTCCAAATAAATCATAGATAGCTAAATGATGGTTTTCATGAACCCCCATCCCTTCTATTGTTTCTTCATTACCAAGAGTTATTGATGCAGGAGCATCACTTCTTAGAGCACATTTATTCTGGCTTTGATGCATGTTTTAATTATTTTGTTTTCCCTCTATTTTTTTGTATTTTCAAAAATTGGTTTCTATTTCTATTTTTTTTAATCCTGTAAATCTAGCTGTAGGGGTAAGTGGTTAAGCTGTTGGAATCTTCTTATCTTAGAAGATTGTTTTATTCATTCTGGGATAATTGTTGCACCCAGCTCAGGAGAGAATCAATTAGCAAAAGACAAAACAAAAAAAAACAATACATGCATAAGAACAGGGGAATGAGTTTTGGAAGGAGAGGAGAGCAGGGGGGCGCAAGAGAAGCAGATTTGTAGATTTGGCAGAGGAATTGAAACGTAAGTCTTCCTGTTTTAAACATTGTTGGCCATTTTAATTACCTACTAGTTCGGATATTTTCTGCTGGGCGTTTTATTATTCTGGAACATTGTTTTGTATGCATTTGTCTTAAAAATAATGCTGGGCACTCTATGTTGGTTGGGCCGCCATATTATCTATAATCATTGTGAAGTTCATAGCCTATACTAGGCGTTCCATATGTTGGGTGTTTTAAATATTAACTCATTGTGTTAGTTCAAGTTCTATGCTGAAGTTTTGTTTACATTGTTACACATTCTGGACCATTTTAAAACCTGAATTGGGCGCTAAATGCATTGAAGAGAAGAGAGCCGGGCCGTAGTGTTGTTTTACCAAATATATTGTTGTAAGTTCTGGGTGCCCCAACAAATAATCAATATACTTCAGCCACTGGACAAATGACTGCTGGCCGCCACAATTTAATTGCTGGGCTGTAGCTTTTTTTTAAATATTTTGTTTAAAACTGCTGGCCGCCCAAAATCAACTAGTATAATTGGCCAAGTTCATTGTAATGTCGGTCTCCTGAAATTTATGTTAAGCTTGAAAGAAGAGGACCCCAGATAATACTTTGTGAGGAAAATATATATATATATATATATATATAAGTCAAAACATGTTTTATTCCTTGCCTAAAGAATTTCTGCTCAAAATTTAAGAGTTTGCTAACACATTATGCAGGCTACTTTTCATCATTTGGTATCAGAGCACAAGGGATTGTGATCCAAGCCAAAGAGAAGCAAAACCAGATTTGTGAACAGAAAACAAGATGGCCATGAGAATCAGGAACAGAGGTAGAGCTGGAGGAAGGAGACCTGGAGGACAAGTTGCATTGGCAGAGGAGATTAGGAACCTGACAGCTAGGCTACAAGACCTGGAGATGGCTCAAAGAAGAGGCACTGACATGGGTGAAGTCAGTGACAGAGAAGAGGAGCCACCAGAAGATGAATTGGTGGTGGAAGAAGAAACAACTGAAGAGAGGTTGATCAAAGCCATTATGAAGGTGAATACAAAGCCAAAAATGGAGGTTCCAATGTATGAAGGTAATTTGAATGTTGAAGAATTAATTGATTGGATTAATGCATTAGCCAAATATTTTGAGTATGAAGGGATTGAAGAAGATGAAAAAAAAGTCAAGTATGCCATGACAAGGCTAAAGAAACATGCATCCCTGTGGTGGGATGGAGTGCAAGAAGAAAGGAGAAGAAAAGGGAAGCCAAAGATCAGAAGCTGGGACAGAATGGTAGCAAAAATGAAAGGTAAGTTTATGCCTAAAGATTATCAAGCAAATATTTTTAAGCAATTACAAAATTTGAAGCAAAAAGAATTGTCTGTGAAAGAATACACTGAAGAGTTTTATAGGTTGACTATAAGATCAGGTCACATTGAGGATGACACAGAGAAGGTAGCCAGATACACCAATGGCTTGAAATTTGCCATTCAAGATGAAATTAGTCTTCTCATTCCTAAGACAGTTGAGGAGGCATATCAATTTACCTTGAAAGCTGAGGAGAAGATTGCAAGGAAACAAACATCCTCTTCAAGAGGAAGGGGCAGGTTCAGCAGAGGTAGAGGATTTCAAGGAGGTAGAAGACAACTGCAAACATCTCATGAAGAAACCAGCAGCTCACAAAGTTCAAGACGTAGCTATACACCAAGAGGAAGAAGACCATACCAAGGATATCAGAGAGGAAGAGGAAGATTCATGGGCAAATGCTTCAAATGCAACAAGTATGTAGGGCATAGGGCATATGAGTGTTCAGAGAACCCTTCTACCAGCCATGAGAGAAGTGTACATGTGATTGAAGGTGAAGAACAAAATGCAGAAGTTATAGCAGCTTATGAAGATACTCCAGAAGAAGGTGAGTCTCTTTTGATGAAAAAAATATTGTTAAAGCCAAATAAAGAAGTTGTAGAACCACCCCAAAGAAAAACTTTATTTAGAACCACATGCAAGAGTAAAGGGAAATGTTGTAAGGTCATTATTGACAGCGGAAGTACTGACAATCTTGTGTCAACTGAGATGGTGGAGAAACTAGGCTTGAAGAAGGAAGTACATCCTACACCTTATTAAGTCTCTTGGCTACAAAAAGGACACAAACTTCTGGTAAGTGAACAATGCAAAGTAGATATTCAGGTAGGAACATATAAGGATCAGATTTTATGTGATGTCATGCCCATGGATGTATGTCATATCTTGCTTGGAAGGCCTTGGCAATTTGACAGGAAGGCCATACATGATGGAAGGCAGAATACATACATGTTTGAAAAGTATGGGATCAAGCATACACTTACATCATTGAAAGAAGAGGCTGCTGTTGTTGTTGGACATAATTCTAAAGTTTTGATAGTAAGTGGCAAAGAGTTTCTACATCAAATGAAGAAAGAAGAGGTAAACTTTGTTGTAATTGGTAAGCCAAAGAGTGTAGTCACTAGTACTAAGTTGATTGATTTTCCACTAGAGATTCAAGATATGTTGAATGAATACATTGACATTGTGGTAGATGATTTACCTGATGAGTTACCACCATTGAGAAGTATTAGCCATCACATAGACTTGATTCCAGGAGAAAATCTTCCAAACAAGGCTGCCTACAGGTTGACACCAAAGGAGAATGAAGAAATCAAACACCAAGTTCAAGAATTGTTAGACAAAGGATTGGTAAGAGAAAGTTTAAGTCCTTGTGCTGTCCCTATAGTGTTGAGTCCTAAGAAAGATGGGAGTTGGAGAATGTGTACGGACTCCAGAGCAATCAACAAGATTACTATCAAGTATAGATTTCCATTGCCAAGAATTGATGATTTACTTGATTGTTTAAGTGGAGCTACATATTTCTCTAAGATAGATTTGAAAAGTGGTTACCATCAGATTAGGATAAGAGAAGGGGATGAATGGAAAACAGCCTTCAAGACTAATGATGGACTCTATGAGTGGTTAGTTATGCCATTTGGACTAACCAATGCACCAAGCACCTTCATGAGGCTGATGAATGAAGTGCTGAAGGAGTTCACTGGTAAGTTTGTGATAGTGTATTTGGATGATATTTTGGTGTTTAGTCAAACTAAAGAAGATCATTTGAAACATTTGAGGATGGTGTTGAGTAAACTACATAAGGAGAAGTTGCTAATCAATGTCAAAAAGTGCAGTTTTCTGAAAATAGAATTGATATATTTGGGATTTGTGATTTCAAAAGAAGGATTGAAGATGGATAAGGAAAATATTAAAGCCATACTTGAGTGGCCTACACCCAAGAGCACATATGAGGTAAGAAGCTTTCACGGTTTGGCTAGCTTCTATAGGAAATTCATAAGAAATTTTAGTGGAATTGTTGCTCCAATGATAGATACAATCAAGGGTGATAAAAGAAGTTTTTGTTGGACTGAGGCTGCTGATAAAAGTTTCAGATTGTTGAAAAAGAAGGTAACTGAAGAGCCAATCTTGACCTTGCCTGATTTTAATAAGCTTTTTCAAGTAGAATGTGATGCTAGTGGAATTGCAATAGGCGCTGTTTTAAGTCAAGATGGGAAGCCTATAGCATACTTTAGTGAGAAGTTAAGTGATGATAAGAAGAAATATTCAGCTTATGATCAGGAATTCTATGCCCTTGTACAAGCTTTGAAGAAATGGAGGCATTATCTTTTGCCTAAAGAATTTGTTTTATTCACTGATAATTATGCTTTATAGTTCATTAGCAATCAGAATAAGTTGAATCAAAAGCATGTCAAATGGATTAAATTTTTACAAAGTTTCACATTCACTATTAAGCATAAGAAAGGACAATCTAACAAGGTTGCAGATGCCTTAAGCAGGAGAAATCTGATCATACAAGAGTCTCAAGTAAGCATTGTGGGATTCGAAGATTTGAAGGAGTTATATAAGGAGGATCCAGACTTCAAGGAACCATATGAAGCTTGCATGAATCCAGTGGGGGTTGAAAGAAGTCCTTGGATAGATTTCATGGTCCAAGAGGGTCTGCTGTTCAGAGGCAGCCAACTTTGCATTCCCAAGAGTTCCATGAGGGAAAATTTGTTGAAGGAAAAACATAGTGGTAGCTTATCAGGACATTTTGGGCAGAACAAGACATTAGCACAATTGAGTGCGCACTACTATTGGCCATGTATGAGTAATAATGTTAATAAATTTGTTGAAAGATGTAAAATATGCCAATACGCCAAGGGAAGTAGTCAAAACACAGGTTTGTACCAGCCACTACCCATTCCAAATAGGCCTTGGGATTCAATAAGCATGGATTTTGTACTTGGTTTGCCAAGAACTCAAAAAGGCCATGATTCCATATTTGTTGTGGTAGATAGGTTTTCAAAGATGGCTCACTTTATTCCATGTTTCAAAACAAGTGATGCTACTCACATAGCTAATCTATTCTTCCAGGATATTGTTAGATTGCATGGATTGCCTAAAAGTATTATTTCCAACAGGGACACCAAATTTGTTGGACATTTTTGGAGAACCTTATGGAAGAAATTGGGAACACAACTAAGTTTCAGTTTAGCCTATCATCCTCAAACGGATGGCCAAACAGAGGTTGTCAATAGGAGCTTGGGCAACATCTTGAGAAGCCTAGTAAGTATGCATCCGAAACAATGGGATCTTGCACTTGCACAAGCTGAATTTGCCTATAATGATTCTCCTAACAGAAGTACAGGATTGAGCCCATTTCAAATCATGTATGGAATGCATCCAAGAGGTGTGTATGAGTTAAGAAATTTAAGCAATATGGAGACAAGGAGTGCTGATGCGGAAGAATTTGCCAATGCCATGCAAAATTTGCATGAACAGGTAAAGAAGAAACTTGAAGAAAACACCATCAAGTACAAGCTAAGGGCAGATCAAAAAAGAAGAGAGGTCAGTTTCAATATAGGAGACCTTGTTCTTGCTCATCTCAGAAAAGAGAGGTTTCCAAAGAAAGAATACAACAAGCTGAAGGTAAAGAAAATAGGACCATGCAAGGTAATAAGGAAGTTTTCAAATAATGCATATGAAATAGAACTGCCAAAGGGGATTGGAATCTCTCCAATTTTTAATATTGCAGATTTATATCCATACAAGGATGAAAGACAACCAGACCAAGAAACTGAAACAGAGGTGGATGAAGTTATCCAATGGGAACAACAACTACCAAAGGAAGTGCCAACAGAAATTGAGAGTATTTTAGAGAAGAAAGTAGTTAAAAAGACAAGAAACAAAGAATACTTCTAGTATCTAACTAAGTGGAATAATCTACCAGCTGAAGATGCAACATGGTTGACTGCGGATGATATCCTTAAGCTGGGCACAAGTATAGACGAAGTGATGCAGAAAAACAACAAGTGAAGAATACTTCTTCTGCTGGTTGGAAGAATGATGCAGGAGCATCACTTCTTAGAGCACATTTATTCTGGCTTTGATGCATGTTTTAATTATTTTCTTTTCCCTCTATTTTTCTGTATTTTCAAAAATTGGTTTCTATTTCTATTTTTTTTTATCCTGCAAATCTAGCTGTAGGGGTAAGTGGTTAAGCTGTTGGAATCTTCTTATCTTAGAAGATTGTTTTATTCATTTTGGGATAATTGTTGCGCCCAGCTCAGGAGAGAATCAATTAGCAAAAGACAAAACAAAAAAAAAAAACAATACATGCATAAGAACAGGGGAATGAGTTTTGGAAGGAAAGGAGAGCAGGGGGCGCAAGAGTAGCAGATTTGCAGATTTGGCAGAGGAATTGAAACGTAAGTCTTCCTGTTTTGAACATTGTTGGCCATTTTAAATACCTACTGGTTCGAATATTTTCTGCTGGGCGTTTTATTATTCTGGAACATTGTTTTGTATGCATTTGTCTTAAAAATAATGCTGGGCGCTTTATGTTGGTTGGGCTGCCATATTATCTATAATCATTGTGAAGTTCATAGCCTATACTAGGCGTTCCATATGCTGGGTGTTTTAAATATTAACTCATTGTGTTAGTTCAAGTTCTACGCTGAAGTTTTGTTTACATTGTTACACATTCTGGACCGTTTTAAAACCTGACTTGGGCGCTAAATGCGTTGAAGAGAAGAGAGCCGGGCTGTAGTGTTGTTTTACCAAATATATTGTTGTAAGTTCTGGGTGCCCCAACAAATAATCAATATACTTCAGCCATTGGACAAATGACTGCTGGCTGCCATAATTTAATTGCTGGGCTGTAGCTTTTTTTTAAATATTTTGTTTAAAACTGCTGGCCACCCAAAATCAACTAGTATAATTGGCCAAGTTCATTGTAGTGTCGGTCTCCTGAAATTTATGTTAAGCTTGAAAGAAGAGGACCCCAGATAATACTTTGTGAGGAAATATATATATATATAAGTCAAAACATGTTTTATTCCTTGCCTAAAGAATTTCTGCTCAAAATTTAAGAGTTTGCTAACACATTATGCAAGTTAATTTTCATCATTTGGTATCAGAGCACAAGGGATTGTGATCCAAGCCAAAGAGAAGCAAAACCAGATTTGAATATGCCATTGTTTGCCATTGTTTGCCTATTGTGACATTTTCATATGTCATGGTTTGTTATATGTTTACATTTGAATATGCCATTCCTTGATTTATGGATATTTGATTACGTCATGTCCCTTTGATTGTGAGACATTTGAACATGCTCCTTATTTGGGGTCTCCTTGGACCATTACATTTTGATTTTATTTTTAGTGCTCTTGTGTGGGTGCTTGATTTGTTGTTGATCTTGTACTATTACTATCTATATCAAGCATCTTATGACTTGATGTGATCACATTATGTGTGATTCAATGATATATCTACTTATACATGTTACTCATATATGTTACATGGTTCATTCACAATTTACATGGTTATCTTATCCTTTTGAGGTAAGGTACTACCATTTGTTACTTCTCCTCACCTCAAAAGGGGAGGCATATTAGTGGGGTCATGCCATAGAGGCATGTATTACACACTCATCACATATTTAGATTGCAATGAGGATGTGTTTTGGAAACATGTTCTCCACATTTGTCACAGTTTTAGATAAATGGTGGGGAAATATTTTGGAAACATGTTCTCCACACTTACACCAATTTTTAGTTTTAGATATATAATGGGGGCATGTTTTGGAAACACGTTATCCACACTTACACCAATTTTTAGTTTCAGATTATAATGGAGGAATGTTATGTAAACATGTTCTCTACACTTACATAGTTTGTAAATTGGCAAAAATTCATAGTTATATGATTCATATACATAATTGTGGTAGAATTATATAAATAATTACCATTATTATACCTAGGTTTTGCCAATTCTTCAGGAGTGTAGGATCTTGGTCACAGTTGCATGGCATATATAGGAGATCTACATGGTAAGTAAGATCGTTGCTCTGCAGGAGTATGTGTGTGCAAGGTCAAGGTTCACAGGTGAGCAGAACCATGTTTGATTTGCAGGTGTGCAAGATCATATAGACAGCAACACAACAGGGAGTAGTATCAGGCAGGATCTACTTGGAGTACAGGTGTGTACTCGGATAGAGCAAGACAGGAAGGCAAGGGAGTTCCTTCCATAAGTATAGTTTGTTGAATTGCAGGTTGTTGCAGATTCATGGGAGATCTACTTGAAGTACCTTGAGTACTTGTTGAGTACGTGGAGTACTTGTGGAGTGCGTGGAGCACTTGTGGTGTGCGTGGAGCACGGGAGGTGAACACCAACTCTGTATTTGAGTTGGGTGTTGGGCCCTGAGAGGGAGAGCTTTGGGGAGAAGAATTACTGTTCACTTGAGGTGTGGCGAGCCTCTGAAGAGGTGGTGGAGAAGAAGTGGCATCTTCTTTATTGTATTCTTTTCTGTATAAAGTGTTAATACAAGTTGTGTATTGTCTCTCATATCTGTGTTATTCTGAATTCTAGTTACTTGGTGAATCTGGTTTATTTCTGCATATTAAGTTGCTTGGTTTAGTAATCAATTGTGTGCTTCCATTTATATATCCCAACAAGTGGTATCAGAGCCTTGGTTGTAGGTTCTTGAGCTTGATACCAACAAGTGGTATCAGAGCCTTGGTTGTAGGTTCTTGAGCTTGATACCAACAAGTGGTATCAGAGCTAAGGTTGTAGGAAGCAGGTTTTGTGTTTGGTTACAGGTCACTCTCAGGGATTTATGATCGAGTGGGAGTAGAGCAATGGCAGATGAAAGTAAGCTAAGAATGGAGGAGTTGAAAAGCACAGATGGTCACTCACGGTCCTATGGAAAGAAAGAGCAGGTAAAAGAATATTGTTGGTTGGTAGCAGATCAGCATGAAGAAACTGAAGAAGTAGATGTAGCAGGTGTTGTTGCACATGATGCTCTAGGAGGTTTCTTGGATAAAGTTGAATCTTGGATAAAATATTCGGTTGCCTCTTTCCATGCAGCCCTAGGTAGAGGAGCTGGTGAGCCTTGTCAGAGAATTGGCAAAGCGAAAGTGAAGCTGAAATTGCAGGCGGCCAACACACAGGTGCTGATGAAGGTTATGCAGGTCCCAGGTTTGGAGATATGGCTAATTTCTTCAGAAAGATTGGGTGATGAGAGATGCACAAGAACTCTCACAGCGGATGCACTTGAATTAGCTAGTGGTAAGAAAACATGTATTCTTTATCTACTTGTTTATATTACTGATTCTTCTTCTGTTGCGGAGACGTGGCTTCGTAGGCTTGGTCACATGAGCAGGAAGGAGATGCATGTTCTTAAGTGGAAGACAGACATATTTGACAGGCTTAAGAACTGGAAAGCCTTGGTGTACTTGGAGGAGATGGCAGACAGAAACCAGTGGATGGGGCTGGATACTTCTGAGCAGAGCAGTTTGGACATGTGTTTTGATTCAAAGGAGCTCGCGGGTAAAAAGTCATCACTCACAGGCGAACACAGGTACCGGCATCGGTCAGGAGGAACCGGCGTCGAATAGATAGGTGCTGATGTCGGTCATGTGCAGATCGAAGCCGGCGATGTCGGGCAGGGTAAGACCGACGTCGGTCATGGGACCGACGTCGACAGTATGTAAGACTGATGTCGGTCAGTTGGACCGACGTCGGCAGCAGGGACACCGCAGGGTCGGTAGTCAGGGACAGACGCATGGAACTGACATCGGTCAGATGCAGACTGTGGAGTGACCGAGGTCGGTCACTGTAACGGATTTTGGGTGGACAACACGTTGTCAAGGAGTCTCAAACACCCATACGGAGGACTGAAGACGTAAGTAGGCCCTCAAATTCGTTGTTCCTCTTCTTTATACTCGTTGCTGATTATATAGCAGGAAGGATCCAGGAAACAGGTGTGAGCTTGGCATGGATGAGGATGTGATTCCTTGGAGGAGAACTAAACAGGTGTTTTTAGTAGGGTTGCCAGCAGGTATGAAAGCACAGAGACGAATGGATTCCTTAGTAGAAGAATAGAGAGAATGGATACGTGAGACGAAAGACCAGGTATATGGTCTTGAGGAGCTGCAGGGCAGTGGTACAGGGTTTGACAGGTGGAGGATGAAGCATGGCTTCAGTCAGTGTCAGGTAACTACTGTGGTTTGCCTTACCAGGTGGATGATGAGTCATGACATCATTCTGTTGCTGTATGTGGATAGTATGCTAGCTAGCAGGAGTGTACATACAGGGTTTTGCTGAGCTAAGGGTAAGATTAGTTCAGTGTCATGTCATGAGGAGTTTGGAGCAACGAAATTCTTTGACATGGGAGGCATGGAGATCACAGGTTGATTTTGTCTCGAGTGGGAGCTGATGTGAATCAGGTGTTGGTGAGGTTCGGGATGCAGAGCCGGAGCACACTAAGGGCTGGACAGGTACAGTGTTCGAAATCACATGAGGTCTGGTATAGACCTGAGTATTCCCATGCAGTGGGAGCTGTCAGAGAGTTAGGAGCCAATTCAGGGAAGTGGATTCTCAGGTATTTGAGAGGGACCGGCAGCAGGGATTCATGCTATGCAGGGTCAAGACTTCACTACATGGATTTGTAGGTTCGGATGTGGCAGGGTACTCAAATGACAGGAGGTACATCACAGGCTGTGTGGTGTGTTGTCTTCAGGATTGATCTTGAAGAGGGATACAAATCAGGAAACAAATTAGATGGGGTACAGGTACAGGTACAGTGCAGCTGTTTATCTCCAAGTGGGAGATTGTTAGGTTGTGGAGCTAAAAGCTTCACTGATGCAGACATGGAGGAGGTTGTAGGATGAGTTGCTGAGTGTCACAGAGTGTTTGGCGTTGGTCTGGGCAACTGACGTTGGCAGGAAGGCGACAGGAGGCAACTGACATCGGTCATAGATCGGCCGGCGTCGGCGACCCCCAGGTGGACAGGGACCGACGTCGGTCGCCTATGTGGTTCGACTGCGAGCTTATTACGGGCTGTTAGCTAACGAACTAAGTGTTTGCATGTTTAGATCTATTTTTAGACTGAGAGCTACGGATCTAATTATTGTAATTAGATGTCTAATCATTGTTTGGATGAGATATATATAATAGACTCATGGTTGTATTGGAAAGGTGTTCTAGTTTTGAGTTGAGCAAAGTTTGTTCCTTCTGTGTGTGAGGTGAGCAAGGGTGTTCCTCCTAGTTCCACAGTACTAGGTGTAGGTGCTGGTTTTGGAGAGTCAGCTGGATTCTTCAGGAGTGTAGGATCTTGGTCACAGTTGCATGGCCTATATAGGAGATCTACATGGTAAGTAAGATCGTTGATCTGCAGGTGTATGTGTGTGCAAGGTCAAGGTTCACAGGTGAGCAGAATCATGTTTGATTTGCAGGTGTGCAAGATCATATAGACAGCAACACAACAGGGAGTAGTATCAGGCAGGATCTACTTGGAGTACAGGTGTGTACTCGGATAGATCAAGACAGGAAGGCAAGGGAGTTCCTTCCATAAGTATGGTCTGTTGAATTGCAGGTTGTTGCAGATTCATGGGAGATCTACTTGAAGTACCTTGAGTACTTGTTGAGTACGTGGAGCACTTGTGGAGTGCGTGGAGCACTTGTGGTGTGCGTGGAGCACGGGAGGTGAACACCAACTCTGTATTTGAGTTGGGTGTTGGGACCTGAGAGGGAGAGCTTTGGGGAGAAGAATTATTGTTCACTTGAGGTGTGGCGAGCCTCTGAAGAGGTGGTGGAGAAGAAGTGGCATCTTCTTTATTGTATTCTTTTCTGTATAATGTGTTAATACAAGTTGTGTATTGTCTCTCATATCTGTGTTATTCTGAATTCTAGTTACTTGGTGAATCTGGTTTATTTCCGCATATTAAGTTGCTTGGTTTAGTAATCAATTGTGTGCTTTCATTTATATATCCCAACAGGTTTTAGCATGGGACATATATGAGGTGCATATGCCATGAAAAAAATCACCTCAAATTGTAAAATCAAATCATCTTTTGGATTTCAAACACTTTTACAAACTTTTGCTCACCAGGTTGGATTGTATTGAACCGATCTATTGTAGTATTGGTTTGATTTTTGGTATGTTTTAGGTGATTAAATTGCTCAATCTTGCCAATCGTATAGGTTGGAGTTGATTACATAATCCAACCTCACCAAATTTATAGTGTGTGTTTACTTGGTTGACTCACGCTCACCAAGTTATAAGTTTGATTAGGTTACATGGTTGAGCTAATCTCAATTGTCAGGTGGAAACTCACCTTTTTATCCAAGGTTGGGGGCATGTGTCCTCCAATATTTCTATATTTATGCACTTTCTAGATTTTATATTTGTTCTAAACTTAACTCTAATGGTTCATAATGATATATATTTTCAAATCAAGTTGCCAAAAGGCAAGGTCGTTGCATCGATACACATGTGTACTTCTAAACTTTGATCTTTATGTTTCAATAGTTTCAATGATTTTAATTTTAGATTATATGCACTAATTATATACTTTAACATGCTCTTCATTGTAGTCCAGTCACCAGTAAAGCACTCACGTTGGGCTCACTCAAAGGTAAGGTGTGGTCTACACACCCAGGTGGACATTTATTTTCTTTTAAACTAGCAATTTCATTACTAGATTAAGGGGAGGGGGGAATGAAGACACTATTTATTAATTATATATCACCTTAGTTTTCTACACTTGGAAAATACATACCTTGGTTATTCCTCTCAGTTGTAGACCTTTTCCTGTCATTGAAAGGCTCACATCTACTATCTTTCTATGCCTATTACTTATCTCTTAGTCTGACCAATATTATTTTGATGACTCAAACCTTCTATCATGCTCATAATGTTAAAAATCTACCTATCTTATGTTTGTACAAGTTTTAGATATGTGTATGTTATCTAGCTACCCAAACACTTACATCCTAGTTAGACACCTATGTCAATGCAAATATCCTATCCCAATTCAAGTATCTAGTGCCATAAAGTCATCTAATTTATAAATGAAATGTATCCATCTGGTGGGCCTAAAAGATTTAGGATATATAATATATAGACACACACACACAAAAAAAAATATCAACCCTCATTCATTCTTCACCTAGCACAAACCAAAAAACTCACAAGGCAACTTACCAAAAGCATTCAATCAAGCATTCAAGTGAGCAAAGTTTCACTATTTTCCTATATTTACATATTAGTCATAAGGATAATACATATACAAAGTTGAAGTACTACAGGAGTAGCCCATGATCCATATTTTCCGAGTTACAATTTAGGTCATTATTATACTTGCTTGTCACATATTACATCCTTATGCACACATAATCTTACATGTAAGGGATAAACTACTTGAGTCTAAGGTCCTCTTCAGAGTAGTGGTTATGTAGGCAACACCCACTAAGAGAGGGGTCTTTGGGGTTAGCTCAACACTATGAATCCACTAACCCATTTTTACCATAGTCACTATGAAGATGAAAAACTAGGGTTTTGCTATTTGATACGGAGTGACAACCCATAATCCAGATCTAATCACATAAAAGTGAAGCTGACACAGAACCCATAACATTCTAAGTGGTCACATCTAGATCCAACATGTATTCCATACATGACACCTATGTCTAGGTTAGACAAAGGCATTGACGTAACCATCTGAGGTCGACACAAATTTTTGAGGTCATAGATGTCAAATTTATAGAATATGATGACTTATCCAAAATCCACATCTAGTCTATCTCTAGCTTATTCTATATTAGATTTGATTACATATTGTAATCCAACTAAGTACCACTATATCTTAGTATTTAAATTCAGAATATTGTTAATCCAGATTTGTAAATTAATTGGCCTGTTGTAGAGATAGTTTATCACCTTTGTGCCCTAGGCTGTTTCTACCCTCTTTAACTCTATGCCCCTTAATCTAGATTTTAGGGTTAAATAAGGGTACAAAATATGTTTTCAAGCTATTTTTCCTCAAAGATCAAACACATATTACTACATCTTCCATAAGAACAATCAATACTTCAAGTTAATTACTGGTTTCAATTCTTACATCAACACAAATGATGTTTACATCTGTTTTAGTAGTATCTCAAATATCAAATCTTAATCCCAATGGGTCTATTGTGCAAACTCTTCTCTAAGTTATTCAAAGTTTGGAAGCTAAGGTTACAAATATTGAGTAAAATGCTTTGAAATCAACTCATGCTATCGATTCACAAGATGTATTGCATAATCCATTTACACCTGAGATATATTTATACCATTTACCAACCAATTTTGTAGTACCCAAGTTCACACTTTATGATTTTATGGGTGATCTTGAGTAGCATCTTTGATATTTCTATGCAACATGCCTTGATTATGCTTCTAATGATAAACTATTGCAAAAGTTATTTCTAATAAGCCCATAGGACTATGCTTTGAGATGGTTCTATGATCTACCAATACAATCAATGAAATCATTCAAAACTCTAGCGGATTAGTTTCTTGCACATTTTTCAATCAACATCAATGAAAAGATGTCACATGCATAAAGTACAAAGATCAAGCAAGGAAGTAATGAATATGTTTTGAGGTATAAGATAATGTGGGCCATAATGACAAATCTAATGAGAGATAAAGAGCTAGATATTTTTAACCAAAGTCTGGTTGTCCCATTACATGAGTCTATTATTTTCAATAAGTTTAAATCTTTTGATCACTTATGCCATATTGTCCGATATCAAGAAATGAAACTTATTACATTGAACAAACTTAAGTATGCAACAAACACACCAACTACATCTACTATCAAGTTTCATATCAAACCAAGCTATAAGATAAAACCAATAGAGAATAAAAAGGAAGCAACAACAATGGTTAATATAGTGTCATAACAACCTAAATGGCTCATATTATCTAATGCAACTAAGAGATATTTTACATAATTAACCGAGTCTTGAAATTCACTCCTTGAGAAGATTGTGGAGTGTCACATCATATCTCTCCCTCCTCCCTTAGAGGTTGATACGAGTCAACCTCTACCAATAGGATATTATGCAAATGCTTATTGTGACTATCAACAATGTGTCGAGCATTATATAAAAAAATGTTGCATGTTGAAACACAAGATATAAGACCTCATTGATAGCCAACATATTACCTTTGATGATTTTCTAAAGGATTCAGGGTCACAACCTGGTGATCATCAAAACTAGAAGATATTCAATAACCCATTACAAGATCATTCTAAGGAAACACCAAAAATGCAAATGGCATATCATGCACATACTCATCCACCACATTATGAAACCCATTGGATTGAATTAATGGAACACTTACATGTAAGGTACCTCCTATGTTTTAGAGGCCTTCTATTAAATTTGATGATAATGAAATTGTGGATGACGACTCATATCTTTACTTATTATTTATTAGAGTGCATACTGATTATTAGACTATATACACTGTTATGGTTGATAATAGTTTTAGTGAAAATGTATGTACCATGACATTACTTACAAATTTGGGATATACACATGATGATTTATACCCTTCAACCAAGACGGTCTCAGAATTTGATGGGAAAACACAATAAACTATTGTTTAGATTGACTTACCTTTATAGGTTGGGCCAACACATGTGACCACAACATCTTTAGTCATACCACATATGAAAATATTTAATATATTACTGGGAAGACCTTGGATTCATAAGTTCTACATAGTACCCTCCATAATGCATAGATGTCTCAATTATATTCATGCCAATAGGGTAATCATAGTTTTAAGGCAGTATGAGCATCTGCTACAACAAAAGAAGTTTATTCCAAGATGGCTAATTATACAACTAATTAAGGTCAATCATGAGAGAAAGGGTAAGAAAAATGCAATCCCATTTCTGAGGTAGCCAATATTTGAGAGGCCATTTCATCCTGGAGATAGATAGTGGTCTCCATGGAGCCCTCCTCTACAGTTGGATGGCCTAACCAGTTACTAAGAGTAGATCAAAATGTTTCAGACAGGGTACAAATACCCATAATTATAGTTACACCTAAGAATCCATAATGTATTAAGCAATGGGTTTCATGAACCACTATAACATCTAATATTACTTCAGGCCATAGAGTCTTATATTGCATAGGCAGAGTATCATAGATTCTATAGTTCTAGATTTGGCACAAATACATGTTCTTTGGTAGTATGACCAGTTTGTTATATCCTATCATGAGTCTATAGAACCCTATGAACATCCCTTATATGAGATCATCATCTAGCCTTCTCTTTCCTAAAATAAAAACATACAAAAAAATAAAAAATCAGTAAAATACAAGATCATTCAAATAAAATAAAAATACAAAAATATTAAGCATTTACACATTTACTAGCTCTTGAATATGTGTTTTTTTACTTTATATTAGTAGATAACATATAATTTTCTTTATATACACATATATGTTTCATGAGTACTTGAGTGTGATATAGGCATACACTAATACATGATACATGATGCATGCACATCCATATGTTGGACCTTTCCTCCACTTGCGTGACACACTATGTTAGGGGCATTTACCACATTTATCATGATTAATACATGTTACATTGTTTCATGATCACTTTGGATTATCATGTTGATATTATATACTAACACTTATTCTAGACACTTTGTTTTGGCCACTTTCATGTCTAAATCAGATATCAGACCATTTTTTAGCAAATGACATAGTTTAAGCCTAGAAATCACTGAAACACTCAAATTATCCATGCATGGAATATAAATTCCCATAATCATGCCGAGGATTTCTTATTTGGGGTATTACTTTGTATGCAATGATATCCTATCTTGGATTCAACCCTAGTCAAATTGTGACTTATAAAATTTACAAATTGGTCTTTCGATCTATTAATGCAAAATACTAAAAAGCATGATTAATAAAAAAATAACTTCAATTAGTTTCTTAAGTAAAAATTCCAAGTTTAATTAGGGAATGGCATTTAAAATAAAAGGATTTTTCAATAAAAATGAGGTCAAAGTCAAAGAAATTAATAATATCTTTTATAAATGCTTAAAATTCAAAGTAAAGGTGAGACACACCTCATAAAAATCTTCTATGAGTTGTCAAGCCTCATAAATGTCTTCTATGAGTTGTCAAGCCTTCAGAATTGCTTTGAATTAACCTAGGGTTAATCTAAACCTAACCAAAGTTAATCTAGACACAACCAAGGTTAATACTAAACCTAACCACATTTGAGTTAGAGTAGTTTTCAAACCTATAAATGCAAATGTAATTGCCCTTATCTAAATAAGTTCTCAATCCAAAGTTATAATGTTAGATTGATCAAGGAGAAGCTTCACCAAGTGAAACCAAGCCAAGCCTCAAGTGGTCTTAGAGAAGTGTTGCCCAAATGGAAATTACATTGACAAAGGTCTTTATTGCCAACAAGCTGAGTATTAACATCCTCTATGCCAATGAATGAGTACTAGTTTGACAAGGGAGGTAACATAATATTGTGTTTTTATCTTATATTTGTAATTTTATTCATTATGTTTATATCACCCAAGTACTTAGGCAAGAGTAGCTTAGTTTCTATTATATTTTTTTATTTGAATCCTCTTTTGATTCCACAAATAAGAAACTAATAAATTATGGCTCTTCGGATTCCTACTAATACATAATAACATGCTCCTATGGGACCATGCACCCCACATAGACCAAAAGAGTGACATGGAACCTTTAAAAACCTTAAAAATATCACTCACAACTTCAAGTTTTTAGTTTTATGACTTAATTTCCCATCATTTTATTTAGCTACTAATCGATAACTTTGCATGTACTAAACAACAATGTCGCCTATTTTGTATTCTATTTTACAATTCTTTATTTTTTAGGAAATGGTGACTTCACACGTATTTTTTAACGACTTTAAAACAAATGGTGACTTTGACATGAATGGCAATATTGACTTGCTGAATCATCCTTTATGAAATCGGTGACTTCGATGAAAGAAATTAATAACTTCATTCCAACATTTTGATGACTTTGCCAGGTAACTTTTCTTTCGAATTAGGTGTCTTCACTCTATTTTTAGACATAAATGGTGACTTTGAATAACTTAATCAATGACTTGTGCCTGATAAATGATAATTTTGCATTAAAATATAATCTTTGTTTCCACAAGAAAATAACGTCTTAACTCTATTTGAGAATCAATGACTTTGCTCTGTTCAGGAATTGACGACTTTGCTCTGTGTGAAAAACTTGAGAAATTGAAAGTGAAAGTTTTTTATTAGTTAAATATTTTTCATAAACACAAGTGAACCCCCTGACATTTTTTTGTAATAAACTAACTCAAAAAAATGAGGTCTAAATACTTCAAAATTCCATTCACACTTATGTTTTGGTGCTTAAAAACCACTTAACAAATTTGATTTTTTTCTTTCAAGGTTACAAGTGAAAAAACAAATCCAATGGGCCAAATTTCATTTCACACCTTTTTTAGTGCTCCTAAGAGCTTTTACCTTTGGTTTGTTCATTCTCGTAAAAGTAATTAGTTTCCATTTCTTAGATTAATTTCTATTTGGAAAAATGAACTCCACATGTATGCTCTCCCCCATCCCCTTTAGGGAACTTGGGTGATCAAAAGTGCCTTATTTATTGCCTTTTTTAGTTGAGTCTATAAATAAAAAAAAACCACATATGCTCTCCCCAAGCTCAGAGTGTCTTAGATGTTGTAGAAATGACCCTAAATTTTTTATAATTTTTCATTTATTTATTTTTTTGCATTGGCTTGTGGGAGGGAGTCCATAGCCTCCTCACAAGTTCTTTAGGGAACATTGATCTAGGGTTTCATCACCCAACATCATTCCAACCCAAATCCATGTTGGGGTATATAAATTAGGCATGTGATATTGGAATTGAATAGTGACTGAGTAGTTATCCTAATAATTCTAATGAAAACTCAGATCAATTCATGCTAGACATTGGACTTCACTAAGCAATACATGGATAAATTTATTGTTCAAAGTGTGAAATAGGAATTTGACATAGAGGGGAGGTTAGTATTGTGTTAGTCTCATAAAACCAATGTAATAAACACACTAAATTCCTAACACCTCTATCTTAGACACTAGGGAGAGTTTAGGTAACAAAAATTAAATGAAAACACAATACAAACATAGAAGACAACTCTTTTACCTTCTTTAGGAGTTCCAAATGGCTTTGTTGATTGGCTTTCGTGACTTGTGCATCATGAAGTCTTTAACAATGGAGGTTTTTTGGCTCCTTCTCTCCTTGGCACCTTGGCTTGTGATGTAATTTGACTTAAGATTTGGGCTTGGTAACCTTGTTTGTTAAGCATTTAGGTAATATAACACTACATCAAACAGCTTGTTGAAGATATTTTAGTATAATAACTTTGCACCAAAATAGGTTAAAAATCAATAGCATGGCCTTGTATTTATATCTTTGAGAGTTAACTCTCATCCAAGGTGAGTTAGGGTTGAGTTTAGGCTTGAAATGGGTTCAAACTAAACCTAAGTGAGTTAAAACTAACTCAAATTGAGTTAATAGCTATCAAGTAATTATGATTTGCAATTACTAGGCATGGCTCTCAAATTAGATATTTTAGGATATTTTCAAAGTGCTTGACAACTCATAAAGGTAATGATGAAAGGCTTAGATATTTTGATTTTTGAATTTCATTTTTTATATATTCATTAATTTTAAATGGATAATTCAACTATGCATTTAATCTTTTTTAACTTGTTAATTGATTTCAATTAGCCTTTTAGCTCTTTCAAATTTTATTTAAGTGTGCAAGTGCCCCACTTAATATGTCCATAAGCTAAATTGATAGTTGTGATGCCACAAGGTGATTAGGGATGAAGCTTCGAGAGGTTATTATTGTATATAATAGAATACCCCAATTAGGGATGTTTTAACATGATTATTAGCTTTGATGAATGATGGACAAGCAAATTTTGAATGTTCAATGTTTTTTAGGATTAATTTGTAATGGTTGGTAGGAATCAGTCTAAACTTTGGTTCGAAGCTAGTTGTGGCCAATTTTAGGTGTCTACAGTTTTCCTCTATTTGGGAAGGCATAACAAGCTATAGGCACAATAATGTATTATCAAATAATGAAACATGTTGTTAATAAATAAATAAGGTAATGATTAAAGAATCTCTAAAGAATGTTTGGGAAGTTTATAATTATGCCGCTCGAGGGAGTGGCTGACACATGATTGAAGGATGGTCCTTCAAAAATAAATAGGAAAAAGAATGAAACTAACCCATGGGTGAGATTAATCCAATCGAGATAATGTTTGCATGCATTGATTTAAAAAGTATTGATTTGACCAAAGGTGGTTATAATTAGAAGCAAAGGTTGAGACATTGATTTTACCAAAGGTGATTATAACCAGTGGCACAGACACATTCCATAGTAGAGTAGATGAGTCAAAATAATGATTTGTCCACAGGCAGTTATAATCATTAAGATGACCTAGATTGAATAATGATTTTGGTTGTACCCCAGTAGGGTAGATTGGAAATCATAACTCAAGGATATAATTAGTTATGCAAATTAAATATGAGTGGGTCCATACACAAATGTGATGGTATAATGATTGAAGAAGCCACAAACAACCAGGCATATGAGGATGTACAAAGTAATAAAAGAGATGATTGGAAGAATAATAATTGATCAATGTGAATGATTTATTTGTACCTTCCAATGTATAGATGCTCATCTTTATTAGCATTGATACAACTAGAATGGTCAAGGGATTGATTTTATCAAGGAGAGTGGGAAGATTTACCAAGGATAAGTTTCTACGGTTCCATTGCTTGTAAGATTTCTTGAGGTAATTTTTTCTATAACATACGATAATATACATCATGATATAAAACACCATGATAACTTAGCCAAAATATGCTTAAGGATTGACTCCCGATCTAATAAATAATTAAAAATAATACACCATTGATAAAAACCATGATGACAATGTTGATGTATGAATATGGATAGACTCAAGAATAATGTGCAAGGAATCACCTAATGAATGCATATAGACCGAGTCAAAACATAATAAAAAAAACAAATAAACAAGAAAATAAATAAAAAATAAACAACTAAGAGAAAAAACACAAAAAAAATTGAAATTAAAAGAATTATAAAGCATCCTATCATCAACCAAGTCAATACCTATGTAGGAAGGCTCAATGGAATGATAAATGGGTAGTGCATCCAAGCAAGGATACATGCAAAGGGAAGGTCACACCCTTAATGGTAGTGGAATAGATTTAAACAAATAATGGATTTGCCATAGTAGAGAAGATCGAAGATGACTGAATTGGTTTAAATAGTACACATGTTTTTGGATTTTTAATATTTTGAATGTTTTTAGAAATTTTGGTGTATCTTAACTCATTAGAGATTGACAAGATACCACTCACAAAATGGTAAGATCATTGGATTAGGTTGATCATAAAATGGAGAGAGTATATAGCTAAGGGGGACTGATCTAACCTCAACATGAATTGAGCACCACCTATATAGTCCCATTTGGACCTCAAGTCATAGTAATCCTGTCAACACAAAAAGTAGTGAAATTTGACTAGGTAAGAACAAGTTCATGAATTTAGGCCAAATGGTAAGGAGAATGATAATAATAATGTAAAGGTGATGCAATAATGCATGGTAAAGGTGTTGTTCCTAATTTTCCCATAGACAATTATAATTATGAAATAATGACATAGGTCTGTGTTGTTAATTTGCATATAGGTGGTTATAATTAGTAACATAAGCTGGGATATTAATTTTCCCATAGATGGTTATAAACAATAACACCAATCAAGTGTAAATGAAAGATAACTTACCAGATCCACTAACATACTACTTTCATAGAGTGCTAATCAAACATGGAATTCTAAAATTGTTAAAACAAGATCAAAATCCTCTCACAGAAGGTGTGAGAAGAACCAAAGGAACCAAGATCAAAAGGGGTTAGGTAGGGTAGGTCAAAACAAGTTTTGGTTTAATAGGGATGGTATGGTAGGACAGTGTAGGGTATGGCATAAATAAGAGGACATGATGGAAATTGGATATAACAATAATAGGGTTACCCCCAAGTGATGAGGTAAATGGTAGGGTATGAAATAATTGCAAGGTGAATGGCAAATGAAAATGGCAGACAAAAAAGGCAAGGTAAATAGCAAAGACAAGGTAAATATTTATATTATTCCTGCTGATGTGGAGATTCACATCTTAATCAATATATGATACAACTAAAATAATCAATCATGTAAAGTGGTAGCCAACAGCTCTTCTTAACAACTGCTCTATCAAGAACCTATTATAGATTTGGACTCCAAAAATATTATTGTGATCTTTGTTGGTCATTGATTTTGTTTCCTCCAAATGTTAAGAAAAGGTGTCTTTTTAGCCTCTGTAAAGGAAAGTGTGGTTAGGGATGGTAAATAAGGATAAATATTGGCTAATAATTTTTATTTGGCAATGTAAAGGTGGATGATAATAAAATGTATAATGGTGGTGCAATAAATGAAGATTGGGATTTTCAGGCACACATAATTTTATTGATTCTGAATTTGACATAATTTTGGTTGTAATGGGGCTGAAGACTTGTGAATATGCAAAAGTTCTTGATAAGACCATAATATTTTTATATTATTTGGGCCTGAGAATAATTACCATCTAATTATGTTGTATTAATGTTATCTTTGATAATGTCTTCATAAAATAGTGAAAAACTATTGTGTTCAACTATTAGTTCCTTGATGAGGTTTTCACCAATAAGTTGATTTCATTATCCCATAGTGCCTCCAAGAAGGTTTCACTAAGGAATGTTGACCTTTGAATTTGATTTTATTCTAATGCCTCAAACAAGGTTTCACTAGAAGATGTTGAGTTTTGACTTTGATTATCCCCTGGCACCTCTAAAATTTTTTCATTGGGAGTGTTCTTATTCTGCATGAATGTGGTCTTGGTCCCCTTATATTGTTAAACTAATATGTCTGCATGGATGTAGTTCAACAAAGTATGATTTTATTGGTCCCAATAGACACTTATAGGAGGTAGAAGATCAATATAATGGCTAGGTTGTTTTATGTTAATGGCATGTGGAATGGTAATGGAATGAGAAGAGGTCGCACAATCCTCATAAAAGATACTAGGATAACTTATGTTGAAACTGAAGTAATCATCCTCAAAAGTTATGAATGGATCACAAATGTATTCAAATTGATTGTCAAGGTATGCATAATCAATATTTTAACAACCAAGAACATATTCTAATTTTGAATGTGAGTCTGACCCAAAGGACTCTGAATTCGATGTTGAAACTGATGTTGATTCTACTTTTGATGCTAAATCTTGTGTTGGTTCAAGAATATAACCACACTTCAATGTTGATTATTCATTAGGGGTGGATATTTCTATAATGATGTCTTGTTGAGTGTTTGGTATTGGATAAGTAACAACCTATGATGGCATAATGAGCTTCACTGAGATTGGTTTATCAAAGTGAGACTCCTTAAAGAGGGGAAAAAGGTCAAGAGATATTTCTATAGAGACTGGCTTGTAAAAGTGATGTAGGACCATCAAGATACTCAATGAAATAAAGTGTTTTTTCATCATTTTGGCTTAGTTTTGATGTTATAGGTCTTGTAGAGGCCCAAGAATGGAAATAGAGTCATTAGGTAGCTTAGTTGTGGAGGTTCTTGGCCTTGGGAACTTTTCCTGCTAAAACCTTAATTTTAATATTTGAAAATATGTTAGTGTGTTAGGAGTGTTTTGTTAAGTGCCAAAGGATGTAATGTTACTGAAATGTTTTAAATGAGTCTAGATAAGTCTATTAGGGTGTTTTAATGTACAAGACATGATAAAAATGATAAGAACCATGAAGGTTGGAATGTAATGTTCATGTAAGCGTTAGTTGCCAAGAGTTGGTTATTCAAAAGGTAGTTACTTATGTTTATAAATAGAATGAAATGATTTTTGGATTGATTTAGTTGATATATTCAGAGATAGGAGTCATGTTAGGAAGTTATAGAGTTAGTTAGGAAGTATGAAGAGGCAAAGGTGCAAAGGATTGGTAATGGAGTGAAAACCATAAACATTTTATACTCTGTCCAGAGTTGACAGTAATAGAAATGTAAATAGAAGGAAATAATGAAATATGGTATGTTTAGGTGTTAATTTACATGCCTTTTTATGGTTGTAATTGTGTGAAAACAGTCTCATGTTTTAAGGGTCTACAAGTCTTTGATTCAGTGTTTTGTATTAAAAATTGAAAGGAAGATGTTGAGAGAACTGTGTTTCCAATTTCCTGTGTATGTACATTAAAAACTATAGAACAATGAAGAATGAAATTATATGGTAAAATTTGACATGCCACGGGGATATTAAGAGGTAAAATATTTTGGCTATAAAGTCTTTCATGTGTATTGATATGTGTTTGAGTTCAATAGGAACATAGGTTTAAGGTCTATGTGCACTCTGTTTATGAGACACAATCAAGAAACTAGTGGAATGTTTGAATAATGAAATGATATAGAGTTGGTTATGGATTAAAGATAATGAGTAAAGACTCATAGAGGAATAAAAAATACTTTAAGAATTTTTTAGGCATTAGGTAATGAAAATGTGCTTTGTTAACCCTATTTTGTTTATACACAAACAATCAATGTAAATAAAATACATTGGAATCCTCTATTGGAATGTGATTAGGAGGTTTGAAAGTAGATTTAAATCATGAGGATGTTGTAATAAGGTTAGTTAGACCTCATATAAAACTTATATTAATTTTAAAGTGATCCAAGATTCATTAAAACCCATTTGGAACTTGTTGAGCATGTGGAAACCCTAGTTTAGTGTAAAACATAAAAAAGTGTGATATCTAATGACTTTACAGATGAAATTGATTGAAACTTTATATTATAGTGGAATTTGGAATGGAGAAATATATTTTAGATGTTTTATGTTGGTATTGCATCTATCTATATGTATTTGGATGATTGTGTGTTATAGAGGGCTTAAGAGACCTAATTAGGTCTGTGTAGGTGTTGAAAGGAATATCTAGGAAAGGATTTTGGATATGAAACTTCATGGAGACCTAGGACAGGATAGAGGGTGTTGGTAATTAACATCATATTTTCAAGATTCAAAGGTACATGTCTATATATAATGATTTAGTAAAAAAAGGGTTAGTAGTCTTGATGTGAGGTTGAAGGGTTGAACAGAGCAGAAGAGACATGAGATTGTAATAGGGTCTGAGTGGGATCAAGACACGTTTTTATAGCTTGAATAAGACTATCCAAGATGAATAATGACTATAGGAGACCTAGTTCAAGCATGGAGATGATTTGATCAAAGACTAGTGAAATTCAGTGGGTGTGAGTTGAATCCATGAGAGTGGGAAGGTGACTAAAATGAGATGAATGGTAGAGTATAAATGTTTAAAAGGAGTCATAAGGTAGAGTGAGAATATTCAAAAAGAGAATAACATTGTACCTTGTGACCAAGTTGAAAGGTAAGAGGAAGAATGAGAAGATTGATTGATTGCATGAATTGTTAGTTGTAAGTGTCAGAGTTAGGTTGAGTAGAGGATGAAAAAGGTCCTCTGCATCACAAAAGGAGGATATTTAAAAATAGGATAATGTTCAAGATAACTATTTTCCCAAATGTGGTTATAATCATTAAGAAGTGACTCAACAAAAACTATATTATCAAAGTGAGACTCCTCGATAATGGGTATAGTATCAAAATCTAATTCATCATAGGTTAACTCATCACAAGTACATATTTTAACAAAAACATCTCAGATTGGTTGGTTTTCTTGGCTTTGGTTTACAATAAATTTTAAAATAATAGTTTTGAACACATCTTGGTCTTTGAATGATTGGGTTTGTTAGAGAGATATTGACTGGCTTGGTTGGAGAGGTAATGATTGGCTCTATTGTGGCTCAAAGACTGCAATGGGTATTTTAAAATGGGGGATGGTTGGTAATGAAAGAAGAGTGGTCAGTGGTTGGCTACTGATGTCTTTGAGAATAGGCTCATCTAATATGGTCTTAACAAAAGATGTTTGTCATCCTAAGATGATAATTGTGACCATATTAGAGCACATAAGAGAAGTTGAGAGCCCATACCATGGATGGGTCATGAGAAATACGACATTCAAGTGGCCAATAAGGCAAGAACTGAAGAGAAGGCAAGTGTAATCTAAAATAGAGGAAAAAGGCAAATTTTTTTATTATGCAAGTAACTTAGAAGAGAAATGCTAAGGTATATGATGAGAACAACCAAGTGAATAAGAGGAAGAAGTTGAACAAAAACTTGAGGAGGAGGTTATGAGTTTGAGTGAATAATAAGAAACTAATGGTAGCTAGATAGGTGTTGAGTGTGACAAAGAAGATGATTAGTTTGAAGACCTTATGGAAGACTTGGAAAAAGAGATACAAACCAAGGAAGAGGGTATAACATCTGATTGTCAGTTTGTTTATGAGAGTCAAAAGAAACTAGAAGAATAACTATCAGCCTTAGAGAACGAATTGAATGGTGATATGATGGAAAAGGAAGAGAAGGTAGTTGCAAAAGATGAGAGTCACATGGTGAAGGAAAAAGGACAATAAGAAGAAGTAATGTTAGCAGCAGTGAAGAAGGTAGAAGTAAGTAGATAAGTATTTATCTTTGTCTTTGATGCAAAAATATAGATGATAACAAAGGAAATTGAGAATTTGATTGCAATAGTAGTATTTGGGAGCATATACAACTCATATGTCAAAGACAAAGAGCAAGGAATGGGTGCACATCAAGTACAATATGATGTAAACAAGTATTACAAGCAAATAGGTAGGTTAGTTTATGATAGAGAGAAGAATGAGATCAAATTAGAGGAGTATCTAAATTATGGTGGATAATCATAAGACAAAGATGATCCAAGGAACCTAAACTAGAATACAAAGAAGAAAAAGTGTAGTAGTCCATTGGTGCTTAATTTATTTCTTCCTTGAAAGTATGATGTAGGAGCATCAAGCTACTCAATGTAATCAAGTGTGTTTTCATAATTTTTGGATTATTTTTGGTGTTAGAGGTCTTGAATAGGCCCAAGAAGAGCAATAGAGTTATCAGATAGCTTAGTTGTGGAGGTTCTTGGCCTTGGGAACTTTTCCTGCCAAAAACTTAATTTGAATATTTGAAAATATGTTAGTGTGTTAGGAGTGTTTTGTTAAGTGTAAGAGAATTTAATGTTAGTGAAAGGTTTTAAATGAGTATAGATATGTATGCGAGGGTGTTTTAATGTAAAATACATGAGAAAAATGACAAGAACCATGAAAGTTGGAATGCAATGTTCATGGGGGTTAGTTGTCAAGAGTTGGTTATTCAAAAGGTAGCTACTAATGTTTGTGAATGGAATACAATGAGTTTTGGCTTGAAGTAATTGATATATTTGAATATAAGATTCATGGTAGGAATTTAGGGAGTCATTTGGGAAGTTTGAAGAGGCAAAATTATAAAGGATTGGTAATAAAGTGAAAACTATAAGCATTTTATACTCTATCTAGAGTTGATAGTAATAACAATGTAAATAGAAGGAAATAATGATATATGGTATGTTTATGTGTTAATTTTTATGCCTTTTTATGGTTGTAATTGTGTGAAAATAATATCATGTGCTTAGTATCTTCAAGTCTTTGATTCAGTGTTTTGTATTGAAAATTGAAAGGAAGATGTTGGCAGTATTGTGTCTCCAATGTCCTATGTATGTACATTAAAGACTACAAAACAATGAAGAATTAAATTGTCTAGTAAAATTTGACATGAAAAGGGGATATTAAGAGGTAAAATATTTTGGATAGGAATTATTTCATGTGTATTGATATGTTTTTGAATTAAATAGGTACAGAGGTTTAAGGTCTGTGTGCACTCTGTTAATGAGACACAGTCAAGAAACTAGTGGAATGTTTGAATAAAAAAATGATATGGAGTTGGTTGTGGCTTAAATATAATTAATAAAGACTCATGGAGGAAGAAAAAACCCTTGAATAAATTTACAGGCATCAGGTAATAAAAATGTGCTTTGTTAACCCTATTTTGTTTATACTCTTACACTCAGTGTAAACATAATACTGTGGAATCCTATATTTGAACGTGATTGGGAGTTTTGAAATAAAATTTGAAGCATGTGGAAGTTTTAGAAATATCAATTAGACCTCATACAAACATTATATTTATTTTAAAGTGATCCAAGATTCATTAAAACCCATTTGGAACCTCTCAAGTTCGCAAAAACACTAGTTTAGGGTAAAACATAAAAAGTGTGATATCTAATGACTCAATTGATGAAATTGATTTAAACTTTGTATTATAGTGGAATTTGGCATGAATAAATATATTTTAAAGTTTTTATATTGTTATGGCCATTGTCCATATGTATTTGGATGGTTGTGTGTTATAGAGGGCTTAAGAGACCTAATTAGGTTTGTGTAGGTGTTGAAAGGAGTATCTAGGAAAGGAGTTTGGATATGAAAATTCATGGAGACCTAGGAGAGGATAAAGGGTGTTAGTAATTGACCTCAAATTTTCAATATTAAAAAGTAAAAGTTTGTACATAATAAATTAGTCAAAAAAGGCTAGTAGCCTTGATATGAGGTTGAAGGGTTGAACAGAGTAGAAGAGATTTGAGTTTGTAATAGGGTTTGAGTGGGATTGAGACAAGTTTATTAATCTTGAATAAGACTATCCAAGATGAATAATGACTGTAGGAGACATGGTTTAAGCATGGGGATGATTTGATCAAAGACTAGTGAAGTCTAGTGGGTGTGAGTTGAATCCATAAGAGTGAGAATGTGAGTATAATGAGATGAATGATAGAGCATGATTATTTAAAAGGAGTATTAAGGTAGAGTGAGAATATTCAATAAGAGAATAAAATTGTACCTTATGACCAAGTTAACAGGTAAGAGGAAGAATGAGAAGATTGATTGAATGCATGAATTACTTGTTGTAGGTGTTTGAGTTAGGTTGAGCAGAGGATGAAAAAGGTTCTCTGCATCACAAAAGGAGGATATTTAAAAATAGGATAATGTTCAAGATAATTATTTTCCCAAATGTGGTTATAATCATTAAGAAGTGACTCAACAAAAACTATATTATCAAAGTGAGACTCCTCGATAATGGGTATAGTATCAAAATCTAATTCATCATAGGTTAACTCGTCACAAGTACATATTTTAACAAAAACATCTCAGATTGGTTGGTTTTCTTGGCTTTGGTTTACAATAAATTTTAAAATAATAGTTTTGAACACATCTTGGTCTTTGAATGATTGGGTTTGTTAGAGAGATATTGACTGGCTTGGTTGGAGAGGTAATGATTGGCTCTATTGTGGCTCAAAGACTGTGATGGGTATTTTAAAATGGGGGATGGTTGGTAATGAAAGAAGAGTGGTCAGTGGTTGGCTACTGATGTCTTTGAGAATAGGCTCATCTAATATGGTCTTAACAAAAGATGTTTGTCATCCTAAGATGATAATTGTGACCCATCAAGTTACAATTGTACATCTTTGTTGGGAGAATGAGCTACTATACTTGGAAGGGCCTGAAATGGTAATGGTAGGGTATTATGAAGCTTGGTTGCTATCATGAGCCAAAAGATGAGGTCTTGCAATAGTAATGGTACAAAATTGTGAATCTTAGTTGCTATTAAAATCCAAAGGATGAGGTCTTAGAATGGTAATGGTAAAACATTATGAAGTTTGGTTATTATCACAAGCCAAAGGATGATGTCCTAGAATGGTAATGGTAGGACGTTATGAAGCTTAGTTGCTATCATGAGCCAAAGGATGAGATCCTAGAATGGTAATCCTTAGATGTTGTGGAGCTTGGTGGCTCACATAATTTGAAGGATGGTTAATGGTATAGGTGGGGGATTGGGTGCCTTTAGGCATGAAAGGTTAAACTTGGTACGTTAATCAAACCATAAAAGGTATCACCATATGTTCCTCTTGAGGATCTTGGCTTCATTCTCTAGATTGAGTATTATAAGGAGGATAAGGATCCATCTCACAAACCACTTCTTCACCATAGGGGTCTTGATCAAAGTCAATTTGTGTAGCCACATTATCATGACTTGGATTGTACATGGCTCAATTATGAATGTAATGAGACATATCCAAATGAATAGTGAACATTTCATAAAAAGGCTTAGAGTTATAAAAACTCTAAAAACAAGGTCCAAAGGATAAATGGTCCAAAAATAGTCTAACTTAGTCTAAGAGTGGAGATGTATCTCCAAAAAGGTACGTGCTAAAACCTAGTCTAAAACCATCTAATGTCAAATATCTTAAACAAAAAGGTCAAGTGGATGAATAAAAATAAGAATGACAAACTATAGGTACAAAGTGTTCCAAACAAGTCTAATCTAAATAAAACAAAAGTTGCTAGGTCTTTTGAAGAAGGCATAAAAGCTAAGCTCAAAACAGGCATGTGTTAGGTCTTTTGGAAAAGGCACAAAAGCTAGACTTTAAACAAAACAAGGTAAGAGATTTAATCCAATAAATTTGAAACACTTTGACATAAACTAGGCATTTAGATTTAAACATGAACTTGGTCAATTGGTATAAGGCATGAAATAAAAGGCATATGGAAGATAGGTTATTTCTCCCAAATCTAGACACAAATGATAGTTTTCAAATTGAATAAAGAATTAAATTAAGTTTGACAACCCAAAAAAGAAAGATCGATGTCTAGGAAAAAATTACATAAGGCATAGGCATAAATTTATCAATATTTTGATTTGAACTTATCAAAGACAATTTAAAACTCAACTTAAAACACTAGGCTTATTTGAACAAACAACAAGCTAGATAAGAATGAACAACACAAAGACACTAGGTATAGATCCAATAGGCTCACATGGCTTTGGTTTCGAAATTAGAATTAAACACAAGGCAAACAAGTCTTTAAAATGATATGAGCAATGTAATGACATTATCATGCTCTAAAGATGAGATAAAAGGTTTGTTTCAAGACTTAAAGGCACAAGATTTGAAATGAATTAGGCAGTGTAATGACACCCTTTTCAATCAAATGACAAATACACACAAAGGCGTGATAAGAATGACTAAGGCACATGTACGATGTCAAATGGGTAGTGTAATGCCTCCTCAAACAAAGGAGTGATGTATAAACAAGACTTGTTTAGATGTGGTAAGATAGACAAAAATAGACAGTTTGACTCAAAACCATGCAAGAAAGGAAAAAATGACAGCAACACCTAAGTGTAATGTCTTAAATCCTAAAACTGACAAGGTTTCATAATACTGTCGAATTCCATCAATATACTTACTCTTGAGAGGATTTTAATTATTAATCCAAAAAGTAAAATCACATGAAAAGTAGGTTTTTTAGGCCCCTTATTCTCTCAAGAGTTTGTACTGTGACATGGAACTTCAGGCTACTTGCCCTAAATCAACAATATGTCTATGATAAATGGGGTTGTTCTAAACTATCAATTTTTGCACATTTCTAGATGGTCCCAAGTGTGGATAACATAAGAGATTCTCATGTCAATTGAATTTTTGTTAATAGGTCTCATACTTTTTAATACCACTACATCCGTCACTTGCTCAGTGTAGTGCGATGTCCAAGTTGATCATATGTTCTGAGGGAAGTAGTCACTAATGAAGGCAGTTTAACCACTCAAACTACTATCCCAATAATTCACCATCTCAATTTATGTACCCCATCATGGATTCGGGTTAAAACGATGTTGGAAAATTAATTCTTGGGTGAACACTTCCCTAAAGAACTTGTGAGGAGGTGATGAACTCCCACTCACAAGATAAAATGCATAAAAAATAAGGACAAGTGAAAAGACATTAGTGTCATTTTGAGTTCACCCAAACCATATGGATTTGGGGAGGGCCTTAGCACTTTATTTTCATACTTTTGGACTAAAGATACAAGGATAAAGATTGAGCACTTTTGGTTACCTGAGTTCCCTAAATGGGACCGAGGGAGAGCATACATGCATTACTCATTTTTATCAAACAAACAACTTTTAACAAATAATCATAAAATGAACAACTCTTAGGAGTATGTAACTAAATGTGAAAGTTCATTTTAGTGTACCAAAATAAATTATTTTGTGAAATCTGAGCCCTTTGGCATTAGTTTTTTAATAAAATTTATAAAACTTAAAAAACAACTAAGGCATGAAAAGAACTAATTTCATTTTAAGCACAAAAAACAAAGTATGTAAGATTTTACCATGTTTAAACTTTGCTTTTTCCACCTCAGGACATTATTAGAGGGTTTGCCTACTTAGAAGCCCAAAAGTAAGTGAGAAAATACCATTTTGAAATGAGCTCTTGGGTTTCCTATTTTTTTTGTCTCAAAGGAATCAACATCTATCGATGAAAGGATCGATGTCGATCCACACAGGGACTAACATCGATCGATCCATAGAGATTGATGTTGATTGAGTAGATTGGCATCAATCAATCAGATTAATGTTGAACAAATAGATCAATGTTGATTCCTTAAAAAACATAAAAAAGCACAATATGGTTTTCATAAAAAGACTATTAGTAAAATAAGCTTAAAACCAATAATTCTCACTAGATCCTATAAGGAAATGGTTAGACAAATAATATGCAGGCTCTTAGACACAAAATAAAAACCAAAAAAAAAAAGAAAACCCTTGTTAATCACATTTTTGTTGTGCTCTGGTTTTCACATATGGATCGATCTTAGTTCTGGTAATCAATATTGGTCTAGGAGAATCAACATTGATCCATACTAATGTTGAAATAAAATGGCATCAATTACCTATAACTTGTGAGTTGCTAAAAATATAAATACATGGAAAATGAACTAAAAAGTCAAATTTTGAAGATTTTTAAGCATCCATTAGCAAAAATAAAAGTAGAATATGATCCTCCTTGGTTATATGGGATCATTGAGGGTCCCACTGGGTGTGCCATCATGTTAACCAGGAATTTGACATACAAGGGAGGTTAGTCTCATAAAACCAATGAAATGAACACACTAAATTCCTAACACCTCTAGCCTAGACACTGGGGAGAGCGTAGGTAACAAAAAATAAATGAAAGCACAATAAATACATAAAATATAACTCTATTACCTTCCTTGGGAGCTCCAAATGGCTTTGTTGAATGGCTTACTCAGCTTTTGCATCAAGAAGTCTTTAACAATGGAGGTTGCTTGGATCCTTCTCTCCTTGGCACCTTGGCTTGTGATGTAGCTTGGCTTAAGATTTAGGCATGGTAACCTTACTTGATAAGTATTTAGGCATTATAACACTACATCAACGAGATTTTTGAAGATATTTGAGCATAATAACTTTACACCAAAATAGGTTAAAAACTAATAGGCATGTCCTTGTATTTATAAGTTAAAAATTAACTCTCACCGAAGATGAGTTAGGGTTGAGTTTATACTTGGAATCAGTTCAAAATAAACCTAAACTCACTCCAGTTGAGTTAATAGTTGTCAAGTAATTATGATTTATAATTACTAGGCATGGCTCTTAAATTAGATATTTTAAGATATTTTCAATGAGCTTGAAAACTCATAAAGGTAATGATGAAAGGTTTGGATATTTTGATTTTTGAATTTATTTTTTTATATATTCATTAATTTCGAGTGGATAATTAAACTAAGCATTTAATCTTGTTTAACTTGTTAATTTATTTTAATTAGACTTTTAACTCTTTCAAAATTTTATTAAGTGTGCAAGTGCCCCACTTAATAGGTCCATAAGCCAAATTGACAGTTGTGATGCCGTAAGGTTGATTAGGGATGAATTTATGAGAGTTTATTATTTCATATGATAAAATACCCCAATTAAGGATGTATTAACATGATTATATGCTTTGATGAATGGTGTGTAATCAAATTTGGGACATTTAGTGATTCTTAGGCTTAATTTGCAATGGTTGGTAGGAATCAATCTAATGTCTGGTTGGAAGCTAGTTGTGGCTAATTTTAAGTGTCTACACAAAGGACTAAACCTTTGTGTAATAAGTTAGTGAGTTTATATACAATTTATGTGATGCACACTTGTGTTAGCCACAATTGGGACCATTTAGATCATTTTAAAAATTGTTGATTTAGTAAACCCAACTTTGCCATGAAATATCTTGCCAAATGTCGAGTGCTTCATCACTCCAAAGTTCCTTACCATTTACCAGTTAGCAAGAGATAGATGGGGGGATTGAAAAACCATACCTACATTCACTCTTTAATTTTTGGATTAACACTTAATTATTCTCAAGATTGGTATATGAGTGTAGACTTTGGTGAAGCTACACACACCTTATCGATTTTAGGGTAGGACTTGCACTTAGGTGCTTTTTCTGTTTATTTTACTAGCATGTATTTTTGGGTCTAAAATTATTTGTGTACCAAATTCAAAATGAGTCAAAACTTTTAAATCAAGACACGTATTACATACCACTTTGAACCAAGAGTGTTATGCTATTGAAATCACTCAAAACTTTTACCTTAACTTGAGATTTCAAAAACCTCTTTTGTACCATTTGTTCAATAGAGCATTGCCACACTGTCAATTTTATTCTAAAACACTTTGCTTGAAACCAAGTTCAAAACCCATTCATACCTTTATTTCTAAAAACATGTAGTTACACTACCTATTTGAGTCTAGCCTATTGACCTTTAATAAATTTGAGTCTTTTATACTAAATTTAAAATTTAATCTTTCAAAGTATAAAATGCCTTGTCTAATTTGGGCTTAGGTGGTTTACATTTTAAGTTTGGATTATATAACTTGGATTTATTTCTCATTTGGTTTAAAGACCTTTGGATAGACTTAGGGGTGTTTTGTTCTCACATGCCTAGTTTAGAGTTCTTTGTGCCGAGTTCTATAATGTCTTAGTTTTGTTTGCCAAGAATCATTTGTGTGCCTAGACTGAGTTTTCTAATCTAATTACCTTAGAGTTAGATTGATTTTAAATTCTTATTTATACCATATTATTTCAAAGTATAGCTTTATGACTTATGATGAAAGACCTACCATTATTTTTCATGATTTAGACCTAGTTTAGAAGTCTAGCTTTGTGATGTGTGACAAAAGACCTAGCACCTTTATTTTCATTATTAGACCTAGATAAAGACAATTTTACCTTGATTAAACACTTTTCCAAAGACTGATTTCACATTTTCATTTTACCTTTGCTTTAGACCTTAAATAAACATTTCACCTTTGGACCTTTTTTAAAGAGATAAAGGTTGTTTGCCTTAGACCACATTCATTTGCCACATTAGACCCTTTTTGAGAGACCTAGTCATAAGTTTGAGCATGATTCACTATACATGTAGTGGGACCATGTATAATCTAAATTATGAGAACATTATCACTAGTGAACCCATTGTTCATTAACCTTACGGTGATGATGTAGCATATGAGATAGATTAATATCCCTCTTACACTACCCTTATACAGAACAAGGATAGGACCCTCTAACACAATACCTAGATAACACACCTTCTTATTTAGGATAAGAGAAAGAAAAAATGACACAATACCTTGCTAATATGACACCTATCATTGAACATAACCAACAATAATAACCTTACTATGTGACCACACCAATACGTTATGACCCAAATTTGTTTGATCGTCACTCAATAAAAAATAAAGATGAAATTTTAGTTAGGGTGGTAGAATTAGGAGAAAAATTATTGATAGAATTCCCACATGAAAGTCTATATAGGTTGATTATAACACTTAATAGTGTGCATTGTGTATAATAATTTGAACAAGGTTCGACTAGTTATAATCAAGATATAGTACCTATACCTTAGGGCTTAGATTTAATTGCAAAAGGAAAGGGTCCAATTGATGACCAATTAGAATAGGTACAATAAGTGTATCAAACATATCTTAACCTAGCTTAGAACTTTAATGCTATGGCCATTTCAAACACACCACTCATAGAGTTAGCTCCCCTAATAAGGGTGCAAACTGATTCATCAAGCTATACAAATTAGAATGTATACCCCTTTGGCCAAAGCACATTGGTAGGAGACATGTTTAATGTCCCAATTATGATATAAAAAATGACAACTCATATAGAATACCTCACACAAAACATAGTGGATAACACACAAGTGTATTCTAATTTGAACTAAGGTGGGTCTAGTGTAGTGCAAAGTAACACACAACATGTTCCTTTTATGAATACCTTGAGTGGATTAAAAAAATAGGGTGTAGGTATGTTGTGTTACCAAACATGGAAAACAACTTCCACACTTCAATTAACAACTTCCTTAAACATGTAATAAGGGGCAAGGAGCTAAAACTAGACCAACATTCCACCCCAACAAATGTTGAACACTACACCATCTCAATAAGTGACAACTAATGTTTCAAAAACATAAATGCATTCAAATATACCAAAACCATCATAAAATGTTTCCTAATCAACAATGTGTGATTATTAGTCAATAAAGAGTGCCAATTGGTCAACAACTGATGCCTAACCTCCAACAAGTGCCCAATTCACAATAGGTGTTTACCCAATAATAAGGTCCTAACTTACAACATATACATGTTAGGTAATAATTGACATTTACCCAATAGGTACCTCATATATAATAGGGATCTAACTTGAAATACCTTAAATAATAAGGATTTAGCTAATAATGAGTACCATTTATACGTTAGGGCTTTAGCTAGTAATGGGTACCATTTATACAATAGGGTTTGATAAGTCGACAACAAGTTCCTATCCAAACCCAACAAGCATAATACATTACGCCTAACCAAATACCTCTACCACAACCACAATTTTAAAATAAAAGACATGCTTCAATCCCTATCAAAAATATTTATCAATAATAATGTATGCCATACCAATAGTATAATCCTAATGCAGGATACGTATTCCTGGTCAATCAACCAATCAAATAAACATTCCACACTATGCAATTCCTCTATAATACCTTTATCAAGGTAATCCAACTTTGATTGTGTAACCCCAACTATACTATGCCACACCATATATATTATTATCCCAAGAGATACAACAAATAAAAGATGTGATTCTATCCATTCAAACTGGGAAGCAAATTAAGAGGTTCAAATTAGAAGAGATATGTTCATATCCATTTAATATGGATTACCTCCAAATACCTTTTCCTTTAGGTTAAGGGCAAAGGTGACCCACATGATCATCTAAAATAATTATTTATTACTTGCCAATGAGTGGCCTATAGTGATATATATTTGCTTGTCCACTTTCCTAGAAGTTTAGCTATACAAGCCTTGGAATGGATTCTTTTATTACCAAAGAATTATGTGCCAGACTTTGATGACATTTTAGATAATTTTGTACAACATTTCTTATGCAATCTCAAACATCAGATTATAGTGGTAGATTTGGGTCATGCAAAATAGAGAAATGGTGAAATCTTTGCTAGTTACTTGCAATGGTGGAGGGCACTTACTATCCAATTCACTCATAATCTACCAGACAAATAATTGGCCATAATATTTAGCCTGAGTCTACATACTGTGATATCCTATCATCTCAAGCTACAGTGTGATCACACTTTTGAAGAATTTATCAAGAAATGTATACAAATTGAAAAGGCCTTGTCAATAAAGATATTATCAAATTATATTCTTCCAATCAAAACCAGAGCCAAAACCAACATCAAGGCTAACAACAAAACCAAATCCATATTCAGAACCAAAACCCCATCTAAATACCAACTTTAATTCCAGCTCAGGCTAATACTTTAAAAAGACTAAAAACCTACAATTGTAACAAGATTTTTTTTGGTAATGGTCATTGAATCATGATATGTATAAATAGTGTAAACATCGACTATTCATTTACCTCCACTCATTCAGAAACCATTGCCTCCATTCATTTAGCGTAGAGCTCTACAAATTCCTTCATAGTTACAAACACCTCCTCGAAGGAAAAGACCACCCATATTTAGTGAATTCAATGACCTTAGAGAACCCATTGAGTTCATATTTTACAAGTTGGTTCAAGCCATTATGATTAGTCAACCTATGCCAAAGCCTTTTCTTGAAGGAATTCCTTTTCTTGAGTAGTACAAAGAGCATGAGTTTCATGAGTACCATAATGTTAAGGGAATCTCTATGTGTCTTGCATATATATAAGACACTTTATTAAGAATATGATTGATAATCTAGAGATAAAATCAGATAATCACATCCCTACATTTAATCATAACTTGGGTATCTATCAAAACCCTTTTCCTCAACAATACCACCAATAATAGTAGCAACAACAGTGACAAATAACACCACCATAATAACAACAATATTACCAATAAAAATAATAAAATGGTTGGAACCAAAGTCAAATTAACCAATAAAACCAAGGAGGCCATCATGTCATTGCATATAATTACAAAAATGTTTTAGGACATGTCATAAATGGTCATGTTTCCACCATTACCATCAACCCTTAACCAAATACCAATTGACCTAAACCAATGCCTAAGATTGCCTATCAATCTTCCTATGCTGGAAATCCTTCTTTGGACCATGTTAACATCCAATCTCAACATCATCCAATATTTACCATTCCAATCCTATTTACTTCTTTATCTAGTTATTGAGGCCCAGTACCTGATCGAGATCATGTAATCATAACTGTTGACCAAATTTGACCTCAAATTAAAATTGGTCACCCCATCTTGGTTGAAACCTCATAGGGTTTTCAAAAACTTGTCATGATATTGTAATGGTATTAATTGGTCCTAAAGAGTTCCATATAGTCATATTTGTCCTTGTCTAACATTGTCCAATGTTTGGTCTTATGTTCACTTGTCTAGTCCTAGGGGTCAATTACAAGTTTTTGGAATTATCAAACATGGTTAAAGGTTTAGTATTGTATAATTTCATTATAAAAGGTATTTATGTGTCCTTAATATCACAATATCATGCAATAACCTTTTATTTGACTCTCATATGCAAAAATGTCAATTTGGCCACCTTTTGGCCCATGTGGAAGAGTTGGACTTAACATTCCAAGAAGAAAACATTTAAAGAAGATTATTAAATGTCCATTCCAAGAAGAAAACATTTAAATAATATTATTAAATGTACCTAATGTCATAAATGGTTCAAATAATGTTCAAGGATAGTCAGAGACTGACAACATCTATAGTTCAATGCCTAAAAGACACTTTAAAAGCAATTTTGGGCACTTATATGGTCTTTCAAGATCAAATTTTAGTTGAAAATGGGTTTTAAGTGTCTTTTAGGATCCATTAAATCATTTTAAAGCTATATAACAAGATTTAGGTCTAATTAACACTTCATGCACTCTTTTTCCTCCATCGCTACCTTCACAAGCTCAAGAAGCCAAATTTGAACTGAATGGTATGGCCAAGAGAGAGAGAGAGGTAGGACATGAAACTCTTCCCATTTTTAGGGGTACAAGTAAGCTTGAAAATATTGGAATTGGTTTATATATTGGTGGAATCATCTTTATGGACAATCACTAAGAGTGACAGTAGGTCACTATAACTTATCCATACGAGAGGGGTTTGTTCTTGCATTGGTTTATCCACTTTAGAATTTTATGGAGAAGAATAGTTTTGAGGGATGATTATAGAGGTCAATTATATCCTTTTAATGGTGGTTTCATCAGTCAAATCATCTGTATGACGTGCGTTCCCTTGGAAGAAAAGTGCCTTTATCTACAAGGTCTTTTAGTCAAACCTGCTACAAGTTTCTATTTTGTCTTCATGGTGGTCACTCTAAAATGTTCTAAATGATTATTAATCATGGGAGATAATTAAAATTTATGGAGATAATGTATTATCTCTTGGAAGTTATTTCTTGTATGCAATCTTCAAGTATTTGGTCTTTGGAAACATTGTCAAGGTTTAAGCAGTCCACTACATGCTTGATTGCCAATTTTAGCTCTAATACCAGTGATATATCATAGTGTGAGATTCTAAAGATAATATTTCACTATTGGAAGTATATAAAGATGAATCTAGTAGTATAATAACACTTTCCAATGAGAGTCACAAATGTTTCTTCTATATACAACCCTACACGAACTGTAGAAGTAGATGGGAGATGCTTAGATTCATGGGGAAGATTTTATACATATCTTCATGCATTCATGTGGCCTTGACTGCGCCAATATCATCATCAAGTCATTCAAATGGACTAGATTCCCTAAGATAACACACATATAAGATGATTGTACCTATAGGTTTGTGCAGACTGTAGAGTGAGTTGAAGTTGATAAGAGACATTGTCAAAAGGCTTATAAGCTCTACAAGACCTGGAAGGAGGTGTAATGTAGTGAAGGTCTAAGAACTTAAATAAGTGGATTTGTATCCCTAAACAAATTAAGTAGTGACCTATAGGACCTAAGCCCTTAGGTCCTCATTTTGGATCAATCAACATCTAATCAACACAAGAGCAAAGCCAAATAGTTAGATCTAACTTCATTGTAGATAAATAAAACACAAACCATTAAGATGATCATAAGCTAAAGATGAAGACCTTGGGACCTCTAGATATAGTCATGACTCCTAATGAGCACCTAAAACCATGCCTTGAAAGGTTTTAGCTAAAGTTACATACAATGAAGGGTAAAGTACAATGAAGAGATGTAAAGTACAATGAAGAGATGCTCTGAGGCTAATTTGGGATCTCAAACAAGTCAAAAGACAAATGAATATCATTGAGGTAAGAGTGAGGTCCTAAACCAAAATATAATCATGATCCTCTAAAGGTAACCTATAGGATACTAAAAGAAGATAGGCTGGTCCTAAGCCTAAGTGATAAACAAAATGATATAAAAGAAACTGAAGTCTACCTTAGATAGACCAACAAGACATAAGGACAGTTTGGGACAAGAGGGAAACATGATGAAATAAAGGAAGGCTAATCAAGTCAGAGACCAAAACCCTCTACACAGTGAAACAATCACTTATAGTCAAGCCCAATGGATAAATATAGAAAGTGAATGGAGCTTCAAAGTTTGACATCTTATGAGATAGTTGAGTATAGCTCTAAATACAAGAAACTTGAATTAAAACATGGTCAAACCAACACTTGCATATTGAGGTAGTAAAGACAACTTAGGACTGATCATTATATGAATAAAGAGCATCACCTCTAAGTGTGCTTAGTCTAGGTAAGGGATCATCCTCAATAACATAAGGTTTAATAGGTTTGGTAAGTATGTAATGAGGTTTTCAAATGGGAAAAGTTACCTTAACTTCTCTAAACCATGATCTTGAACCCCATAGTAATATCTCATGATAAAGACCCAGAAGGCCTAAATGGGCTCAAGAGTTATTTTTGCATTAGTAGACCTAAAAGTAACATCTCAACACTTGATGGAGACTAATAGGTTGAAATATATTTAAGGATGATTTTGTGTTTGGCACCTTCGAATCTCTTATTGAGATCACTAAAGGATTGTACAGTCAAATGCCCTAAGGAGTTTCTAAAAGCCTGCAATCACTAACCTACAACCAGTCCTGAGGGAGATTGAGTTTTAAGGCCTTCAAAAACATGACCACACTTTGAAAATTTATAAAAAATATGGTTATGAGTATACTAATACATTCATAGTCACATCAAAGCCATAGAGGCAGTAGATATGCCCACTGTTTTGTCTCAAACTTTGCCCACTCCATTGTCAAGAGATAGTCTTGATACCAAGGGGTCTGTTTGAACCCAAATCACAAAATAAATATGTCAAACAACATGGAGGTTCCTTGAGGTAATAAAAAAACATATCAAAGGTTTAAACATACTTTTAGGTGGAAATAAACTCAATTTTCAATCCAAATGCCCTTGAGGGCTAGCAAGGAGGTGACAAGCCTAAAACCCCAAGTCCCCTAACCAATGCACCAAATGCATAAAATGGATTAATGATAATTTATGAGGCATGTATAATCATGAATAATAATGTTACCAGACGTTTTTTAACCTCTCCTGATAGTGAGATTGATTTTTGAGACCACGAACTCAAATTAGACCTCTCTCGAGTTCAAGAGAGCTAAGTTTGCCACCCGAGGAACAACTTCACATACGCACTCCATATCTCACACTTTGCATAGGAATATGAAATATTTTTAAAAGGTGGGGGGATCAATCAAGAAGGTTCTTGAAGTGGAATGAGATCAGTTGGTGATCTGTTCTTTATGAACAATCGTTAAGACCCCAGAAAGGTCTTAAACCCTCCTAAAACCGCGATAGTGACCAAGCATAACAAATGGACCTATGATGCAAATTTAATGAAATATTTTGATGATGAAACCTTTTATATGTTTTTTATTAATCCAAGGAGGTTATACACATGTAACTTATATATACTTGTAGTTGAACATACTACCATAAATGCCCTATTTTACATGATTTTTGGTTTTTTACAGGTTTTTTGAGAAAAGAACTTGCCAATCATTATATGAGGTAGTTTGAGATGTATAATAAATATTAAAGCCCAAAAATTTTCACATTATATTTTTGAGGTGCTCAAATAAGGCTCATTTTCCAAGGCAGTCTCAAACAAGCTCAAAATGAGACTAGGTGACAAGGTGCTTTCTTGGTTTGCATACTTCCACAAGGTCTCAGGAACCCAAAATTGTCATATAGGTTTATGATATCATATTTAAAGTGGATAAAATTATTTTGGGTGATTTCACATGTGTGGGATATTTTTGGAGCAGTAAAACATAGTTCTAGGCAAGCACGCCTACTTGAGGAAAGAGAAAGGCAAAAAAATGGACTTCCACTCAGATTTAGGGCATGAATTTTGACCTAGAGATGTAATGAAATACTAGGTCCTAAAATATTCCTTCAATTTGTCAATACAATTTTTATATTCTCATACATAAATAGGTTTATAGGTTTCTGGGGCTATAAGGAAAATAGGCCTAGTGAAGGGTTAAAAAACAAAATGGATTTTTGTGAGTTGTTTTAGGAACCAAAATGGTTTTTTTAGGTATTATACCATATTTTAAGACCATACATGGAGATAGAGTGACTTGAAAAATATTAACTTGAGTTTAAGGCCACTTAGACCAAGCTAGGCATGAGAAATGAAGAGTTTCAAGACACCTGTGCACATGAATGATGAAATGTCAGATTAGAGGAGTTTTTTAAGGCATGATAAGTGTCCAATGAGTTATTTTAGATAATTTAATATTGAATTAATTTTGGATAAGTCTATTTATCACCCTTCTCATGCAAAGAAGGGCAGTTTTCAAGAAGCTAGTCAAGGTGTCAAGCCAAGTTGTAACCCCTACGTCATTTGGAATGTTGGAGCATATTCAAGAATGAGACATATGGAATAGGAAGTCTATTCATGACTATTACATATCCATTTTATTATTGTAACTCACATGGACACTTGTCAATCCTATTCTATTACACCCCTCTCTCTCTTCACACTTCTTTATATCAACAACAATTTTTGGATTTGTAAACAATCCACATATGGTATGGTGAAGCCCTGCTAGTTTTAGTATTGATTTTTCTTTTGAATAAAATATTTCAAACTAGTTTTGAGTTCTCAACTTCTTGTCTAAGTGTGTGAAGTAGTGCATAGTTGAATGACATGTGATAAGAATCTATCCTTGTGTTCACCTTACTCTTTCATGCTTTGTGCAAGTAGTCCACTCTCTAATAGGTCACATGAAGTGTATTTAGTGTCTATGTATGTCTATAAGTTTAAGGAAGAGTACTAGTGTCTACTTCCATCTACCTTATTATGTACATTACATCTTACCTTCATGTCAAAATACTTATGTTAGAGAAACCTTTGATGTTGAGATCAGTTTTGTGAATCACCTTTCATAGTGCAAGTTCATGGTAGTCTTGTGGAGATAAAATTGGTGCATCACCTCATTAGGTTAGGTTTATTTCATGTTTATCTATCCCTTTTCATTTCAACAAGTTATTAGCATAGGTGATGAGCTTAAATAGATATATCAAGGGAGCTAGCCCTTTAATCTAGAAGTTTACCCCTGTTATAGATAACCCATAATTCTAAGGGTAATCTCATTGTTTCACTCAATTAGAATAGGCTTGAACTACATATCCAAGGGTGAAAAATTGAGTGACAATAATTTTGGTCTACCTAGTGAGATAATTATCTCAAGCACTTATTATCAAGGTTAATGCTGGTCTTGACAACATCACAACTGCACAAGTGTTTCCTACTCAACATTTGGTGACCCCACTAAAGGTATAACATCTAGTTTTAGGCCAATTTATTATTTATTTTCTTATGCTTCATGGTCTTTACTAGGTTAGTTTCTAGTAGAGGTAATCATCCTAAAAATCCACTCCCTCATCCTAAGCTTCCTCTTGAAGTTAAGTACCTTGAGATTATATTGACACTTGAAGAGCTTGAAGAGTAGAAAGATTTTGAATGTCAAGAAGAGCAAGAGTGGGAAGAAGAGTTTGAAGATAACATGGATATGTAACATGCTTTGTTAACCTTGAATAATAAAAATCTCATAAAACTTATTTACCATGTTGATATCCCTCCTAATGCCACCAAGAGTGTTGTTTCTTTCAATGGGGAAGGTCCTAACACTCCAAGTGAGAATATTAGAGACATATCTAACTTTTGAAATTTACATAATATCACTGAGATTAACATAACAATCAGATTTCTTGCCATGTCTCTTAGGGGAAAAGCCATTGATTGGTACATAACCTTTTTAGGAGGATGCATTACTATATGGGATGAATTTGGAGAGTTATTGACTCAAAGATTTGAAGATAATAGTGATCAAACATCATTGATCCATCAATTAGATGTCATTCAAAGAGGGCCTAAGGATCCATGCATGATTTCAATGAAAGGTTCCAAAGGAAATGTAATAGGATTCCACCTCCCTTTAGACCCCCTATAAGTTTTGTTTTCCCATCCTAAGTTAGAGTTATTAGGACTGATATAGCTGTCATGTTGCAATCCATGGGAGGATATGCTTTGCTTGATGCCTATGATATAGCTATTAGAGCTGAGAATGGTTTGATCAAATTTGGTAAACTCCCTCCAAAGTTCACAATTTTTATCTTACCTAACATGTCTACTACTCCTCCAATCCTTGCTCCAATTAAAAATATAAATAACAAGTCTAAAACTACTCCAAAGAAATAAGATGATGTCATTGATTGGAAAGAAAAATATAAGCCTTAAAAGCTTCAACTAGGCAATCAAATCAACATGTTGGAGCTCACTAAAACCCCTTCTATTACCCTCCATAATAAAATATATTTCCACCTCAGCATAATGGTCAAGGGAGGGGACAAGGTCAACCTAATGTCTATCCAAATTTTGCTCCCACTTCAAGAGCCATGGTTTTGATCCATAGTAACCTAGTTCAAGGAGAAGAATGACCAAATTTTTTGGGGGTAGCCTCAAGGATAGTACTTTAATGATAATGAGGGCGAAGGTCAAGATTTTGTGGTTTAAGGAGGGATTGGTCCTAACTTGACATCAAAAGATGATGGCTTTATGCAAGCTGAAACAAATGGAGAGTGTAGTAATCAAGGATCAAGCCTTAGGAACTTCTAAGTGGAGGATAAATTTGTCCAAAACTAGAGTACCTTAGTTACATCCAACACAATTTCAAAGAGGAGATATTTTGGAGATGTTCAAGATGTGGATATAACTCCAAACAACCCCCCTTCAAGGTAAAAAGGTATGAATGTAAATGTGGTAGCCTCTAGAAGTCCTGCACCTCTCCAAAATCAGAACTTGGGAAAGATGGTCAAGCCTTCATTGCCTTACACTCGAGGTAATTAATTTCCTCCATGGATGAAAGAAAATGTTAGTGATTATCCTTTTAATATCATTGACTCTTTAAAGAATACAAAAACAAGCATATCCCTTTGGGAGGTACTCCATCTATTAGGTCAAAAGGAATTACTCCAAGAGCAGTTGTCCCAACTCCATATTAGTCCCAAACCATCAAAACATATTGGTGTATCACTCACATGTACCTAATCATATTGTTTAACCTTCCACCAAGTCTAATAAGCCTCCACCTTCTATCTTAACCTCATTTTGAGAGATAAACTGGTCTATAATTGTATTATGGATAGTGGGGCAAGCACTTTAATCATGCCTAAGCTAGTTGCAGAAAAGTTAGGCTTGAAGTATGAGCCATATAAAAAAGGAGTGTTGTATCTTGATGGAACACCATCCTAGTCGATAGAGATCATCAAAGGTTTAAAAGTATTCTTGCATTACTGCCCAAGTTTTTCAATTCTATAAGACATAGTGGTGGTAGATCTGCTTTCACACTTTGCCATTTGTCTATCAAGAGACTTCATTGCCAAGATAGGAGGGTATGTTTTCATTGATTGGTCTTTCTTGGATTTTAGAATGAGGTATGGAGCTAAAGTGAAAATAAGAACATAACCATTGGCCAATTTCCACATTGAACCATATGTGGAAACTGGTTCTAATCTAAATTACGCTATCAATGAGCAAGAAGAACATCCCATAGATGATGGAACATCTTCCAAAATTGAAGGTATATGCACTAAAATCCTCTCACCCTACTAATTTTTCCAATTATGCTAATTTCTACTAATATATCCTATAACTATATTTCTTAGCTAATTTAACTAATATCCTATTGTCCCATGTCCCATTCATATATCCTACAAACCTTACCCCATCCTAAAACCAATTAATCCCTTTGTTAAACCCCTAAAAAAACATATTTACCCACTAACCTACTCCCTAGGCCACTATCCAATTTAAAAATACAAAATAATCTACCTACCCAACTACCACCCTATTCTAACCTCTCCTAAACCCCTAAACCCTAATGGGAGATTTCTAGAATTGGAGGATTCTAGAAATATCCTCCACTTTAGCCCCCCTTACTCTAGAATTTTCTATTCTAGAGATCTCCATGGAATTAAAAATTCCATGAAAAATCCCTAGCCATTGATCTCAATGGCTCAAATTTGAATTTGAGCCATCAATTTCTCCCTCCATGCCTATATAACCAAGCTTACCCCCTCCCTCATTCTAATTAGAAATCTTGAAGCCTACTTGCTATCTTGCTGCCATTATCATCTTCCTTGCATCCATCCAAAGCCATTATCAAGCACACTCACTCATTGGAAGCCATTATCACACATCAAGCAAGCAATCCAACAATCTTCAAATTTTGCATCAAACATCCATTGGACAATCTTGGATAGGATCCATAAAGAGGTAAAGTGATGGTAAGAACATTCTTATTGAGATGATTATATATTTTACCCCTCTTATTTGTGTGTTTATATTTTAAGTTTTTATTACTTAAATTAGTAATAGGAGTTGAAATTTAAAATTTAGGCTACATTTTGGTGACCACGGTGGGACCAATTCCTCCCAAATTAATCAGTTTTGCTTGTTAATGGTGTTTTGCTAGCTTGAAGTCTGATCAATCAAGAAAAATATTAGATTTTTAAAGTTTTGCATGCACAAGTGGAAATTATGGCTTTGCACTAGTATTCAAAATTATGTAGTCATAATTTTATCTCATGAATCATGATCTTGTCTTAACCTCCTAACTTAAGTACTAATTATTTTCCCTAAATGTGATAGTTTTTGGCCCTTTAGTAATATTTTAATTCATGAATCGTAACTTTGTATAGAGAGTTACGATCTTACATATGTAATAATGATTTTGTCTAACGGTAATAATCTTAGATTTTTTAGGTTCCTTAATTTAAGAAAAATCATATCTTCAAAAGTTATGACTTTGCCCTGTAAATAGTAGTTTTGCCTTCGATAGTCATGACTTTGTAGGTTTTGGGGGTAAACATAAGATTACTCATTTTATCTATTGATTACCATTTGGTCTAACCTCTATGCACTAATCATGTATGTTTCTATTTATTTTTCAAAGTCTTTTACCCTCTAAGTGCATGATTTCGGTCAAAAATAGCATCGAGAAGGAATCTGTGTGACAAAACCCTAGGATGCAAAGTTTCTAATCTTGAAATTGTGCCATTGACCTGCTAACTATGGTATTACCAATGGGAGTTGTAGTTTTGTAAACTTTGATAAAATTTCCATTAGTCATTTATTGTCTATGACCTGCATATTTTTAGACTTCATATTTTATCTTTTGTAGGGATCAATCATTATTTAAACATCATATAATCCCCTTTTTCTATCACCATTCAAATCACTTGGGTCTTAAAGGGAAGTTTTTATAACTACCTGTTGTAATTAGATTTTTATCCCTGTGTGATTTATCTATGTGGTTTGCAAGGTCAGTAGGAAAGAGGTAAGGCAAGAGGAATCAACCAAAGGCAAGACCAACACAAGTCCTTAGCATTTTCCCATCTCTCTACAAAACCACATATTACAAAATTTTCATAATCATGAGCTTGCTTTGTGAAGTTGTAGTATTATGTCCATAGTAGCAATTTTGTAATTTTGTAATTTTGATGTCAATTCTATCTATAGGATATCTTTGAAATTTCATAAAGTAGATACAATCTAATAAAAAATGTCTTTTGTTCTTTATATTGGTCAAAATTTTGGGTCATTTTGAATTTTTTTTTGAGTATTTGTCTTAAAATTTTGATAGGTCACAATCAAAATTTTAAATCTATCACAGTCATATGTAAATAGGCATCATCAAGACAAATTGAGTAACTAGTTATCACTTGCATAAGCATTTGTTTTGGTCTAAAGTCAAAATTTCTAAGTTTTATACTTTATCACAAAACTACTAATCTTAAATTTTTGTTAATAGTGATCTTGAATTTTTAAGTTGTGGTTTTGTCTAATTGTCATGATTTTATAACCTAAACATCATTGTTAACTATCTATTTCAAATTCTCAATTCATAATTTATGATATTGCATCCGTAGTTATGATATTGTAGTTTAAAGTTGTGATTTTACACTCAATTTAACTTCAAAATTATTATTTTTAAGTGCATTTTTGGTGAATTTTGAGTCATTCTGAGCCTCTCGTAAAGCGAAAATTACCTTTGGCATTAGGAGCTTTTCCCCATGGCCCCACCCTATACCACAATAGGGAGTGAACTGGCGCTGGACCCCACAAGGTGATCTTCCCCTTGACCCCACAAAGGGTGCCACTCTTTGACCCCGCTAGGGGCTACCACCCCTAGACCCTTGCATCATGGGCCACTCACCCCAAAGGAATTATATAGCTAAATTGAATTTTTTTAAGGGTATTTTTCTTAAGGCCTATTAGACTAACATCTTGTTTTTTTATAGGGGTGAACCTAGAGGCTATTTTGTTTTGTCTAACACCTCCTTTTTCAAGTCATTATTTTGGTCTAACATTGCATCTTGCAGGTTACCCCTTAATATTATAGTCAAACTAGTAATCCTTGTCTTGTAGGTTACCTATTTTGAGTGCTAAAGTCAAACTACTAACCCTTATTTTTATGTTACCTATCAAAGAGTCCCTTTTTAGCACTTTAAAAAACATTTTTGAATCATTTCAATCATCTCGATCATTTTTATTATATATATCATTTATATCATTTATCATGTATATATATCTTTTGTATATTCTTGCTTCTTGTAAATATCTCACACTTAATCTTAATTAGTTAATTAATCTCCTTTTTATCTACTTGTTTGTATCCCAAGGGCCAAGATGGTGTAAGCTATCCTCCTTACATCTTTGTGGTGATTCCTGGAGAATCAACAACCATTTATAAACCCTCATCTTCTTTTTATTTTCTAGGGGTCGGTGATGTGGATTTTACCACCATGCACTAGACCAAACTTCATGTTCTGTTGGAGTCTAAAAAGCAAGAGAGCTATCATTCGATGCCTAAGTGGAATTCCCCATAAAGGGTTATATGGAGTGAAGGGTGTTTAATCTCCAATATGCAAGGTGATTAGATAACATCCTACATAAACTAGGGCCCCATTGTACCTTTACATATATTGAGGATACACCTAAAAACCTTGTATATACCAAGCCTAGGACCTTTTAACTATAACATGTGATCCACTGTCAGAGTCAATATCAACTCTCAAGTGATTATCATGTGTGGATGGGGCTGAGAGGGTTTAAGAGGTTCCTTAATGGGTCATCAGCCTATAACCTCACTCACAAAGTTATTAGATGGCATGATCCTTGGGTTACACACCTTTGAGTTTAATATTCATAGGTTTGTGGCTTGCTTGCTTGTTTGTGTGTCATGCTCGACCATTGTTTTTTGTGAGCTGAGTCATATTTTTACCCAAACCTATACATGTCTATCTAGGTCTTTTTTTAGACATCATCTTGTATATCTTTGTCTCATTATTCTATCATCTTGTACACCCTTATCATCATCACTTTGTACATATTATATTTTGTACATCCTTTTACATACTATCTCCTATCACCACCCTGTCTTAATCTCTCCTAGTCTCACCATATCCACCTACCATTGTTCATACCCCCATCACCTATAGATCATAATCACCTCTTGTCTTCCATATCTCATCCTTAGTCCACTCTATTCATAATCAATCCTCCATCTTGACCTTTCCTTCATACTAATTATCCCATCCCCCATCTAGTCTAACCTTATGCTATCTTGTCCTAGTTGGCTCTTTAGGTCACACCTATGTCCAAACCATACCTATCAGTACCCCTCATTACTTCATCATCACCTATTTATACTTATCCTCATCCCATCCTCCTATCACCTTCATCACATAATCTTTTCCCCTCCCATCTTGAGTAAATTAGTCTAAGGCTTGAGCTATTCCTTTTGTCCTTTCATATCATCACATCATTTTAGTCCACTATCACTCATCATTTGATCAGAGCTCATACCTAGTCAGTATCCTACTAACATCTTATCACTTTGTCAATTTAAATCTAGTAAACTCATCAATTATCAATCTAATCGATCTTAGTCTAGTCATCTTGCCTACTCATAACTAGCACCCATCATATCATCGTCTTACTAGTTTTAATCTAGGCACCCATCAAATCCCCAACCCCTTTTGCTAGTTTGAAAACTAGGTATTATTGATAGGTTGTTAACACCTATTGCACTATCAATCTAAAATTTGATCCTAGTCCTATCTCATCTTCATCATGTTTCATCCATCTCATCCTCACCATCACTTGTCATACTTGCTCAAAAATTTAGATCTATCGTGTTCAAGAGACCAATCTAATCCCTCAACCATCTTTATAATCCATCATCATGAAGTTAGACCCCACTTTCATAGACCAATACATATTTGTCCACAAGGATGAGATCCTTTTACAGTTATTTATGATGGGTGTCCCACTTCTTGAAATAATTGACCCTCTTCAACTCATTGCACCTTGAGCCCAAACTCATTCATGTGAGTCCCATTACAATCCTCCATCCACTAGTCATAACCCATCAACTGCCTATTCCCATACTAGCAAAGGGAATCCAATCTTAAGGACCCCATATACTACTAGTCCATCTACCTAATCACATCAACAACCATATGATATAAAGTCTAATGCTTTCATGCCTAAAAGTGAAGTGGGCCCTTATACTCCCATTTTTATATCCTAGGAATCCCTTTTCAAAAAACTTATCATCACTAGCATGATGGTCCATCCATCCATACGACATCTTAATCCCATGAATACTAAGCCATCTTGGTACCAAGCTAATAAATATTATGCATATCATCAAACTTGGGGGCATACCATCAATCAATGTCATAACTTCCAAGATTTTTTCCAAGACCTCATCGATATTGGTGACATAGTAATCAAGGATGAATTAGATGAGTCTACTTACCTGGGTGAAATAAAAGAAGAATGCCAAGATTCCATTCCTGATCATGATCAAACCCTTCCCTCCACCAAACATCGATCAATATCAATACATCTATCATGTACTCCCACCTATAATCCTCTAGCCAATTGCTATAATGTTGAGGCTAGTGTATGTGATTTCTAATAGATCTTGTCTCCTTACATTTGAAGGTGAAAGATCTGGTACACATCCTCTAGAGTGACAATCATCTCCCCCATGACAAAATGAAATGTGTTAGTCTCAGAATGCCAATGCTCCACTAGGGATGGAATTAGTGTATGATCTATCCAGATCATAGGCATTGTCACTACATAATGTAACCCTACCAGTGCTAATACTCCAAACTTAGCCTCTATCAATAGATGCATCTCATGTAGTACTATAGGGTATTAGGATCATGATTCCATCACTCCTAGGTCCTCATGTACCAATCACAAATCAAATTATCACTCTATCTATAATTCATATAGCATAAATCACATAATTCACCCTCATTCCCTTCCTATTCAATCCATCCTACACATCCCTCATCCTATACATCCCTAACACTCACCTATACCAACTAGTCATCCATTAATCCTATCAACCCTACCCAACAATCCTACTACCCTTAACTAGCTACCCCCTATCTAACCAAACCTACCTTACCTAACTAATTCTATTCTCTCCCTAATCTCATCTTTTACCCTATCCCCATCCCACTAACATTATTATACTATTTTATACCCCTTTATCATACTAACACCCCTTTCATGTTCACGTCTTAATAGACTAACTACATCTCATAATTTATCTCTAACTATTCCCTAACCCATACCTAACAACTATCTAACTATACCTCCTAACAAAACTATCCTACTTGTCTAACCTAACCCCACCACCCATCTAATCAAAAACCTCATTCCAACACATACCCATTTCCCCACTTTTGACAAAATTACAACTCATGATTAAGCCCTAATTAATGACTTTGACAAAGTTATAAATCATGATCTATAGTTTTGATAAACCTCATAGTCAAGAAAAACCATGATTATCTCTTTAGTGACATTGTAAAATCATGATTCTCTCTTTAGCAACATCACAAATCATAATTCTACACTCAAGGTATTACAATACCATGGTTTTATACCTATACTATTGTAATGCCATATATTAATCGATAAAGCCTCAAGTCATGATGATAATGTCATGACTGAGGGCATACCCATCAGTTATGGTATTATCAAAGTGACTTGACCATCATGTCTTTCTATAAAAATCCATCCAGAAACACAAAATCTAACTACAAAATTCACAAAAATCACTAGTTAGGGATTCATTTCTCACCAAAGGTCCAATATCGGCCGGTCTTTAGTGCTCTCAAATTCTCTTGTCATGATGGGAAGATCAGAGAAGTTGGTCCATGGTTTTGACTCAGATCTCAAAATCACTAAAAGACAAAATGTATAAATGACTCAATTTTGAATTTTTAATCTTATTTGACCCCACCACACCCCTAACAAGCCTTTTACTAACACTTCCCAATCTAAAATTGTCAAATTGTCTAATTACCATACTCACGTCATTTCTTATTATTTAGGGCATAAATTTTCCATATTCTTGTTATCCATTTTTAATCCCCTATCAAAACTACATCAGCCTGAGGTCTTTTTAGACTATGTATGCATCACGTGGTCTCACTTTTGTAACTCAAGATAGCTCAGCCACCAGTCATCCTTCATCACTATCCCATTCTTAGACTAGTCACTTAAAAATCATATATCCATATAAGCTATGGATCCTACTTAAAGTATCTCCCTATCATCAAAACCTGTTATCTCTATCATCAATTTTCAATCTTTCCCTAGCATGTGTCCTTGATATGGGATTTATCATCATCTTTAACCCATCTCATCTTAACCGATTTCATCTTATTAATCAAAACATTTTTCTAGACATTGGTCATTTGTATAAAACCCATCACCCTTGAGCTAATTTATTCCCTTGATACTAGGGGCATCTTCAATCATAGCTATGTCTTAGGGCATCCCAACCTCATTTTCTCATCTTAGTTTTATCCCACCCTAGGATTTTTGATCGAGTGACCATCTGAGTTGATTCTCCCTGTATGCTCCCTCGAGGAGGCATCATATCTTAATAACAACCATTTAAAATTATAGTTCTTATTTGAACACCATTACTCCTTCCCTTCCTATCCACTCTCAATGCCATTTCAAAGAGGGGTAAAATGCATGCACTAAAATCCACTCACCCCACTGATTCTATGAATTACACTAATTTCCACTAATTTAGCCTATAATTATATTTCCTAACTAATTTAAGTAATATCCTATTGTCCCATGTCCCATTCCTATATCCTACAAACCTTAACCCATCCCAAAACCACTTAATCCCTTCATTAAACTATTAACAAAACCTATTTACCCACTAATCTACTTCCTCAGCCACTAGCCAATTTAAAAATATAAAATAATCTACCTACCCGACTACCACCCTATTATAGCCTCTCCTAAACCCCTATAGCCTAATAGGAAATTTATAAAATTAGAGGATTCTATAAATATCCTCCATTTCAATCCCCTTCCTCTAGAATTTTATATTTTAGAGATCTCAATGGAATTAAAAATTCCATGGAAAATCCCTAGCCATTGATCTCAATGGCTCAAATTTGAATTTGACACATTGATTTCTCCCTCCATGCCTATATAACCAAGCTCACCCATCCTTTAACTAACTAGAAATATTGAAGCCTACTTGCTATATTGCTGCCATTACAATCTTCCTTGCATCCATTCAAAGCCATTATCAAACACACTCACTCATTAAAAGCCATTATCACACATCAAGTAAGCAATCCAATAATCTTCAAATTTTGCATCAAACATCCATTGGACAATCTTGGAGAGGAGCCATAAAGAGGTAAAGTGATGGTAAAAACATTCTTATTGAGCTAATTATCTTTTTTTATCACCTCCTATTTGTGTGTTTATACTTTAGGTTTTTATTACTAAAATTAGTAATAGCAGTTGAATCTAAAATTTAGGATATGAAAGATATCTTTGATCTCTTCTTAGATGAAGATTGTACTAAGACCTATGAGGATGATCCTTATGATTTCATTAAACAAACATGCCTTGACATATATATCATTCATGATGAAGGTGATGAGTATACTGAGGTAAGTCTTGATGTCTCCCTCATACAAGCTATAATGAGTAACTACTACCTTCATATAGATGATGATGAGTTTCAAAGTGTAATAGAGCATGGTAATGAAGATGGTGCAATTTTGCCTACCCAAGATGAAAAATTTCATGAGTGTGATAGTCATGAAGAAGTAGATGATTTATGGTAGCAGTTTCATGCTATAGCTCTAGAGTTTGAACAAGTAAGGTAACTCTCCTTCCTAAAAACATAAACTTGATAGTAAGGTCATTGGAAGACCTAGTGAGCATGAAGAAGAATGTCAAATCACTATCAAGCAAGATGAAATATTATAAGAGTGAAATTAGACCAAGGCAAAGATTTTTGTAGTTGAAGAGTAGCCTAGGCCTCAATATAATATTGAGTTACTTACAAAGATGATTGGCTAGCAAGAAGGCAAGTATGATGGTCCTAGACATCAAGTACATCATGGTCTAGATGAAGGTGAAGTTGAGAAAGTTTTCATGAATCATAAGAAAGAAGTTGAGAAGCATAAAATGAGCATGAAGGAGATCAAGTAGGCTACACTATCAAACAAACCTAAAAAAGAGATAGAAGAATCCTTCAAAAGAGTTTCAAGTGGTTTACTTGCAACTAACAGAGGTCCCATGAGTGGTAAGTCCTTTAATCACATTCATAATCAAATTTTATTTTAAAAACATCCATAATGTGGTGAATTATTCTCATGGAGTAGTTGTGACTCAAGAAACATTTTGTTTGACCCTAGTTGAAGCAAGGATAAGTGTTTCAGCACCTTAAACATGTTTTGAGGTATGTACATAATAGGTTAGGTGTGTTATTTGAGTCTTTTGTGTGTGTTTTCCCTAAATGGTCTGGCATAGTGTGTTTGTTTCTTATTATGTGTTTTGGTGTGATTTTGAAGTCTTTAGAAGGCATATTAGTTTTAGATTGTAGTATAAGAGTGATTCCATTTCCCAATGGAAGGACAAATCTACTAGTCCATTAATATTATAGGCAAGCTACACTTGTAAATTGCTAAGATTATTGACCAAATTTTGACCTCAAGTAAAAATTGGTCACCCCCTCTTGGTTGAAATCTCATAGGGTTATAAAAATAATTTCATGGTCTTAAATGGTCATAAAGAGTTCCATATGGTCATATTTATCCTTGTCTAGCATTGTCCAAGGTTTGGTCTTATGTTTACTTATCTAGTCCTAAGGGTCAATTATGAGGTCATGGAATTATCAAACATGGTGAAAGGTTTAATATGGTTTAAGGTAATTATAAAAGGTTATTGAGGTATCATTAATATCAAAATATCATGCACTAACCTTTTATTTGACTCTCATATGCAAAAATGTCAATTTGGCCACCTTTTGGCACATGTGGAAGAGTTATAAGTACAATTACAAGAACAAAACCTTTAAATAAGATTACCAACATCATTTATTCATAAATGGATCAGAGAATGTTTAGGTATAGTCAAATACTGACAACATTTGTACTTCAAGGCCTAAAGGACACTGTACAAGCACTTCTGGGTACTTGTACGGCTTTTAAAGATCAAATTCTAGTTGAAAATGGTTTTTAAGTGTCTCTTAGGATCCCTTAGATCATTTTATAACTTTTAAATGAGTTTTAGGTTGAACTAACACTTTAGGCACTCTTTCTCCTCCATCACTACCTTTACAAGCTCAGAAAGGCAAATTTGAACTGAATGGTATGACCAAGAGAAAGAGAAAGAGTTAGGAATTATTATTTTTTAACTTGTTAGGGGCACAAATAATATTGAAAATAGTGGAATTGGTTTACATATTGGTGGCCTTTCATTTATGAATAACACTAAGAGTGATAGCCGGTCATTATGTCCTATCCATTTGAGAGGGGTCTGTTCTTGCATCTATTTATATACTTAAGAATTTGATGGAGAATAATGGTTTTAAGAGATTATTTTAGAGGTAAATAATCTCATTGTCATGGTGGTTTCATATGTCAACTCTTCTATATGAAGTGCCTTACCTTGGAGGAAAAGTGTCTTAATCTACAAGGTCTTTCAGTCAAAAGTGCTGCAAGTTTATGTTTTGTCTTCATCGTGGTAACTCTCATAGTTTCTTAATGCTTCATAAATAATTAAATATAATTAAATTTCATGGATCTCATGAATTATCTCATATAATTTATTTATTGTATGCAATCTTCAACTGTTTGGTCTTTGAAAACATTATCAGGGTTTAAACATTCAACTATATGCTTGATTGCCAATTTTAGCTTAAATACTAATGATATATCATATTGTGAGATTCTATAGATAATATTGAATTATTGGAAGTATATAAATATAAATTTAGTAGTCTAATCACACCTTCTAATGAGAGCCACAAATGTTTCTTTTATATATAGCCCTATACAGACTGTAGAAATAGATATGAGATGCTCGAAGTCATGGGGAAGATTTGATGTACTTGATATAAGATGACTATACACACATAACATGCATATAAGATGACTGTACCTATAGGTCTGTATGGACTATAGGGTGAGTTGAAGTTGATAAGAGGCATTATCAAAAGGCCTATAAGTTATTCAAGACTTGGAGGGAGGTGTAATGTAGTGGACAATGTTGAAAGGTCTAAAAGCTTAAGGAAGTGGATTTGTATCCCTAAATAAAGCAAGCAATGAACTACAGGCCCTAAGCCTATAGGTCCTCATTTTAGATCAATCGACATCCAATCAACACAAGAGCAAATCCAAGATAATGAGATCTAACTTCATTATAGACAGATAGAACACAAACCATTGAGATGATCATAAGCTGAAGATGAGACCTTTAGACCTCTAGATACAATGATGACTCTTAATGAGCACCTAAAACCATGCCTTTAAAGGTGTGAGCTAAATGTGCATATAATGAAGGGGTAGAGTATAATGAAGAGATGTTTAGAGCCTAATTTTGGATCTCAAACAATTCAAAATCCAAAATAATATCATTGAGGTAAGAGTGAGGTCCTAAACCAAAATACAATTATGATCCTCTAAAGGTCACCTACAGGCTACTAAAAGAAGATATGATAGTCCTAAGCCTATATGAGAAACAAAATGATATAAATAATATTGAGGTCTACCTTAGATAGACCAAAAAAACATAAGGATAGTTTGAGACAAAAGGGAAACATGATGAAATGAAGGAAGGCTAATCAAGGTAGAGAGCAAAACCCTCTACACATAGTCAAACAACTACCTATAGTAAGGCCCAATGGATAAAGATAGAAAGTGAATGGAGATCTAGAGTTTGAGGTCTTGTGAGATAGTTGATTAGAGATTTAATGACAAGAATCCTAAGTTGAAACATAGTCAAACCAACACCTACATATTGAGGTAGCAGAGATAACTTAGGACTGATCACTATATGCATAGAGAGCACCACCTACAGGCCTACTTAGTCTAGGTAAGGGATCATCCTCAATAATATAAGGTGTAAGAGTTTTGGTAAGTATGAAATGAGGTTGTCAAATGGTAGAAGTTACCTTAACTTCTTCAAATAATGATCTTAAAACGCATAATGATATCTCACGATAAAAATCTAGAAGGCCTAAATGGGCTCAAGATTTTTTTTTGCATTGGTAGACCTAAAATCAAAATCTCAAGACTTGATGGAGACTGACAGGTAAGGATAAGTTGGTGGTTGGAACCTTTAAAGCTCTTGTTGAGATCACTAAAACATTACACAATCAAATGCCCTAAGGAGTTTCTAAAACCCTGCATTCACTAGCCTATAACCAGTCATGAGGGAGATTGAGTTTTTAGGCGTTCATAGGCATGATCATACTTTGAAAATTGATATAGAAGATGGTTATGAGTATACTAAGACATTCATAGTCACCTCAAATCCATACATGTAGTAGATATACCCACTATTTTGTCTCAGACCTTTCCCACTCCATTAGCAAGGGGTAGTCTTGAGACCAAGGGGTCTGTTTGAACCCAGAGAATAAAACACACATGTAAAACCACATAGAGGGTGATTGAGGCAATATATAGACATAAAAAATGTTTAAATATAATTTTAGGTGGTAATAAACTCAATATTCAATCCAAATGCCCTTGAGGGATAATAAAGAGGTGACATGCCTAAACCCTGAAGTCCCCTGACCAATGCACCAAATGTATATAGTGGAGTAATGATCATTTATGAGGCATGTAGAATCATTAATAATAATGTTACCAGACCCAAAACTCAAATTAGACCTCTCTCAAGTTCAAGAGAGCTAAGTCTGCCACTTGAGGAATAACTTCACATACTCACAACATATATCACACTTTGAATGATAAGATGATCTATTTGGAATTGGTTTGGTTGGGGTTTGTCAAGAATTTTATCGAAGTGGACCGAGGTCAGTTGGTGACTAGTTCTTTATAAATAATCGTTAAGACCCCAAATAGGTCTTAAAACCTTCTAAAATGTTGATAGTGACCAGGAAAAACAAATGGACCTCTAATGTAAATTTAATTCCATTATTTTCTCCTAAAAAATCTTGGATGTTGTTGAGGAATCAAATGAGGTTATCCAAATGTACCTTGTCTATACTTGTAACTGTACTTACTACCATAAATGCCTTATTTTACATGCTTTTTGGTATTTTTAAAGTGTTATGAGAAATATATAACTTATAAATATTTATATGAGGTAATTTTGAAAATATCATAACTATTAAATCCCAAAAATTTTCATAGGATATTCTATAGGTGGTCAAACAAGGCTTGTTTTCCAAGGTAGTCTCAAACAGGGTCAAAATGAGACTAGGTGAAAAGGTGATTTCTTAGTTTGCATACTTCCACAAGGTCTCAAGACCCAAAAATTGACATATAGGTAGATTATATCCTATTTAAATTTAATCAAATTATTTTGGGTGATTTAACATGTGTGGGAAAGGTATAGAGTAAGAAAACAGGGTTCTAGGCAATGAGGTCTAATTGAAGAGAGAGAAAGGCATGAAAATGGACTTCCACTTAGAATCAAGATATGAAATTTAACATGGATCTATAAGTCAATATTAGGTCCTATAATATACCTTTAATTTTTAAATAACATCCATTACTTCTCATAAACAAGGATGTTATAGGTTTTTAGGGCTACAAGGAAAATAGGCCTAGTGAAGGCTTAAGGACAAAATGGATTCTTGGGAGTTGATACAGGAACTAAAATGGTTTTTTTCAAGTATGATAAAATATTTTAAGACTAAACATTGAGATAGAGGGACTTTAAGAATATTAACTTGAGTTTTAGGGCACTTGGACCAAGCTAGGTGTGGGAAATGAAGAGTTTCAAGATACCTATGCACATGAATGATGAAATGTCAGATCAATGGAGTTTATTAAGGAATGGTAGGTGTTAAATGAGTTTTATGAGATCATTTCATGGTGAATTAATGATATATAAGTTTATTTTTCACCCTTCTCATGTAAATAAGGGCAATTTTCAAGAAGTTAGTCAAAGGTGTCAAGCCAAGTTGTAACCCCTATGCCACTTGGAAGGTTGGATCATCTTTAGGAATGAAACACATGGCATTAGAATTGTTTTCATGACTATTACATAACCCCTTTATTTTTTTAACTCACATGGACACTTGTTAATCCTCTTCTACTATGCCCCTCTCTCTCTCTCTCCACACTTCTCTATATAAGCAGCCATTTTTGGATTTTTAAAAAACCCACATATGGTATGGTGAATCCCTGATAGTTTTAATAATATATTTTTTTAATAAAAGATTTCAAACTAGTTTTGAGTTCTCAAATTCTTGTCTAGGTGTGTGAAGTAGTGCATAATTGAATGATAACCATCTATCCGTATGTTCACCTTACTCTTTCATGTTTTGTACAAGTATTTCACTCTATAATAGGTCACATGAGTGTACTTAGTGTATTTATATGTCTCTATGTGTAAGGGACAGTACTAGTGTCTATAATCAAAACTCTTGTTAATCCACCTTGGGAAGTACATTACATCTTACCTTCATGTTGAAATACTTATGTTAGAGAAATCTTTGATGTTGAGATTAGTTTTATGAACCAACTTTCATAGTGAAAGTTCATGGTAGTCTTGTGGAGATTAACTTGGTGCATCAACTCGTTAGGTTAGGTTTATTTCATGTTTCTCTACCCCTTTTCATTTCAACAAGTTATTAGCATAGGTGATAAGCTTGAATAGACATGTCAAGGGAGCTATCCCTTTAATCTAGAGGTTTACCACTATTATAAAAAACCCACAAGTTTAGAGGTAATCCCATTATTTCACTCAATCGGAGTAAGATTGAACTAGCTCTCTAAGGGTGCAAAATCGAGTGACAATAGTAACTTGATGAGCCAAGGTTACTATCCAAGGCCCATAACCTTCTTCCATGAATGAAACAGGCCAAACCTCCATACCAATAAAGAATAAGCCAATTTACAGTACTAAAGAGAAAAAATATGACATTGTAGAACATATATAAAAGACTCCTGTGTAAATATCCATCATGGATTTATTATGCACATGTAACATTCATAAGAGTATATTTAATAAATACCTAAGCCAATCCCTTATACCTAATGACATTACACCTGATAAATTTCAAGATATGGTAGGAAATTTGGCCTCTGGCCAATGACTTACCTTTGATCACAATGATATGTCATTGCTGGGCTCATTGCATAACAACCCTTTATATACTGAGGTCATTATATCTAGACATATGGTTAAACATGTCTTTGTAGGTAATGGTTCAGGGCTAAACATTATGTCTCTAAAGTTGGTTAAACATCTTGGATACACAACAACAAATCTTTATTTGGATACTATTGTCATCAAAGTGTATAATAATGAGAAATAAGAATCATTGGGAACCATCACTTTTCTAGTGGTCATTTGATATTTGACTCATGACACCCTTTGCCATGTTCTCGATCTAGAGTTATCATACAACTTTCTCTTGGGGTGACCATGGATTCATGAAATCTGGGCTATACCTTTTGCATTGCATCAATGTATTAAATTTTCCCATTTAGGGATGGAAGTAACCTTGCTAGATGATCTCCATCCTTATCAAATTTTTAAACATATTGAGGTGGATTATAAGAGTTATAATTAATATTTTAGCCTAAATCCTATGCCTAAAAATGATGGAGAAAAACTTGATAAAGTAAAATCCATTGAATCAAAACCCAAAGCTAATTACATCAACCCTAAAATCTTAGCTTCAACTTCATCTACACCTCCATTGGAGATAGCTTACTATTTTTATATATCTAACAAAGGTCTAGGAGTGTACTGTACTAATGACTCCTTTCATATAGCTAAATTACTGTTGACCATTTTTTGCCCAATAGGCCAAAAAATTGGCCCCCCCTCTTTTTTATGCTGTTCTGAGCCAGTACTTTTGATTTAGCATGAGTCTTGCAATTTCTACGGATACTGCAAAATTTCTACGGACTCTGCAGGTGTAGTCTTGCAGCAGATGAAGAACTAGTCAAAGAGTGCAAAGTTTTACAAGGCTTCTTCAGACTCTTGTCTAAAGAAATTCACAAGGAAAGAGAGTTAAAATGGTTCAAATTCACTTTTTCTCAAGGTTTGAAGAGTGGTTCAATAACACGATCTTTCAAAGAGATAACAACTTGGACCGTTGAACCATTGAATCGATTCAACGCTTTGGTTTAATGCCTTAGTTCAACTCCTTGGTTCAATCGACAAGTTCATCACTCAAGTTCATCAGCCTTGGTTCATCACTTTGGTTCAACAACCAAGTTTAATAGTTTCAGTTCAACACCTCGGTTCATGACTTGGTGCAATCACTTGGTTTAACGCCTTGGTTCATCGCAGAAAGTTCAAAGGCTTGACTCAACAAATGTTTGAACCATTGAACTGGTTCAATGAATTGGTTCAATGGTTGGTTCAAAGGAGAAGTTCAACACAAAGTTCAGTGCAAAGTTCATCGACAGGTTCAATCAAACAGTTCGATGCCTTGGTTCAACAAATGTTTGAACCGTTGAACCAGTTCAATGGTTGGTTCAAGTGAATGATTGAAAGGCTCGATTCAATGAATGTGTGGCATGTAGTGTTGAACTGTTGAACCATTTAACCAATTTTGGTTCAATCAGTCGGTTCAATAGCTTGGTTCAAGGGAGCGTCCCAAAGCCAAAGGACAAGTGCCCTTGTAGAGGGTAGTTCCAAGTTCAAGAGCCCTTGCGGAGGGCAGGGAGCACTTTAAAGAGGTCGTAAAGAAGCAGCTAAGATCTTTTGTAATTTTGTTAAGGCAAAGTAATGAATTCTTTCAGACTTTTTGTCTAAAGGAATTCCTTCGGACAAAAAGTTTGAAGAGATTTGGAAAAGGGCCACAACACAAAACCCAAGAAAATACTTCAAAGGAAAGGAAGCGAGCATGAGATCATTCTTGCAGACATTTTGCCTATGGTAAAAGAGGCTGAAGGAAAAGCCCGACCAAGGAGGACAAAAGCTTGTGAAGCAAAAAAGCCAAATTAGGAAGAAGCCGAGGAATTTTCCAAAGACGGTGACGTCTCGAAAGCCATCAACTTTAAGAATATAGACTAGCCATTGGTTTTCAAACTATGATAGGCCCACAAATGTCAATTTTACACTAGGAAAGCCAGAGCGTAGAAGGCACCAGGTGGCAATCGTTGAAGGCTTTAACATGCTTTTTTAGGAGCAGCAGAACGTGCCACATGTCCCCTGTAAGGCTCAGTGGAAGCCGACAAGTGTCAGCCTCTATGGTCTCTCTCTTTTGTCTTATGAGAACTATGGTGGGCCCCAAATGAATTAATAAATAAATTAGAAGACAACATATGTCCTCTTCTATAGGACTCTCAAAGGGTGCCTAAAGCTTCCATGAGTCAAGCAGATGCTGCCATGTGTCTTGCCTAGTTTACAGTGGAATGTGCCATGTGTCACTCACTAGAATTGACAAAAAATGGCCAAGGCAAGTAGGAAGAGCCCAAAGAACATAGTGACGAAGTCAGAAGAAAGACCAAGTGTAGAAGCAGATGAAGCATACAAGTGGTGAAGAAGGTGTCAACTCAGGGAGTTACTCTAGTAGGTGATACAATGTATGCAAATTGATCATTGGGAGGTGCAAATAGCTAATGACTTGACCCATTTTATTCATTTTGCATTAATGAGCAGACAAGCCACATAATCACCTTGAAAGAGTGGTCTTGTTTGCAGACAAATGGTGTGGCCTATAATTTCTCATATGATGTTTAAGTGGATTGCTCTTCCCAATGATCAGAACGCACATGGGTCATTTGTAAAATGGGTGCCAAAAGGCCTCTTCTCTTCCTCTATATATTGTAAAGATTCTCATTTGAGTGAAGGATCCATTCTCTCAGCCTTAAGGCAAAACTCTACCCAAAAATCTCTCGAGGCTTGTAAGGCAAAGCTCTGCCAGATTTTACCTTGAATCAGGACTTAGCATTTTTACCTCTATCTGGACTTGCAATTTAAAGTATATGTCTATGTTCTTCTTTTTGTGTTAAGTCATTGTCTTTCATGCTTTTCATAGATCGATTACAACATGTCTAGTGCATTATGAAGTCTCTTTTCTGTAGGTCTGCCAGAAGTGTTTACAGTAAGAATATAGGCAGATGTGAATAGGCTATCAAAGTGTGTCTCAGAACACCTTTGCTAGTTCCTTCCTCCCTGTATCTATATGGACCCCTGACTCACTGAAACATAAGAGTTTCCCACATTAGATGAAGTGTATGGGCATTTCTTCCTGGTGAAAAGTGTATGTTTGGGCTGGGGGGGTCAACTTTTTTGGTGTATCACCTTTGTATTTTTAGGCTTAGGTTCTATTTTCATCATCTCTCTCTCTTTTCATCCCCCCTTTTTCATTTTATTTGTTAGCAGTAGGAGAAAGTAGGGCCTAAAAGATACATTAGAGGGAGCTAGCCCTTATTTAGAGACTCTCCCCTCCAGCTTCATTGGTCCCACAGGTGAGAGGGGAGTTTCCATTATTGTGTGTGGAAGGGCGGGAGCTAGGTGTCCTACCTCGGGTGCAAACCACTGCGTCAACAATTTTTGGCACACCTAGTGGGACTAACTAGGACAAGTTGTGTCCAAAGAGTTGAAGAATTTTTGGTGTGTTCTTTAACCAACCAACCTTTGGAGGCTTTTGCATCAAGACTAATGGTGACTCTGAGTTGAATCAGTTAGTTAAGCAGCCTGGTGCCATGAAGAAATCATAGTTTTGTATGTATAATTCCTTTGCACAGAATCATGGGCCTTGTGCTCCTTTATATGATTTTAATCAAGCTCAAAACATTCATGCAATCCCCTCAAGTATCCCTCTTAGTTACCCTTCAACCAAAAGGGAAAATTCCAATTCTGAGATCTTTCACCCTGATGGCAACCTCTAACCTGGGGGGAAATAGTGGAATCTGGGTTAGGAAAGAGGAGAAGAAATGTTTTGCTCAAAACCTTGAAAAAGATAAAGCTGCTCCTACCCATGATTCTTATGACCTCCAGGAAAGGCTCTTCCAAGAGGATATGGCCAGAAGAATTGTAGAGTTGGAATCTAGAGAGAGATTCCTTAGCCAACGTGTGATGGATGGTTCAGACCCAATGGCACATTCTATGTCTGAACACACCCCATCTACACACTTCCAAGAGAGCTATTAGGCCACACTTGATATATACGAAGTGCTAACCAAGTGGAATGAGGAGAATCATTCGATTCTAGCTCAAGAACTGCCTCCTCTTCCACAGGGTTTTCCCACTTCACCCCTTCCCAAGAAGGAACCTATTTTGCAGGAGGCGAGTGAGGAGCAGAAGATCCAATCTATAGTTTCCCAAGAGGCTATCATGAGCAACAACAAAGAAGAAATCATCATCGATTCTCCTTGTGAAGACTTCATCAGTAATGAAGAAGACGCAAGTCATGCATACATACAGTTGTTCCAGCAATATGAGGAGGAACATAAGCATGGTGAGCTCTCTTCCCCTCTGTTTGATGAACTTCCTTGCTATTTCAATGAGGAGGACTATTATGCTAGGGAGCCTAGGTTGGAGGAGGATCAGGAGAATATCTTTCAAAATTTAGAGATCCTGATCTTTGAGGAGGAAAAGGAGAGGTCTATCTTCCTTGAGGAAGGTCTTGAAGAAGAAAGCTTTAAACAAAGAGGCGATGTTTTGAGGGATGAGCAATCATTTTGTGAGTCCCTTTCAGACATCACAATAGTCACCCTTCTTCAAGAAAGCCAAGAGGGAGTAGAGGATGAGTTTGACAGGATGTCCAATGAAGCAGAAGGAAATGGGTCAGACCATGATGCACTGCAAGGGAGCTATACATATCAAAGGGCTTATGGTGATGAGCCAGTAGCCATTGATTTCTTGGTGAAATGAACCAGCATGATGGACCAACATTTAACAAGCTTCCAAGAATAAACAGAGTATGTATATGTTGGAAGCATGTTCAAATTTGATCCACTCGAATACTAGCCAATCCAGGTGACAAGCAAGAGGAGTGGGTCACCAACTCTCCATTTCATTTAGCCACTTATCTGGCACCATAAGTTTCCTTGCCAAGAAGGAGACTTAAGAAGTTTTCCCTTTGATCCAGGAGGGAGGAAAATATTCTTGGTTAGCTGTATATAGTAGTTTTCTTTTAGTTTCTTTTCTTGCTTTCCCTAAGTGCAGTTTGATCAAGTAGTGTTTTTAGTCTTGTGTGTGCTTTCCCTTGTGTATGGGGTAAAAAGCTTCATGTTTGATTCTTGGATCTCTGGGGCTGTTGCTAACCTTTCTTTAAAGTTGCATCTGACTCTGTGCCCAATGGACTTAAAGGCAATTGGTCTCTAAGCATAGCATGCATGCTTCCCCTAGGAGTCACCAATTTGTTGACCATTTTTTGCCCAACGGGCCAAAAAATTGGTCCCCCCTCTTTTTTATGCTATTCTGAGCCAATACTTTTGATTTGCAAGAGTCTTGAAATTCCTATGGACACTGCAAAATTTCTATGGACTTTGCAGGTGTAGTATTTTAGTAGATGAAGAACTAGTCAAAGAGTGCAAAGTTTTACAAGGCTTCTTCAGACTCTTGTCTGAAGAAATTCACAAGGAAAGAGAGCTAAAATGGTTCAAAGTCACTTTTTCTCAAGGTTGGAAGAGTGGTTCAATGGCATGATCTTTCAAAGAGTTAATGGCTTGGATCGTTGAACCATTGAACCGGTTTAATGCTTTGGTTCAATGCCTTGGTTCAATCGGCAAGTTCATCGGCCTTGGTTCATCACTTTGGTTCAACAACGGAGTTCAACAATTTTAGTTCAGCACCTCAGTTCATCACTTGGTTCAATCACTTGGTTCAATGCCTCAGTTCATCGCTTGGTTCAATGCCTTGGTTCATCATAGAAATTTCAAAGGCTCGACTCAACAAATGTTTGAACTATTGAACTGGTTCAATGAATTGGTTCAACGGTTGGTTCAAAGGAGAAGTTCAATGCAAAGTTCAACACAAAGTTCATCGATAGGTTTAATCAAACGGTTTGATGCCTTGGTTCAACAAATGTTTAAACCATTGAACCAGTTTAATGGATTGGTTCAATGGTTGGTTCAAGTGAATGATTCAAAGGCTCGGTTCAATGAATGGGTGGTATGCAGTGTTCAACTATTGAACTGTTGAATCGTTGAACCAATTTTAGTTCAATCAGTTAGTTCAACAGCTTGGTTCAAGGGGGCATCCCAAAGCCGAAGGACAAGTGCCCTTGCAGAGGGTAGTTCTTGGTTTAAGAGCCCTTGCGGAGGGTAGGGATCACTTCAAAGAGGCTGCAAAGAAGTGGCTAAGATATTTTAGAATATTGTTAAGGCAAAGTCATGAATTCTTTTGGACTTTTTGTCTAAAGGAATTCCTTTAGACAAAAAGTCTGAAGAAATTTAGAAAAGGGCTGTGACACAAAACTTGAGAAAATAATTTGAAGGAAAGGAAGTGAGCATGAAAACATTCTTGCAGACATTTTGTCTATAGGAAAAGAGGCCAAAGGAAAAGCCCGACCAAGGAGGATAAAAACCCGCAAAGTAGAAAAGCTGAAGCAAGAAGAAGCTGAAGGAATTTGCCAAAGATGGTGATGTCCTGAAAGCCGTCAAATTTAAGAAGATAGACTAGCCATTGGTTTTCAAACTGTGATGGGCTTGCGAATGTCAATTTTACACCAAGAAAGCTAGAGCATGAAAGGCGCTAGGTGGCAACTGCGAAAGGCTTTGACATGCTTTTTTAGGAGTAGTAGAACATGCCATGTGTCCCCTACAAGGCTCGACAGAAGCCGACAAGTGTTAGCCTCCACAGTCTCTCGCTTTTGTCCTATGAGAATTGTGGTGGGCCTTAGACAAATTGCTAAAGAAATTGGAAGCCGACACATGTCCTCTTTTGTAGGACTTTCAAAGGGTGCCTAAAGCTTCCATGAGTCAAGTAGATGCTGCCATGTGTCCTACCCATTTTATAGTGAAACACGCTATGTGTCACTCACTAGAATCGACAAAAAATGGCCAAGGCAAGCAGGAAGAGCTCGAAGAACACAATGATGAATTCAAAAGAAAGACCAAGTGCAGAAGCGAACGAAGCATCCAAGTGGTGAAGAAGGTGTCAACTCAGGGAGTTACTCCAGTAGGTGATACAATGTATGCAAATTGATCATTGGGAGGTGAAAATGGCTAATGACTTCATCCATTTTCTTCATTTTGTATTAATGAGCAGACAAGCCACATAATTGCCTTGAAAGAGCGGTCTTGTTTATAGACAAAAGACACGGTCCATAATTTCTCACATGATGTTTAAGCGGCTTGCTCTTTCCAATGATTGGAACGCACATGGGTCATTTTTAAAAAGGGTGCCAAAAGGCCTCTTCTCTTCCTCTATATATTGTAAAGCTTCTCATTTGAGAAAAGGATCCATTTTCTTAGCCTTAAGGCAAAACTCTGCCCAAAAATCTCTCGAGGCTTGTAAGGTAGAGCTCTGCCAAATTTTACCTTGAATCAGGACTTAGCATTTTTACCTCTATCTGGACTTGCACTTTAAAGTATACATTTGTGTTCTTCTTTTTGTGTTAAGTCATTATCTTTCATGCTTTTCATAGATCGATTACAACATGTCCAGTGCATTGTGAAGTCTCTTTTCTGTAGGTCTACCAGAAGTGTCTACAACAAGAATATAGGCACATGTGAATAGGCTGTCAAAGTGTGTCTCAGAACACCTTTGCTAGTTCCTTCCTCCCTGTATCTCTACGAACCCCTGAATCATTGAAATAAAAGAGTTTCCCACGTCAGATGAAGTGTATGGGCATTTCTTCCTGGTGAAAAGTGTATGTTCGGGCTGGGTGGGTCAACTTTTTTGGTGTATCACCTTTTCATTTTTAGGCTTAGGTTCTGTTTTCAGCATCTCTCTCTCTCTTTTCATCCCCCTTTTTCATTTTATTTGTTAGCAGTAGGAGAAAGCAGGGCCTAAAAGATACATCAGATGGAGCTAGCCCTTATCTAAAGACTCTCCTATCCAGCTTCACTGGTCCCGCGTGCGAGAGGGGAGTTTCCATTGTTGCATCTGGAAGGGTGGGAGCTAGGTGTCCTACCCTGGGTGTAATCCACTACGTCAACAATTACCTTAGAACCCAAAAGCCTATGGGAGATCCAAATCTAAGACTATTTACATAGAATGGTGTTTTAAGGTAAAATTTGATCTCACTCAATCCATTATTTTCAAACTAGCCTATGGATAAGAACATGACCCTTTGGCCAAAGATGATTCATGACTCTATAATGATAATATAGCTAATTATAACCAAAGTGACAAGTATCCTATCCCTAATTAGATTATGGATAACCAAGGTTATGAAGGTAGAGGCCTAGGGGTAAATCACTAAGGAATACTCAAGCCAATTTCCATGACCAGGCACAAAATAACTAATGGTATTAGATTTAAACTACATGGGGGTGACCCTACATACCTTATTTGAGTTCCTATAATAATGAATAGTGAAGATGATGCCAACAGTGATGTAAGGTGAAATTATAGCATCTATGATGACTTTGCTAATACTAATTTATTTAACCCTTATGCCATACATATAATTAATCTTGTTATTCACCCTTTACCACTTTCCATTCATCACCCCAACTGATAGACTGGGACCAACAAGAGTCAACAATGCCACTTGATGAGTTCAAGAATGATGTGGCCATTTGTAACTTTTTGGGTTTGAGGGATCATACTCCTATAGGAGATCACAAATAGGGTTTCTCTATCATATTGGATCTTATTTCCTATTTCAAATAGTGGGTGAACTTCCTTGGCCAAAAGGGAAAAGAAATTCAAACATTAAGGTCTAAAAGTGAAAACCTCTTTGAGGCAATTTTAGACCAAGAAAAGTAAATAAAAAGGTAAATTTCTTGGTGAAAATATTTTCTAGGAACCATTAGATGGGGATGTTCATCCCTCTTCACATAAAGCACAAGAGACCACTACTCCAAGGTTTGTATATAGATCCAAAATCAGTACTAAAGAGTGACAAGCTTTTGAGTAGATCATACAAGAGTAATTTTGGTATTTGTTACATGGCCTTTGTCACCCCTGAAAGATTTAGATTTATCTTGTATAAGTGACATTGATGAACTAATCAAGCTAGAAGACTACAACATTGCCAACCAATTTACCTCATTACTAATTCTTTTAGATTATGGTTCTACACTCCTTGTGAAGGACACTTCTAAGGTCAACATTATAAGTCTTCAGGACCCAAAATGGATTAAATTAGGTGTGTCCCTCAATGGGGAGGAAAATGAAGTCTTTACAACTCTTCTAAGGGAATATGTTGATATATTTATGTGGGCCTATTCAGATATGCCAAGTTTGGACCCCACCTTGGTTGTACACCCTAATGCTAAACCAATTAAGTAGAACTTGAGAAAAATGTATCCTTGTATTTCTATATTAATTAAGAAAGAGTTAGAGAAACTCTTAGATGCGAGATGCATTCAACTTATTGATTATTTAGAGTGGATTTATAATGTAATACTGGTCAACAAAAAGCCAGAGGGTATCAAATTATCCACTTATTTTAGTGACATTAATAAGGCCTACCCAAAGGATGACTTTACTCTATCAAACATTAACATGATTTTTGACTCCATGACCAGATATGAAATGCTTTGGATGTTTTTTAAGGATATAACCAAATCAAGATTACACCAGAGGACCAACACAAAATAACATTCACCACTCTATGGGGAATATTTTGTTATTAGGTGATGTCATTTGAAATAAAAAATGTAGGAGAAAAATACCAATGGGCCATGATGGTAATTTTATATGATATGAAGCATGATATTATTGAAGGCTATGTTGATGACATCCTGGGTAAATCTAAGACCTGAGCTAATCACCTAGCTATACTTCAGAGAATTTTTGAGAGACTTAGAGAGTACAAAGTTAGGCTCAACCCTAAAAATGTGTATTTGGTATAATTTCTAGAAAATTATTACACTTTATTATCTCTCATCGAGACATTAAAGTTGATCTTGCCAAGGTTTGGGCCATTATTGAGATTCCATCACTATCTACCTTGAAGCAACTTTTCAATTTATAGGGCAAAATATAGTCAATTAGATGCTTCATTACATAGTTGGTCAAAAAATGCCATCCTTTTACACACTTGTTAAATAAGGGTAACACTTTCTCATGGAATGAATATTAGAAGAAAGCATTTGACCATCTTAAGAATACTTAGCCAATCTGCCTACTTTGATGCTGCCTACACTAGGAAGGCCATATAGTACCTAAGACAAATATTGGTCATGTATGAACATAATTATACATCGTTCAAGAAAGACTATTTACCTATGTTTTTAATAACCCAAAAGTTATGTAGCTAAATGTTTAAAAATAAGACTATTATAATTGAAAAAGTAGGTCTACTCAAGTATTTACTATCTAAAATAATTTTACAGTGCCACATGGCAGAATGGATCATTATCTTGAGTAAATTTGAGATCAAGTATGTCAATACAAAATCCATCAAGGGACTAGTACTTCTATATCAACTTGAAAAATTTCCTCTTCTCGATACTCAACCTCTTATATTTGGGTTTTTAGATGAATCCATCATGAACATAGTAGAAACACCTCATGAAATAGAATAATGTAAAAAGTACTTTGATGGTTCCTTTACAACACATGGATTAGACATCGACATATTATTTATCATACTTCAAGGAGAACTTATTCCTAAGTCCTTTCACATTGGTTTTACATGTACTAATAATATGGTTGAGTATGAAGCACTTGATGTAGGACTTCACTAAATAATATAGTGGAATATCCAACATTTGTTGGTTCATGGTGATTCACAACTTATAATCAATCATGTTATAGACTTATACCAGATGAAGGATGATAGTTTGGTACCTTATAAAGGTATAGTTGACACTCTTAAGTAAAAAATTACCAATCCTTAGTTTAAACAAATACATAGGGCTAGTAATAAAACAATTGATGCCATGGATATAATTAGATCTGTGATTCATATTATATATAGAGCCAAAGACTATTAGTTTCTTATAAAACATATCCTAGTACCGATGCATGAACAATCAACTATCAAGATGGTTTGTGATATTATTAGTCTCACGTCTACTTGGTATTCTAAATCATATAATTACCTCTATGACTACATCACTCCCACAGACCTTACCCATAAAAGATAAAAACCCTTCATTTATAAAGCCCCCTGTTATACCTTACTTTGACCTACCCTATATCGTATAAGTTATGATGGAACCCTGACTCATTATTTATCTTTAGTAGAATTTTGATTGAGGGAGGTTCATGAAGGAGTGTGTGGGGATAACACCAGTAGGGCCATCCTTTCCAAGAAATTACTACATACTAGTTATTATTGGTTGACTATGGAAAGTGACATATCTGCCTATGTGAAGAAATGTGTGAAGTGTCACAAACATGCTAATTTGATCCATGCTCCAGCCAAAATTCTTAAATTACTTACAACACCATGGCCATTATCAACATGGGGACTTGAACTTGTAGGCAAGATAAATATTATATCCTCAGATAGCCACAGACATGTCCTTATTGCTATATAATATTTCACTAAATGAGTATAAGCCATTCCCCTCACTTACATGACTGGTAATTATATTTCCAAATTCATCTTTAACCATCTCATTTACCATTATGGTATCCCCTCCAACATTATATTTGATAATGGCAATTCATTTAAAAATAAAGATGTAAATTTTTTTTGTGCCTAATACCATATCAAACAACACTTTTCCACCACCTATTACCCATAATGCAACAACTAAGCTGAGGCATCTAACAAAACCATTGCGAAGATCCTCACAAGGATTGTCAATGATGTTGGTCATAAGTAACACTTACAACTATTTAACAACCTCTAGGCCTACCATACCACTTTTCATACTCTAATAGGAGCTATACCATATTACCTTGTTTATGGTAGTGAGGCCATTCTTCCTATCGAGGTCCAATTACCTTCTATCTACATTTCATTGCAACACATCATTGATGATGTGGACTATAGATTAAATCATTTAAAAGAGCTAGATATACTAGATGGAAAGTGCATGTTTGACTTCAATAACCTTCAAACATACAAAAATAAATTATGTGGCCAATACAATTAGCATGTAAAGCATATAGAATTTGAGCTTGGTGATCTTGTACTAAAAGCATTGATACTAAGACCAAAAAGAAAGGAAAGTTTTAACCTAATTGGTTAGGGCCTTATATGGTTATTACTATGGTTCTAGAGCATATAAACTAACCACACCATAAGGAGATGAACTTGATGAACTGATGAACATAATGCACCTCAAGCATTATTTTACGCTTGAGGGACTTGAACTATTATCTACAAAGATCATTTAAGTTATGCCATAATATAACCATTATTTATATTATACCCATATCCATTTCCCACCATACCTTAGCCTATTGACCACCATTTATTTTCATATGTTCCCTATCACTTTTGGCCTTGGTTATGATTCATTTGTACTTCATGCACTTTCAGTGGTTGATATCAGATGTAGTTATAATAGTTGATTTAGATTCAAACATTTGAGGGCATTCATTTAATGGCAGTATATGAAAGTGATATGACAATCATCCAGACAATTACATCCTTCATTTGTGCTACATTCTATATCACTTTACCTATGTCATTATTTCCCTATAGCTTAAAGGAAACAATTTCGATTTTAACTATGTTTTTGTTTCCTATAGCCTAAGAACAACCCCTTTACCATGCATTGTTTCATCATTATTCCATACATTGCCATTTACCTATTCATTAAATTGCTATTATTTAGTCAAATGATTCATTGTAGAGGTAACTACAGTGGCTTGAGGTCCATTTAGACTATGTAGGCAATGATCAGTGTTTTTTGAGGCTAATTCAACCACCCTTCTTTTAACACTCTCATCATTTTATAAATAATTTTAGTTTAAAAGCATTTATCATTTTGTGAGCAATTTACATTGAATGCTCTCTATTTTATGAGCACCTTAAGTTACGCTCTTGCCATTTTGTGAGCTATCAACATTTTGCATCTCATAATTATCAATCAATTTAAAATACACACAAAACCCCTAAACATTTCAAAAGACCTAGGAAAATCTTAAAAATCATAAAATCACAAAAATTGGCTTAGAATTTCCATGTGAGAAATAAAGCCTTGAAATTTTTTTTGGGATGGACTATCTTACATATACAGATTCATTTCTAGACCAATTTTCCATTTTAATCTCATTTTTGGGAGAATGACATTGGCTAAATGTCTACATAGACTATGTAGACAATGTTATAGCATAGGTTTGCACCTTTTGAGAGAGTGTTCAAGTCTTCTTGATCTAAACTACACATGAGAAAAATCCTAGGTTGTGGGTGACCTAATGAATGGATCAAACCTCTAGATAAGGGCAAGCTCCCATGATGTATCACTTAGGATCAATCACTAATATACTAGATTGTAAGGAAAAGAGAGAAAGAAACTTTGAACTAAAGGGGGTGATATACTAAATATTATGACCACTACCACTGATTTGCATGTGCACTAAAACCTATAAGACTATAAAAACATACACTTCTCTTAGGATGAACCTATTGCATCATTGATTTGTAGAGAGGTAAGGCATTGTGGGATTAGGATGGAAGATTAGTTCCACTTCTAATTCACACATAACCCTTGATGATACTCACTACAACCTGCAATAATGAATTAAACTGTATAAAGGTAAAAGGAATGAAATAAAAACTAATATAAACTCAATATATACTTGATCATATCAACCATTCAAGGTATACACTACATATAGCCATAAGAGAAGGTAAAACCAGACGTCATATTGATCAAAGGTAGTAAAAAAAGAAAGGCTACACCATACTCCTGGTGGAAGTATCCATTTCAATTATAAACAAGGCAGTACATATAGGATAAAGAAGAAGAGAGAGAGAGAAGATAGGTGTCAAGAACCAATGATGGTTACCAAGTACTCATGAAACAAGTTACAAACATGAAAACCTGCTAAGAAATAGTCATGAAGCTCCTCACCATATGTGCACTTAATTTAGTGATGACTTGATCAAGGTTGTCTAGTTGTTTTGTCTTATTTAATGAATCATCCTTGAGCTCTTGAAACTACCCCTTATGATTAATTATGAAGTGAAAATTCATATTATTGGAGTCTAACTATCTATCCTTGCTTTGTACAATTATTGAAGAAATATAACCAATCATCTTTCCACCTCTGTTATGTAATTTTATCCATAATTTTCACATTTACTCCTTTTGAGGCCTATTCCTTGTAGCCCTATTTCAACACAAAGTGTATTTTAAGAGTTTGAAGAACACACAAATGATGTTTAGTTACTTATTAGTCCAAATGATAAAAAAAAAAGCATAACAATACACTAGAACTAAACACTCTTGTCTAAGAATTAGGGGGATCATAGCATAGTAAACAAGATCACAAAATAGAGATAAAAAGAACACAAGTAATTTGCCTCCTATGTTAAATTTGATGCTTAATTATTGGCATAAGGATGTTCGTGCTTGGTATATGAAAATTAGTATCTTCTAGCAAAAATTCTCCATGGTGGTAGCACTTCTATAAGGGTCACTTATGTCTTAGTATGAAGCTTGGCATAAAATGGGCATTATAACACTACTTTCAATGGCTACTTGAATTTATTTCAACATAATAAACTTACACACAAAATCTTCTTGGCATATGGTGTGGGCACTTGTATTTATAGCTCAAAGAACTAACTCTAATCCTAGGGAGGTTAGGTTAAATTATAAATTTGGTTGAGTCTAAAATAACCTAGGTTGAGTCAAGTTAACCCTAGGTTGGGTCAAAACACTCATGAAATATTAACACCTCAGTTTCAGCTTTTTATGAGGCATGACAACTCAGTTTATATATTTGTGAGGTTGTAACTCATAAATTTGGAATATTTAAAAAATAATAAATCACTTTAATAGCTCCTTTGACCTTTGACTTCGTATTTGGCTAAAAATTCCTTTTTTGATAAATGAAATTAATTATTTTGATTTGGAATTTTTATTTAGGCAAGTTAATTAAGATTTACAATGTAATTAATCTTGCTTAGTGATTTTTGGCTCTTAGATTTTTTTTAAATGTTTTAAATTAATAATTTGACATGCCAAAAGTGTCAAATTACTAGGTAGTAATTTGACTAGGGTTAAAACTAAATTAGGTTATTGGTGCATATAGGGTAATACACCAAATAATTTAGCCTCATCATGTTTGTGAACAATTAAATCCCTTATGAAGATGAATTTGGGAAATTCAAGTGATTTATAGGCTTAAATTGCATTGTTTACTAGAAATTGATTTGAATCCTAGTTTAGGCATGACAGTGGCCAAAATTAAGTGTCTACAATTTTCCCAAATTTGAGAAGGCATTGCAAGACACAAGTGTAGTAAAGTATTTTCAAAGATTATAGAAGTCATTAATTTGAATTGTTCATGGCCCAAAGGGTGGCCGATGAGCCTTTGATGCCCCTCAAGGGAGAGGGTGACAAAATAGAGTCATCAAATGTTCCCTCAAAATGAATAAAATGACATGATCTAGTAGTAACAGGGGTGAGATTACTAAAATGCCCAAAGGTAGTTATAGATAGTAATGGTAGACGAGTCACTAATTTATCTAAAGATACTTATAATCAGTAATGAAGGGTGTGACAGTAGTTTATCCAAATGCTGTTATAAGCAATGTCATGTATATTTACCTTGATAGGGTAGTGGGATGGATACTAATTTGCCTAAAATCATTTATAAGTAGTAACCAAATGTAAGATACTAATTTTCCCAAAGGTAGTTATAATTAGTGATGAAGGATGTATGCAATGGGAAATGTAATAAATATATAAATCAATCCTAGCTCAGAGAAGATAAATCCTATGTATACTTCTGATTGGGGATACATTAGATAATTGGGGTCATGATAAAGATAGATATGATAGACCTAATAAAAGGATCTCCTACCATATTAACTTCACTAGGAAAGGTTCCAAAGCCTCCATTAAATCAAAACTATACAATAACCCTAACTAGGTCGTATGTTTTCATATTTACTAAACTAATAACAAGTAAAGCAAAAGTCTAATCTAGTGCTCAATAAAGCTTGTAGCATAAAGTGGGCATAATAAACATGAAAATTAAACATGCATAGAAGATATATACTGATGTTAATGTATACAAGATCCTAATGCATGAAAGAGAAGTGGAAATGCATATCTATCTACTATTACAAATGATGAACAAAGTTATGAATACTTACCTTCGAAGATGAACCCACTAAGCCTCAATCTCTCCTTTGTCCAAGGTCTAAGTAAGAGGTTGTTTTGGTATGTAAGAATGACATGGATAAATTAGATCTAAGCTACACAACCTATCAATGCATCTAATAGACTTATCCATAAGATAAGATCCATATCTCCAAATAAAGTATGGAAACCTAAGCTTGCGCCTCAAGTAGAATGGTGGATAAACAGATGCATAATATATCTTACTTCTTTTTCTCCTCTTAGAAATGATAAAATGAATATATTTATATAGGCTGATCTAACCCTAATCCCTTATAAAAGTTTAGGCCAACAAGGTTGACACAGTTGACCTATTATTATAATTAAGAAAAACAAACTAGTTCATGCACTAGGGTGGCCAGGGGCTGACCTAAACCCTAGTAAGTTTTATCAATAAGAGTACAAGGTTGATGGGGCTAACTATGTAACATAAATCATCAAAAAGGGGTTTAGGTTAGGGAAGAGATAATGAAGGTGGTAAATGACTAGAGGAGGGTGTAAAATAGGAGGCAGAGCTTAGGGAATTTGTTTTTAAGATATAAGTGTGTAGATAGTAATCGAAAAAATAGGGACAATAATCCTATGAAGCACCAATGGTCTACCCACCCCTTTCTCAATGCACCCCTTAAGGCATGCACTTAGAGAGATTGAGATTTGATGGGTTTTTGTAAGATAGATAGCATCAATAATTGATAAAGTTTTAAAATATTATGTGTATACATATGCCCCACATGAAGCTCATTATGCATCATGTATGTGAAACACGAGATGGTACTTTAGGAAAAAAAACATAATGATACATAATGCTAAAGCTGAATAAATTATAATAAGGAGAAAATAAGATAAATGAAATGATAGAATTAAAAAACACGTACCTTTACTTACCTTAGTGCTGTAGATAAATAAGGAGATGTGAGAAAGGTTAAGGTGTCCAATATGAGGAACATTAGGAGAACCTATAGGGATTAGAAAAAAAGAGAAGAAAATCAAAATTTTCCAACATGGACATGTAATAGTTGAAAATATTCTCTACGACATCAGTATTCTAAAACATTTTATGGTTTGGAAAAGAGTTATTAGAGATAAAGATATGAGAAAAATAAAAAATTCTAACAATAAATATTTGAAAGGGGAAATTTTTTGAACTGTAAATATAAATAAGGTGCAAAAGAATTCATTTGGTATTTTTGATATTATGAGAAATATAGAGCTCTGATAGAACTAGTGAGAGACCAAAGAGCCAAGATGGTAAGGAAATGATAGCTAAGATGAGGACACATAATATCCACAACAAGTGTAGCACATGTAAATAATTAAAAATTTCAAAGTTTTGAGTATTTTTATTTGAAATTGAGTGATTTATATAAATTTGACTTGTAAGCAAAATATGGGCACTAGAATGAACCTTGTGAAATTTGTAAGGACTCTAGGGGTTAAACAGGGTTGTAGACACTAAAAAATTACACATAATGGTTCTAGATGTCGAAGTGCCTAACGGACCCTTATGGACCCTCATTAGACCCTAAGTTTAGGTGACCCCCTATTTAGCTAGCTCATCAACTTACTAACTTAACATTTAACCAAACTTTTTTACCCCTTTATTTGACTCCTTTACCCTCAGATACTCGATTATTGATGGTTAGTGTAACCATCAATGATTATCCTTACCATCAATGGTCAGGTTCTCACCTTCTTAACTCATCACCAATTGTGTGTAAAATAATGAGTCACAATTTAATATGTTTATCTTATGTGGTACTAATGAACTTCCAATCATCGTGATTAGTAACCTCACCCTCTAGGGAACCTTCCATACTCCATCTCTCTTTTCCTATAAAAGGAGGTGAGTAGGAGGTGAAAGGATCAATCACAAGTGTTATGAAGCATGTAGTTATTCAATCTCTCCAACATATAGTCTTCCTTTAACAGCTCAACATCAATAAAAGAGACTCTAACCTCTACCATATTTGATTTTGAGTCCAAAGTACTGTTACTTTGGTGAAATTCCTTTAGCCTTGAACCATCAACCATCTAATAAGCTACAAGTATATTCTACTTGTTCTTTGCTATTTTGGATTTTTGACCTCCCTAACCTGATCAAACCTATCTACACTTTATTTCGCAACTTCTAGATCCATAACAAAACCTATATCTAATCAATATCTCATTCTAAAACTCTTTTTTGAATACCTTCAAAAATCCATAGGCAACCACTGATGTTTAACACAACTACCGATGGTCACCCCCAATCATCGACGGTTACCTAACTATCAACAGTCAGCCCAATTGCTGATGGTTCACCCAAGCATTGATAATCACTGTAGCATAAAATAACATGTTATTTTTAGTCCCTTAACCCACCCAAATCTAAATTTTTGTGTTCCTACCTGTTCACAGACCCTTTTTTGATTTTACGAACATGACCCCACCTACTTTAGCATGAGTATTGACATGATTTTTCTATATTTAGTCATTTTATTTAACAAGCATTTCATTTTATTCTTGTATTTAATTTTATTTACTCTATGAAATTACCTTGCTTTATCATTTCTAACTTGATTATTATCAATAGTAGATTGACAGCCTCCTAGCGAGCATGCTTCTTAGATCTAGCTCACGCTAGGTAGTCTACTTAACTATCTTGCTAACAAATCCATTTGTTAGTGATTTCTTATTTGTAAGTTATTAATTCCTAGCTAAAGAGGAGTTTTCCATCTTTGTTTGGATTATACGTGCATCACTAACCAGGGATTTCTTCCACACCCTTATTACTAGTTTTTTTATCTTCTTCTAAAATTAAGAAATGAGCAAAAATAAAGAGAAACTAGGGGTATTGGGTAGGAAGGAGTCTAAACAATAAATTCCCAAGGAATTTATGATAATTAGTCAAAAAGTCATTATAGTGGACAAACAAAGTTGACCAAGTTGACTTAGTTTGTAAAAGACAATAAAAACTAGTAGGCTGACTTAGTAGTCGTTGGACGAATTAGTTGGTTTAAGAAGAGGGATGACCTAGTACTAGTGGGTCAACTTAGTTATTTTTGAAGTGACTGAATTAATACTGGAAGGGATTAATGGGGTTGACTTAGTACTGGTAATCCAAATGGTGGAAAAATTAGTATTACAAATGCTAATTTAGTTGAAATTTTGATAGGGTTGATCTAGTATCCCTAACAAAGGAGAGGGCTGATTTATTTTGTAATAGGTCAATATGGTACAGAATGAAGAAACTAAATCAAACCAGTTGAGTTTTTTGAAATTTGTAAGAATGTATTTTGATTATGAATGACATAAAGATCTAATACATCTTCTATTATTTGATATTTTATAGAGGCACCAAAGATATTAGTGATTGATCAATGCCTCATGGTTACTAGATTTTTTAGAGCACTTGATGGATGTACACAGAGTGAGATTAGTTGTATTAGGTCTAAGAGGTATTATGGAGAAGAGTCACATCCCACTAAGTGCTAATCTCATTATCATATTCCTTAAAGTATAAGAATGGTTGACCAACATATTTTGATGGGTGGTAGATGAGGATACCATAGAGGTAGGTATTACATTAGAAAACATCCATATACTTCTTGGACTACCTATAGGAGGGACATCAATGATCACATGAACACTAGATGATCTATATGAGAGATGAGCACTAGTCAGGTGGATGACATGATTAGATATGATCTATCAAGGTCTGAGGGTGAGTTTATTCAATGTATATATTGCACAAATTCTAGATATCTAAAAGGATTTTATTGGAATTGTGATAGCATGAGTGTTATGTCATAAGTCAAATAATAAGGTATCACTATATGCGATAGCCTTGTGTCAGTCCATTTTGGGTCAAGGACATTTTATGATTTTAAGTCTATCATCTGGGTCTAGAACATGTATGATATGTATGAGATGTTATCCCAAGGTTAGAAGACCATGGGTCTAGTGGTGTTACTAAATGTATGGGTATATGATAGGTTCTTGATGTATTGGCCAACTAGGTTACCCCATGTGGTTGATGATAGGTTACCTTGGGTTGTTAGATAAAGATAGGATTATGTAGCATAGGTTATTACCCATATGTTAGTACTATAGATAGTCATAAAAGGAGAGATTATATGGCATCCCTATATACATATTGATAATATTTGGCATATCTAGGAAATCATGGTGTTTGGGTTGAATTGAATGCAAATCATGGGCCAATATACCTAGTGGGTAGAGATGCAGCTAAGGGCACACTTACCAGGGTAGTTTGGACTCTTACACCCAATAATGACTCTAATAGTACTTAATTTTTGGGCATAACATGGGAGAGGATGAGGAGGAGCACCAATTGAGAGACTGGTGATCAGGCTTCAACAAGTAAGACCATGGACTGGTAGAGCATGACAGTCAATAATCAGAGAAGGAACATGCATAAATGTGAATGTAGGGGTGTAAAAAGTACCAAATTAGGCACCATATTAGGAGTAGTGACCACCTCAAACACACTAAGGATGTATATGACATTAGTGAGATCGATCACAAATGAGGGTGGTCACACATGATGATAGTCAACCCAGGGTAGAGCTAGTCGATAGAGACATTTTTGAGTAGAGGCCTATGACATGCACGAGTGGTGACTCCTAGATTTGATTTGATATGGAGGCAACCCATGAATGAGGTCTGTATGGGATGGGCTGATAGAGATACCATGCTTGATGGATGAGCAGATGGGGAGACAGTGGTTAGTGACATTGGGATAGGTAAGAAATATTTTAATTTTTAGTCTTTAAGATGAAATACTAGTTATATATGATTGAAGATAGATATATATATTTTGAAATGTATATATGATATGATATCTATTTTGGTTTTGGTTTTTTTAGACCCTATAATAAAGGAGGTCAGATGGGGTTCCCTAGTCATAGCAATGCACCATGACATTTTGGATGGGTTGTTGGTAGCATACAACCCCACCATGTTGGATGATCATGTGGTATTGTCTTATATAACTTAGGTGGGATATTTTAGACTAGTGGGGGAGGCCACAAGGTAGATACATGCATGTGGGGATGGATTTAAACCACTATTAGGGGTTGGAGTAAGAGAGGCATAGGCTTGACAAGCCCTGTCTCATGAGAGAGCCATACATATGGATACCACAATCTAGCTAAGATAAGTATAGGCCCAAGTGGCCAACCTACATGAACAAGTAGTAGGGTTGAGATCTCAAATGGCCTCATTATAGTGCATTATGTAGAGGGGATAGTTTGAGGCATCTTTGGGTAGCATGGCTAGGCCATAAGATTGGCATGATGGAGCTCAACCATATAACTGGAGTGATTTATTTTTGTATTTTGTACAATTATATAAAACACATGATATATAGAGATATATTGTTTTGACATTTGGATTTTGTTCTCATGAGTTATATTTTGGTTATGGTTGTTGATGCATGGATATATTTCTTTCTATCACATGTATTTTTCTTTTGTTATATATGCTATGGGAAATATATGTGGAGTGTTTTATTTCTAGAATTATGTAGTACACATGCATGGCTAAAAATAAATAGGCAAAAAAGAACTTGAAAAAGTATAATTAATCAAAAACAAATGCACCACATGCTATTTCACGATGGGAAATATGTAATAACAAAATATGACTAAGTATAATAAACCAAAAAATGATAAACAAGAGGACAAAATGTTTTCAAACCATGAAAAATATTGACACCAAATTAAAACAAGTAAAATCACATTAAGTCATGTTGGGAAGTATGAAAATAATGTAATAAAATGGAAGCACGTGAAAGAAAAATGGTATAAAAGTAAATCAATTAAGTCAATCAATCATATTAAATCACGTTGGGAAGTATAAAAGAGAAACAAACTTGTAAAAATGGGCTTAAATTAATCATACTAATTCAAGTTGGGAAGTATGAAAAACTTAAGAAAAATGGTTGGATTCTTACTTACAATCAAAAAATAAGAAGATAAAAGTGAAATATTAATGAAATAAGCATAAAACAAACTAAATCAAGATGGGAAGCCATAATGAAGTAACTCATAATTAGTCACGACTTATCTCAAATTTGACACATGTAATTTCATTGTGACTTGAGTATTGAAATTTTTTGTGAGGAAGGCCAGATTCTATCCACAGTCTTACATTGTAACTCATAAAGGGAACATGAATGAGGTGGAAACAATGTTAAAAGGGGATGTTTAGAATGATAATGTGAAAATTTAGTAATTTGTGAAGAAGGCCTGGTCCTATCCAAGGCCTTACACTGCAACTCACAAATGGGATCCCTAGGGGGAGTGATTAGTGAACAAAAAAATATTTCTCAAGGGGGTATATTAGGGTTGTAGGGAATCAAAGTGGTAATGTAATAATCATAACATAGGAATATTATGAGAAGACCTTAGGAAACATGAGGCACACTAAGGACATATAAAGACATTAAGTGACTAGTGACCATCTATATACAAAGGATGCTTATTCACTATAGGCACAAAGTTGTATATGAAAATAAGTGTGGTACTAAGATCAAATCATGTTGGTTATTTTGAACAAGAAAATTAAAATGGACCTACCTTCCCACAACATGTTCCCTATTCTTGAAGAACCCTTATAGAGCCATTAGTCTACTATGAAGATTGGGTACTTGCATGAGAAAGTAGGTAGCACTAAAATATTTTTGTGTTCTCCTTTTCTAATTTACTGGCCTACTGCACCTTAATGGACCTCGAATCTATTATGAGGCCAAATAAGGAGTTTGATATTTTATTATAAAAAAAGGATACACTCTTAGAATAACATCTTTTAGTGTGATTTGACTTTTAAAAAATTTGAATGTTGCCTTTTAGATCATTGCCTTATGTTAAATGATTTGGATTTTGAATTTTGATAGCTTTTAAGATTCCTCTTCCATATGGATTTGGAATGACCAATCATGAGAGAAAAAGTGATACACATGAATGAGATTTAGACTTTGGTGAAAGGAAGCTAAGTATCCAAAGAAATAACTAACTAAAACACTTAGACTTACCTATGAACCAACATGTTATCTCAATTTTCAACCATGTGAATGCTTAGTTAGCGAAAGGAAATAAGGGGAATAAAGGGAGATCCAAAGTGGACTAGTAAAACAAGATTATAATGAGATGAATTGTTTGCTAACTAATCATACGGTAATTAAGGAATGACTAAAGGGATCAAGGTGTGTATAACCAAGTCATAATAACAATTATCCATGTTTATAGAGATAAGATAAAAAACAATCATGAAATAAAATAAGATAGCCATAAAAAAAGTAAATCATGAATAAGAAGTATGTAATCATGAAAAAGAATCCATAAGAGAACATAAGTAAGAAAATGACACCATAATTAGCATGTAGTGTGAAACATAAGTCATCATGTAAGATAAATAAGAATTTTACACACTGTCAAATGATATAAGATCGATAAATGTAAAGTTGGAACACAATTCCAATCCAAATGAAGAAAGAAATGAAAGAACACTATGTTTGTGTTCATAAATAGTTGTATATTTGTCCACACACATTATCTATAACATCTGGTAAGTCTCTATGAAGATGAACTCAAATTACAACCAAATTCTCATTGATCTTCAGGGAAAGCTAAGAAAATACTTTACGTCAAATCTCCTCGACAGAGAATGTAGGAATGCCTGAAGGATCATGCTGATGAGGGATATCATGTGGGGATTAATCTAAAGAAGGAATGGGAATGGAATCTATAGGAGATGAAGGGGTAACTAGTGGAGAATGAGACATCGATGAAAGAGTCACCAATGGAGAAGGATACATAGGTGAAGGAGGATCCATGGGTGAGGGAATCACAGGTGGAGAAACTATAGGTGGAAAAAGGACCATAGGTGGTGAATCCATAGGGGAAGAAGGGGGAGCCTTCTTGTGAGGGTGACCTATGGTAGAAAGGGTATTAGGTATAGGAATGGTCATGAGGTGATAATTTAGATGTTATTGAAGGATACAAAAATAATCAATGTGATGAGTACCACATTGGTGCCAGAGATAATATACCTCTCCACATCTGGGAAGATATCTAGATAATACTTTTAGTGGAGGTATAGTCTTGTTTGTGGGATGAGGATTAGTGGGATGTAAGGTATTGATATATTACCACAACTTATGATAATGCATGGAGGAATGATTATCTATTCCGTGGAAGCAACAAATATGCTTGATAGTAGACTTTGCAGGTGTACTAATATAGGGAGTAGAAATGGAAACCAAGGAAGGTTAGTGTAAGGAACAATATCTAATTCAATAACCAACAAATTTATGAATATCATAATATGGTTGATCAAACCATTTGGTGGGAAAAGGATCAAGCTGTAGTAAAGGGAGCACACCATCACCAAGGAAAGGTAGGGCTAGTGAAGAGACTAGGCAAGGATCAACTAAAGGAGCAATAGGATAAAAAATAGGAAGAAAATCAGCTAGAGAGGGAGTGGGAATGTTATCTAAACTAGGCTCAAATAAGGGAGGGATGGGATGCATGGAAGGCTAAAGGATAGTTGCAATCATCTTGAGAATAAGTCAGCTATAGGGGTCTTGGTATCTAGTAAAATGATAGGGACCAATCATAACATGATGCATAATCATACTCTTATGAGGCTCTTCAGAAACTAGAGGTGTGCACACCATCTCTACCCTATGAACAAGAGGAAAAATTCTAAAATTAATAATTATATAATATGGAATAATATAATATATACAAAAATACTAAAGTAAAGAGGAACTATAATGAATAATTTTAGCATGTTGGGCCTGAACAAGACCTCGTAAAAATAGATCATCTAAGGTATAGCCATTATCATCATCTGATGTGGTGTGATGAATGGGGTGTTGAGTCTTAGCTAAGATAATGGGTATATCATCACTAGGTGGTTGATGAGAATATGGATTCAAAGAAGGTGGAATTTGGGAAACAAAATGATGAGAATATTTGAAGATTGATCTTATTAGGCTCATCGTCATCTAAATCTAAGAGGTTAGGTGGTATATTCCTGATGAGTTTGGGGTGACCATTGTAACCTCATATGGAGTTGACAAGAAACTAAAAACCATTGAGATTCACAAAATAGAATGCTCAAGAAGGGTTCAAGGGTTGAAATCTTGAATATTCCATGATCTTGGAATTGTTTGAAATTCTAAGGGTTAGTGTCACCTTGAATATTATAAATTACTCCATTATGAGTAAATTTGACACATTACCAAGTGAAAGAGGCAACTGCTCTCATGTGATGGGTCCATGGCCTACCAAGCAAAATTTTATAGGATAGAGGAAAGTTTAAGATCATTACCTTCACTTGAATAGTGATAGGGAGCCACACACAACCTAAAGGAGGTATTTGCCTTTGGTCATAGCCTTGACACATGCTAAATGTAAACTTAAGATTAAATTTTATATATAAAAGGGTTTTAATAAAACTGAGAGAGGCAACAAAAGTGCCTGAATGCTCAAAAATCAAGGTATGCTTGACTTGGATATCACCAATTTGGACATTGATAAAAAGGGGAGGATCATCTGCACGAAGTAGAATATCATGGAGAATCATATAAGTAATGGGGAATTTGAGGGAAAGAGAAGTTTCCATTGTTTCATCAACATGTATGAACATCTCCTCACACTATTTTAAAATGTTATCTTCTGATTCAGATAAGGTTACTTTTCATCCTTCTAGGGGAGGATGAGTGATGTTCATTTCAAACAAGAAATGCATAAGATGATTATGATGATGTAAAGATGTCCGCATAGTTTTGAGAAATAGGATTTGAGATGGGAGATTAGTAAGTTCCATGATAAGATACTATTTATTATAACCCATAAGGGGACTATTAGAAAGAGGTGCACAATATTGAAGGAGGTCCTCAGAAAGAGGAACAAAAGTGCATATGAATTTATGTTGATAAGATGCAGGAGGTTTAATTGGATGAAAAGTATGTTGATTGGCTTGAGAGGATGGGCTAGTTGATGTAGGTTTAGTTTGAGATAAATTGGAAGAAGTGTTAATAAAAGTTTGAGTATCATTGGTGATGGGTAAAGAAGTTAGAGAAGTGGTAGAAATGGTATGAGAAGTGTTATACAAAAGAGGTGTTGGAACTGGTTCATCAAAAGATATAAGGTCTTCTTTCCCAAAATATGTTAAGTGAGTTGGGGAAGAGTCTTGGATATCATGAAAAATATGAGACGATTGAGGAATGTGGATGGGATGAGAATCAATGAAGGAAACTACCCTTCACATATTAGTCATATTGACCACATTCTCTTTAGGATTTAGGTCTATAAGACTATAAATATTATTCATAGAAGGGGTAGGCTTATCATTGTTGTCTTGGTGATTTAGAAGATGATCTTTATAGATGGCCAAATGAGCATAGCTTGGTTAAAATCTTGAGATTTAGTTTGTGTTTCATGTGATTTGAAGGCAATGCCATAGGCTTGTTGACATTTACAAATGATATAATCATGGTAAAAATTGGGACTAAGGAGAAAATCCATAGCCAAATTATGTAATTATCTACAAGTTTCATGAGAATGACCCCAACTAGCATGAAACCAAAAAAATTTATTGGGATCATACTAGTATTTAATGAGACGAGTGGGATCAAGCTCTCATGGAAGAGACCTTCATAGATACTTTTATAACTCTACTAAGGATAAAGGTTTATGAAAATTAATGTTATTTATTGGAGATAAATGAGGATTAATGATTTGGTTGGGAGGGAAAGTTTGTTTTGGAGCCAAGTTGGGAATAATAGCTTGAATAATAGGAGTGGTATCAAAAAAATCAATAACACCATTGCTAGTAGCAAGATGATTTTTATTTTTGATTAACATTCGAGTACCCATAAAATGTTGGGATGGCTTAAATTGATGCATGAAGAAATATTGGTGCTTAGCTTAGTCAATGGCCTCTTCCAAAGTGTGTGGAGAGAGAGACTCTAGACTCGATATTGTAACTTGGGATAAAGAATGTTGGTAAATAGAGGAAGATGGTAAATAAATAAAGGGAAATCCAAAGTGGACTGGTAAAAGAAGATTATAATGAGATGAATTGTTTGATAACTGATAACATGGTAAATAAGGAATGACCAAATGGATAAAGGTGTGTATAACCAAGTCATAATAACAATTATCCATGTTTATAGAGATAAGATAAAACACAATCATGAAATAGAATAAGATAGCCATAAAAAAAGGAATTCATGAAGAATAAGCAGGTAATCATGAAAAAGAATCCATAAGAGAACCTAATGAAGAAAATGACACCATAAGCAACATGTAGTGTGAAACTTAAGTCATCATGTAAGATAAATAATAATTTGACACAATGTCAAATTATATAAGATAGATAAATGTAAATTTGGAACACATGTTCAATCCAAATGAAGAAAGAAATGAAAGAACACCATGCTTGTGTTCATAAATAGTGGTAGATTTATCCACACACATTATCCATAACATCTGGTAAGTCTCTATGAATATGAACTCAGATTGAAATCAAAGTCTCATCGATCTTTACGGAAAGCTGATAAAATACTTTACATCGAATATCCTTGATAAAAAATGTAAGAATGCCTAAAGGATCATGTTGATGAGGGATATCATGTGGGGAATGATCTAGAGAAGGAATAGGAATGGAATCTTTAGGAGTTAAAGGGATCAGCAATAGAGAATGAGCCACCGATGAAGGAGTCACTAATGGAGAAGGAACCATAGGTTTAGGAGGATCCATGAGTGAGGGATTACAAGTAGAGAAACTATAGGTGGAGAAGGGACCATAGGTGGTGGATCCATGGGGGAAGAAGGGGGAGCCTTATTATGAGGGTGACTTATGGTAAAAAGGGTAGTAGGTATAGGAATGGTTATGAGGTGATATTTGAGATGTTGTTTAAGGATGCAAAAATGATCAATGTGATGGGTACCACATTGGTGCCAAAGACAATAGACCTCTCCATATTTGGGAAGATATCTAGGTAATACTTTTGGGGGAGATATAGCCTTGTCTATGGGATGAGGAGTAGTGGGATGCAATGTATTGATATATTACCATAGCTCATGATAATGCATGGAGGAATGATTATCTATTTTGTGGAAGCAATAAATACACTTGTTAGTAGACTTTGTAGGAGTAATAATAGAGGTAGTGGAAATGGAAGCCAAATAAGGTTGGTGTAAGGAATAGTCTCTAATCCAATGACCAATAGTTTTATGAATATCATAGTATGGTTGATCAACCCATTTGATAGGAAAAGGATCAAGCTATAGTAAAGGGAGCACACCATCACCAAGGAAAGGTAGGGTTAGTGAAGAGACTAGGCAAGGCTCAACTGAATGAGCAATAGGATAATAAATAAGAAGAGACTCAGCTAGAGAGGGAGTGGGAATAGGATCTAAATTGGGCTCATCTGAGGGAGGGATAGGATGCATAGAAGGATAAAGAATAGTTGTAATCATCTTGGGAACAAGTTAGCTATAGGGGTCCTAATATCTAGCAAAATGATAGGGACCAATCATAACATAATGCATAATCATATTCCTATGAGGATCTTTAGAAAATAGAGGTGTGCACACCATCTCTACCCAATGAAAAAGATGAAAAATGCTAAAATTAAGAATTGTATAGGATGGAATACTATAATATATACAATAAGACCAAAGTAAAGAGGAACTATAATGAACAATTTTAGCATCTTAGACCTGAACAAGACCTCCTAAAAATGGATCATCTAAGGTATAACCATTATCATCATCTGATGTGGTGTGATGAATGTGTTGTTGAGTCTTAGCTTAGATAATGGGTATATCATGACTAGGTGGTTGACGGGAATATAGATTCAAATAAGGTGGAATTTACGAAATGAGATGAAGTGAAATCTAAGGTTTTGATTTAGAGATTGATCTTGTTAGGCTCATTGTCATTTAAATCTAAGATGTTGGTGGTGTATTCCTGATGATTTTTGGGTAACCATTGTAACCTTTGTGGAGTTGATAGGAAAATTAAATAATTGAGATTCATGAAATGGAATGCTCAATAAGGGTTCAAGATTTGGAATCTTGAATATTCAATGTTCTTGGAATTGTTCCAAATTCTAAGGGTTAGTGTCACCTTTAATATTATAAATTGAGGTAGTGGAAATGGAAGCCGAATAAGGTTGGTGTAAGGAATAGTCTCTAATCCAATGACCAATAGTTTTATGAATATCATAGTATGGTTGATCAACCCATTTAATGGGAAAAGGATCAAGCTATAGTAAAGGGAGCACACCATCACCAAGGAAAGGTAGGGTTAGTGAAGAGACTAGGCAAGGCTCAACTGAAGGAGCAATAGGATAAGAAATAGGAAGAGACTCAGCTAGAGAGGGAGTGGGAATAAGACCTAAATTGGGCTCATCTGAGGGAGGGATAGGATGCATGGAAGGATAAAGGATAGTTGTAATCATCTTGGGAACAAGTCAGCTATAGGGGTCCTAATATCTAGCAAAATGATAGGGACCAATCATAACATAATGCATAATCATATTCCTATGAGGATCTTCAGAAAATAGAGGTGTGCACACCATCTCTACCCAATGAAAAAGAGGAAAAATGCTAAAATTAAGAATTGTATAGGATGGAATACTATAATATATATAATAAGACCAAAGTAAAGAGGAACTATAATGAATAATTTTATCATCTTAGGCCTGAACAAGACCTCCTAAAAATGGATCATCTAAGGTATAACCATTATCATCATCTGATGTGGTGTGATGAATGTGTTATTGAGTCTTAGCTTAATAATGGGTATATCATCACTAGGTGGTTGATGGGAATATAGATTCAAAGAAGGTGGAAGTTGTGAAATGAGATGAAGTGAAAAATCTAAGGTTTTGATTTAGAGATTGATCTTGTTGGGCTCATTGTCATCTAAATCTAAGATGTTGGTGGTATATTCCTAATGATTTTTGGGTAACCATTATAACCTTTTGTGGAGTTGATAGGAAACTTAAATAATTGAGATTCATGAAATAGAATGCTCAATAAGGGTTCAAGATTTGGAATCTTGAATATTCAATGATCTTGGAATTGTTCCAAATTCTAAGGGTTAGTGTCACCTTTAATATTATAAATTGAGGTAGTGGAAATGGAAGCCGAATAAGGTTGGTGTAAGGAATAGTCTCTAATCCATTGACCAATAGTTTTATGAATATCATAGTATGGTTGATCAACCCATTTGATGGGAAAAGGATCAAGCTATAGTAAAGGGAGCACACCATCACCAAAGAAAGGTAGGGCTAGTGAAGAGACTAGGCAAGGCTCAACTGAAGGAGCAATAAGATAAGAAATAGGAAGAGACTCAGCTAGAGAGGGAGTGGGAATAGGACTAAATTGGGCTCATCTGAGGGAGGGATAGGATGCATGGAAGGATAAAGGATAGTTGTAATCATCTTGGGAACAAGTCAGCTATAGGGGTCCTAATATCTAGCAAAATGATAGGGACCAATCATAACATAATGCATAATCATATTCCTATAAGGATCTTCAAAAAATAGAGGTGTGCACACCATCTCTACCCAATGAAAAAGAGGAAAAATGCTAAAATTAAGAATTGTATAGGATGGAATACTATAATATATACAATAAGACCAAAGTAAAGAGGAACTATAATGAATAATTTTAGCATCTTAGGCCTGAACAAGACCTCCTAAAAATGGATCATCTAAGGTATAACCATTATCATCATCTGATGTGGTGTGATGAATGTGTTGTTGAGTCTTAGCTTAGATAATGTGTATATCATCACTAGGTGGTTGACGGGAATATAGATTCAAAGAAGGTGGAAGTTGCGAAATGAGTTGAAGTGAAAAATCTAAGGTTTTGATTTAGAGATTGATCTTGTTAGGCTCATTGTCATCTAAATCTAAGATGTTGGTGGTATATTCCTGATGATTTTTGGGTAACCATTATAACCTTTTGTGGAGTTGATAGGAAACTTAAATAATTGAGATTCATGAAATAGAATGCTCAATAAGGGTTCAAGATTTGGAATCTTGAATATTCAATGATCTTAGAATTGTTCCAAATTCTAAGGGTTAGTGTCACCTTTCATATTATAAATTGAGGTAGTGGAAATGGAAGCTGAATAAGTTTGGTGTAAGGAATAGTCTCTAATCCAATGACCAATAGTTTTATGAATATCATAGTATGGTTGATCAACCCATTTGATGGGAAAAGGATCAAGCTATAGTAAAGGGAGCACACCATCACCAAAGAAAGGTAGGGCTAGTGAAGAGACTAGGCAAGGCTCAATTGAAGGAGCAATAAGATAAGAAATAGGTTGAGACTCCACTAGAGAGGGAGTAGGAATAAGACCTAAATTGGGCTCATCTGAGGGAGGGATAGGATACATGGAAGGATAAAGGATAGTTGTAATCATCTTGGGAACAAGTCAGCTATAGGGGTCCTAATATCTAGCAAAATTATAGGGACCAATCATAACATAATGCACAATCATATTCCTATGAGGATCTTCAAAAAATAGAGGTGTTCACACTATCTCTACCCAATGAAAAAGAGGAAAAATGCTAAAATTAAGAATTGTATAGGATGGAATACTATAATATATACAAAAAGACCAAAGTAAAGAGGAACTATAATGAATAATTTTAGCATCTTAGGCCTGAACAAGACCTCCTAAAAATGGATCATCTAAGGTATAACCATTATCATCATCTGATGTAGTGTGATGAATGTGTTGTTGAGTCTTAGCTTAGATAATGGGTATATCATCACTAGGTGGTTGACGGGAATATAGATTCAAAGAAGGTGGAAGTTGCGAAATGAGATGAAGTGAAAAATCTAAGGTTTTGATTTAGAGATTGATCTTGTTAGGCTCATTGTCATCTAAATCTAAGATGTTGGTAGTATATTCCTGATGATTTCTAGGTAACCATTGTAACCTTTTGTGGAGTTAATAGGAAACTTAAATAATTGAGATTCATGAAATAAAATTCTCAATAAGGGTTCAAGATTTGGAATCTTGAATATTCAATGAATTTGGAATTGTTCTAAATTCTAAGGGTTAGTGTCACCTTTAATATTATAAATTGATCCATTGTGAGTAAATTTGACACATTGGCAAGTGAAAGAGGTAACTGCTCTCATGTGATGAGTCCATGGCCTACCAAATAAAATTTTATAGGATAGAGGAAAGTTTAAGATCATTACCTTCACTTGAATAGTGACAAGTGGAATAGTGATAGGGAGTCACACATAACTTAAAGAAGTTATTTACCTTTGTTCATAGCCTTGACACGTGCTACATGTAAACTTAAGATTGCATTTGATATATCTAAGGGTTTTAATAAAATTGAGAGAGGCAACACAAGTGCTTAAACCCTCATCACTCAAGGCATGCTTGACTTAGATATCACCAATTTGGACACTGATAAAAAGGGGAGGATCATCTGCACAAAGTAAAATCTCATTGAGTATTATAAAAGCAATGGGGAATTTGAGGAAAATAGAAATGTACATTGTTTCATCAACATGGACATCTCTTCGCACTATTTTTAAAATGCTTTCTTTTGATTTAGATAAGGTTACTTTTCATTCTTCTAGGGGAGGATGAGTGGTGTTCATTTCAAATAAGAAAGGCATAAGATGATTATGATGATGCAAATATGTCCACATAAGTTTGAGAAATGGGATTTGAGATGGGAGATTAGTAAGTTCCATGATAAGATACTATTTATTATAACCCATAAGGGGACTATTAGAAAGAGGTGCACAATATTGAAGGAGGTCCTCAGAAAGAGGAGCAAAAGTGCATATGAATTTATGTTGATAAGATGCAAGAGGTTTAATTGGATGAAAAGTTTGTTGATTGGCTTGAGACGATGGGGTAGTTGATGCAGGTTTAGTTTAAGATAAATTGGTAGAAGTGTTAATAGAAGTTTGAGTATCATTGATGATGGGTAATGAAGTTAGAGAAGTGTTATGCAAAAGAGGTGTTGGAACTGGTTCATCAAAAGATATAAGGTTTTCTTACCCTAAATATATTAAGTGAGTTGGGGAAGAGTCTTGGATAACATGAAAAATATGAGATGATTGAGGAGTGTGGATGGGATGAGAATCAATGAAGGAAACTACCCTTCACATATTAGTCATATTGACCACGTTCTCTTTAGGATTTGGGTCTATAAGACTATCAAAATTATTGGTAGAAGGAGTAGGCTTATCATTGTTGTCTTGGTGATTTAGAAGAGGATGTTTATAGATGGAAAAATGAGCATTAGCCTAGTTCAAAGCTTTAGATTTAGTTTGTGTTTCATGGGATTTGAAGGCAATGTCATAGGCTTGTTGACATTTACAAATGATATAATCATGGCCAAAATTGGAACCAAGGAGAAAATACATAGCCAAATTACGTAATTATCTACAAGTTTCATGAGAATGACCCCAACTAGCATGAAACCAACAAAAATTATTGGGATCATACTAGGATTTCATGGGATGAGTGGTATCAATCTCTCATAGAAGAGGCCTTGGTAAACACTTTTATAATGCCACTAAGGATAAAGGTTTATGAACATTGATATTATTTGTTGGAGATAAATGAGGATTAATGATGTGGTTGGGAAGCGAAGTTTGTTTTGGAGCCAGGTTAGGAATAATAGCTTGAATAATATGAGTGGTATCAAACGAATCAGTAACACCATCGTTAGTAGCATGATGATTTTTATTTTTGATTAACATGTGGGTACCCATATAAGGTTGGGATGGCTCGAATTGATGCATGAGGAAATCTTGGTCCTTAGCTTAGTCAATGGCCTCTTTCAAAGTGTGTGGAGAGAGAGTCTAGACTCAATATTGTAACTTGGGATAAAGAATGTTGGTAAATTGTTGAAAGATGGGATATAAATAAAGGGAGATCCAAAGTGAACTGGTAAAAGAAGATTATAATGAGATGAATTGTTTGATAATTGATAACATGGTAAATAAGAAATGACTAAAGGGATAAAGGTGTGTATAACCAAGTCATAATAACAATTATCTGTGTTTATAGAGATAAGATAAAAAATAATCATGAAATAGAATAAGATAACCATAAAAAAGGAAATCATGAAGAAGAAGTATGTGATCATGAAAAAGAATCCAAAAGAGAACATAAGGAATAAAATGACACCATAAACAACATGTAGTGTGAAACATAAGTCATCATGTAAGATAAATAAGAATTTGACATAATGTCAAATGATATAAGATAAATAAATGTAAATTTGGAACACACATCTAATCCAAATGAAGAAATAAATGAAAGAACACCATGCTTATGTTCATAAATAGTGGTAGATTTTGACACACACATTATCCATAACATCTGGTAAGTCTCTATAAGATGAACTTAGATTACAATCAAAGTCTCATCGATCTTTAAGGAAAGCTACAAAAATACTTTATATCGAATCTCCTCAATAGAAAATGTAGGAATGCTTGAAGGATCATGTTGATGAGGGATATCATGTGGGGGATGCTCTAGAGAAGGAATGGGAATGGAATATTTAGGATTTGAAGGGGTCACTAGTGGAGAATGAGCCACTGATGAAGGAGTCACCAGTGGAGAAAGAACCATAGGTGAAGGAGGATCCACGAGTGAGGGAATCACATGTGGAGAAACTATAGGTGGAGAAGGGACCATAGATGGTAGATCCATGGGGGAAAAAGGGAGAACCTTCTTGTGAGGGTGACCTATGGTAGAATGGTAGTAGGCATAAGAATGGTCATGAGGTGATATTTGAGATGTTATTGAAGGATGGAAAAATGAACAATGTGGTGGGTACCACATTAGTGCTAGAGATAATATACCTCTCCATATTTGTTAAGAAATCTAGGTAATACTTTTGGGGGAGGTATAACCTTATCTGTGGGATGAGGAGTAGTGGGATGTAAGGTATTGATATATTACCATAGCTTATGATAACACATGGAGGAATGATTATCTATTCTATGGAAGCAACAAATACACTTGTTAGTAGACTTTGTAGGTGTACTAATAGAGGGAGTAGAAATGGAAGATGAGAAAGGTTGGTGTAAGGAACAATCTCTAATTTAATGACCAACAACTTTATGAATATCATAATATGGTTGAACAACCCATTTGGTGGGCAAAAGATCAAGATGTAGTAAAGGGAGCACACCATCAACAAGGAAAGGTAGGGCTAGTAAAGAGACTAGGCAAGGTTCAACTGAAGGAGCCATAGGATCAAAAATAAGAAGAGGCTTAGCTGGAGAGGGAGTGGGAATAGGATCTAAACTGGGCTCAACTCAGGGAGTGATAGATTGCATGGAAGGTTGAAGGATAGTTACAATAATCTAGGGAATAAGTCAGCTATAGGGGTCCTAATATCTAACAAAATGATAGGGACCAATCTCAACATGATGCATAATCATACTCTTATGAAGCTATTTATAAATTGGAGGTGTGCACACCATCTCTACCCTATGAATAAGAGGAAAAATGCTAAAACTAAGAATTATATAGGATGGAATACTATAATATATACAAAAATACCAAAGTAAAGAGGAACTATAATGAATAATTCAGCATCTTAGGCCTGAACAAGACCTCCTAAAAATGGATCATCTAATGTATAGCCATTATCATCATCCGATGTGGTGTGATCAATGGGGAGCTGAGTCTTATCTAAGGTAATGGGTATATCATGACTAGGTGGTTGATAAGAATGCGGATTCAAAGAAGGGGGAAGTTGGGAAATGAGATGAGGTAAAAGATCTAAGGTTTTAATTTGGAGATTGATCTTATTAGGCTCATCATCATTTAAATCCAAGAGGTTAGGTAGTATATCCCTGATGAGTTTGGGGTGACCATTGTAACCTCATGTAGAGTTGATAGGAAACTTAAATAATTGAGATTCATGAAATAGAATGCTCAACAAGGGTTCAAGAGTTAGAATCTTGAATATTCCATGATCTTGGAATTGTTTGAAATTCTAAGGGTTAGGGTCACCTTGAATCTTATAGATTGCTCTATTGTGAGGAAATTTGACACATTAGCAAGTGAAAGAGGCAACTGTTCTCATGTGATGAGTCCATGGCCTACCAAGAAAAATTTTATAGGATAGAGGAAAGTTTAAGATCATTACCTTCACTTAAATAGTGATAGGTGGAATAGTGATAAGGAGCCACACATAACCTAAAGGAGGTATTTGCCTTTAGTCATAGCCTTGACATGTGCTACGTGTAAACTTAATATTACTTTTGATATATCCAAGGGTTTTAATAAAATTGAGAAAGGAAACATAAGATCCTGAGCCCTCATCAATCAAGGCATTCTTAACTTGGATATCACCAATTTGGACACTGATAAAAAGGGGAGGATCATCTGCATGAAGTAGAATCTCATTGAGGATCATAGAAGCAATGGGGAATTTGAGGGAAAGAGAAGTGTCCATTATTTCATCAATGTGTATGGACATATCTTTTCACTATTTTAAAATGCTATTTTTTGATTCAGATAAGGTTACTTTACATCCTTATTAGGGAGGATGAGTGATGTTCATTTTGAACAAGAAATATATAAGATGATTATGATGATGCAAAGATGTCCACATAAGTTTGAGAAATGGGATTTGAGATGGGAGATTAGTAAGTTCCATGATAGGATCCCATTTATCATAACCCATAAGGGGACTATTGGAAAGAGGTGCATAATGTTGAAGGAGGTCCTCAAAAAGAGTAGCAAAAGGACATGTGAGTTTATGTTGATAAGATGTAGGAGGTTTAATTGGAGGACAAGTTTGTTGATTTGCTTGAGAGGATGGGGTAGTCGATGCAGATTTGGGTTGAGACAAATTGGAAGAAGTGTTAATATAAGTTTGAGTATCATTCGTGATGGGTAAAGAAGTTGGAAAAGTGGTAGAAATGGTATAAGAAGTGTTATACAAAAGAGGTGTTGGAACTGGTTCATCGAAAGATATAAGGTCTTCTTGCCCCAAATCTGTTAAGTGAGTTAGGGAAGAGTCTTGGATAACATGAAAAAATGAGATGATTAAGGAGTGTGGATGGGATGAGAATAAATGAAGGAAACTATGCTTTACATATTAGTCATATTGACCACATTCTCTTTAGAGTTGGGTTTATAAGACTATGAACATTATTGGTAGAAGGAGTATGCTTATCATTGTTGTCTTGGTGATTTAGAAGAGGATCTTTATAGATGGCTAAATGAGCATTAGCCTAGTTTAAAGCTTGAGATTTAGTTTGTGTTTCATGGGATTTGAAGGCAATTTCATAGGCTTGTTGACATTTACAAATGATAGAATCATGGTCAAAATTGGAACCAAGGAGAAAATACATGGCCAAATTATGCAATTATCTACAAGATTCATGAGAATGACCCCAACTAGCTTGAAACCAACAAAATTTATTGGGATCATAGCATGATTTCATGGGATGAGTTGGATCAAGATCTCATGGAAGAGGCCTTGGTAGACACTTTTATAATTCCACTAAGGATAAAGGTTTATGAAAATTGATGTTATTTGTTGGAGATAAATGAGGATTAATGATGTGGTTGGGATGGAAAGTTTATTTTGGAGCTAGGTTGGGAATAATAGTTTGAATAATATGAGTGGTATCAAAAGAATCGGTATCACCATCGCTAGTAGCATGATGATTTTTATTTTTGATTAACATGTGAGTACCCATAGAAGGTTGGGATGGCTTGAATTAATTCATGAGGAAATCTTGGCACTTAGCTTAGTTAATGTCCCCTTCCAAAATGTGTGGAGAGAGAGTTCAAACCCGATATTGTAACTTAGGATAAAGAATGTTGGTAAATAGATGAAAGATATTATCATCTACCATATTATGTTCACACTTGTTATATGAGGTATTCTATCATTTGATGAAATATTGTGCATTTTCTGTCTCAAGTTTATTACAATTAATAAAATGGGATAAGGTTTTTTCAGGGAGGTCACTAGTTTGAAACTCTTGGACTAGAACATTGACTAAATCTTTCAAACTAGTGATGAAATGAGATTTAAGTTGGTTATACCAATTTAAATCATCTCAAGAGAGTGTTTTTGATAATAGCTTGGTAGTGACAAAATCAATTAACTTGACTCAATCTTTGTATAGATTTCCATATGTTTTTAAATGTAGAGTAGTATCACTTGTCCCATTGTAACTAATGGTAAGGGTGATGCCTCCTATATTGATATTAGTAATTTGAGGTGTTAGAGTCTCATTTTGAAGTTGTTTGATTATTTTGTTAACAAGAGGAGGTTCAGGGATAAGATTACCATGGGAATATTGAAGAGGAGGTGGGGGAGAATTTTGGTTATGCATTCCCCATGGAACCTTTTGAGGGTGATTTTGAAGATGAATAAGATGATTTTGCATTTTTATCATTTGGTTGGCATTATTAGCTTGTAAATAGTTCATTTGATTAAGAATTTATAATATAAGTTGATGGGTTTGAGTGGTGTTATTTGCATTACGTGAAGCATTGGTATGGGTAGTAGTGGCTTGGGTACCACTATGGGTGGGAACATGCATGCTATTAGTAACTTGAGAGGAATTTTTAGTAAGTGAGACACTAGTAGCATGATTTGATTGTGTGGCAAAAGATACACTAGTAGAGGGATGAGAAGAAGCAACACTAGAGGCATGATTATCATGGGTATAAAATGATGCACTAGGGGAAGAATTGAGATGAGTGGGTCTTAAAAGAGGTCCATTAGATGTAGAACCTACCATGTTAGTAGATATACTTAGTATGGAGGTGGAGGAAATTAGAGAGGAAGATGTCATAGTATGAGAAGGGGTCAAAAGAGAGGGAAGAAGTTGAGAATCAAAAAAACTATTATCCCTAAATCCATGTGAGAATGTGGGATAAGGTGAATGGGGAGCCTTGATTTGACCACTTATCATGATGTGGTTAATAGTAGAAGAATATTTTCCTTGATGTTGAGGAAACTCATTGATAAAGAAGATAATTTTTGGAGTATACTCTAATTTAGGTTGATCTTCTAAGGAGAAAAGAGGGTTGAAAACTAAAGAGGAATGAGGAGGGATCTCATAATTTGTAGTGCAAGTGGATACATGCACATTAATTTCATATAGGGTAGGATCCACAAGATGCTTATGGGAGAACTTATTAGGGTTGGTAAAGCTCATCATATCTTGAGTTCAACTCGATGTTGTCTTTAAATAGTAACTTCATGATGAGGGAGAAAGATTAAGGAAGACTAAGATGATGTAAAGGCAAAGACATAGAGAGGATACAAAGTCAACTAGGTTGATTATATTCTTTAATCCAAGAGGTAGATAATGGTACATAGTTGTACAGTTCAACTCTGTACTGTAGACAAGGTATGAAACTAAGATTATAAGGATACAAGGTTGAACCAGTTGACTTAGTACTATAATGTGAATGGAAAAAAAGGATACAACATCATATAGGTTGAATCTATATTATTGACTAGGAGATAAAGTAAGCCAAGAAGAAAACATAGTTAGGCATGTTCATTATGTACTGCTGATAATAGAAAACATAGTCTATAAGAGACTATACTAAACAAAATGATAACATGCTAAAATAGGGGAAAATTTTGCAATATAATTGAAGCAAGAAATGGAAGTAAACACACAAACAATTAGATCAATATGAGTGATCTAATGGGGGAACACAACACAAAACCTTGCACCAACACTAGTTGATGCAAGTTTTTATAATACAACACATAATGATCAGAGACTAAGCAATCAACTAAAAATTAAATGCTAATAAAGTGTTCATCTTGAGTGTTATTAAATTATTATAAAGTAATGTTTTAAGTGTGATAAGAAAGCTGGCTGAATATAGGGAACTAAAAGCAATCTATGGATGGTTTTAAGATGTTTAGGCTAAAAGGGATTTGTGTTGGTAATGAAACTGGCTTGGTATTGGGGCCTACCCCCTCACTTCACAATCCTCTAGTGATAAGGGTATCAGGTGTTTTACAAATATATATCATTAACCACATATTTATACTTGGATAGAAAACCAAGTTCACTTCCCCCTTGGTGATGAAATCTAAGTAGGTAGGTCTTGGGAAGACAAGTGTTAAATGTATTTTGAATATTGTGTGATTTAGTAATGTGTGTAAAAGAGCAACATAGTTTAACTAAATGGTAATTTGAAAAAAATACCTATTTAGATGATATGAGATACTTTAAGCATGCAAAAAAATAAAAATGAAAGTGTGCATTAATTACTAGAAAATAGTTTTTAATTCCTAAATTTAGAATAGTACAGAGGTAGTTCAGATGAAACTATATGTAAATAGTATAGAACAAAGTGACTTGATCACTACTATTATATGAAATAAAAAGTCTTTAAGAACATAATCAAATAACTTGACTCAGTATTTTAGACAAAAGATAGGCTACATAAGTAATTTAACTAGGTTGACTTAGTTTATTGTAGGTTTGAAATTTTGAAGACTCCTAACTTATACAAAATAAAACTGAAAGAAAGTACTTAAGTGTCTGAGAAAGGAAAGAGAGAAACCTTGGTGGGTTTGAATATGATTAGGATTTTAAATTTTATGCTAAAGTGCCTTGAATTCTGCTTTTAATTTCTATAAACTAAGTCAATTGGTTTGACCGAATTCTACAAAACCCCATGTGCTAAATAAGGATAAGATAACTAATCAACTTGTTCATCCTAGTTTGTTGATCTAGATGCTGGCAGAGAGAATAAGATGATAGAGTTGACCTATTTGACCTTATATGCTTATTTAGATATAAAAAAGAGTATTGTGTCAACCTATTTGATCTAATAACCTATATTTGATGAAGACCTGCATAGATATAATAGAGTTATTTTGATGCAATCATGTCTTAAACTTGTGCACAAAAAATTAGAACTGTACCAACTTGTTTGATATAGTATCAAAAATATAGAAAAATAATAAGTTGATATAAATGAAAGCATGAAATAAAACCTGCAAGGGTTAGATTCATGTCGAATTAACTAGAATGTATGTAATGAGAATTATAATAGATATATAAATCAATCATAGCTCAGAGAAGAAAAATCTTACTTATATTTTCAATTGGGGATACATTTGATAATTGAGGTCATGACCAAGATGGATCCACTAAACCTAATCAAGGGATCTTTTACCATAATAACTTCACTAGGGAGGGTTCCAAAGCCTCCAATCAAGCAAAACTATGAAATAACCCTAACTAAGTCCTATGTTTTCATATTCACTAAACTAATAAAAAGTAAAATAAAAGTCTAATATAGTGCTCACAAAATCTTGTGGCATAAAGTGGGGGTAATAAACATGAAAATTAAAAATGCATAGAAGACATATACTCATGTCAATGTATACAAAATCCTAATACATGGTAGATAATTACAAATGTGTATCCATCTACTCTTATAAAGTAGGAATAAAGTTAAGAATATTACCTTCGAAGACAAACTTTCCAAGCCTCAATCTCTCCCTTGGCCAAGGTGATTTATGATAGTTTGATATGGTATGTAAGGTTGACAAGGATAAATTAGCTCTATGCTACACAACCTATCAATACATTCAAAATACTTCTCCACAAGATAAGATCCATATCTCCAAAGAAAGAATGAAACCCTAAGATTGCTCCTCAAGTAGAATGGTGTATAAGGAGATGCACAATATATCACCTCTTCTTCTCTCCTCTTAGAAATTGTGAAATGAATGTATTGATATAGGTAGATCTAACCCTAATCCCTTCCAAAATGTTTAGGCCAAGAAGGTTGACCCAATCGGCCTAGTATTGTATTTGAAAAAAAACAAACTAGGTCATGGACTAGGTTGACTAGGGTCTGACCTAGACACTAGTAAGTTTTATTAAAAAGAGTACAAGGTCGATGGGGTCAACTATGTAACGTAAACCATAAAAAATGGGTTTAGGTTATGGAAAGTCTAATGAAGGTGGTAAATGACTAGAGGAGGTGAAAAATAGGAGGCAAATCTTAGGGAAATGGTTTTTAAGAGTGTAGACACCTAAAAAGTGTCTAACCCTTGGTCCTTTCTCCCTCCTAGTCCTCCTTGGTCCCTAACCCACCTAAGTCTTATTAATTGGAAATAAACACCTATTTTTAATTAAATAAGACCCTTTTTTCCCTCTCCTTGCCACCTCGCCACCCTAGGATACCCTCCTTGGATCCCCTTCATTCCCCACATGGCCATTTAATGCCTTAGACTCCCATTCCAACCTCTTCTCTCGCCCATTTAACCCCCCGTCGACCGTTTCATCCTGGCATTCATTTGACCCGGCCGTTGGGAAACGGAGGAAAGGCTATTTTTAGCCTTTCTCCGACCTTTCAGCTGCCGACGTCGGTCAGCCTTCGGCCGACGTCGGCGATATTGCCGGCGTCGGCACCCCTTCATAACGGTTTCTTCACCATTTTCTCTGTCTGCTAGTTCCGCTTGGCTTCTCTTCACTCTCTGCATCTCCCTTTCTCGCATCCCGACTCTTGAATCTTTGGCACCAAATCCTTGTATCAGCAATCTCTCTACCAATCAATCTGACTCTCTCTCCCTCAGGTACACAGCAATCTTCTGCAGGTGAACTACAGGGATTCTTCATCAGCAACAGGGCTTCAACAAGCGGCAACAACAACACCTTCTTCAGCAGGGCACAGGTATGTTCTCTGTTTCTATTCTGTATGCTTTCTACTTATCATGTTTTAAGCTATATTCAGCTCTTCTACCCCCTCAGACCTGACTGTCACCCAGACCCAGATTCCTATCTCCCAGATTGGCTTCCTCTATCTCCCTGTCCCTCTCCGTCCTTCTAACTAAAACCCATCCTCAAACCAGGCCCAGAGCAGACTCAGACCTTCGTCCACAAACCCATCCACTGACCATCTTTAAACAGAGCACAAATCAAGCCCTGGACCATCCACAGACCAGACCCTGCCATTGCCCCGACCGACGCCAGTCATTACCCCAACCGATGTCGGTAGACTAACCGACATCGGCAGACAGACAGCCGACGCCGGTAGGACCACCAACGCCGGCGACTGCAACCAGGCCCAACAGCTCTTTCAGGTAATCATTTTGTTTTCTTCTTTCCTTTCTACTTTCTTTGTCATTTCTGTATTCTGGCATTCTGTCTTTTATCAGTCACTTATTTCATCAAAACAGTGGGTTGACCTCCCTCAAGGAAGTTTTTACACTTCTGGGAACAAGCCTTTTGCTTGGCAACCCACTGCCTATCTGTCTAACATTTTTCTTGTCCTAGTTTCCTTTTTTCTTGCAGGTGTCATTCCTCCACAGCCAAAGAGGAGAGCTCACAAACGTCTGGATTTACGGTGTGCAATCTTTAGTCCAGGTACTTCCAAGCCTTGTCCATTACTTTCTTTTAGTTTCTTTCTTTTTAGTCTGAAAAGCGAATTTGAGGTAGAAACATCTCTGGCACGCCCGGTGGGACCCTAGGTACCTCCTGGGTTCCTTTTTCTTTTTCATTCATTTAGGTGCATTTAGGCTCCTTCTCTCTTATCTCTTTCTTCTATTCCAAATGACACTATAAGCAGGACTAAAATGAATCCTTCTTTCCTTTCTTCCTTGCATTCTAGACTAGTCTAAATATCATACTCTCGTCCCTTTCTCCATCTTGTCTTCATAACAACATCACATTTCGACTTGGGCATTAAAACTTGTTGCATTTCATTTCTTTCCTTCTTGCATCTTCTTAGTCCACATCTAGTAACTTAAAACACATATTGAATAAACCGTAGACACTTGATGTTACACTACCGAATCACATGCACTAAAACACACATAAAACATACCTGAGACAAGGCCCGACTGGGATTTCATCACCCAGCGGATACCTTACCCGTCCCAGTGACCCTACTTGGATTTCATCACCAAGGGGGAAGCCCACTCCGTTCTCTGGCGGAGGATAAACTCTAGGCGAGGTATATCTTGGCTAAGCGAGACCAGCTAACCACTGGAATCGTGAAGTGAGGGGAGCTTGCTCCTTAGCACCAGGCCACGTACCAGACCCTAACACAGATCTTTGAGCACCTAAAACAACACCTGAAACCATCTTTAGACTGCCTTCTTCTAGGACCCATTTTTCAGCCAATCTCCCCAAACATTCATCTAAGGCATAAGCCACAAGTTTCTAAGGTTAATTCCTAGGATTTATCGCTTAGGCTTGTCTGTCTTTCTCTGTTTTTCTCTTCTCATCTGTTCGTTTGAGTGTGTGAGGACGCTTTCTTCTTTGTTTTTCCAAGAACCTTTTGGCTCTCTGGAAAACACAGTGACTGACATCGGTTCTTCCACCGACGTCGGCCTTCCCCTGTCACCGGCATCGGTTCTTATACCGACGTCGGCTTCATCTGTTACCGGCATCGGTTATCTGACCGACGCCGGCCTCATTTCTTACCGGCATCGGTTTTTAAACCGACGTCGGTCTCTGTCACTGTCCTTTTTCTTCAAAACCAGCAGCCTGAAACCTGTCTTTTCTCTGTCAAAAACTCCATTCTGGTTTTCTGAGACTGCCAAAAACACAGTTTCTGGAACTAGGACTCTCTTCTTAACCACTTTAGCCAACAGCCGCTTTCGTCTATCCTGTCTCTAACCAGTCCTATCATGGAGTTCCACTCGGAGACTGAAAGAACTCCTACAGGACCGACCCCGACTCAAATTCCCATCATTCCTGAAGGGGACCAAGATTTCGAGAGATTCTTGGACCTCAATACCGCAGCCCTCCAAAACTATCTCGCGAGAAACCCAACGCGAGACCTTTCGGGTGACGTGGCGATGACATCCACACCATTCGCCACCCAACCCTTTATGACTCAGCCTTCCGCCTCGACTATTAACCCAATCATGGCCAATACGCAAAGTTTGGCCTCCCCGTCTATTTCTAGACCGACCTCCATCGGGGTTCCATTACCCCCTCAACTACCTGCAATTCAACCAAGTTCTACCTCATATCAGAACTTGGTTGCCTCGACCCCTCACACTCTTGCGCCCATAAATGTAGGCGTGCCAACCTATCTTGCTACCAGTGCCGCCATTCAACCACCTTTGGCGGTGCCCAGTCAACCTATACCTTTGACCTTCGTAACGCAACCACCTCTAGCCTTCACTTCTGCCCCTGCAACTAGTCATCCGTACATTGTACAACCGACTATGTCGCACGCCTCCTCTAACCTCTTCCAAGCACCTTACAACCTAGGGGGCGCTCAACCCGCCAATCCGTCAGCGAATCTTATCAAGATGCTGATGGATAAAATGTCCAGTCTCGAGGCCTCCATTTCCGGTTCAAGCAATACTTTGTCATATGAACAAATTTGCAACGAGCCCATCCATCCTTCCGTCCCTATTCGACCATATCCTAACCATTGGGAGCTTCCTAAATTCACTCGCTTTCAGAGTAAGGAAGACCCACAACAACATCTACGGGCATTTAGACATGCCTGTTATCTTATTTCCCATGACGATGCGTTACTTCTACGCACGTTCCCTATGTCCCTTTCTAGCCCTGCCCTTGACTGGTATAGTTCTCTTGCCAGACACTCTATCTTTTCATTCATCCAACTCGCCCAACTATTTCTTGACCATTTCTCAATCAACATCACCAAACAAGTCTCTATCACAGACCTTTACTCCATCAGGCAATTTGACGACGAACCAATTGTCTATTTTGTCGCTCGTTGGAGAGGCCTTATCAACCAGCTCCCCTTCTCTTTACCTCAACCCGAGCTCATCGAGCTCTTTTCTCGAGCATGTGTCAGACACATCTCTTCTACCTTGCGGATTCAGACATTTCGCACTTTTGATGAAGCTTTCATCATGGCTCGAAAGCTTGAACTCCGTGCCCTTGAAGAAGATAAGGTCAAATTGCGTAATACCAACGCAAAATCTACTGACCATTCTTCTTCTAGACCTTCTTCTTCTGCCAATTCTGAATCTATAGGAGTGGCCAATACTGTGGTCGTTAGATCACCATCCTCAACAACAACGATTTACTCTCAACCTTTGACATCTTCCAGCATCACCAAACAATTCCAACAACGGTACATTCAGCGTTCTTACACTCCACTTGGAGAACCATACGCTTCCATTTTGGAAAAACTTCTCAAGCAGGGAGTCCTCAATCTCCCTCCAGTCCGACCACCTCAATTTGACCCCTCTAAAGCCCTCCCTACATGGTATAGGGAGGCCGACTTCTGTCCCTTTCATCGCGTCTAAGGCCATGACATCGACAACTGTCGAACTTTCAAAAACATCGTCCAAGACATGATCGACAAGGGGGATCTTATTTTAGATAACCCGAACGCCCTGCCTAATCAACATATTGACATCTTCAAACAACCATTTCCGAATCATCCGCCTACTCAAAACAACGTCCAGACTTCGACCAATGACCCTCAAGACCATGACATTCACACGATTAGCACTATCTTGCCTCTTGTCCTTGACCAACCTCTTCCATTAAAGGATGAGGAACCTCCTTCTCCTACTAGTCCTCCATCTACCTCTCTTGTATCGGAGGACGCTTTGACCACATCAACGCCATTAAGCCCACCTTCATCCGAAGACCATACCTTGCCTACTCCTCGAGCACAAGCGGAAGGCATAATCATCCATGCCCTCTGCCCACTGGAGGAGCCAGACTCTCTTATTTCTTCTCCACCAAGAGAAGAACCAGTCTCTCCACCCGTTTCAATCAAGGAAGGCCCAGTCGCGGTTTCCTCTTATCCTTTACCTGAGATTGTTACATCTCACTCACCTTCATCCACATCCAAACCCAAGCCCACATCTAACCTCGCCTCACATAACGGTGGCCCTCGACCCAAACACATGAAAGCTACTAGATCACATCAGAGAACTCCTCCCCCACCTTCGTCATTACCTTCAATCTTAGGCCCGCATCCGTCCACTTTAATAGGAGTGCTTCCCACTCCCATCCTTCATAGAGGCACATCACCTCCATTACTTCCTCACCCCATCAGACATACATCTCATCCGAACTCTCGACCTATACCTCTTTCACCTCCCAAACCAACGTCACCAACCCTCACTGCAATAAAGCATCCAGACCCGTTAGCAGGTTCATATGACTTGCTCTTACAGCACTTATTGCAATCCTCTCGTATCGACCTCCCACCTCTTAGACAATATCAATCTCTCGGACCTAAACCACCATGGTTCGATGACACTCGCATTTGTGCGTATCATCGCACGCCTGGGCACGACACGGAGCATTGTCATGCCCTCAAGGTCGCCATTCGCCAATGTCTTAGGAATGACACCCTTCTTCTCGACCACGTTATCAACAAACCTTCAACACCACCCCACTCATCAACTCTCGGATTAAGACCATCTTGGTTCGACAACTCCGCATTTTGCAATTATCATCATACTTCGAAACATGACACTGAGCGTTGTTGCGCTCTTAAAGCTATCATTCGTCAGCAACGGAGAAAGGATTTCCTTCTCATCAAGGGTCCTCTTGACCACCTTTTCGACAAAACATCAACCTCGACTCATGCCTCTCCAACCTCATCGCCTAAATCGGGATCTCCACGCCAGACTGTGGTCCCTTTGTCGCCTTTGACCCCCTTATTCGACATTAACACTGTTCATTTGACCACTAAACCTCAACCGACCTCAACCAATCTTTCAAACATTCTCCCTACCCGCTGGGGGAATTCATCCTTTATTCAAACCTCAACCAACTGTTCAACCCAGTCTCTACCACATATCAATCGCTCATTTTATCTTAAAACCCGACCAAGTATCCACTGACCCAACCCCCGACCAATTATTCGACCAGTCTCAACCAAACTTCAACCAAATATCAATCACCCTGACCTCTCGATCAAACATTCAACCAAATCTCGACCAAGTCTCAACCAACCCTCGACCATGACATCGACCAAACCTTTGACCAAACCTTCAACAAACTTTGACCAAATATTTTACCACACTTCAACCAATCCTCGACCAATCAACAATCAAATATCATTCAACCAATCCTTTTTATCTAAAGCATTCAACCTTTCTCAACCAACCAACGACAATGTCAACCAACTTCACATCCATCAATCAACACCTGACCAATCTGGAAAGAGGCAAATGGGGCAGGTTTGCTCCCAATTGACTTAGACCTTAACATACTAGCATGGCCCAGGGTCTTATCAGACCTTAAACCCCTTTTTTATGTCTTGCGTCTTCGACCTTTCTTCTGTTAGTCGAGTACTCGTCTACTTGACACGTAACTTGAGCTCGTCCCTTGAGCAATCCTCGTCCTCTTAATCCTCATCCCTTTCAACCCTATTCCCCTTTAACAAGTCCTCTACAACCCTTTTAGGATGCAGTGATGCTTTGTCCTAATAAAAGGGGCGTCCTTGAGCTTCTACAGTCTTGTCTGTGACTCTCATTCCTATCAATAAATCCAAATCAAGATGTCAAAACATATCCATGGTCACTAAGTCAAGTCAAATCAAAAAGACAGACTGCTCCCTCGAAGGACAGCTGTACTATCATTGCTGTATTACTAGACTGATCCCTTGAAGGACAGCTAGGCCAAATTTTCAAACATTATTAAGCAAAAATATAGACCACTCCCTCGAAGGATGGCTATGACCACTCTGGCAATAAACAACACTTTTCTTAGAAGCTTCCCGCATCGATCAGCTTCGCAACATGACCATTACATCAAGTGACATCTCTATGCAGGCTTCCCACATCGATCAGCTTCGCAACATGACCATTACATCAAGTGACATCTCTATGCAGGCTTCCCGCATCGATCAGTCTGCGCAAAAAAAAAAAAAAAAAAAAAAAAAAAAAAAAAAAAAAACGAGTCACGGACATTGGCTTGTAGTTGTCTCAGGGTCTCTTATAAAAGGGGCAAGGCTATTCCTGCTCTTAAACTGGGTTACCCTATCCTCCTCCTATCACCGGCTCAAGGGACTTCGAGCTCACTTTAATGTCAAAGTGATTCGATTACCGTTCTAACTCAACACTGGCCAACGACGCAATGCATGAATGGGGCTTTTGTTCTAATAACCCCTATCTATGCTTCCTTTCTGGTCCTTGTCAATGAAAGAGCAATTTGCCTTTCACCTTTTCTCTACACTTTGGTCACGCTTTGGCCACGTCACTTGTCGACTCATCCTTAAACCCAGCCAACTTCAACATTTTTTTCAAACCAGCCTCGACATTTCCAACATGACATCAGGCATCATCCTTGTCCTTTTCGCATAGTTTCTATGGACACCAATACCCATGGAAACTACCAACTAGACCCAATTTATGTTAAGCATAAACCAATACTTGCTGAAGCATAAATAGACCTTCTATTCATTTCTAGCATACATCCATCACGACTATGGAAACTTGCTAGGGATGAAAGACTCTCGACCACTTCTACAGAAGACACCATCTGTAGTATCCTTTTATCCTCATCTTTTTATCCTCATAATTTCGACGCTTGACCACATCCAATCATCGACCATTTTGACCCTCGCAGTCCGAACTACATTGGTCTGAGGCCCTACGACCAGGGCTAAGTAGGCAGCACTCAGATAGCACATCTTCTGAGGTTAGCTCGACCACCCCCGTTTGTTCGTCTCTATGATGGACAAACCTTCTCTTCTTTGACTCTTATCACACCCAACTTCGTCAACTTTGACCAAGACCAATCATTTCCTTTGACCAAGACCAATCATAGACCTTTGACCAAGACCAATCATCAACTTTGACCAAGACCTATAATCCCTCCGACCCTCCCTCCCTTTTAGGGAGAACTACATCGGCCTGAGGCCCTGTCACCAGGGCTATGTAGGCAGCACTCAGTTGACATGGAGTCTTCTGGGGTTAGCTCGGCCGCATCCTTTCGTCTATCCATCCTCTTGACCAATGACCATTGGCGATCATGCCTATCTCCTTCGACCTCGACCACTTCCAAGCCAATGTTGCCTTGGTTGTTTTTGCGTGTATGCTATTCCACGGCTGGTTAGCAGAATTGTCCGCAGACTTTTTTTTGACCCTTCACAAGTATAGGATCGCGAGCCAGTTGATCCCTACTACTTGTGACTTTTTCGTGTTTCTGGGAGCACTTCCTGAGCCCTGGATACCTGGGACACGACGACCATTTGGAGCTTCAGCTTAGATTGAGTGACCCGATCAGCAGACGACTAAATGCTGGGGCCCGGTTACTTCAATTTTGGCACTCCTTGACCCTTGACCATGCGACAATTTGACCTGACCATCTTGTGTTGTGGTATGCGTGCAATCATGACTTTTGCAGCGTTCTCACTCACCTCTCTCTTTCTCATCCACCTTTTGTCAAATCAGCACCCGACATCAGGTTCCTTCTCTCGACTCCTGCTTTGAGGGGAAATACCTCATCCATACTTCGGGGCAATCCACATCATCCTTCACCTGGGGCAACCACTCCCTGTTTTTGTCTTGCAGTTCGTTCAGAACAACCAACAAGACAAAAAGGGGCAAATGTAGACACCTAAAAAGTGTCTAACCCTTGGTCCTTTCTCCCTCCTAGTCCTCCTTGGTCCCTAACCCACCTAAGTCTTATTAATTGGAAATAAACACCTATTTTTAATTAAATAAGACCCCTTTTTCCCTCTCCTTGCCACCTCGCCACCCTAGGATACCCTCCTTGGATCCCCTTCATTCCCCACATGGCCATTTAATGCCTTAGACTCCCATTCCAACCTCTTCTCTCGCCCATTTAACCCCCCGTCGACCGTTTCATCCTGGCATTCATTTGACCCGGCCGTTGGGAAACAGAGGAAAGGCTATTTTTAGCCTTTCTCCGACCTTTCAGCCGCCGACGTCGGTCAGCCTTCGGCCGACGTCGGTGATATTGCCGGCGTCGGCACCCCTTCATAACGGTTTCTTCACCGTTTTCTCTGTCTGCTAGTTCCGCTTGGCTTCTCTTCACTCTCTGCGTCTCCCTTTCTCGCATCCCGACTCTTGAATCTTTGGCACCAAATCCTTGTATCAACAATCTCTCTACCAATCAATCTGACTCTCTCTCCCTCAGGTACACAACAATCTTCTGCAGGTGAACTACAGGGATTCTTCATCAGCAACAGGGCTTCAACAAGCGGCAACAACAACACCTTCTTCAGTAGGGCACAGGTATGTTCTCTGTTTCTATTCTGTATGCTTTCTACTTATCATGTTTTAAGCTATATTCAGCTCTTCTACCCCCTCAGACCTGACTGTCACCCAGACCCGAATTCCTATCTCCCAGATTGGCTTCCTCTATCTCCCTGTCCCTCTCCGTCCTTCTGACTAAAACCCATCCTCAAACCAGGCCCAGAGCAGACTCAGACCTTCGTCCACAAACCTGTCCACTGACCATCTTTAAATAGAGCACAAATCAAGCCCCGGACCATCCACAGACCAGACCCTGCCATTGCCCCGACCGACGCCGGTCATTACCCCAACCGATGTCGGCAGACTAACCGACATCGGCAGACAGACAGCCGACGCCGGTAGGACCACCGACGTCGGCGACTGCAACCAGGCCCAACAGCTCTTTCAGGTAATCATTTTGTTTTCTTCTTTCCTTTCTACTTTCTTTGTCATTTCTGTATTCTGGCATTCTGTCTTTTATCAGTCACTTATTTCATCAAAACAGTGGGTTGACCTCCCTCAAGGAAGTTTTTACACTTCTGGGAACAAGCCTTTTGCTTGGCAACCCACTGCCTATCTGTCTAACGTTTTTCTTGTCCTAGTTTCCTTTTTTCTTGCAGGTGTCATTCCTCCACAGCCAAAGAGGAGAGCTCACAAACGTCTGGATTTACGGTGCGCAATCTTTAGTCCAGGTACTTCCAAGCCTTGTCCATTACTTTCTTTTAGTTTCTTTCTTTTTAGTCTGAAAAGCGAATTTGAGGTAGAAACAAAGAGATATGTGTGTAGATATTAAGTGTTAAAAAAGGGACAATAATCATGCGAATCATCAATGCTCTGTCCACCACTTTCCCAATGCACCCCTTAAGGTATGCATTCATAGAGATAGAGACTTGATGGGTTTTTGCAAGATTGAAAGCATTAATAATTGATAAAATTTGAAAATATTATGTGTATACACATGCATTTTCCTTGGTAGGGTGGGTGGAGTAGAAAAAGTAATGATTTACTTCAAAGTAGTTATAATTATTAGCACAGGATGCAGAAATAATGATTTACCCATAAGCGGTTATAATCATTAAAGTGGTCAAAAAATAATGATTTGCCCACAAACGGTTATAATCATTTGCATGTTTTAAATTGTAGGATTTAAAATGAGTTTGCCTTAAAAAAGCATAATACATCATTGATCAATCAAAAAATAATCTATCAAAATGGGGCAAATTGGCAAGGGTAACTTCTGTAAACAATCTATAAAATAGATTTATGATGAGTTGGAAAAGGATAAAAACACATTTCTAGCCTAAATGTGAGCTTGAAGCTGCATGTTTGAATAAACACATGGTATAAGTAGAAAATAATATTTTTTAAATGGGTCTCAGGAGAGGCCCAAAAAGATGGTTTGGTTATAATACGATCAAAAAATAAGACACATAGAATCAAATGGTGTACAAAATGAATCATGGATGTGAAAAATACACTTCCTAGAGCATGCAAATACCCATGCATCTTGAGATTTTATAATTTTAGCATATGTCATTGTACTTATTATATCGACACACTGATGTATTTTGATACACCATTATGATATGTATATATCCTCTATGTATATGACATTTGAGATACATTGACATTCAATTTTAGGTCTTTTAAGGCCGATGTACATGTATATGATATTCCTTTGATATATATACTATGCCATGTTGTTATCTTATTTATCTCATGTTTAGCATTAATTAGCATTGACTAGAATTATGGATTTTTAACATTATTGATGTTTATGATCATGTATGCTTTTGTTTATTTATTTCTTATGCCATGTTTATGAGAATTTTTATTGGTTGTCATATGATTATGTTATATGACTCATATGTATGCTTCTTCAGAGATTCACGTCTACATAAACACATAATAAATCATTAGTGCTCTTATTTATTACTCATGGATTCAGGCATGTGTTTAGGTATTTTATTGGTTTTGATATATCAAAGAAGTACTACCACTGCATTTCTATGATAGTCTCTATGTGTCTAGTTTTGACTTCAACTCATGATATTATGCATTATAGTTATAAATAACTAAAATGACAATACATACTCTAAGCATAGAAAACTTAGTTTAAATATAAGTATAAACAACCTAGGAATAAGATATGAACAATCAAATTCCAAGTGTAAATATTACAAATAAACTAAGTGTAAGACTAAAAACAAATATTCACAACATAATTACATGATATGGATAATCAAAACTTAAGTGTAAACAAAATATAATAATCTTTATAAAAACTAAAAAACAAAAAGGCCAAAAGGTAAAATAAGAACAAAATAAATGAACAAAACAAACAAACAAAATAAACATAAATGTAAAAATAAATAAAATGAACAAACATAAACAAAATAAAACTACAAAAATAAACATAATAAATGAATAAATAGAAACAAATAAAATCAAACAAACAAACAAAGAACAAATAAAATAAAAGCTATACAAACAAAATGAAGGAACAAAAAAACACAAACAACAAAATAAAAAAAAATGATACAAACAAACAAAACAAGCTAACAAACACAAGCAAACTATATAAACTAACAAACATAAACAAGTAAATAAATAAAACTAATAAAATAAATAAACTAGACAAATATTACAAAAAACAAGGTTATAAACAAACAAATAAGATGACAAACAAATAAAAACAACTAAATGAATAAATAACAAAACACCATTAAAAAACCCAAACAAAACACAAAAACAAACAAACAAACAAACAAACAAAACACCAATAAATAAAAATAAATAAACAAATAAATATGACACAAATAAACACAACAACTAAAAAAAACAAAACAAACAACTATAAACAAACAAACAATTTAAATGAGATAAAACAAACAAAGACAAATAAAATAAACAAATGAACAAATTAAAAAAACAAACAATGCAATAAACAAAATAAACAAAACAACTAAACAATCTAAAGCAAAGAAAAGTGCAATAAAGAAACTAATCTAGACATACAAAAATAAACAAACTAAGCTAAACAAATAATGATACATAAACACTGGTTAATTACAATGTTAGTACAAACAAAAAATAAATTATTTGTGCATGTGTAATAGAGGTGTTACTCTTGACGATAGGGTGACCCCTAGGCTAGGTAGCAACAACAAAGGTAAAATAACATAGGATCAAAATACTTATGTTATTGCTAGCTTATAGGGAAACAACAATGAAGGGTATGATGACAAACAATTTCCCGTAGGCTTTATGGAATAACAACACAAACACAATAACAAACATTTCCCTAGGCTATAAGAGACAAAGACACAAAAAAGATGATAAATATTGCTCATAGGCTATAGGAGACAATGACACAAATAAGATGACAAATATTTCCCCTAGGCTATAGGAGGAAATGACACAAATAAACAAAATGGGGGGGGGGAAGAAAAGGAAGGGGTGGTCGAGCTGACTTAGATGCACTAGGAAAACAGATGCTACCTACATAGCTCCATGGATGCAAGATCTAATGTGGACTTTAGGTTTTCATAGGATATGGGATAGAATAAAATGAAGATAAAAAAAACATGATTGTCTTGTAGAAGAAAATGGGAATGATTTCGCAAAATGACGAGTGTGTAGGAAAAGAGGGGGATGATGCTCATAGTCATGAAAATGTCAACATAAAAAAATAGTGCAAGCATGAGAGTATGATTTAGGATAAAAACACATAAAAATTCAAGAGATGAGTATCCACTAATGAATTAAATTGGTAATTCATAGTGTTTATTTCATGTATGGATTGGAATGAGAATTTGCTCACAAAATGGTGAGTGCGTTGGTAGTGGTTGCTCATAAAATGATAAGAGCATTCAAATAAAAAATGCTTGTAAAATGGTGAGATCATTTAAACAGAAAGTGCTCGTAAAATGGTAAAAATGTAAGAAAATCCAAGTGGTCATTAATACATCAAGCTCGAATGCACAATGCTCACAACATCAACTCACAAAATGGTGAGAGTGTATGGCTAAGGCCAATAAGGATGGGGAAAATAAATGACAAGTGGTTACTTGTGAAATAACAAGGAGTCCTAGAATATTTAAGGAAAAGAAGTGGTTGAGAAAACAATGAAGGTGGTTAAGCTAACCTAAGGTACCCATGTATCAAAGTGCTACCTACATAGTCTGTGTGAACCTTAAGCCAATGTAGTTATCCCATAATGGAAGGAAAAATACCAAGGTGGTCTAGAAATGAAAGTAAATAGATAAGATGGTCCATACCAAAAAAATTTGGTGGATTTATATTTCACATGGAAATTCTAAGCCAATTTTCATGATTTTGTGATTTTTAAGATTTTCTTAGGTATTTTCAAATTTAGGGGTTTTCAAACTATTTCAAATATTTTTGGAATTTTATAGGCATCTCCACTTGATTCAAAATTATGAGAGACAAAATGGTCTAACTTGTAAAATGGTGAGAGTGTGGATTAAACATGTTTGCAAAATGGAGAGAGCGTTCAATCTTAAAATGCTTTCAAAATAGTGAGAGTGTGGTTAAGGGGTAACTGAGTTGAACTCAATGTAAATCGAGTGTTTCCTGCATAGTCCCATAGGACCTCAAGTCACTATAGTTCTACCTACATAAAATGCATCCAACTATATACCAACAAGTTTAGGTCTAGGTAAATGGCAAGGTAAATGTAAACAATAATGACAAGGTGATGTAATGCATGGTAAAGGTGTTGTTCCTACTTTGCCCACAGATGATTATAATTAAGAAACAATGAAAATGGGTCAGTGATAATAATTTTCCCATAGGCAGTTATAATTAGTAGTTTATGTAATGAACATAACAATGAATAAAATATGCAATTGTTAAGATCACACTCATACTAATTTCATATACTACAATTCAAATGTTTGATTTTAAAATAAATACTATAACTAAATCTATCATCAAATAATGAATGTGCCTAAAGTACAAATGAATCACAACTAAGGCCAAACATGATAGGTAGTGTAAGGTAAAAAGAACTGGTTGGCGAGCGGTTAATGGCATGATAGAAGGGTGTATGGTATAGTACAAAGAGTGGGTATAATGTGGCAAAACTTAAATGACCCTTGTAGATAATAATCTGAGTCCCTCAAGTGTAAAAATGTTTGAGGTGCATTATGTTCAATAGTTTATCAAGTTTATCTCCCTCTGACATAGCGAACCTATATGATCTAGAACCATAGTTAGCAATAAAAACATAGGGCCCTAACTAATTTGGTTGGAACTTTCTTTTTTTCTTTGTTTAAAAATTTACATTCTTATGATTCTATTTTAACACTAGGTCACTAAACTTGAATTCTTGATGCTTAAAGTGCCTATTTTATTAGCCCTTTACCCATTCTGATATGCTTGAAGGTTATTTAGGGTGGCCAAGCATTTTCCATTAAGTAAATTTAGCTCTTGCAAGTGAGATACTCTATAGTCTTCATAATCAATGATGTGTTGCAACAAAATTCAGAGAGAATAATGGCCTTAGTGCCATAAATAAGTGAATAGGGTGTATCTCCTATTAGAGTACACAATGTGATACGGTATGCTCATAGGGTGTTAAATAGTTGTAAGTACCAATTACAACTAGCATAATTGATAATCTTCTTTAGAATATTGACAATGTTTTTATTAGAATCCTTAGTTTGGTCATTTCCTTGCAAGTAGTAAGCAGCAGAGAAATGTTGTGTGAGAGGAATGGCTTCCACCCATTTCATGAAATAATCGGTAGTAGTTAGGATGTGTTCATGTCCATTTGAAGATGTAGGATTGATTTTCCTTATGAGGTTGAGTCCTCATATTGAGAATTACTATGGTGTTGTCAATAGTTTGAGTGTCTTGGCTGAAGCATGTATAAGATTAGCAAGCTTATAAAACTTGACACACCTCTTGACATATGAAACTACATATTTCTATAGTCAACTAGTAATAACTAGTACATAGTAAATTTTTGGCTAATATGGGCTTGTTGGCATGGGCTCCACACACTCCAACATGAACTTCACTCAACACTAGTCTGGATTCTATCAAAGGTAAAAAACAAATCAAAGTTCTATCATAGCTTTTATGATATAAGGTTGGTCCAAGTAGGGTATAATGAGAGGCTTTTTGGGTGAAGGATTTTTTTTTACATGATAAATTAAGAGGCATAGTTTGGTCTTGAAGATATGCATATATGTCTAAGTACTAGGGAGATGTGGGACCAACAATGTTGTATACCATTTCGATGGTTGATTGTTCATGTGTTAGTGATAATATATGTTCAACAAGAAATTTATAATACATTTCTCTATCTATGATATAAATCATGGATCTAATAGTGGCCATAACATTAGCTATTCTATTATTGGCTCGAGGTATTGTTTCAAATTGGATGTTGGCAATTTGATGCTTGAGAGTATCAACCATATCTTTATAGGGTACCAACTTCTCATCCTTAGTCTAATACTAGTCCATGACTTGATTGATGATTAATTGAGAATCACCATATACCAATAAATGTTGAATGTTTTATTGTACTACTTGATGAAGACCTAAAATGAGTGCTTCATACTTAGCCATGTTATTGGTATAGGGAAATCTAATATGAAAGGACTTGGGAATGATATCCCCTTATGGCATAACAAAAAATATTCTAGGACCTGATCTATGAGCTATAAATGATCTATAAAATTACATCTTCCTTTATTCTACCTCAGGAGGTGATTCTACTCATTCAATGGTCATAATGGACTCATCTAGAAATCTAAATGTAAGGGGTTGATTATCTTGAAGAGGAGATTCTGTAAGATGATCTATGAGTAATTTCCCCTTAGTATCCTTCTAATTAGAATATTCAATTTTAAACTCACTCAATAACATGATCCATTTTTTCACATGGTCATGTAAATTTGATTTGAAAATTAGATACTTGAGCGAATTTACTTTGGAAATAATAATGGTCTTATTGTTCAACATGTAATGTCACAACTTTTGGGCTACGAACACCATTATTAAACATGATTTTTCTATTGGTGTATAATTATGCTCATACATGACCAATGTTATGATTATATAATACACAAAATGATCTTTACCTTGCTATTCATGCTGTGCTAAAGGTGCCTTTAGGGCATTTTCAGTTGATGACATGTAAAGTATCAATGACTTGTTTGGCATCGGTATCAATGAAACAGGTGGGCTGGCAAGATATTCCTTAAGATAATCAAATGATTTTTTGTCACTCTTCATTATATAATAACGTAACACACTTATTCAATAAGTGTATAAATAGGTGAATTTATCAGATAATTATGAGTGTCTGATTGATTGGATTTTTCCCTACAAACTGTAGAGTTGCTTCAAGGTATATGGCAGTGGCATTTCAGTAATTGCATGAACTTTGTCTAAATCAAATTCAATGCCCCTATGAGAGACAATGAAGCCTAATAATTTTCCATAAGTTATTCTAAATAAAAACTTGTTTAGCTTAACCCTGGCATTATACTCATGAAGTCTCTCAAAGATTCTTCATAATATGGTTGGATGATTAGCACATGTTTTTTATTTACCTAGGATGTCATTGACATAGTTCTCAATGATGTCGTGCATCATGTCATGGAAAATCACTGTCATGGCCCTTTGATAAGTGGATATATAATTATAAACTCCAAATGACATCACCCAATAAAAAAACATTCTAGACAAAGTGGTGAATACTATCTTTTGCTAGTCTTTTGGTGTTATTTTGATTTAACTATACCTTGAAAATCCATCCATAAGAGAAAATATTTCATATCCAATCATTGAATTGACTATCATGTAAATATTAGGAAAAGGAAATTAATATTTTAGGTAGGCTTTATTGATATATCTAAAATTAGTACAGATTTTGATACCCTCTGAATTTTTGCTTACTAGCATAATGTTTGAAATCCACTCTGAATAGTCAATTGGTATGATGCATTTCGCATCTGAGATTTTACAAACTCTTTCTTGACTAACAAAACAATACAACAATACATATTATGCATCTTATATTTAAGGGGCTTAGATTCAATATGTATAATGATATGGTGTATAACCAAGGTAGGGTCTAAACCTAGGATGTTCGAATAGGCCCATGCAAATATGTCAACAAATTCCCTTAGAAGGGCTGTAAAAACCTCACGTTCCTCCTTAGTGAGGGATGCACCTAGTTTCATCTACTTTGCATCCTCTAGATCCCAATGTTCACCTCTAAAGTGTCCTCCAAAATAAGTGTAGAATTGTTATCTAAAATATTTGGTAAGGAGTTAAATAGGTTAGCAATGGCAAAGTCTTCTAGCCAAACTGGCTTGTCTATTTCTCCCAAGTAGGATGAATTAGAATCTCCTAATGCTATCAAAGGCCATGAAACAAATACCTCAGGGCACTCTTGAATAATATGTGCAAAATCTTACCATTCCTTGGTACTGATATTTGATCTATAAATAGGCTTTGGGTTATAAGTATATTTACTTCATAGGAAGAAGGGTGAACATCCCTGTCTAATGGCACCAAAAACTAGTTTTCACCAAGAGACTCACCTTTCTCTTTATTTTTTACCTACTCAAAAAGCATCTCAAAAAGGTTTTCAATTTTAGACCTCAATTTTTTATTTTGTTTTTGTTTTTAGCTAGGGAAGTTCACCCTCTCTCCAAAGTAGGTATCAAGATCCAATCTAATAGAAAATCCTTACTTATGGTCTCCAAGAGGAATGTGATTCATCAATCCCAAAAAGTCACATATGGATTCATCCTTTCCAAACTATTCTAATGGCATCATTGACTCTTTTGGTCTCAATCTCTCAATTATGGATGTAAATGGTTAAATGTGAAGGTTGATAAATAGGGCTAACAGTGCAAATGGCATGGGGGTTAAACAAAATTTGTAGTGGCAAGGTCATTATAGATGCTATAATCAGACCCTACATCACTGTCAGCATCATCTTCACTAGTCGATGGTGTTGGAATGCAAATAAGGTATGCAAAGTCACCCCCAATCAGTTTAAATCCAATACCATGGGTTCCCTTATACTTAGTCATTGAGACTGGTTCGATTGTGCCTTACTGATGTAGCCCTAGGCCTATGCCTTCATAAGCTAGGTGATCCATAATCCAGTTAGGGATGGGATGCTTTACACTTTAGTTATAGTCAACTAATTCATTAGTGTAAATCCATGAATCATATTTAGCTAAGGGGTCCTGTTCTAGGCCAGAGGTTGGTTTGAAAATAATGGTCTTTTTAGATGAGATTTTCCTTTGGTTTGCCACTCCAAATGAGAGATTTTGGCCTTAACTCTTCCATAATCTTTTGGATTTTTTATTAGTTTGGAAATATGGAATGCATTATGGGTACTATATTCTTAGAGACATTTATCAGTTATATAAAAATGGTTGGAAATATCTAGTGGAGGCATGGCCGAGGTAAAGGATAAGTTGTTTGGGTCAATGTAATTAGCTTATGGGCTTGATTTGATAGATTTTCCTTTCTTAGCTTTTTATCCATTAGATTTGGGCATAGGATTCATGCCAAATTGATAGTTATAGCTCTTATATAGACCTTGAGGTATTTACAATACTGATATGGCTAGAGATCAACTAGTATAGTCACTTTCATTCCTAAATGTGAAAATTTTATACATTGATGCAAAATAGAAAGTATGACCCTAATTTAATGCATCCATGGTCAGCCCAATAAAATATTTTAGGATATCTCCAGGTCTAAGACACTACATTGAGTATCATGGGTCAAAGGCCTAATGACCATTGATAAGCTAATAGTACCTTGAGATTCCCATTCTTCATTATCATATACCTTGATAATGATGGTATCTAGTTGCAAATTGACTACTGTATATCCAAGATGTTTGACTAACTTTAGAGACATAATGTTGAGGCTCAAACCATTGTTTAAAAGGATGTATTTAACTCTATGGTTCATTATACCAACCTTAATGTATAATAGTTTATTATGCATAGGGCCTAGGGATGACATCACTTTGGTTAAAGGTAAGATGTTGGTTAGGGGCCAAGTGTCCTACCATGGCTTGAAATTTTTTTGGAGTGATGTCATCTAGCATGAGGGATTGTTTCAAGTACTTATTCAAGATGTCTTTATGGATGCTTGATGTATGTAACAAATTCATGATGGATATGTGCACATGTGTCTTCTTAAGTTATTCCATAATATCATAGGTCTTCTCTTTAATTTTTTTAGTTGGTTTGTTTTTAATAGGCATGAAAGGCTAAATGGGCTCAATTGTAGTATTTGGATGAGGTCCTTTGATATTGACCTTGGCTCGTTGAGTTGTGATTGCATAATATCAATTTGTTATTTGGATTTGGTATTTGGATGGGTAGGTAATGAGACTTGGAATGATAATTCTAGGGTGGTGTTGAGATTGGCTTCTAACACTATCTATAGAAGAATCACCGATATAAGGAGGTTGATAGGCATTATTAAACAAGGGTCTAGATCTATTAGTAGTTGGCCAAGGGTTAATGGTAATAGTAGTAACATAACTTATTGAGACATGTAATATAATATTATTATAGGTATATGTAATGGCATGATGAACTCCTTCAGTGGTTTGGTCAGTTTACCCTTGGTTCCAAATATTCTATTATTGTTTTTGTGGTTGATGTTGTTGCTATTGATTTTGAGGTGGAGTTATCTGCCATCGTTATTACTATTATTGGTATTGGTGCTAGTTTTTGTTATTGTTATGTTATGGAAATATATTATGGTAGATTCCCAATTGATGATTGGTCATAGGAGCATAAGTGTCTCTTTCTATCTTTCCATTTTTGAACATATTCTAAATCAAATGTCTGAGTTGGATACACCAACATATGGAATGTCTTTTGAATCGATGGTACTCACAAAATTCATCTTCTTTGTACTAATATGGAAAAGGAATTCCTTTAGGGAATGTCTTTGGTATCGACCAATTGATCATATTTTCTCGAACCAATCTTTGGGATAGAAATTTAATAGGTTCTCCAAGATTACTAGATTTTTTTGAAATGGGTGATATTCTCCTTGGAGGAGGGGATTGTAATTGATTATGATTATGTGGTTGTTGGTTTTTTGGAGATATTGGTTGAATGTATGGAGGTGGTGGTTATTGAGTGGGGGGAGGTAAATGGACAACCAATGTTTGCACCATCTGAACATGGTGTGATTTATTGACCCCATTGCTAATGATATTCTTATCATAGTTGTATGATTTTGGTCTTTCATTGTTGTTGGTTTGATGTGACAATAAAGTTGGTATTTGAATTAGGTTCTAATTATAGTTCTAGCCTTGGTTTTGGTTCTAGTTCTACTGGCCTTGATGTTGATTCTGGCTCTGATTAGAAGATGATAACTTGATTGTTCTTTTATTAACAAGGGTTTTCTAAATTTACATTCCTTTTTATATAACCTCTTTGAATGTATGAGCACATTACATCTCAAGATGGTAAGATATCTCATTATCTAGGCTCCTAGTAAATATCACAACCAACTATTTATCTGGAAAATTGTGAGTAGACTGACTTGCTAGTGCTCTCCAACATTGCAAGTATGCAGTGAAGCTTTCAACAGTCTTTTATTTATCTTGGCCCAAGTCTAAAAATATAATCTCATGCTCAATATTATATGAAATATACTATATGAACTACTCTGAAATATCATCGAAGTTAGGTACATAATTCTTTGACAATTTCAAAAGCAATTCCAAGGCTTGTCCAGCTTGACTCCTTAGAAAGAGTAGAATCAATTATATGTCACTATATGCCATTGGATAGCAAGTAAAAAATAATTATTTAATATTCTCTTTAGGGCTGACTTTGCCCTTGTATTTATCAAATTTGGGTGGCTCATAACCTGATGGAAATAGTATTTTTAAATATTCCATGTTAAATGGATAAGAAAATATTTCATGTAATTTGAATTTCTTTATTTGTTTTTTAATCTATATAGCTTAAAATTCATCCTTCATTTTTTAAAAATCTTGGGAAATTAAGTCAGATGGAGTGGCCTGTTGTTATTGAGGTTACACGATCAAAGGTGGATTACTTTGACTGGGGTAGGCATATTATGGAATGTTAGTTGAATTGGTTAGATGACCAGGTATATATATTTATGTATTGGGATTATATTTTAGATATATAATATGTTGTTATTGAAACAAATTCAAGTTTAGATTGGCTATATAACCCTAGATAGTGAATTGTGGCTATGGTAATGACATTTGGCTCTATGGCATGTGTTGGTATTACTGCGTTTGGGAGGGAACTTGCTGCCTACTCATTGAACCCTATTGTATATATGGAACATATTATTAACTAGATCCCTAATATTGGAGGTGTTTTAAGTTAAAATCTTGTAGTACGTGTGATACCCATTGGGTGAAAGGCAACTATTGCTAATTACCTGGCAATTGTTATACATAATAATCTTGTTGTTGATTGAACGCTTATTTTTGAATTAACACTTGTTGGTTGATTGAACACCTATTTTTGGATTAACACTTGTTATTGAATAGGAATTTATTGTGGGTTATGCAATTTTTGGGGGTTTGGTACCTATTTTTGTTAACCAACTTGCACTTTTTGACCAATAGAATCATGTTGTATATTAGGCAACATTTGTGATTATTGAGGTATAGTAGTCTATGTTTATTGTGATGGAACATTTGTTTCCCCTTGTTGAGGTGGCATAGTGTTGTGCACTTATTGTGGTGGTAAGTTGGTCTATTTTTGGTTTGTTTCCTCTTGTTTCACAATTGAGGAAGCATCTGATTGAGGAGTGGAGGTTGTTTATTGATTTTAGGAAGTAGGCATACCTATCCCCTATTATTTCAATCCACTCATGGTATTATTTGGAAGAATATATTATGTATTACTCAATGGTAAATTAGACCCATTTTGGTTTAAATTAGAATGCACTTGCATTCTATCCACAACATTTTGAGTGAGGTCTTCCATTTTAGTGGTAGTCTCTTTAGTCAAAATAGGGACATTAAACATGTCACCAACCTACATGCTTTTGCTAAATGGGTCTATGTTTTGGTTTGCATAGCTCGAAGCATCTATTTATTGCTTTATTGATTGAGCTATCTTAATAAGTGTCATGTTAGAAACAACTCTTATGTTAAGATTGCAATTTAGGTTGAGATAATTTTGGTACGCTTTCTATACCTATTCTATTTATTCATCCATAGGGAATTTTCATTTTGCAAGCGTACTTTGGTTTTGCTATGACATTTGGACTAAATATTTAATATAACTAATTGATGCCTATTAAAACTATTGTATTAGAGGCATAATTTTAGGAGTCCTAATAAAATTACTTAGACTTTCATGTAGGGGTTCTTTAAAAAACTTGGATTTTAATTTGATGGATCTGAAAAGAACTTCATCTTTGTTCTCTAAAAAATGATGCTCAAAAAAGTATAAATAATAACTTGTATACATTGTTGTCATAACATAATAGGGATTTTATTATTGTCTTTATTAATTACTAGGTGTCACTTGAGCAAGGTACTATGTCATTTGCTCTTATTCTTGGCATAGGTCAAAAGGTGTAGTTACCAAATATTGTGTTAATGGGTTGTGCCTTTTTTAAATGTATGTAATGTTATAATATGGACAAGGATTTCTTTCATAAGCTACATCATCATACAACTCTTAAAAAAAAAGGATAATTTATCACAAAGTTATCATAGTTCAGATTATACATAGTCTCGATACATGTGTAACGAGTAATGTTTAGATTTATGGCTAGGTATCATGAAAAATAAAAGGTATAAAGGTAACAAACAATCAAGATATAAAAAATAAACTTTGGCTCTGTAAAAGATGCCCAAAGGGTGAAATAACTAAACTAGGTAAAGGTAGAATAACAAGCAAGCTCGAAACCGGTCTAACAAATGATACTCATTTGCCTAAAAATGATTATAATCCATGGAAAAGGTAACACGAAAGCTCAAAAATCATCTATGGATAAGGTACTACTTTTATTAAAGGTGGTTTTAATCAATGGAAACAATATTTAGACAAGGTATAACATTTGTGAACTATGATCAAAGGATAACAATGGTTTGCCCAAAGGTTGTTATAATTATTTAACATGAAAAATAAGAATAGACTCAGAAACAAAGAACTCAAAAAAAAATTAAATGAAGGCATTTGCCTTGAATGACACTCAATAATTAGCTCACTAAGACTCGATACTTGATTCACAAGAGACTATTTGAGAAATGGAACTAGGACCCTTTGAATTCGGCACAACAAACTTCAAACAAGGCACATGGTAATAACTTGGCTCAAAGGACTCTCAAACAAGGTAGAAGACAAATAACCACCACTAGATTCTAAGTAAGGGGTATTTAGATCAAATAGGAAATCAACCCAAGTAACACAATCCAAAAATAAAAGGTAGACAACCTAAGCCTAAATTAGATGGGGCTTTGGCATAAACCTGATTACTTTTAGGATTTTCACTTTGAAAGTTTGAGTTTAAAATTTAATGCAATAAGAATAGAATGTTTTAAGACAAAAGGGCTAGACCAAAATGGGTAGCGTAACCATGTGTTTGAAACAAGAGAGGTATAAAAATAGTTTAGAACTTGGTTTAAAAATAAAATTGTGTTTTTGAATGATTTAGGCAGCATAATAATGCTCCTTTAAAAAAATGATATGACAATGGTTTTGGATTCAAAAGTCCGAGGAAAATGTTTGAGATGAAATGGGTAGCATAATGATCACCCATTTAAACAAATGGCACAAAAATAGTTTTATAATAGAACTGTAAGGCAAAAAGTGTGACAAAAAAAGGATAGAGTAACACCTCTTAAGCTTAATTGGTTTGAAAATGTGATGATTTTGGAGTTGTTTTGACTTGACAATACAAACAAATAGTTTTAGTTTAAAACACACATGTAAATCAAAGAAAATAGAAATATCACTAATGGCTTGTCTTATCCGTAAAACTGACATGGGTGTGTGTAGGTTCTACCAAAACTTTCATTGATATACCATTTCTCATGGGGAATTAAGTGTTAATCAAAAAATTAAAGTACAAGTGTAGGTAGAGTTTTTAATCCCCCCTTTTTCTCTCAAGCATTTGTACGTGGCATAAACTTAGAGTGAGTAGCACTCAACATTTGGCAAGAAATTCTATGGAAAATGGGGTTGACTAAAATTTATAAGTTTTAAATGCACTAAATGGTCCCAAGTGTGCTAACACAAGGGCAAAATCATGTCAATTAGGTTCATACCTACTAACTTACTATGCAAAGGTCTATTCCTTTGCATAATGACTTTAACTGTGTACTACTTAGTAGGGTCTGATGTCACTCAGAGATTGGGAGGAACATATGTGACATTATTTTCAACAAGACCAAATAAATAAGGTGATGAACTAAGTGATTTTGGTCACAAAAGTTCCCTATAAGGGACAAGGGAGAGCATACACGTAATAGTTTCTAAATTTCCACAAAAAAAGATATATAACTATGAACTTTGAAACTAGATAATAACAAAAAACAAACGTAAAGTGAAAAAGATCTTAAGAGCTCTAACTAAAATGTATGTTCTTTTTAATAGCACCAACTCAAAATGTGATCAAAAATTTGGCCCCTTGGCCTTGTTTTACACTTGTAAAAACTTTGAAAATTAAAAGACAAGTGTGATGAGGTTGATTTTAAGCACCAAACAAAAGAGTATGTGAGATTTAGAAATACCTAGGCCTCTCTCTCCACCTTAGTTCCTAAAAAAATATTAGGGGTTTTGCTTGTCTCTAGGCCAAAAAACAAATGAGTAAACAACATTCTTTTTTGAGTTCTCTAGTTTTATGAAAACACAACGAAGCTGTCATTTCGCATGATAAAGCCACCATTTTCATGAATCCATTGTTTTCCTATAGACACAAACACATTCAAAGATAAATTTGGTAAAGCCACCATTAAATAGGGTGAATCCACTGGTTAGGTCAAGCAAAGCCACCAATTACAACATATAAATAGGTGAACTTGCTAAAACCCAATGTAATTTTACCTGGTAAAGGCATTATTTCACAAGGTATAAGATGCCGAATCCACAAAGTGAATCTACCATTTTGAATCCACCATTTTTGAATAAATAAAGATCTAAAATAAAACACAGGACTAGGGAAGCCATCATTACACAAGGTGAAGGTGCTGATTACACAAAAAATAGAATGATGCTAATTTCAAGGCTAAAACTCTGAACTTGAGGAATTAACTGCATTTGTTAAAAAAATAAAGCTAGTGTATCATTCTCCTTGGCCATATAGGATGCATTGTCCCACCGAGCATGTTGTTATGTATATTAAGAGTTTGAAGATCACACAAATGATGATTATTTCATTATTAGTCTAAATGATAAAAAATCAAGCATAAAAATACACTAGAACTAAACAATCTTTCCTAAGAACTAGCAGGAACATAAAATACTAAATAAGATCACAAAATATAGATAAAAACAACTCAAATATTTTACCTCCTTTTTTAAATTTGATGCTTACTTTTTGGTATAAGGATGTTCATGCTCACTCTATGATTATTAGAGTCTTATATCAATGCTTCTCCATGGTGGTAACACTTATCCAATGGTCACTTGTGGCTTGGTGTGAAGCTTGGCATAAAATGGGTATTATAACTAATCTCAATGGCTTCTTAAAGGTATTCCAATAGAATAAGATTATAGACAAAATATTCTTGGAATATGGTGTGGACACTTGTATTTATAGCTCAAATTACTAATTCTAACCCTAATGAGGTTAGGTTAAATTCTAACTTTGGTTGAGTCTAAAATAATCTAGGTTGAGTTAGTCTAACCCTGGGTTGGGTCAAAGTACTCATAAAATATTGACACCTCAATTTTGGATATTTATGAGGCATGATAACTCACTTTAGATTTTTGTGAGGTTATGACTCATCAATTTGGAATATTTAAGAAACAATAAATCATTTTATTAGCTCTTTTGACCTTTGACTTCATATTTGGCTAAAATTCATTATTTATAAATGAAATTAACTAATTTGATTTGAAATTTTTGTTTAGGAAATTTAATTAAGATTTTAAATGTAATTAATCTAACTTAGTTTTTTTTGGATTTTGGTAATTATTTTAAATGTTTTAAATTAATATCTCAACATGCCAAAAGTGTCAAATTACTAGGTTGTAATTTGACTAGGGTTGAAATCAAACTAGGTTATTGATGCATAAAGGGTAATATGGAAAATAAAATAACTTAATCATGTTTTTGAGTAATTAAATACCTTATACAAATGCATTTTGGTAATTCAGGTTATTTCTAGGCTTAAATTGTGTCATTTGCTAGAAATTGATCTGAATCCTAGTTTAGGCATGAAAGTGGCCAAAACTAAGTGTCTACACAAAGATCCTAGGTTTGAAATAATCACAAAATTATAGGTAAAAAATGGATATTTGATTAACGTTTATCCCATTTTATCTTCTTGCAAAACTTCATAACTCAATTCCTAACGTAGACCTACTAACCCAACACCCATCTTTCATAATTAGGCCTAAAGCAAGCATACGGAACTAAAAACTATAAAATACCATATAATAATACTCCAAAACCACCTAAAATTTTTGGGGCACATTAAAAAAGGTTATATGACAAGGTTTCATGCAGTTCCAAGGGTTAAAACTTGAGTTATGCAAAATGCAAGATTCTATCCCTAGGTTAGTTTTAACACAAGCTTGAGTAGGCCAAGAGCAAAGAAAAAGGAAAATATTGGGTTTTAGGACACTTAAAACCAAAAAAAGATATGGATTATGTCTAACCTAAATTCCCTCAAATTTTAAAAGAGTTTTCTTTTTTGAACAATCTTCAAATCTCTCAAACATGCCAATTTTTAGAATTATGTATGTGTTTTAGGACTATGTAATAGGTTGTAAGTTATCTTGTCCTTTTCCATTATTTATTTAAAAAATCATAAATACATTTAAAGGATTAAATTAAATCTAAAAAACCTTTATTTTTTCATAAAATTTCCAATTCTAATGCAAATATTAAATACTTTCTTCAATTCTTGGAAGTGAACTTTTATTTCTCTAGCAGGCTTGTAAGTCTCTTTTAGGACTAAAGTTTTCTTTCTTGTATGCTTTCTCTATGAGTCTATTTTGTCAATGTTGACATTGTGGAAAATTTATTATAATTATTTATTAATTTATCCATGATAATAATGGGATAAATCTAACTTGAATCCTCACTTGAGCATAACACATTCATTCTTCCAAGATGTTGCATAGTCCATTTGGCAATGTGTCTATTCTCTGTATGATTTCACCATTTTGGTCTATTAGTCTAAACTAAGAGGTTGGATAGATATTTATTATTATTAGGAAGAGTTATATTATGTCTCTTAATATGTTTTATTGATCTATATTCATTCATACTCCTTTCTTTAATCCCAAATTGCAGTCCAAATGTCTCAAGCCTAATCATCACTAAGTTGTCTGTGTACTGATAAGTTCACCATTATTATATTATGAGGGATAATTAAAGAATAATAAAAAATCTATTGGAATAATTTATAAGATATATGTATCATATAAAATCATGAAAAACCAATATCTTATTGGTTTCTTGAGACTCCAACTCTATATGCAAAGACAACCACTTTTTAGGCTGTATGACCCTGTTAGCCTTTCTCAGATGCTTGTTAACTATTTTGATGTTGTTTATTTAATTAATTAAACATATTAAAATTAAAAACCCTTAACTTATTATCTCATACATATTATGAGGCTTTTCACACTCATTTCATATTACAAACCTTGGCACCTCATACCTACCCTATAGGCATACCTGTAGGTGGATATTTTAAGCCCAAGCTCATTCTACCCCTGCCTTTGAATGATGTTGAGAATATTTGGAGATATTTTTTAAATGTACCTATGAATATCTCATATATTTTATAGTAATTCTCCAAACTTCATTTGAGGTGGATGATCTTCTTCATCTAAATTTTTCATGTTTTTAATATTGTGCCTCTCACATGTTGAGTACTACATGTTGAATTAGCATAAAGAGGCCACTTGGAGTTACATATGAGCTTGAGAAGATTTATATAATTATTTTGAGGTTTTTGGATAGTTATTTAAGGCCACTTGAGGTGTAAACTAACAAAAAATCAACCAAGACCTTTCCTGGCACTTCCTGCCTAGGTCGACAAGTTTCCTAATGTGAAGGTTTTACATCTTTACTATTATCATGTACAAAATTAGTAATGTTAGATGATTTTAGGGATAATATGATAGTTTATTATTTAAATAAAACCTCAATTTTCACAAAATATCTCCAAAAATTCTTGAAACTGCCTAAGACTGAACTAGTGGGGTTTTGGAAGGGTTTTTGACACCTTTTTTGTTAGCAATGGTTCATAAATTACAATACCTAAAACCCTAAACTAATGCATGTAATTTAAAGGGAATATGTGCCCTTATCTTCCCCTAATATCATTTAATCCAACTCATTTTTTGCTTCATGAACCAATGTTAATAAATGAGCCCTCTCGAGCTTGCAAAGGACCTGAGGAAGAACTTGAGAAGTTTTTTTACACGTTTTCAACCTTATAAACCTTTTGAAAGATTTATTTTACCCTAAATATCATGGAGATAGTTCCCAATAATCTAAGAGGCTATGAACACTTGAAATCTTTCATAGAATCCTTCTTTTGGCCTTGTTTAGACTGCATTTTTGCTCTCTAGAACCTTCTTCACTATGATATCCTACTGTAACCTATTTCAGAGGCCAAAAATAAATGTTCCTTACCTTCACAAAGAGAAAATAACATATCAAAACCTCTTTTTTAACTTACTTCTACCATTCAATGTGCATCATGCTATATTTAGGGGTTTTAAATAGTGAATAAAGGTTGATATACATTAGAGATATACGTTTTTACACCTTTTGAATCTTGTACAGACCTAAAAGAGTAGGAAATCATCCCTCATAAATGTTATATGACCTAAAATGACCTTACTATTACTTTGATAACTCTCACACTTGATGTTATTGAGAGGTCATTATTTTCTCACATCTTCATTATGAATCAAATATGAATTGAACTTTGAGAAATACCTTAATCTCCCCAAACATACCTTAATTTCTCCAAAACATGGAATTGAAATGTTTATTTTGTCATGACTTTGCCTTTTCATTCACCTGCTCATTATGATCATCATCTAATCTTGATGAGTTATCATCCATCAATGTCATAACTTGAACCAAGCATAAACTTAGACTTGCAAAAGAACCTTAACATTGTTAAAGTTACCCTAAATAATGTTAAGTATGTCATGAGAGGACCAAACCCATGGAGATTGAATATGAAACTAGGGAACATGAATGTTGGACTTAAACTAGACATATAACACCTTGACATAACCTAAGGAGTCATGAATAAGACCACCTAATGATAAAAAATGACCTAAGAACTAGGGTTACTATAGGCTATCAATAGGGTTAAAAGACTTGACAACAAGTTTTGAATGATAATCCCCTATGATATCAAATTTTGGCTAACATCTTTGGTGACCTCCTAGGATTGCATGCATGCTATGCATCTTAAACTAGTTGCCTTATGCATCTATTGGGATTTGGAATAACCTATCATTCAACTTCAGACCTAATTGGACCTTGAACCTAATTACAAATGTTTTGAAACAAGCAAAGATAACTGATATACCTCCAAAATGCAAACTAAATAAAGACACATACACTTGTTCCAAAAATCACTTAGGGAAATCAAAACACAATAAACACTACTAAATACAACTAACCTTAAGACATCTTCCTCCTGTATCCTAAGGAATTTAAAAAAAAAGACTACCTCCATTAGATAACAGGCTACCTTTTGATCATGATATTTGATGGATTAGTTTTCTTTCTTGCCAACTCATTTGGAACACTCTCAAGTGAGTCAAAAACATTAAACATGCCTCTTATGAAAACTTACTCATCTTGTGACTCAATACTCACCTCATGTTGCTCCTTGATGTTTGAACTTACCTAAAAAACTATCACATCTTGGCTCATAGGGGTAACATTAACTTTAGCTTCTAGTGACTCCATGAAATGATGTGCTTGGTATTTAATGACCTCTTTAATCATCTCATTTATATTTAGGGAGGATATCAACTTTAACATCTTAAATCTACCCTATAGGAGATATAAATCCTTTAAGAGCCTCAAATTCATTACAAATGTCTAAGTACTGCTGTCACATCTTCAACATTTTCTTGACTAGCATCTTGAGAGGATACAACTTCAACCGCATCTTTACCTTTATCTTTAGGACCCATCAGACTCTAAAGAGCTTTAAAATCCTCCATGTGATCATGGTCTAACTCTACCCTCTCAATATTTTATTTTTTCTCATGAGAAGCCATTTCAAGTTCACTCAAGACCTCACCTTGTTCACTTGAGAGGCCTTTTACTTCAAGACTAGCTATAACCTCTTCATTAGTAGTCCCTAGGTAAATGCTTACTTATGGTTATTCTATTGTTAACTCAACCAATTATTCTTTACAATAAGAAATAAGGCCATCATTATCAATCAAACAAGGGAGTTCAAAATGATATTTTACCTCTTCTTGGACACTTGGAACATCTTGAAAGATGTCCAAATGTACCTCTACTATAGCTAGTTATTCAAATTCATTAAGAGTCTCCAAGAAATATTGACCTTGGTCATCCATGATCTCTTAAAGAGGACTAGCTGATTGAGTAACTACTACAATTATCTCATTTGAGTTTTATTCACATTTAGGAGTGTTTTCTCCTTTAAAGTCTACTACCACTTCATCAATATCACCTTTCCCTTCATCTCTAGAGATTGATTTTCTTTTATCTTCACTAAGAGGTGTCTCAATGATGACCTCATCCTCATATTCACTTGTAGTATCTTCATCATGTGCAACTACAACATGATCTTATTCATTTTCCTCCCATAGAACATGTTCTTACTTAAAAAGGGAAATGATGGGAGGGTAATTGATATGTTTATGATTTTGCATGGGAATTGAGGAAACACTATTGCAAATTGGGATCTTAGGGATAGTATAATCTTTTAGGAATTATTAGAGAGAAAGAAAATTATGTTTTGCTATGGATGTCCTATTCTTCTTAACAAGCACTTCACTCTCTTTTTGAATGCCTTCTTGGATTGAATTCCATGATGGAAACATTTGATGTTTTTGGGGAGGGGTGGATGGGGCTTGTATATATAAAGGTTATTATTTAGTTTCAATTCCCCTATCTAGGAATTCTTCATCTTGGTTCTCCCATTACTCAACTACTTGCTTCCAACTTAGAATTCTGAACCTAAAAGTTTCTTCTTGATGTTGTGTTGTAACTTAAGGGGTGGGTGAAGGGATTTGGAATCTTGAGACTTGCTTGGCTTGGGTTCTAACACCTTCTCTTGATATTTGAATGGTATAGAAGTTTTGGATTCCACTGATTTTTTTTTTATGATTGACTGAAATATATGATAATTTTCAAACTCAATCTCTCTAGCTAAGCATGCTTTAAATTCAAGTTTTATCTTTTCAAAACTCTCTTTAGGTTGATTAGAAGGAGAATGACTTTGCCAAGGCTAATTGGGATAATGATCAAGGGATATATAGGGATGATGGTAAATTTTATAAGACTAATATGAAGGTTGAAAATCTTAATAAGGTTGCTAAGGAAGGAAGGCTAGTACTCTTGATATCAAGGTTCATATCTATAGTCATATGGAGGGTAAGTAGGGTCATTGTAGGACTGATATGACTCAACATAAGGCTGGTATGGATCAACATAATGATGATAGGGATAAACATACTAATTATAGGTATCAACATAGGTTAGATATGGCTCATCAACTTAAGTAAAATTGAAATCCACTCCAAACATGGCCATGAAACTTCATGTGAAGGGAAACATACAAATATTAATTGCTTGAAAAAATACTTGGGCTACTGAAACCAGCTAAATAAACTTGGAGTCACCATTGGTGCTTATGTTTATGCTTCTAGAGGCTAGTATATTAAAGAGAAACACTAATAAATTTTCAATTGATGAAATTCCTTATCCCACTAGGCATGCCAAAAATATTATACCATATATTTTCACCCTTTGAGAGGGTGTTTCAAGTCCTCTCAATCTAAGCTACACATGGGAATAATCCTAAGTTGTGGGTGACATAATGAATGGAATGAATCTCTAGATAAGGGATAACTCCCTTGATGTATCACTTAATATGAATCACTAATCTACTAGATTTCAAGGAAAATTTAGAAAGAAACTATGAACTAGAGGGGAGTGATATACCAAATCTTATGACCACTACCATTGATTTGCATGTGCACTAATACCTATAAGAAAATAAGAACATAAACTTATATTATGATGAACCTATTCTATCATTTATTTGTAGAGAGGTAATGCATCATGGTATTAGGAGGGAATATCGCTTCTACTTCTAATTCACATATAAACCCTAATGACACTCACTACAACTTGCAACAATGAATCAAATTGCATAAAGGTCAAAGGAAAGAGACAACAACCAAGATGAACTCAATCTATACTTGATCATATCAATAATTTAAGTTATGCACTAAATGAAACCATAAGAGAAGGTAAAACCAATCATCGTATTTATCAAATGTATACAAAAGAGTATGGATATGCCATACGCCTAGTGGAAGGATCCATTTCAATGCCAAACAAGACAGTACATATATGAGAAAGAAGAAGAATAGAGAGAGAAGAGAGGTGTCAATAACCAATGATGGGTATAAATAACTCATGAAAAAAGTTAAAAATAGTAAAACCTTCTAATAAAATGTCATGAATCTCTCTTCAACATGTGTGCACTTAATTAGATGATGATTTGATCAAGGTGGCATAGGAGTTTTGTCTTAATGACTCATCCTTGAGCTCTTGAAACTGTCCCTTATGATTTATTATGAAGTGAAAAGTAATATTATTGGAGTATAACTACCTATTATTCATTTAGACACTTGTTTAAGACCTATAACCAATCATATTTCCACCTATGTTCTATAATTTCATCCATAACTTTCACATTTGCTCCTTTTGAGGCCTATTCCTTGTAGCCCTATTTTGACACAAAGATCCTAAGTTCTAAATATTAAAAAAACTCATATGTAACATAAATTCATATTTTAGTATACTTTAACCCATTTCATCTTCACAAAAAACTTTATAACTCAAATCCTAATGTAGACCTACTAACCCAACACTTGTCTTTCATAATTAGGCCTAAAACAAACATACAATAATAGAAACTATATAATAGCATAAAATACACTTCAAAAACTATAAAAATATTTTGGGTCACATTATATATGGTTATATTACAAGTTTTCATTTGATTCTAAGGGTTAAAACTTGAGTTATGCAAAATGTAAGATTATAGCCCTAGGTTAGTCTTAGCATAGGCCTGAGGAGGCCAAGAACAAAGAAAAAGACAATATTGAGTTATAGGACATTTAAAACCAAAAAAATACATATATTATGTCTTCCCCAAGTTAAATCAACTTTTCCAAGATTTTTTTTCTTTTTAACAATCTTCAAATCTCTCAAAAATGCCAATTTTTATAATTTTGTGTGTTTTAAGACTATGAAATATGTTGTAAGTTATCTTGTCATTTTCCATTAATTTTATAAAAATAATCAAAAAATATAAAGTATTATAATTAATCTCACACACCCTTATTGTTAATTCAAACTCCAATTCCAATTAAAATATTATATACTTTCTTTAATTCTTGGAAGTGAACTTGTATTTCTCTAGCAGGCCTGTAAGTCTCTATTAGGACTAAAGTTTTCTTTCTTGTATCCTCTCTCTCTAAGTATATTTGGTTAATGATGACATTTTGGACATTATATTATATTTTTTCATTAATTTATACATTATCCTAATTTTCTAAATATACCTTTAATCCTCACTTGAGCACAATACATTCATGCTTTCAAGGCGTTGCATAGTTTATTTGGCAAGTCATCTATTCTCTATATGATTTCACCATTTTGGTCTGGTGGTCTAAACTGACAGGTTGTATAGATATTTTTTCTTATTAATAATATTTATATTAGGTATTTTAATAGGTTTAATTTATGTCTCTTCATTCATCTTTATTTCTTCAATTCTAAATTGTAGTCCAAATGTCTTGAGCCTAGTCATCACTAAGTTGTTTGTGTATCACTAAGTTTACCATTATTATCTTAGGAGGGATCACAAAATATTGAGAAAAACCTATTTTAATACTTTATAATATATATGGATCATATAAAATCATGATAAACCAATATATCATTGGTTTCTTAAGACTCCAACTCTACATGCACAAAAAACCTCTCTCTAGGCTCTATAAGCCTGTTAGCCTTTCTTAGATGTTTGTTGACCATTATAATGTTATTTATTTCCTTAATTAAACATATTAAAATTAAAAAACATTACCCTATTATCTAAAACATATCATGATGATTTTAAAACTCATTTCACATCATAAACCTTGGCATCTCATGCTTACGCTGCAGGCATACCTGTAGGTGGATATTCTGAGCCCAAAATCATTCAAACCTCGCCTTTGAATGATCTTGAGAATATTGGGATATATTTTTCTTATGTATATATTAATATCTCATATATTTTATAAAAATTCTCAAAACTTCACTTGAGGTGGATGATCTTCTTCGTCTGACTTTTTCATGTTTATAAGACTATGCCTCCCACATGCTGAGTTCTACATGTTGAATTAGCACAAGGAGGTCATTTAGAAATGAAAATGAGCTTTATAAAAAATAAATAATGATTGTGAGGTTGTTTTATATTTATTTAAGGCCACTTTAGGTGTGAACTAACAAAAAAACAACTAAAACCTTGCCTAATACTTCCTGCCTAGTCTACAAGTTTCTTAATGTGAAGGTTTTGCCTCTTTGATATTAGCACATGCTAAATTAGTAATGGTAGATAATTTGAGAGGGATAATATTATCTTTTATGATCTCAAATAAACATACATTTTCACCAAATATCTCCAAAAATCCTTAAAATTGCCTAAGACCAAGCTAGTAGGGTTTTAGAAGGGTTTTTGACACCTTTTTTTCTTAGCGATGGTTCATAAAGTATATCCCCTAAAACCCTAAACCATTGCATGGAATTAAAAAGGCATAGGTACCCCTATCTTTCCCTAAGATAATTTGAGCCAACTCATTCTCTCCTTCATGAACCAATGTCAATAATTGAGCTCTCTCAAGCTTGCAAAGGACCCAAGGAAGAACTTGACAAGTTATTTGCATGTTTTGGACCTTATAAACACTATGTAAGCTTAATTTAACACTGAGGATCATGGATATAGTTAAAAATAATCTTAGAGTCTATGATTATCTTGAAAACTTTCAAATAATTCTTCTCTTGGCCTTGCATGGACTGCATTTTTGCTCTCAAGAACCTTATTTAATATGATATCCTACTATAACCTATTCTAGAGGCCAAAAATAAGTATTTATACCCCACACAAATATAAAATAACATGCCAAAACCTCTTTTGTAACTTACTCCTACCATTCAATGTGCATCATGCTATATTTGGGGGTTTCAAATAGTGAATAAAGGTTGATATACATTTGAGATATATGTTTTTACACCTTTTAGATATTGTACAAACCCAAAAGAGTATGAAATAATCCATCATGAACATTATACGACCTCAAATGACCATCTTGGCACATTGATAACTCTCACACTTGATGTTCTTGAGAGGTCATTGCTTTCTCACATTTTGATTATGAATCGAATATGACTTGAACTTTGAGAAATACCTTAATCTCCCTAAACTTACCTTAATTTATCTAAAAAATGGAATTACAATGTTTATTTTCTCATGACTTTTCCTCTTTATGCACCTAATCACTATGATCATCATCCAATCTTGATGAGTTATCATTCACCAATGCCAAAACTTGAACCAAACACAAACATAGACTTGCAAAAGAACGTTCAAATTATCAAAGTTACCTTAAACAATGCCAAGTGTGTCATGAGAGGATTGAGACCATGGATATTGACTAGGAAACTAGGGAACATGTCTCTTTTACTTAAACTAGACTTATAACACTTTGACATAACCTAAAGATTCATGAATAATACATCACCTAATGATAAAACATGACCTAAAAACTAAGGTTACTAGAGGCTATAAATAGGGTTATAAGGCTCAACAACAAGTTTTAATGATACTCTCCTATGGTATCTAATTTTGGCTAATAGGTAGCACTTGGATACATAAGGTATCTTGGGTTAGATCGACCACGACTTCATCACTTTGTTAACTTTTGACACTTCCTTTCATCTCCTTTACCCTAAGGATTGTGGGTCTTATATCTATTTCATAAGTAATCACTTGTCCTTTAGTTTCCCCATCCTTATTGTTTTCTTACAAATTTTAGTCATGCACTCTCATCATTTACAAGTCACTTTTGTGATCATTGTGAATTTGAGCTTGATGTACTAATGAAAACTTGTCTTTTATTATAAGATCACCATTTTTTGAGCAACCTAAACCAATACTCTCACCATGTTATGATATCATTCTCATTACAAGCCATAGATGTAGTGAACACTATGAATTATCAATTCAGTTCATTAGTGGATACTTATCTTTCATCTTTTAGTGTGGTTTAAGATAAACCCTACACTTTCATATCTTCATGAGTTTGTTGTACTTGATGCATCATGATAGTGAGCGTTACCCCCTCTTTACACTATGCACTTGCCATTTTGTTAGATCATTTCTATATTTCTCTATAATCATATTATTTTAGTCATTATCAATTTTATTCTATCCCATATCTTGAGAGAACTACATTTGGCTTGAAGTTCACATTGGCCCTCATGTCAATGGGACTATGTACGCAATGCCCACTTGCCTAACGCATCTAGAATCAACTTGACTATCCTCTCCTATTTTTCTATTCCCCCCATTTGTTTTTGTTCTATTGTTCCATATGGTCTAAGGGTAACATTTGCCATCCTACCTGTGTCATTGTTACCTATAGCCCAGGGGCAACATTTATCATCCTAATTATGTCATTACTCCCTATAGCATAGGGGCAAACTCTTTCCATCATACCCTTTGTTGTTATAACCTATAGCCTAGGGGAAACCTTGTGCCATTTTTTCTTGTGTTGTTTTACCTATGCCATTTCTACCTATAGCCTAGGGGAAACTTTGTACCCAAGTGTAACACCTCTATTACACATGCACAAATAATTTCATCTACTAATTCATTATTTTCTTGTATTCAATTTGTTTCTAACATTGCCACTAACTCATTTATAAATTGGCATTGTTTTAGCTTCATTTGTTTTATTTACCTTTATGTGTCTTAGAATATTTTTCTTATTGAATTCTTCTTTGCCTTAGTTTAGTTTGTTTATTCATTTTTCCTTAGCTTAGGTTATCTATTTCTCTTACTTGAACTTAATTTTTTATTGCTTGTGCTTTAGTTTATTTATTTATTACCTAGCTTAGATGTACATTTTAGGTGTCTTAATTTAACTGTTAATTTTCTTTTCTTTTCTTTTAGTTGGTTAATTAACTAACTTTGTTTCCTTTAGTTGGTTCATTTTTTTTTTTGTTTGTTTTTTGTTTGGTTAGTATCTTTATTTGTTTTTTTTTTTAACTACTTGTTGCCTTTTTTATTTGATTGTACCTTTCTCACTTGTTGTAGGTTTATTACATTTTATTTACACTTGAGTCGTGATTGGTCATATATTATACTTAGGTTTTGACTATTTGTATATAGTCCTACACTTAGTTTATTTATCTTATATTTACACTTAGAATTTGATTATTCATATATTATTCTTAAGTTATTTGTATTTGCATCTAAACTAAGTTTTCTATATGTTTAGGATATATATTGTTATTATAGTTTTCTATAACTATGATGCATAATAACACAAGCAACAACAAAAATCAAGACTAATAAGATCTATCTAACAATGTAGTGGGCATTACTTCTCTTAGTTCACAACTAGCCAAATACCAAACACACTCCAAACCCATGAATAATTAGATCAATATGATTATATTATGTGATAATACAGACGTGCATCTTTGAATAAGCATATATATAATTCATACAACATAAGTCAGATAAAACAGTGCAACATCTCATAGACATGGTAATACAGTAAAATTAAAGAGCATACATGTTTACATGTCCAATAAACATCAAAAATATTAAAAACATCACATCTAAATATGATAATCAACACAATAATAATATGAGCATCACATATATCAAAAGAATAACAATCCTTGTACAAAGGCCTCTAAAGACAAAATATGAATCTCAATATATCACATAAAATAATATCATATATATATATATATGACACATTTTTGTATTTTGACACTATGAATATATATATATATATATATATATATATATATATATATATATATATATATATCATAGTGTCAAAATACAAAAATGTGTCATAGAGTCATAGCTAATTGTTAGATCTATTTGACACATTTTTGTATTTTGACAATATATATATATATATATATATTGTCAAAATACAAAAATGTGTCAAATAGATCTAACAATTAGCTATGACTCTATGAGTCCATAGGTCATGTAGGAGGTGGTCTTATAAGAGGTGGTCTTGATGGTGGTAGTGGTCATGGTTCCTACACTGACTAACCTGAGGTTGTTGTCCCATGTGTCCTGGTCTAGGATCGAGATGACCTACTATCTAGCCCTCTGCTTGTCCCATACCTCAAATGTATAAATTTGTTAATCTTTAGGGATTGTGGTCTCATATACCCTGTTATAATAGGACACCTTATCTTTAGTTTGAAGTCTCTCAAGTACCACCTATAAAAACCCTTCCTATGTGTTAGATCTATGAACCTCATCTCACTCATGTTGGAGCCTCTATACATTTTCCAAGACCTAATCGATATCTGATATAGATTGATCTCACTTTGCATGTACCTATGCTTATACCTACACTATCTATGCCACCTCTACCTTTAACCAGGTAATCACTAATTTAATGGCAGCCATGTATGCAACCATGATATCTAGCATAGCTTTTAAATCACCCACCCTCTTCTCCAAGCCCTAGATCTTGCCTACCCTATCTATTATCTCCACCTTTAGAACACTATTTTCCCTCGCCACTCTAGTTAAACATGATGGCCCTACCTAGCCTAGATCAATAAAGGAGCCTATTATACATATAGTGTTGGGAGCCACCATTATAATATGGGTGTCATAGCCCCCATCATCCCCATCCCCTCCATCACCTTCATCATCTCTATCATCATCATCCCCTCCCTCACTACTATGCCAATTTATACCACTATCATTAGCCCTATTGCTAGCCTCATCCATGCCTATTGGCACTTGTGCCTATCCACCTACTTGTACACATGTATATCTAGGAACCATAAGTCTCAATAAAAAATAATGTACCCACTAGTGCACATACACTAGGTGTCACCCCTACATCTGATTGTACCTCATACATAATCCCATGCAACACTTTTGGAACACTCCCATATCTAACCACAACTATACTCCTCTAAATCACTGGGGTGGCATGGCTAATCTATTTAGTAGTATGTATGCAAACCATCTAGGATATGTTGGGATATCTTGCATCATGCCAAACTATCGATAGCACTCTATCAAGCCTATACTCCTCGATCATATGTGAGTCTGCCTCCCTGTAATGAAACATCTGGATGTCATAAATGATGTGTACCATACATCCCAAGGCCATGAGAGCCGATATAGAAGATAAAGCAACCAGATAAAGAACTAGGCTATCAACTCATTGAACATACACAAGCAAAAGTAAATCTCCCTATGATGTCCTCTACATCCTGCACCTATTTGTGCCTAAGGATAAGCCAATGGATCGTATGGGTCCCCTATACATATCTAGCTAACTGGATGTTATATAGATATATGATCCCATCCCCAAACCATGAGTAATATAGAAGCTTCAATGCTATGGCCTCCTTGATAGGTCACCTTATGCAAATCATTATATAACTAGGCCAATACCATCCCCCCATGTAAAACTCGTAGCATCATCTAAATGGTACAAATCACTCCTTCTAGGACCATGTGAAATAAATGACCACTCTTATTAGGAAATAATATGTCATTAATAATAGCCATCAATAAAAAAACCTCTCATTCAATTAATTCTATGGTGATGGAGCTTTTAGGGCTAAGTCATCAGGTTAAAATTTAGTATAAGTCTCCAATAGATCAATGTCCACATTCACATGAACCATTGGAATATATATAAAGCCATTCAAGTCATCTATCATTGCCTATTACTATGTTGGATCAGTCTAGAATAATTTGTATACCCTCATAAGAAGCTTTAGTATACATCAGATGTCTTTTAGTGTAACTGTAGACTCCCCTGTACATAGTTAGAATGTCCATGTATTTGAGTGTCATCGCTCTGCAAATGCACTCAAATAGGCATGATCCACTCTAATCATAGGCATTTGTATAACTTTAGTAAATCTAACACATGAAAGAATCAACCATGTTCTCAATCTAAATATGTTATGTCTACAAATATTTTGAATACTACTCTCATGTCATAAGTACCGTAAGCTGCTCTTGCACCCATAACAAGATTAACATTAGCCTACACTACTATCTAAATAAGTACAAGTGTATACCCATAGAAAATTGAGTTTCCCCATGCTAGTTTGTCCTAACAATTCTTTAGTCTAGGGTTTCTTATGAAGTCATTATTTCCCCTTTAACAATAAATAACAACTTCACTTAGTTTGGCAAAATCATCAATTAGGAATTTTTCAACATTTTTAAGGAAGTCATTGATTAGGTGAAATCTATCTATTTTATGTGAAATCACCATTTTGGGTAACCCATAAAAATGATGACTTCATGTGTTTTTATGAAATCACTAAATAGGTAAAATTTATTATTTTAAGGCAAAACCACTGATAATTTTTGGTGAAGTTGTAATTTACCTTGGTCAAAGCCACCATTTTACCTTCCACAAAAATGATTACTTCACCATTTTCCTAACTAGGGAAATAATTAAATGAGCAATAAATTCACATAAGGACTAGGGTGAGGTCACCTACTAGAGGCCTGTTATGTGGAGGTCACCCATGCTCCCTCACTTGATTGCTAACATGTCTTCATCCTCATCTGTGCACCATTTCACATTTGTGACTCTCATTATAAACTAGAACTCAAGTTTGCAAAGGGATTGGGTGAAAATGAAGGGATTGCCTAAGGTTCCTTTTGCTCACTCTAAGAGGTTTATTTTTCACCTTCGTGGTCTATTTTACATATTATTTGATCTTATGTTCCTTATTTCTTGGTCATTTTATCACCATACCATCTTATTAGGCCTCTTTCAAGACTCGTTTAACAACATTATTTTTTCTACCTATACCACATGTTAGTTTAAACTTGTATCTTCATAATCACACTTAGACTAGAACCATGTTGTTATTCTTTTCAGGCTCATCATCGATCCATTTCATAGGTTTCTCACATAAGTTCCCTTTTACAACTTGCCTAAATGTGATAAATTCTTTTTTGAACTATCAACAATGTATTTTACCTTCCTAGTGAAAACTCATTTTTAATCAAGTGATCCAAATGTGCCTTACTAATTACCTTTGGGAAAATCATTATTTTTTTAACCTATTTTCCCTACAATGTAAAACACATGTGCTAATTATTATAACAACCTTTGGGAAAATCATTATTTTTTGACCTATTTTCCCTACTGAGGAAAATACATGTACTAATGATTATAACTATCTTTAGGCAAATCATTATTTTTTACTCTACTTGCCATACATGACACATACCTATGCCACTGATTATAACTACCTTTGTGCAAATCAATGTTTCATCCTATGTTAATACTAGATCTTATCATTTTATTCATTTTGAGGGAACATTTAACAATTCTATTTACCATTTGATCCTTAGAAGGGGCATCCAGAGCTAATCAATTACCCTTTAGGTCATAAACCATTCATCTTAACAACTTTTGAATTATTTGAAAATATGTTAAATTACCCATATTTTGAAACATCTTCTCAAACAAGGGTAAAATATAGACACTCCATTTTGGCCACTTTCCTTTCTAAACCAGATATTGGACCAATTTCTAGTAAATGACATAGTTTAAGCTTAAAAATCATTAAAACAGTAAAATTTGTCTCTGCATGGGATATAAATTCCCATAATCATGTTGAGGTTTCATTATTTGGGATATTACCTTGTATTCAATGATAACCTATCTTGGAATCAACCCCAATCGAATTGTGACCTAACAAATTGACAAAATTGGCTTTTCGATCTATTAATGCAAAACATTGAAATAATTCCTAAATTCCAAAAAACCTAAGCATGATTAATTAATAAGAAACCTCAATTAGATGCTTAAGTAAAAATTCCAAGTTTAATTGGTGAATTACATTTTCTAAAAAAGGAATTTTTTGATAAAGATAAGGTCAAAGTCAAAGGAATTAATAATTTTTTTTTAAAATGCCTAAAATTCAAAGAAAAGGTGAGACACACCTCATGAATATCTTCTATGAGTTTTCAAGCCTTCATAATTACTTTGACCTAACCTAGGGTTAATTTAAACTTGACTAAGGTTAATCTAGACACAACCAAGGTTAAAAGTAACCTAACCACGCTTGAGTTATAGTTATTTTTATAACCAAGTACTTAGGCAAGAGTAGTTTAGTTTATGTTGTATTGTTTGATTTGAATTCTCTTTTGATTTCACTAATAATAAACCAACAAAATTTAGCTCTTCAAATTCCTAATGACACACTTACACATGTCTATACTCATGCTTACATCATATACAATGAGCCTTATATGTTATATTATAAGACATTTTACTAACACATATGTAAAAAGTAGTATGTTATGCTTACATTGGTTGTTTATATTTCTCTTATTCATATTTTCATGTGGCTTAATTGAGTGTAATTCTTGGTTGCTACCTTATTTTGAATGTGTAATATTTGAACATGTTCCTCATTTGTTGGCCATAGTGCCACTAAGTGTTATTTATTTTATGTTTGAACATATCCTCCCTTTGAGTCTATAGAATTTGAACCTGAACCTTGTTTGATCTCTTTGGACCCATTTTGCATGACAATAAGTGATCTTGTGTGTGTGTTTGATTATTTTTTAATCTTGTGATTATTACTTATATACATTGACATGATCCATATCATGCATCTTAGGCTTGTTATGATTAGATACTACAAACTTAATACACACACACACACACACACACACACACACACACACACACACACACACACACACACACACACTTCAAAGTAATACCACCATAAGCTTTATTACTACATGATTGATACAAATACGACATGGTTATCTTAATATTTTGAGATAAGGTGACTACTAGGTTACATTCGCCTCACCTTAAAATGGGGTTATATAAGTGGGGAAATGCATACATACATGAGTCTACATAAATATTTGGAATTTTTTTCAAAATTTGATGTAGTTTACATGATTTAGATAAACACTTGGGACATAATTTTATGCATTTGACACCTATTTTTATAAATTTAGGATAAAGTTTTTTTGATTTATGAGAGATACTACACATATTTTATAGATCAGAGGTTAAATTTTGATAGATACTTCAAATTGAGATAATTATAGGTGCATATGCCATGAAAATGCACCAAATCATAGATACATGTTTAGATTATACATTATTTAAAACATATTTGATGAGTGGGTATGAATAGGGCCATTCCTTTCTCACCACACATTAATGTATTAATTTTTCCAAGATACACTGATTAAGCCTTTTATCTTTTTAAAATAGTTGGATCCCTTGAGTAGTGAAATTGAGACTCAGTGCCTTCAATAGCCTTGGCACTACTCCCATTTTTAGGTTGATATAGTTACACCATTTGACCTTGCCTAAATTGGCTAGATTATGTTTTCACTTGAGTTATGTGATTAAGATTTGGTGTTTTAAATGGCCTTGGCACAACTCACCTTTGCACCATACTAGGAGCATGATCACCCTCCAATTCCCTCTTCACATCTATAAGGTTTAGTTACGAACCTCTCTCTCTAATGATTCAATAAGGAATCATCATCACCATAGTAAAGTATCAACAACATGGTTGGATTGACACATAGGTGTATTCCTTCATTGATTTATCTACTTTTAATCATTTCAATTTTTAATTTTTAGATTATATATACTAATTAAATTTTAACATTCTATTATTTATAGGAATGCACAAATGACAAATTTAAATGGGGATCAAATAAAGACAAGGTGTGTTGTACACACCAAGGTACACATTTCTTTCCTTTAACCTAGTAATTTCAATTTCATGCATTACTATATTAAAGGATGGGGGATGTAGATAATAAAATCTAATTTTATATAACATATTATTTTTGTACACTTGAAAAATATCAATCATGGATCAACCCTTCAGTTCATGACCTTCTCCCTATCGAAAGGCTCATATTTGCCATCTCGCTATGCCTAATTACTTATCTTATAGTCAAACCCTAAAATTCTAATTACCTATATCACATGTAGCTTAAAATATGCACAAAACTTGATTTCCATCCTGTATAGATAGTTATATATCCTTAGTAAGTTTTTACCATGCATAACACTAGCGTCCAAATTAGGACACTAGCTTCGATGCCAGTGTCCCAAATCTAATGTTAGTGTCCCTACTTTCCAAAAAATCTAATTACAAATATATCGATATTCATGGGTTATCATATTCATATTATTTAACCTTCACATTATATTTTTTCAAAAGGTGTGGTATAATTACAAATCAAAAGACATTCATTGTGGATTTAAGTAATATCTAGCAAACACCTCTCAAGCTCACATTATACTATTGAAAATCATTTGGACAATTGAGATATATTGCCCTATTCTTCCCTATTTACAAATTAGTCATAGGAAAAATGCTATTATAGGTTTGAAACCTTCAAATATAAACCCATAAATAATATTTGTCAATTTATAAGTTAGATCACTACATGCACTCACATGTAGCATATTACACAATTGTTCATACACAAGCCCACATAAGGGGGATAACTACATTTGTTTGAGGACGTATTTAGAGTACATGTCTATGTTGGAAAAACTCATTGAAAAATGGGTATTTTAGGTCATCTTGACTTTACTTGATCCCACTAACCCCTATTTTCACAAGGTGACATGTTAAATTAGAGGTATTAGGGTTTTGAGCAAAAGATAGTTTTAGGAACTTGTGTCAAAGATATTAATTGAAATTTGATACAAGGATATAATGAACCCTAACATACACATGTGGATATTCTATAAAATATTTTGTATCTTGAGCCAGGCATAAGCATCAAAAGTAGTGTATAAATCTTGATGGTAGTGTCCAAGCTGACAAAGGGAAATTTTATAGAATGTGAAGTCAAGGTGAAACATCAATCTACCTTATTTTACACTTGTACTTGTTAGATATGCTTGTGCATCATTGAATAAGCTAATTATTGTTTTTGATCTATATTTAAACATTTAGAATATTGTTTGGCATTGTACTTTTCTATGTTTAACATGTTCTTAGATTCAAGATATTTATCAGAATATTATGAATTTGAATTCATTTAATTGGCATGATTTATAATAACTCATTTCAGTTTGATTAAGTAATTTCCCCTAACATAAATTCCAAAAAAGAGTTAAATAATAAGAAACCATGGCACTTTAAAATCCCCAAAATTTGGTTTTAAAGTTGTTTCATGAGTTAATGTACCCCTTCCTTAGGATAACCCCCCTTATGTTGTTTTATAATTTAATGATTTTTAAAATACTTCTCATTATCTTGAAAATCATATTCTCATTGGATAATTTATTGGTAGAATACCTCCTGAGTCTATGCTTAAGAGATAAGCACATTTTTTTTGGAAACCCCATAGCATCAAGCTTGAAAAGGGTGCAAAATATAACTAAGGGTTTCTTCCTTTTAGGTTTTCAAGCACTGAATATTATGTAATATTTCTCAAAAATGGCCTTTAGTTTGTTGAATGTTATTTACTTATCTTCTCCCCATGGACTAGGGATTTTGTAGTCCTAGATAAAGTCACGCTTAAAGTCCCTTTATGGGTTGAATTTTTCAATATGTCACTCCCCCTTTTGGTTTTATCAAATAACTTTCTAAACCCTTAGGTCATTTTGTTTGTTATGATCCAAAGAAAGTATTTGTGTTGAAATTGACCTCTCTTAATACCTTAAATAAACCATTAACATTTAAGTCAATGGGAGACTATCTACCCAAAGGGTCATGCATATCAAAATATCTAACATGTGTTTTCATTATCAGTGAGTTGAAAATAAAATAAGGGACCACACTCTTATGATTTATAAAAATCCCATGGTCAAACACTCAACTGAGTCAAGAAAGGATCTTGAGGGGACATGTGATGCCTAAAAAGGTTATTAGCAAGAAAAATAATTAGAATAATACATTTCCCATTATCAACCCTCATTTGACTACTATAGTTGTCCATCCTAAAATAGCTTATGTTCCCTTTGTGTTGTAATAAAACCCAAGTTTATTAGTTTCAAGCACTCCAAAAAATGCTAATGTTATCACAAACTCATAATATATTGTGTCTGATTCACATTCCTTGATAGAGGTGATGGATTTTGTGTTGACTTCAAGACCACAATATACTCTTCTTTCTCCATGCAAGTAGGTTACATGTCATTCATGGCTATCCTCCTTAGAAGAAGAGGAGGGATAAAATGTGTATAAATTATAATGACTATTAGGGTTTTGTGATTTTATTTCCAAAAGTTTCTACATAACAATAACATGATACTAGCAAGTCTAAACAGAGAGGATATGAAATTTGATAGTTCTTCATGAATATATTATATTGGAATGCTATAGGTTTAACTAACCCAACATGTAAATATATGGTTAGGGCCAATTATTATAAATTATATAGTATGCATGTATTATGTCTATAAGAAGTTAATATTTTTTGTTTACCCTTACAAATGGTAGTTAAAAATGATTTGGTCTGATGTTATCTATCACGTGTCCTACCATGAAGTTCCATCACTTTGATAGCCTCATTATTTTCCCTATTTGAGATGGATTGGGGTTTGGATCCCTTTAACCATGTTGTTTGAATGGTTTTTTATTTTGATGGGGTATTCCATTATTCTTGTCAACTTTACACTTACAAAGACATCGTGGAGGGTGTGGTCATTGGCATCAGAGATTCCCACTGCAAATTAGGTTATCTATTGTGATTTTAACATGGTGGAATATATGAAATATAAATAAGGGATACTCTATTTGCATTGGTGTGTTGATGAGAAAATTTTTTGCTTCTACATAAAAAGTAAGTTTGCATCACCCAAAAAATTGCACTATAACCACTTGGTTCACTTGGTCTAACTTTCACTAAGGAACTAAATGAGCCCTCAAATGAATAAATAAGTTCATGTTGGTTGAGAATAATAATTCTAATTTCAATTATTTTTTATAGGTAAGTTGATGTCAGTTATTCTCTCTAACCATTAGCACATCAAAGTTACATAAAATAGACAACCCCACTGCCAAGATCCAAAAAAACTAGTTCTATCATAATACCTTTCATCAACATTAAAACAAAACCCTTATGCACATTTATGAGTATATATTTTAGTTCCTCAACCTTTTATTGATATATGATGTATTAAATGGTGGAAGGATACTTTTATTCACACCGCCACCTTCTTCTAGGTTTTTGGTAAATAATTAACATTTTACATAAGAAGAGTTAGTCAAGAAACTATAAGAGAGTTCATGAAAATTTCTCAATAGTTTTAGCTCTCACCCTTAAATGAATACCTACAACTAAAAACCATTTTTTTCATAAAACAATTAAGTCGACCTTTAAACCTATGAAGCTCAAATTCATGCTTGTATCCATTGGTTTAAAGTTGGGATAGAATTTCTAAGGACTTATTCAACAATTGCTCAAATCAAGGAACTTAAGATATGTTGGAATCATAATGAATGAGGGGGGTAAATAATTATTCAAAACATAGATTTGATTTCAATTAACATTCATGATCCATTCATACAAACATATAGATCAATCAAAGCACAAGAAACCATACATATGAACATGAAATACAAGAACACATCACATATGTGGTAAACCCTCAAGGCTAAGAAAATGCACTGGTATCTATAAATGGAATTTTTTATTATAAGACAAAAACCAAATTTAGTGAAGCACCAAATTCACATAGAGTACTAACCCCAACTAGCCAAGCACCCACTTGACTAAGCTTTAGCAATCACCCACTTGTAAGGAGGCACCAACCCCCTAGATGACTTAGCACTAACTCAGCCACTTTATTTCTTACATCACCTTCAAAAAATTATGATTCTAAAACAATATATGATGATCACCTTATTTATATCTTCACACTCTTATCCCTCTCAAACTACCTTCTAGGCCTCTCTGCTCAACTAGGTCTCTTCTAGACTGATTAGGTCATATGACCTTTACTTTCATACTCAAACCTCCTATCAGATATTCATGATAGTCAATCTACTCTTTTATTATGGTCTATAATACCTCCTTCCACTTAAGAATATTCTATCTCATTTGCTCCTCAATTCAATCCACTAACACTCCCAACTAAGCTTTAAAAGCCTTTTTCTTATACAAGCCTCTTGCTCACACTCCTCTTGGTTGGGCACACACACACTTTCCCACTTATATTTACCACACAATAAGACTTATGAAACTTTAAAATTAATAATAAATAGTTACATTAGGTTGGTCATAACTCAAGTAGACCAAATCCTTCTTTAGGTTTCATGGAGACCTAATTCCATTAGGCTTACTTTAGGACATGTTGCCTTATGACCCCTTGGAACACTCTAAACATTTATATATGACAAAAAAATTTCATACAATAATAAAATAGGCCTTAACAAACAACCTCCAATCACCATAAAACCTTTTAGGTCCAACCACCACTTGAAACACTCCATTAGCACTTTTCACATTAGGCCTTTGAACACATAGAAAAGTTTGTCTTGAATAACTAAATATAACACATAATTTAGTCACATAATCATAATAATAAATAAATTATACATAAATTAAATTAACTCAAAAATATCACCATATGATTTAAGTATCTCAACTCAGGGCAAAAATACTTAAACTCATCTCTTCAGTATGCCCACTCAGAATTGTCAAAATCCAGTCATGAAACTACTTGAAATCCAACACCTAAAAGGACACTTTAAATGATAATAAATACATTAAAAATATTTTATAAAATATTAATAATAACCTCAATAAAAAACCCATAATATATAATATCAAACATTGGTCTTGTAGACCAATCTCCTGACCTTATCCCACATAGTCTTGTTTGAACCAGACAAGTCATTTTGGCTTCAACTTTTAAACCTCTTACATTGACTTCCAAGATTTTAAAAAACATGAATAGTACTTTAAAGTTATTAAAAACAACACCATTCAATATATTTCATCACTCTTTCATGAAATTATACTCAAATCCAACTTTTCATCACTGCCACTTGTTTATTTGGGACTACCAAGATTGTCAAAAAACACACTCATGAAACATTGACCTTACAACACTTGTATATGGAATTTAAAGGACTTAAAATGTATGAACATTATCCTATGACATATATAAACCATATTAAAATATAAACATCATATGGTCTAGTGGTAACTATTGGTCTTACAAACCAATTTATTGACCTCACTTCTCACAGACCTCACTAAGTCAGATAAACAATTTTAGATTTATCATTTTCACCACTTAAACTATCTTTAAAAATATCAAAATACATGGAAATGACTTATAAGTCACTAAAAATAACTCCATGCACTTTAATCAATCAATATACCCTGAATACATACTTAGAACCAACTTCTCATTACTACTTGGGTTTTGCATAATTTGCTCTATTAAGCTTGTTAGCGATTGGCCTACTTGAATCACCAAAATGAGACACTTAAGTAATATAAAAAATCCATAAACCACCATGGAAATCAAATACAAGTCTCTACTTTCTCCATCCAATCATTTTCAAACTTTGTCTAATACAACTTTTGACAACTACCACATTCTTCAAAAACAAGCTTGTATCTTCACATTTTCTTTCTCATCTCTCTAAACACCACCACCTAGAGGTACCTAGGAGAGTAAAAAACAAGATAAAAACAATTAAATAGGCATAAAAATATATTATAGGCACTTTTTTATTGACATATTCAACATTGGGTCCTTATTAGGGTTCTAAGAGGGTTTAAACATGTATGCAATGTTAACAATCATTCATAAAGCATAGCCCCTCAATTCAAAAACTAATGCCTATAAATTTCACATAGGACCCTTACCCATCTATAATTAATATATTAGGTTCAAATTCAAAGGTTTGATGAGATAATGAGCACAATAAAATCCTTCTCAAGTTGAGAACCCTTCATTTTGAGTATTTAAGAGACCTATAAACAACTTTTCATGACTTGTAATTCAAACTAGAACCTCAAAATTCATGCAAATTCATAAAATAAATTGAATCAAATTTTTAAATGCTCACCTATTCATACTTTCCTTGTAAACTGATATTGATACCCCATTAGGATACACTCTCTCTCTACACCATAGTCTTCATAACTTAATAGGCCTTAAAATGACCTTCATGCCTCTTTTCATGATCTCAACACCTCAATATCATTCTCAACATCTCTCCTCATGCCATACAACATATATAATTTTTAAACACTACCATACATCCTTCACATGCCTTGAAAATAGATCATGATACCTCATTAGTCTAGGTAGGGTCCAAGAGAGGTTTAGATGCAAAACTAGATTGAAGGTCCTACCCCTGTAGGCTCACTGTGAGACACTTATGAATGTATACACACCTCATAATCATTCTCATACAACCTTCATAATCTCCCACATGCCTAAGATTACTCAGCTCATTATGTCACCAGCTCATACCTTCACCATGCTATGACTAGGCTCAATATTCCAATGCACTTGACACCTTAACCTATTCCTTCCATTTTATGACCATAATAAAACAACAAATAAGTAGTCAGAAGACACTTTAACCTGTACCTTCATACAAATAAAAGACATTATTTACCTTCAAATTCTCTCTTGCCTTAAAATGCATCCTATCATATGGCTTATGTTGAAACTCTTCATACGCTATGCTTCCTATGCAGACATTAGTTATCTTAAAATATCTTCCATGACTTGTACCTTTCATGCTCACATCACTCCACCATGATACTTACACATACATTCTCATAAGGTCTAGAATATGCTTCATAAGACACCTTGAATATGATCAAACATACCTCAATGATATCACTCAAGCTGACATAAGAATACTCATAACACACTCATATCACTACTCTCATACAACAACACTCCTCCAAGATTCTTGACATAGCTCACTGCCAACTGACCTTGCCACTCCCAATTGACCTTGATCTAAACAACACACTTGTAGACCTATTTGTCACCATACCTTCACAATAACCTTAACACATCAAGCTCACAAGTTCATATCTCAAATAACACTCATCATGCATCTTCACCATATGCACCTTGACATCAATGACATCAATGACAATACTTCTCAATAAACTCCCCCTTTTTCATTGATGGAAAACATACTACAACTTGATTAGTCTCATCTCCCTCATTCTTGTGTTTCTCCCCCTTTGACATTAATGATAAAGGCTCTTCCACAAACTTCCACATCTGGAATCACACCTTCTTGTAATAAAATCTCAACACACATAATATGAATCATTATAGGAACATGATCCCCCTTATTCCATGTATACCTCCTTCAAATGATCTCATATCACAAGACCACTCACCTTGTCCTTGACATGATTGATATGAATCAAACCTTTGATAACACACTAGGGCACCATATTCTTGACATCAAATGAAGAATTAGGGACTCCCCATTTGTCTTCATAGCTTGAGTTGACCACATGAGTCATTATGACTCTCAGACCATCCTCATCTTCCTTCAAACATCTTGATACTAAAACTAAATATCTCATATACCAATTGATTACTTTTTGACCTCAAAAGCCTAATGTCAAACTTAGATCTCTCACCATGATTCCTACTAACTTCAAACTTCAGAGCTAAAAAGCTTCTTGAAATCTCAAAATTGCAACATAGACAATTTAAAATCCTCTCAAGATGAATCATATCCTTATTTGACTACAACCTCATGCTTCTTCAGATAGATGAGTGTTTACATGAAGCTTAATGGAGTCACCCCTTTTCATAGGGCACTAAAACACCATGAAATCAAGAGATTCCTAGATATCCAATCCATTCTTATCAGCCATCTTACAATAATGAGTCTAATAGTCCCTCTTTAGAATCTAGTTAGGCTTGACTGAAGCATTTGACTCATCCACCTTGTCATCCTTCTTCTTCTCTTTGACTTCTTTGTCAATATATATAGATAAAACATGTTCTTGACATTACTTTACTTTTGATTCTTACTCTACCTTAGATAATATTCCATTTTGACTAGTATATTGATCATGACTCACCTTGACTATCTTTGGTTTCCATATAGATTTTTGACCCTTCTCATGCACTCTAAGAGATCCATATACCTTTTTATGTCTTGAGGGACTTATAACTCTATTAGGACATAATATTGTGATGTGTCCCACATTATGAAAACTTTAGCAAACAACATTACTATTATTACCTTTTGAATGCTCGTTCCTTCTCCCATGGTCCCATGATAACTCATCCTTTAAGACCATTCTAAAATCACTTGATCTATTACCAAATATATGACAATCAAAACAACAACCATTGAAAGAATTAAAATGCCTCATTTTTCATTGGGATGCCTGGTTGGTATCCTCATGATGACTTTCATGTTGGTGCTCTTAACTTATTTTAGCTTCTCATGCTCTTTCTCAAACTTGTTCATCTTGTCTATTATCTACTCATGCTCAACCTTCAAATAATCTAGCTCTATCTTCAACTAATCATACTCAACTTATTATGATCTTGACTTTGTATTGACACCTTCTAAATAATTCTTCAGATCCTTGATGATATTCTAATTCCTTTTGGCTTCTTTGACCCTGTCACTCTTCAAGGTAAAAATTTGATCCTTAATACCCTTGACCATAGATCTCAACTCATGCTTCCTCTTATTTTGGTGCTTCAAATAATCTAGGTCACTTATGAGCTTAGCTTCAAGATTTAATTTAGATTATCCTTCTTTACTATCATAGTAGACTTCTTCATCATACATGTTATCTTTTTCATTGGATCAACCTACTTCTTTAGCCAAGAATAGAACTTCATTGCCAACTTGATCAACATAGTTATCATCATCATCATTAGAAAATTATTATCACTTACCTCAGATGACTTATTCAGCATCCCTCTTACATACTTAGATTTGAAATGAATTGATCTTCATTTCTATCATGATAAACATTGTCATCATCACAATCCATGTTTGTGCTTCTAGGATCTCCTTTAGGATATTAAGCCTACTTCAAAGGGCCAATCTTTGATACCAATTATTGAAGTGTAATTACTAAGAGGGGGGTGAATCAATATTCAAAACATTCATTCAATTCCACTTAATAATCATGAGCCATTCATACAAACATATAAATCAATCAAATCACAAGAAACCATATATATGTGTTGAGGTCAATATACCCCCATTTTTGAAAAAGTAGGGACCCTTGTGATTAATTTGAACCTTCACACTAAGAACTTGATAATTTTCACCTTACTAGAATATGAAGATCATCCACGCTTGATAAAATTAGCCCATTTGTTCATGGGTTTACTTTAAATAGCCTAATTTTACTAACAATTGATTTTCATGTCTTAAATTACAGGTTTCATGGAGATCCCTTCAATCGATTATGTTGGGATTTTCATAGATTAGCTCTATTTAGGATTTCACTCACCTTTGGTTTGTAAAATTGTGTAAATGGATTCAAAAGATAAAACCCTACTTAAAAAAATCTTATCTTAGACCTTTAACTTAAATTCTAATTTTGGTAGGAATAGATTCGATGGGAACATTTTGAATCAACTTTGGACTTGAGCCTAAATTTTATGCCAAGGCTTGGTCATATTTTTTTAAACAACCAAACCTTAGCCTAAAAATCATGTTGGGTCCCTTTTTATTTCCCCCCTTCCGTTCCCTATGTTCTAACATGGTATAATGTCTTTGTGGTAGGGTAATTTATCTTAGCATGGTCCCTTGTGTCATATGCTTAGCCTAAAGTCTTAACCCTAAGGCCCTATTCATATTTGTCAACACAAATGAGACCTTAGTCTTAAAACTTGAGCCTAGGTTCTTTTATTAACCTGCATCGTAACTTAAGTGCATCACTTCTTTGTAGATCCAATGACTCTCACTTCGTCATGAGGAAAGATATGACAGAGCGTAGGAATCTCCATGAACTTAAAGCTTTAGTCTATCAAACCAATCTTGTAAGATCACCATAATCATGATCAATGATCCATGCTTCAGTGGGACCAATAATCAGATGATATAAGATCTTCTTTGAGTTTAAATGGATCCCTTTTTACTATACAAGCTTAAACAAATTAGATGCAAGTATCTTGATCTTGATCAATGGTCAATGGCTACTCACATAGAAATGATCCAATGGAGTGAATGTGGCACTAAAAAGTCAAAATCTCAAGGAACTCAAGAGAGTCACCACATGGCACTCTTGCATTCAATATTGATAACAAAGGAGCCCCATGCATTAAAATTTAGAATTAACCTATGTGTTTATCTTAAGCTTCATTACATTTATTTAAATGTAATAAACCTTAGGATAAAAATTTAGGTTATGACCATAAAATTTGAAGGGAACTATTTTATTATGCTTATAAACTTAGGATTTTGTCTTAGTTTAATTTTTATGACATGATCCCTAGTTAACTTGATCTCTTTTATGATTGTAGGAGCTGATGATGGGCATCGGCTTAGATCTTGAACAATTGTTTGTGCTTGATCAGGACCAAATCATCTAACAGAGCTTATAAAATCCAAGATATATCGACCAAAAGGAATTCATGATCTTAAAATTGATGTTCTTGTGACCATCATTTGACATATGCAAGGCCATCATTGGCATCCATGAGACTATCAAATTTAAGCCCATCAAACCTAATGATCCACTAACTTAAATTTGGTATTCTTACGACTGTTATTTGATGCCTATGAAGCCATAATAGACATCCATGAGATTTTCAAATTTAATCTCATCAAACATTTTGCTTAGACATAGAGATGTACTTTAAAATGTTGCTAAAAGCTTATGGTTTCATTACAAATCAATGGGACCCCTTGAAATATGCTCAAACACTTAGGATATTTGAACTTCAAATAATAAAATTAACTTGTGGCCTAAATATATGAAGACATAACCTTAATCTAAGTCTATTTCCTAAGGGTCCAATTACATTTGAGGAAATGCAATAAACCTTAGGCTAGAGACTTATATTAAGTCCTTGTGACATAAAACTTAGCTTAAATTGCTTTTAACCTAAGGTTTTATCATGCTTATTGATATGATAGAACCCTACGTTAAAATCTAACATTTGGACCACTTATTATTTGGGCCCCTTTAGGTGTATTTTAAGAACTTAACGTAACATAAAATTTAGCCTAAAATATCTATCCTAGGTCCTTTTTATATGTATTCCATAAACTTAGGCATAAATATTTGAGTCTAAAGTTTGTCTCATGTTTATTAACATGAAATAAACCTTGGCCTAAAGTATTTAGCCTAAGTCCCCTCCTACGTCTCGACACTAATTAAAGTTCTCACCCTTTTACAGGATCAATGAGTCTCAATTCATCATAGAGATTGATCAAATGAAGCAAAAATACTTGATGAATCTAAGGCATTCGATCCATTAGACCAATCACATGCATCTATTCATGTCATGATTAATGGTCCACACTTACTCATAAAATGCAATCAGACAGAGTGTAGCTATCAAAAACTATTCAATGAGCCTCAAGGGTCCACAAGATTGACATATGGTAAGCTCATGTTCACTACACATAATATAGAGCCTAGAAGGCATGTGAAGACACCAAGTGGCACAACCATGAAGCCTAACATAAAGAGCTAATAATTCTCAAGCCCCATGATCATGATCAATGGTTTGTGTTGATATATAAATAAAGATCTGATGGTGTGAAGGAAAATTGGATTTTTAAAAGGTAATGGCTAGTCCCCTCAAGTATTTATGAAAAATGCCATGAAAATTGTCAAATGGATGCCACATGTGCACCATGCAAGCATAAAATGACAGAATTAAATATTTTATGTGCTTGAAAGGGCAAAAGTATAAAGTCTTGGGTCTCAATCAAATCCTAGACATGAATGAGCCTAAGTCTAAATTTCCATCACCATTAAAGCTTCAAAAAATCCCAAGCATCCATAAAAGCCCTAATTCAAACTTAGATTAGTCACATTCAAATCAAATCAAGAAGAGTTTAATTGCAATCTGAGTAAAAGTGAATTGACCTAGAAGCTATTTAAAATTAATTGGTAATCATTCACAACTTTCACAACCATGGTAGCTCGCAAAAAATTATAAAGAGATGAAACAAAGCTATACTTGACCTCAGATAATAAGGGAAGAATATTTAAAGACATAGACTTGGACACTACAGCTTTGAAAAATGTGAATAGAAATTAGTCCAAACTCTTTTGGACCATTGAGGAGATGCAAGCTCTTACAAGAGAAGAATAGAATAATGTAACCATCCTGTAGAGATACAATAACCTAGTCACCATCCAAATAACTAGCCTCCATTATGCTACTACCAAGCCTAAGGTATTACATTGGATCAATGTCCTTGTTTCTCTTTTTATTGATTATAAAATTGAGCAAGAATGGATAGTCCATGAGTGTACATTTAATAAAATATTATACATTTCCCATCTTGCTTTTGAGAGCTATTATAAATTGTGTAAGCCTTAGATAGACCTACCCACCATTAAAAAGTGGATTAGAGAGCACAATTTAAACATAATCCTTGCCCCATGGCTACTCACTAGAACCCAAGTAATCCAGGACCCCATGGGTAAAATCCCAATTGTCCAATTTAGAGAAGGGATTAGGATAATTATGACCTTACTAAATAGCTTATGTGGAGCCCCCTCCACCACACATATTGACAAATTTTGGGTGCCCTATGTTTACTTCATGGTTGATAAGGGACTCACTCCCTCATTGGGTGAGATGATCAACATCCATTTGATGTCACATTTCATAGCCATCAAGAAGAAAACTAACAAACAATTTTACATGATGTCCTATCTACTTGATGCCTTATTAGCCACCATCAAGATCCCAAACATTAAGAACTGGTCACCTAATGGTAGACCTACTATCTCCCATCATTATTCCAAACTTCACATATTAAAATATAGACATAACATGTAATTCATTTGTGACTGTGTTTATCCAACTCTAATGGAGGCCATCATAGGGATCCCCATGGGAAGGGTCATCCCCTAGTTAAGAAATATGTGGAGTTTATAGGGGATATTTGGGTCTACCCAAATTATAAGGTAATAAGGATTGAAGGGAATTTGAAATAGCCTTTCTTGTTACCCATCTATGTGCCTACCAAGTTAGCAGAGCAAGAAATCACATATCAAATTCTTCATGGTGTAGATGGATTTTTCAAGGAGAAAAGGAAGGGCCTTCTCCATCCCTTTCCCTTGATAATTAGGAGAATCATATTGCAAAATTGGAAACATATGAATGTCATTGCTAGAGATAGGGACTCATTCACCCTATAAAAAAATGAATTGAGTCAATGAGACCCTCATAATAAGGTCACCAAGCATCTGAATTCCAAGACAATAACCAAAGCCTATAAACACTAGCCTAGTGTTCATGACCCATTATACATAAAGGCATCTAGTTTTATAGAAGTATTAGCTAGATTGAAGAGGCATAACATTAAATTGGAGCCTAGGTTGGCTAGGGTAGATGACAATCTACTAGGTGAGATATGGTAAATGGCCCCCCTACAATATCACTTATTACCCGGGCCATCCTCAAGTCCCCCTCTAGAATAACCACAAGTTAGAATACAATAGACTCAAGCATAGGTTTCACAAGGAATTGGAAAATAAAACCTAGAAGAGAGACCTAGGGAGGGATCATCTTCAACCCCACCTAAAAGACAAGAGTCTCCTATAGAGTTCTTGGATATGGCTGCTCTAGAACTTGATGAGATAGTAAAGGATGCACTTAAGGTGTTGGCTGAAGTATATGGGTCAGAAGATGAAGAGGAGAAAAATAAGGAACCCCAAGCCCAAGCTGAGGAAGCATAACAAGATAGAGGGAAAGAAGTTTATTTGGACCTAGTTATAATAGCACCCCCACACAAAAGAAAAATAGAGTTGGCATTGGTCCTAGTTGGGGGAAAGAATCCCAAGTTAACCTTCACCCACCACATGAGTGAGGTCAACTTATTCAGTGATGAATACCCTATTCATGGGCCCATCATCCCTAATTGGTTCATTTATGGGAATATGTAGAAGATTCCCACTTTATCCCACTCATAAGCCATGACCCAAATTGATGTTCATGAAGAATTCATGTCATGGATATTGGCTTTAATGAAAGAGGAGGAAGAAAGAAGAATAATTTCTATAGTAGGAGAAAGTGGAACATAAGTGGACACTCTAAGAGATTCAAGCAACACATGGATGGAGGTCCTAGAACCTCCTAAATTCACAGAGTCATCAATTGGTGTGAAATTTAATCTAGAAATAGTAGGATTGGAAAGGGTCACCACCAAGAAGATCATGGTTGGAGAGGAGGAGTTCACATTCCAGAGGGTTCAGCCATTTGTCAGTCTAACTCCCATTAGAGGTCAAAGGCTTGGTGAACATATTACTCATGAGGAAGACATAGAGGGACTAGTTGATGCTCATTTAGCTTAGCTTAATGTAGGTATCAGAGGTATGAAATAAAAGAGTCATAACCTAGAGAAATAAAAGGAGAACTTGGAGACATTGGCTATATTATCAATCCTTAAGGCAATAGTAAAGATGTTTTAAGCATCTTTATTTGAAATGTTTGACTCCTTAAAGTCAATGAAGTTGAGGCAAGATGATTTGACCTATTAAAGTGAAATAATCAAAGGATTGGTGGCCCAATGGCAAGATGTAGAGGAAACAATAAGGGATCTAATCAATATACTAATTAAGGGTAAGATTCCTAGCTTCAAAACCATTAACCTAGCCCACTTAAATGCAATATTAAAGATAGTCATTGATAAGATCCAAAGTCTAAGCGCTTGGTCAAAGAGATTAGATAGACTCCTAAGGGATGATGAAGAACTGATAGCTAGAATTAAGCAACTCCTTGTTACCATGATAGCCAACCCTACAAATTTTAGCAACTTAGGCATCATTGATGATGATGAATACAAGCATAGAGCCACTTTGGTGATGCAGGAAGTGAGGAATAAAAGTCAAGGCCAATTTGGAAGTGATAATAATCGAGTCTTGGGCATGATCTTCACTATTGAAGAGAAGATTATTGAGGCCAAGAGCATTAAGGAGGCTATGGAAAGAAATGATAGGGACTTTTATGACTTGGCTGATCAAGAATATGTTTGTCTCTTAAATCTAGTTGTTGATTTGAGTCTTGTCAGTGAGCAACATCAAAGAGATATGAAGATTCTCCAAGAGCAACAAGGGAGCCCTTTAGCCCAGGACCCACTAGTTAATTGATATTCCATTTTTGTGTAAAACATTGTAATATTTGAACTTAGAATATTTTTTTGTGAAGGCATATGCTAGTTTTTTAGCATATTTTCCTATTGTTCAATCCATTATGGGAAGAGCAGTGTATTCTAGAACTGTGAAGAAGGACAATTATCTTTATCTTTGTACACGTGTAATCTTATGACTGACTAGTATACTACCTGAGTCTTCTTTAAAAGGCAGTATTACCATTTTTATAGAGGAGAGAGTTTTGAGCCAAAACTTGTATACTTCTAAGCAATTAATATAAGCAAGGACTACTAAAAAGTTTGTCCAAGTTTGTTTGTATCAATTATTACATGGTTTCTCTCTCAATTGCTTAAGTTTTGAATTTGAATCATTTTTAGGAATTCTAAATGTGCATCTTTGATACAGGGTTGCTAATTTGTGTTAATTCTAGATTGGTTGAATGTTACTAGACTTTGTTTCATTTTATTTGGTATGCATTAGGATGTGAAAATGTCATTTGAATGCAACATTAAACATTTAAGGAAAAGTTAGTTCATACTTGTATTCTTTCATGTTTTCCTCAGATATTTGCCTAGTATATGGTGTGATTTGAATTTTTGTTACTTTACATTATATATTGGTTAAATGTATGTTCAATTGAAATTAATACCTTGTCATGGTGTTTAAGGCAAAGGTAAGGAATCACATACTCTCTTTCTACCCTACCCTTCTTTTTTGCTTCTTTTTTATCAAATCATTTTAGTTTAGTCTCATTGTAGATATTCACTTAGATTAGTCTTTAGTGTAGAAATTTGATCATAACTGATTAAGATCAGCATAGGTGCTTCAGATTTGCATAGATTAAGGATCATGGTGCCTCCCAACCACAATTTAATATAAATTTGTGGAACAGTTTAATTGTCTCTACCTTTATCACCATAGGTAACTAGATTACCAAAACCTACTACTCATGCTCTGAATTCTCAAAATTATAAAATGAGAAGTGTTCTTTAAACACTAAGAACACTTTTGATACACTTAAAGACATCAATAGGAGGAGATCCATGGTTCTAGAAGGAGGGCCTGTGAATTTGTGTAATCTCATTTAATTCTAGTGTGTTTTGATCTAAGATTGGTGTTATCTTTGCACTTTTGCATAGTTCTTCACTCAAGAGAATAAATATCATTGATATTTATGGTCTTTGACCCATAATTATGCTTTCCTTAGATAAAGATCAAATTTATTTGAAGTTAGATGCTTAATTCTGGTAAAGATATCTTGAGATATAAAGATCCATAATATCTGAGGTTAGAATAGCTTTTTTTGATCAAAGATTGGTAGGTCTTTCATAGATCTAAGTTTATTTGAGATTATAATTATAAAGGTTAACTATATTTATGAAATTGGACACATATTATAGCTAACTCAATTAAAATTTGATGTCCTTTGTGTTTTTCACATATATCTTTTGAAAAATTAGCTTAATATGCAAATCTGAGTCTTATTTTTTGTAAAGGTTGGTTTGACACATCGTATTTCAAATAGGATCCAAAATTCTCAAGTTATAACTACCAAGGATTTAAACAAGATGACATACAGAGATAAGAGAGCCTCTACTTGAGTTGGAAGTCCATAGGAGAGCTAGATGAGACAAAGGTAGGCGTAGACATTCAAAGTCTTTGCCAACTTTACCATTCCAAGGTATTCCTCCATTCAACCTTCATCAAGGTATGGATTGGTTAGGAAACTCTCCTATAAACATACAAGGTACAATTCATGACCTCCCTCACAATCCTAAAAAGTATTTGCCAACTTTTAGTCCTAAAGGTATTGTAACAATACAAAAACATGTTAAATCATTCAAAGCTGCATTAAGATTGCTAAATGTAGTTCATGAGGATGTATCATGTATGTTTTTACCTTTTAAATTTAAAGATGTGTCATATGAGTGGTTCTTAAAGTTTCTTGATGATTGCATCACCACCTAGATGAGTTTAGCAACATTTTCAGTGATCAATTTGGCAAAATAATCAACCCCTATGTCTTATACCAGTAATTTACCACCCTAAAAAGGGATGCCAATGAACCTTTAAGACATTTTAATACTATGTTCCAAAATATGTAAAACATAACCATTGACCCTTATAAACTTGATCAAGCCTTGGCCTTGAAAATCTATAATGATGGTCTTGATCCCACGACCTCAGTATTCATAAAAAGGGTTGTAGGTCCAATGAACAGACTAGATTTAGCTTATGTTGAGGCTATGATCATTAATGACCAAATTCAACCTAAAAGATAGATGGCCTAATATGTTCCCAATGTCAACCCATATATGCCTATCTTGAATATATTTCCTAACAATAACTAGAATGTGCCTACTCTCAACTAACTCCCATATTTAAACTAATTGCCTCTAAGACATGCTACTCCTAACCAAAATTTGGGGTTTTGGAATCACTTTGATAATAATGGATTAATATAACTAATCAAAGGGCCTTAGTACTAGCCACTGGTGCCAATAAAAACTAGGTCGATAATTAAAAAACCCCCAAAAGTGAGAATGAGTCCATTTTTAAAATGGTCCAAAAATTGAGCACTAACTTCCTTCAGCTTCAAAAACAAGTTGGTAATATTGGAGAAAATTTTGGTAGGAACATCTCTTTTAAAAGATTCAATAGACCCAATAATAGGTTTAATAATGATGGTTTCCACAATAATAAGAATAGTGAACCATCTTCTAAAAAGAAGACTATGGATATTAATCTTATTGATATTACTTTCCCTGATTATTGAAGATTCCATTGTACTACCAAGCATGGTGAGATTGATTGCATTGAGTTTTGTAAATATTTTGAATCATTTCAAGAAGAGTTGGAAACTTTTGAGGTAGTACCTAACAAAGACAATGATGCAGGTACCTCAAGATCTAATCCTGATGACTAGACCTTCATGGTAGAAACATTTAATTTCCCCTTCAAAGAAAATAATGAACTTGATGATGTTATTGAATAATGCCATGCCTTCCAATAGTTTTTAAACAAGACATACCCTCTAAGGAATAGAGAATAGAGGCAACCTTTGACTACTTCTACTCCTCCAAACAACTTTAGTACTCCTCTAGATACCACTTCAAATAATAATCCAAAGCTTCCAAAGGGAATTAGTCCTAAGCCTAGTAATGATGTTTCCAATTCTTCCAATAGGACTGGTTATAATATTGTATAAGACATGAAGAAAATTAGAGCTAATATTACCCTACATGAATTGACACAAATCATAGAGCAAAGAGATGTATTATTGGAATCCTTATCCAAGAAGCCTAGCAAGTTGTCCAAGATTGATAATGCTAACATAGCCATATACAAAGCTAAAATAGTGTCCCCACCCTCCTTAATTATAGTCATAATGTTTAGTAAAAACTTGCATAACTGTTTGTTGGATTCTGGTGCCTCTACAAATATCATGCCTATAGGGTTTGTAAGCAACTTGGTTTGACCCCCATTAAGTCTGATAGGGTTGTCACCCAATTAGATAATTCTAGGGTCAAATTGTTTGGAGAATTTTTAAATGTCCACATGAAATTGGATTATGAGCCAAGGGTCCAACAATTTATAGATATCCAAGTGGTAGATATCCTTGATGCATATGGATTACTCTTGAGAAAAGAATGGATAAAGGATTTAAATGGGTATATGTCCATAATTATTCACACCTATGCTTGCCTTGGAAGGGAGTTCCAAACTAGATCGGGGTTGAAAGAGAGCCAAGGATGAAGCACATAATTATTGAGTATAATGTTGTCAATGAGAGAGTCAACATAATTGATTTAGATTTAGGAGTTTTCACCCTAAAAACTACCAAGTTGTGTGATTCTAAATTTTTTGACATTGTACTTGGGTTATAGAAGTTGTATTTTGATGGGGCGAGGTGTAAATTTGGATCTAGAGTAGGTATTTTTATAACTGAGCCTTTTAGTAATAAATATCATGCTTCTTACAGGCTCTAGTTTCTTTCCACCAATAACCTTGTAGAATATGAGGCTCTTGTCTTAGATCTATAATTTACCATTAAAAAAAAGGTCAATGAACTACTAGTTTATGGTGATTCATAACTAGTAGTAAATCAAGTAAGGAGAAAGCATCAGTGCAAAATTTTATACCTCAAGAGATGCAAGTTTAGAGTCTGGGATCTAGCGAAATCTGTTGATGCCTTCAATATTGTTTTTATCCCTAGTGAAGAAAATAAATCTACAAATGAGCTTACCTCTACAATAGCTAATCTCATGCCTGACCAAGATTCACCAAACTTTAATATTGAGTTGTACCTTACCCCTTTAACCCAGATAATGTGAACTATCTACAATTCTTTAGTGATGACCAATAAATCTTGAGCTTCATGACTAGTTCAGGAGAATTTGAGGCTTAGATAATGGATGAGGCTGATGAAAATGCACTTAGCAAAGGATAGTTTGATGGAAAAGTCATTTAGTTGAATGACAAAAATCCCCAAGGGGATGATTGCTTTGTAAAGGTTGTTTGATCAAGACAAGTTAGTTGAAGCTTCTAAGGTTCCCAAAGTAAGTGGAAAGGACTACAATGTAGTTCATCTTAGGCCTCAAGATCAACCTCAGCTGGTTAACATTGAAAAGGTGTGTAGTAATATTCAGAATAAGAAGACCAAAGAGCTGATAATAAAATAAAAATATATCATAACTTGGTATTATGATGAATTGAAGCTCTTTGACCTAAGAAAATCACCCACATTATACCTCTAAATGAAAATTTCAAACCCTTCAGGTAGAAACAAAGACTTATGAATCTTGTTTTAGAACCCATGATTTTCAAAGAAGTCAAGAGGTTGGTAGATGATAGAATTGTATTTCCCAGTAGGCACTCTACCTGGATGTCCAATTTGGTGACATTTAAAAATAAGAATGGTGAAATTAGACTATGTATTGACTTTATAAATTTGAATAAAGCATCTGAAAAGTATAATTATCCTCTTCCTTCTCTTGACCAAGCAATATAAATTATTTTAGGTTCAACCATTATGTCTTTTCTTGATGGTTTTTTAGGATACAACTAGGTGTTGATACATAAATAAGATAGAATGAAGACAACATTCACAACTAATTAGGGAACCTTTACATACAAGAGAATGCCTTTTGGGATAATAAACATAGGAGCCACTTTTCGAAGGGCCATCGACCATGCATTTTAAGGCCTGATTGGTAAGTGTATTATAATTTACATGGATGATCTAACTATTTTTTCTAAGAACAAGGAGGACCATTTTATGCATTTATAGTAATTATTTGAAAGGTGAAAAAGGTATGGGATCTCCTTTAACCTTACAAAGAGCATTTTGTGTGTTACTAAAGTTAAATTTTTGGGCCATGTTATCACTAAGGATAGGATTTCTATTGATCCTAAAAGAGTGGAAGTTATATCCAAGATAGAGCCTCCCAATAGTAAAAAGGAATTAAAATCATTTTTTGGTAAAATAAACTCTATGAAGAAATTCATTTTTGGCTTTATAGAGATTGTCAAGCCATTGAACGATATACTGAAGGAGGATGCTAAAGTCTCATGGAATGAGGAATCCAAGAAGGCCTTTGAGGACATCAAAAGTGCAATCAGCTAGGCTCTAGTCTTAATAAGTCCTAACTTTTCATAATATTTTTATCTCTACTCTTTCTCCTCTGATCATACTATTGTTGTAGTCCTAACTTAGAAAATAGAAGGAACTGACCATCCAATTGTTTTTATGAGCACTAATTTGAAAATTGTTGATTTAAACTACCCTTTGATTGATAAACAAGCCTTTACATTGGTTAAAGTTGTCAAGAAGTTTAGGCACTACATTCTTAGAAATAAAGTGCATGCCATTATAATAGACCTAACCACTAAGCTAATGCTAAGCCAATGTGAACTTGGAGAGTGAAGAGGTAAGTGGATGTATATCCTTCAAGAATATGACATAGAGATGAAAATTGTAAAATTGGTAAGGTGTCAAGGTTTGATTCAAATGATTACCAATACCATCCCTAAGCTAAGTATTATGCAAGTTAATCAGTAAAGCTTTCAAGATAATGAATGGTATGACTACATTGTTCACTAACTAATTAATGACATTTGTCTTTCAAGGCTAACCAGGGAGCAAAGGAGAGCTTTAAGGCTTAAGGAAACATACTATCTCATCAAAAATGGATTTATATACTAAAATAACTTTGAATATGTATACATAAGATGTGTTTCCAAGGAAGAAGCTACTAAGGTAACGAGCACTTTCCATGAGAAGCTAAGAAGTGGGCATCCATCTGGGAGAACAAAAGCTCACAAAATCCTTATGCTAGATATTATTGGCCCACCATATTTAAAGGTGCCCATAAACATGTAATAGAATGTCATTCATGCTAGATCTTCAACACTAAGGAGCCAAAGGCAAAAATGCCTTTGAAACTAGTCATGATTGACAAATACTTTGCCCAATGGGGACTGGACTTTGTAGGGGTAATTAACCTTAACTCATTAAAAGGTCACAAGTATGTTCTGATAGCTACTGATTAATGCACTAGGTAGACTGAAGTAGTAGCCACCAAATAATGTAGAACAAAAGAAGTGATCAAGTTTTTAGAAGAAATCATATGCACCAAATTTGGGACTCTGGTCTCTTTAGTTTATGACAATGGGTCAACATTCACATCTATAGAAATGATAGAGTGGGCATATGATAGCAACATTATTCTCAAGTTTTCATCTAACCATTATCCTCAAGGTAATGGATTATTTGAATCAATGAATAAGAACTTGATGAAAGCCATTAAGAAGTTTTCTATAGACAAACCCAAAACATGGCATAAGATTCTCAAGTATACCCTTTGGGTAGATAGAATAAGAGTCAAGTAAGCTCTTAAATCATCCCCTTTCTTGCTATTATATGGCTAGGAGCCTATATTCCCCATCACACGCAAGCTACCAACTTACAATTTTATTAAAGAGTATATGGAGGGAGATCAAGAATATGCAAACTCAAGGCTATTAGACATTATCCAGATGGAAGATGCACAAGAAAAATCTTTTGCTAACTTTAGTAAACAACAAACTATAGAAAAGAGGTGGTTTGACAAGAGATAAAAAATCAAGGTGTTCAAACAAAGATACTTAGTTCTCCTTTGGGATAAAGCATCAGAGCACGAGGTCAAACATGTCAATTTCACACCTCTATGGATTGACCCCCATCAATTGCAAATACACTTGAAGATAAAACCTTTAGACTCAAAGATATACAAGGAGAAGATTTCACACTGTCTACCAATGGATAGTATCTCAAGAACTATTTCTATGTTGCTCCTCCTAGGGTCTTCATGGAGTAAACCTATAAGATAATTAGAGTTAACATAGGTAGGCCAGTTAGTTTCCTTCAACTCTTTCTTCTTGTCCCTTGTTTATACATAAGTATCTATATATTTTTTCTTCCCTTTTTATTCCTACTTTGATGCTTTCTATTCTGTGTTTGCTTTTTGTTGCTTTGTTCCTTACTTCTAATAAGTCCTTCTAGATAACCTTCAACTCAAAGTTTCTTAGTTTGCTTGAAACTCCAAAAGTTTAGGAATGCTAGTATGAACCTCATATAAATATTGGCCATGGATCTAAGATATGTCTTGTTGTTTCAATTTAAAGAAACTAGTAAGGACCCATGAATATGTTGACCATTCCATAAGACCTTAAACATTATCTTGACTCTAACCTAGTCTTAAAAACAATTACACATGTTAAAGGAGAGCTCAATCTATTAAGTTACAGTCATGTAAACACTTAACAAATATCCTTGCCTGGGATAAAGGTTACAACCATAAGTGATTATCTAAAGATCAGACACTTGACCAAATCCTTAAACATGGCTACCCTGGTTCCCAACCTTTGTTGAAATCCTAAAAGACCCAAAAAAAAAAAACTTATTGCAAAAACAAAAGCTTCTCACGTAAAGGTGATTTAGTAATTTCCATCAGGGCTATGGACATTTGAATGGCAGTGGAACAAGGTTGTGAGTAGAGCCAAAGTCATCTCTATCAAGGCTATGGATGCCTGGATGGTAGTAGAACAATGCCCAAGCCTTCCCTAAACTAGAAGCATGGTTCTTAATGAATATCTAAAAATGTTCTAAGTTAGTGTTTATGATTAAAGGTATGAAACTTGGAAGTTGTCCCTTGAATCCCATGACAAATGGAAAGTGGAATAAAATCACACAAACAACATGGCCATGTCTTGATGTTTGATCCTAATTCTACACATGCAAGGTTGTTTCAACCATGAACTGATCTTGATAATGACATTGATCAAGTAGAATGAATAACCTAGTTGTTTTTTTAAATCATAGTCTTTAAGTTCTAACATATTGCTATGTTCTCCTAGAAGTCACCAATTGTTGAGGTCAACATACCCCTATTTTTGAAAAAATAGGGACCCTTGTGATTACTTTGAACCTTTGCACTAAGAACTTGATAATTTTTACCTTACTAAAATATGAAGATCATCCATACTTGATGAAATTAGCCCATTTGTTCATGGTTTTACTTTAACCTAGCCTAATGTTGCTAATAGTTGACTTTCATGTCTTAAGTTGAAAGTTTCATGGAGCTCCCTTTAATGGATTATACTAATATTTTCACAAATTAGCTCTATTCAATATTTCACTCACCTTTGGTCTTTAAAATCTTCTAAATGGATTCATGAGATGAAACCCTACTTCAAAAAACCCTAGTTTAGACCTATAGCTTAAATTTAAATTTTGGAAGGAATAGATGTGGTAGGAATATTTTGAATCAACATTGGACTTGAGCCTAACTTTTATGCCAAGGCTTGGTCATTTTTTTTAACACAACCAAACCTTAGCCTCAAAATCATGTTGGGTCCCCTTTTATTTTACCCGTTTGGTTCCTCATGTTTCTAATGTGGTCTAATGTCTATGTGGTAGGGTATTTTATCTTAGCATGGTCCCCTTTGTGATATCCTAAGCCTAAAGTCTTAACCCTAAGGCCCCATTCATATTTGTCAACATGAATGAGACCTTAGTTTTAAATTTTTAACCTAGGTTCTTATATTAACTCACATCCTAACTTAAGCACATCACTTCTTTGCAGATCTAATGGTTCTCACTTCATTATTGGTTCATCATACCAATCCCATAAGATCACTAGGATCATGATCGATGGTCCAAGATTTAGTGAGACCAACAATCAGATGGCACAAGATCATCCTCATATTTAAATAGATCCCATTTTATTATATAGACTTAAGCAAATTAGATGCAAGTATCTAGATCTTGATAAACATTCCATGACTACTCACATAGAAATGATCCAATGGAGTGAACGTGATACTGAAAAGTCAAAAGCTCAAGGAACCCTATGGAATCACCTCATGGTACTCCCATATTCAAGCTTGATAACAAAGGATCCCATGTATTAAAATTTGGACTTAATCTAATTTTTTATCCTAAGGTTCATTGCATTTATTTAAATTCAACAAACCTTATGTTAAAACTTTAGGTTATGACCATAACATTCAAAGGAATATATTTTATTATGCTTATAAACTTAAGATTTTGTTTTAGTTTAATTTTTATGACATGGTCCCTAGTTAACTGATTGTAGGAGTCAATGTCATGCATCTACTCAAATCTTGATCCATAGTTTGCGCTTGATCGAGACCAAATGATCTAATGGAGTGTATCAAATCCAAGATCTATGGACCAAAAGGACTTCACGAGATTAAAATTAATGTTCTCAAAACCATCATTTGATGTCCATGAGGCTATCATTAATGTTTGTGAGACCATCAAATTTAATCCCATAAAACTTAATGATCCACTAACTTAAATTTTATGTTCTTACGATCATCATTTGATGCCCATGAGGCCATCATAGATGTCTATAAGACTGTCAAATTTAAGCTCATCAAACATTTTGCTTAGACATAGGGATGTACTTTAAAAGTTGTCAAAAGCTTATGGTTGCATTGCAAATCGATGGGACCCCTCAGAAGATGCTCAAACACTTATGATATTTGAACTTCAAATAATAAAATGAACTTGTGGCCTCAATATATGAATGCATAGCCTTAATCTAAGTCTATTTCCTAAGGTTCCAATTGTGTTTGAGGAAATGCAATAAACCTTAGGCTAGAGAATTATATTAAGGTCTATGTGACATAAAACTTATCTTAAAATGATTTTCACATAAGGTTTTATTATGCTTATTAATAGGATAGAAACCTATGTTAAAACCTAACATTTGGGCCACTTATTATTTGGGCCCATTTAGGCATATTATAAGAACTTAACACAACATAAAATTTAGTCTAAAATATATAGCTTAGGTCCCTTTTATATGCATTCCATAAACTCAGGCATAAATATTTTAGCCTAAATTTTGTCTCATGTTTATTAACATGAAATAAACCTTAGCCTAAAGTATTTATACTAAGTCCCTTCCTATATCTCAGCACTAATTAAAGTTCTCACCCTTTTTTAGGATCAATAACTCTCACTTCATCATAGAGATTGATCAGATGAAATGAAAATACCCAATGAATCTAAGGCATTCGATCTATCGAACCAATCACGTGCATCCATCTAGGTCATGATCAATGGTACGTGCTTATGAGAGGCAATTGGATGGAGTGCATTTATCAGAGACTATTCAATGAGCCCTTAGGGCCTATGTGATCGACACATGATAAGTGCATATTCACTACATAGATTATAGAGCCCTAAAGGCTCATGAAGACACCAAGTGGCATAACCACAAAGCTTAACACAAAGTAGCCAATGATTCTCAAGCCCTGTGATCACAATCAATGGTCCATGTTGATCTATAAACAAAGATCTGATGGTGTGAAATAAAAGTGGATTTTAAAAAGATAACGGCTAGTCCCTTAAGGAATTTATGAAAAATGTTGTAAAATTTGTCAAATAGATGTCACATGGGCACCATGCAAGCACAAAATGACAAAATTAAAGATTTTTTGTGCTCTAAAAGGAAAAAGTATAAAGGCATGGTTCTCAATAAAATTTGGGACATGAGTGAGACTAAGTCCAATTATCATCACCATTAAAACTTTAGAAAAGCCCCAGCATCTGTAAAAGCCATAATTCAAACTCAAATTAGTCACATTCAAACTGAGAAGAGTTCAATTAGAATTTGAGCTTGAGAGAATTGACCTAGAAGCTAATTATAATTCATTAATAAGAAATCACAACTTCCATAACCATGATAGCTCACAAACAACAATAAATAGATGAAACAAAGCTATACTTGACCTTAGATAATGAGGGAAGAATCTTTAAGGACATAGACCTAGATACTGTAGCTTTGAACAATGAGAATATGAACTAGTCTGAACTCTTTTAGACCATTGACAAGATGCAAGCTCTTATAAGAGAAGAATAGAATAATGTAACCATCCTACGAAGATATAATGAATTGGTTACCATCTAGATGACTATCCTCCATTATGCTACTATCAAGCTTAAGGTATTACACTACATCAATGTCCTTGCTCCTCTTTTTTTTTCTATAAAATTGAGCAAGAATGGATAGTCTATGAGCGTACATTCAAGACAATAAAATACATTTCCCCTCTTGCTTTTGAGAGATAATATAAACTAGGTAAGCCCTAGATAGACCTGCCCACCATTAAAAAGTGGACTTGAGAGCATAATTTGAACACAATACTTGCGCCATGGCTACTCACTAGAACCTAAGTAATCTAGGACCCCATGGGAAAAATCTAAATTTTCCAATTTAGGGAGGGGATTAAGATAATTATGACATTGTTGAATAGGTTATGCAGAGTCCCCTTCACCACACATATTGATGAATTTTGGGTGCCCTGTGTTTACTTCATGGTTGAGAAGGGACTCACTCTCCCATTAGGTGAGATGATCAACATCCCTTTGAAGTCACAATTCACAACCATAAAAAAGAAAACTAGCAAACACTTTTACATGATGTCCTATCTAAATGATGCTTTATTAGCCACCACCAAGATCTAAAACATTAATAATTGGTCACCTAATGAGAGACTTACTATCTCCCATCATTATTAAAAACTTCAAATATTCAAATATAGACACAATATGCAGTTCATTTGTTACTATGTTTATCCATCTCTAGTGGAGACCATCATAGGGATCCCCATGGGTAGGGTCAACCCCCTAGTTAATAAATATGTGGAGTTGATGGGGGATATCTATTTCTACCTAGATCACATAGTAATAAGGATTGAAGGGACTTTGACACAACCCTTTAGGTTACCCATCTATGTGCCTACCAAGATAGTAGAATAATAAATTACATACCAACTTCTTCAAGGTGTAGATGGATTTTTCAAGGAGAAAAGGAAGGGCCTCCTCCATCCCTTTCTTTTGACAATAATAAAAATGGAATTAAAAAATTGGGAACATGTGAATGTCATTTCTAGATACAGGGGCTCATTCACCCTACAAAAAGATGAATTTTTGTAATGGGACCCTAATGAGAAAGTCACCAAGCATCTAAAGTCCAATATGATAACCAAAGCCTATGAACACAAGCCTAGTGTCCATGACCCAATATACATCAAGGCCTCTAGTTTCATAGAAGTATTAGATAGATTAAAGAGGCATAACATTAAGTTGGAGCCCGTGTTGGTTAGGGTAGATGGCAAGCCATTGAGTGAGATATGGTAAATGGGTCCCTTGTAATATCACTTATTAACTGGGCCATCCTTAAGGCCCCCTCTAGAATAGCCATAAGTTAGAATGCAATAGCCTCAAGCATAGGTTGCACAAGGAGCTACCAAAGAAAAAATAGAAGAGAGACCTGAGGAGGGATCATCTTAAACCCCACCAAAAATACTAGAGTATCCTATAGAGTTATTAGATATGGTTGCTTTAAAACTTGATGAGATAGTACAAGATGCACTTAAGGTTCTGGATGAATCATATGGGATAGAATATGAAGAGGAATAAAATAAGGAACCCCAAGCCCAAGCTGAATATGTAGAATAGGATAGAGGTAAAGAAGTTACTTTGGACTTGGTTTCAATAGCACCCCCACACAAAATGAAAGCAAAGTTGGCATTGGTTCTAGTTGGGGAAAGAAGCCCAAGTTAACCTTCACCCACCCCAGGAGTGAGGTTAACTTGTTCAGTGATGAATACCCCATTCATGGGCCCATCATCCCTAAATGGTTCATTTATGTGAAGATGTATAATATTCCCACTTTATCCCACTCATAGGCCATGACCCAAATTGATGTTCATGAAGAAGTCATGCCATGGATATTGGATTTGATGAAAGAGGAGGAAGAAAGAAGAATAGTTTACATAGAAGGAGTGTCACACAAATGGACACTCTAAAAACTTTAAGAAGCACATATATGGAGGTCACAAAACCTCCTAAAGTCACATAGTCATCAACCGGTGTGCAATTCAATCTAGAAATAGTATGATTGGAAAGGGCCACCACCAAGAAGACCATAGTTGGTTGGGAGGAGTTCACATTCTAGAGAGTTGAGCCATTTATTGGTCTAACTCCCATTAGAGGTCAAAGGCTTGGTGAGCATCTTATTCATGAGGAAGACATAGAGGGACAAGTTGATGCTCATTCAGCTTAACTCAAGGTAGGTATCAGAGGCATGAAACTAAGGATTCATAACCTAGAGAAAGAAAAGGAAAACCTAGAGATACTGGGTATCTTATCAATCCATGAGATAATAGTAAAGATGTTTGAAGCATATTTATTTGACATGTTTGACTCCTTAAAGTCAATGAAGCTGAGGTAGGATGCTTTGACACAACAAAGTGAAATAGCCAAAAGTTTGGTGGCCTAATGGCAAGATGCAGAGGATAAAATAAGGGATCTTATCAATATAATAATTAAGGGTAGGATTCCTAGCTTTAAGACCATTAGCTTGGCCCACTTAAATGAAATAATAGGGATAGTCATTGATAAGATCCAAATATTAAGTGTTTTTTCAAAGAGATTAGATAGACTTTTAAGGGATGACAAAGAACTGATAGCCATAAACAAGAAACTCCTTAGTACCATGCTAGCCAACATTATAAATTCTAGTACCCTAGGCATCATTGATGATGATGAATACAATCACAGAGCCACTTTGGTGATGCAATAAATGAGGAATAAAAGTCAAGGCCAATCTAGAAGTGATAACAGCTGAGGCTTGGGCATGATTTTCATTACCAAAGAGAAGATTGCTGAGGCGAGGAGCATCAAGGAGGCCATAGCAAGAAATGATAAAGACTTTAATGACTTGGCTGATCAAGAAGATGTTTGTCTATTAAATATTGTTGTTGATTTAGAGCTTGTCAGTGAGCAACATCAAATATTTATGGAGATTCTCCAAGAGCGACAAGGGAGACCTTCAACCCAGGGCCCACCAATTAATTAATATTCCATTTTGTGTCAAAAATTATAATATTTGAACATGGAATATTCTTTTGTAAAGGCATATACTAGTTTGTTAGCATATTTTACTATAGGTTAGTTCATTTTGGAAAGAGTAGTGTATTCTATAACTGTGAAGAAGGACATATATCCTTATCTTTGTACATGTGTAATCTTATGACTAACTGATATATTACCTAAGTCTTCCATAAATGGTAGTATTACCATTTTGTAGAGGAGGGAGTTTTGAGCCAAAACTTGGATACTTCTGAGTAATTAATATAAGCAAGGAATACTAAATTTTTTGTCCAAGTTTTTTTGTATCAATTGTTACATGGTTTCCCTCTCAATTGCTTATTCTAAATCTTGAATTTAAATGGTTTTTATGAATTCTAAATGTGCATCTTTGATACAAGGTTGTTAATTTGTGTTAATGATAGATTGTTTAAATGTTCCTAAGATTTGCTTCATTTTATGTGCTCTACATTAGGATGTGCAAATGCTAATTGAATGTAGTAGCAAACCTTTAAGGCAAAGTTAGTTCATACTTGTATTCTTTCATGTTTTTCTTAGATATTTTTTTGGTATATGGTGTGATTTGAATGTTTGTTACTTTACATTATATATTGGTTAAATGCATGTTTAGTTGAAATTAATAACTTGTCATGGTATTAAAGCAAATGTAATCAATCACATACTCTTTTTTTTCCCTACCCTTCATGTTTCCTCTTTTTTATCAAAACACTTTAGTTTAGATCTCATTGTAGATATTCACTTAGATTAGTATTTAGTGTATAGCTTTGATCATAACTCATTAAGATCAACATAGGTGCTTCAAATTTGCATATATTAAGGACCAAAGTGGCTCCCAACCACCAATCAATATAAATTTGTGGAAAATTTTAAATTTCTTTGCCTCTATTTCACCATAGGTAACTAGATTACCAAAACCTACTACTCATGCTCTGAATTCTTAGAATTCTAAAATGAGAAGTGTTATTTATACACTAAGAGCACCTATGATACACTTAGAGGAGTCAAAAATATGAACATGAAATACAATAATACATCACACATGTGGGAAACCATCAAGAGGAAGAAAAATCCACTGATCTCTACAAATAGACTACAATCTTATAAGACAAAAACCAAATTTAGTGAAGCACTAACTTCATATGAAGAATAAACCCTAAATAGCCAATAATCCACTTGAATATGATTTAACAAGCATCCACTTGTAAGGAGGAACTAACCCCCTAGATGACTCAACACGAAATCAGCCACTAGATTGCTTTGTGTTGAGCATGGTCATTGATGTTAGGTTGTCATTGATGTCAAAGAGAGCATGATATACTAGTGAATTAATGACAAATAAGTTGTGTTTGATAGATTGATGGTGTGTTCATGATGTATAGAACCTATGGGGTGTCATGAGTGCTTAGATTTCTTATGGAAGTGAAAGGAATTCATCAGATTAGTCATATGAGTGTCTATGTTCAAGTAGTCTTCTTGATAGATAAGGCTGAGTGAGCAAATTTATGACATCAAAATTTATATGTGTTATAGTGTCAGAAGGAAATTATCAAATGGTGATGTTTAGGTTTGAGCCTAGTTTTTATGGTCTAATTTTTAGGTCATGAGGTTATGTATAACAAAAGATATTGTGGTGCAAAGTTAGCCTTCCAGACAAATTGTAGTGGTTCCAATACTTAGCCAAATTTGTGATATCAAAGATCTATGGTGAGTGTTTAGTTGGGAGATGAAGATATATAGTGAGTGATTAATTTTAATAGATAATAATATAATGGTAATCATTATACTATTTAGACAGAGATCAATGACGAGCATGAAGTTAATTAGTCAAAGATCTTGAGAATGAACTTGATAAAGACATGTGTTACACTTATAGAGTTTGAGCAGCAGATCAAAGATAAATAAAGTACATTTAAAAATGTAAAGAAAGATAAGTGATGTGAATTATTCAATAATTCAATTAAAATTGTTAGAAGGCATGTGGGGATGCCAAGTGGTAGAAGCTCATGAGAGACTGACTGTAGGGTACATAAAGGGCACGTGGGACTACCAAGTGGCTTATTCTCAGAAGCAAGGATCTAAGATTAATGATGAGAAATTAAAGTTAAATTTAGGAGGATATTAAATATATCAACATAGTGTAATTGATATATCTTTTTTGGAGCATGAGATTAATACACATGTTTGCAATATTTGCATTTACCAATGACTGTTGGTATTTGAAATTAACAAAGGAAAAACTAGTGGTGAGTATTTTACTTATATCTTTTAATCTAAGATGAATTTGAAGGTGATGTAAAAGGAAAATTTTTAAAGGAATTAAATTTTAATCCATAAAAGTTTAGTAAAATATTTGAATTTTTTATAGTTGTATATATTGATCTCCAAAGTTGACTATGTGTTTGACCATGTTCTGTAAGTGACCAGAGAAGGATATTTGAGTTGTTATTGATAGTATTTTGATGTTTAAAGATGAAATATATATTTTAGAGTGTTATATCATCCATCAGTACCATATATGTGGATTTTTGAGGTTTGAACAATCCATATTCAGTGTGAATAATTACTTAGAAGTTAATTGTGTTGAATGTACTGGCAGTTTGAGTGACCACTTTACAGAAGTGAGTTGGAAGAGTTCTGAGTAGAATTGAAGAAGAAAATGAGTATGGATATATTTTTTAATTATAAAAGTATTATAATAAGGAATTGGTTGTTATAATATACCCCTAATCAGATATGGAGAGTCAAAATAGATTGATTTTATACGACCAATCTAAGTGGTCATTTTGAAAGAGTTGTTTTGAGTGTTTAGAGCCTATGTTGAAGTATCTAAGGAACATGGAGGTGTTGCATAGGTACTAAAGGTTTCAACCATATGATATAATCATATGTATATGTGAAATATTTTGTTTTTTTTTTTAGAAGTTTGAGAGTGTGTTTTTTGTGTTTGAAGGCCTAAAGAGCGAGGAGACCTAATTGTTAGGTTCAAGTGTTGAGTTGGTGTTCCAGGTGGTATAGACCCATGAAAGAGTGAGAAATAGGAAATTAGAGATATTTTTTATGTTTTAAAAGTTTTGGTAAAGGATTAATGTGGTCTAAGTAGTCTCACATGTAACGTGTGAGTATGAAGGTCTAATTGTCTTAAGTCTCACCAAGACATAATGGTGGGTTGGGGCTAATGAGGTATTGACTGACCTAAGGTGTGTGTGGTTCTTACATGTAACATGTATGAATACCTATTTAAAATTTATAACAATTATTTTAAGAATATTGGCTGACCAAAATGGGTTATACCAATAGAGTGGTATAAACACAAGGCATTGTTAGCCTATTTATGCAAGTTGTGCAAGTGTCGATTCAAACAAAGGAGAGAACCTTTAAAATAGAAGGTACAGGTCATTAAGGACTAAAAAAGAGTGAAGAGGATCAGTCATGATTGTTTTATCAATTTGATTTAGGAGGACACATAGGTCATTCAACCTAATGAGCCTAGAAGAGGCAGTTTGAGCGAGTTAGTCCTAGAGGCAGCTTGAGAGATTGGAGGTGAAGAGTGCAAATAAAGGTGGTCATCATCATTTAAAGAGTATAAATAGGTGTTTAAGATTTTTTTTTCAAGGTATTTGAGTGGGTCCTTATTTTCCTATGGGTTTTGTTCTTCCTTGTAATATAAATCTTGCTAAAGGTCTAGTTGTTGTGGGATTGGTGTCTCACTAAAGGAAGGGATGGGTGTTTCTTGATCAGTTTATGCTAGTCTAAATGTTGGATCTTTTTATTATAATACTATAGTCCATATTGTAGGTTTTAGTGTCTTTTATCCCCCAAGAGGTTTTACAACATATATCATGTATTTTGTGTTTGATCTTGTTTTATATTTAATATTCATTGTTATGAATGATGTGTATGTTTCATGATTGTATGTGTTGAATGGTTAAGGGTTTAAAGGGTTTGGAATTGAATTGAATATCTAGCATCAATAATTCACCCCCTTTCAATGATTGTACCTCTAAAAATTGGTATCAGAGTAGGACCTTTTATGTAGGTTTAACCACTTGAAAGTGATCCAAGGTACAAACATGGCTAAGAAGTTGAGGAAATAAAATCTTGAGTTGAGATCAATGGTCAAAAGTCTTGAAGAATAGATTATTCATATCAAGACTAAGAAGAGTAAGTCTAATTATAAGGGTGATGAACATGAGATGAGGCTTGAGAAGCTTAATGAATAGGTCATGAAACATAGAGAAACAATAAGTCATCTTCAACCCAAGTTTGAGAGATTAAGTGAAATAGTCAAAGAAGACAAGATGACCATACAGGACCTTAAGGATTAGTTAAGGGTTAAAAAAACAAATATGAGTTCAAAAGAGGAAGAATGTATACTTTTCAAGACTCAGTTAGAAGAGACAAATGCCAAGTTGAGTTCAAAGTAAGGTGAGCAAGATGAGTTGAATACCAATTTTGATTCTATGAAAATTATGCATGAGCCATTCATAGATAAGGTGAATAGGGCTGAGGAAATTAAAGAAATAGCTATAGTCAAAAGGGTTGCAAAGAATTTAGATCATCTTAATAAAGATAAAAATTTGAAAATACTAATTAGGCAACCAAATGCTATAAGATATGAAAGTTCATTTCATGGTCATTGTTTTGCATGTAATCTTTTTAGTCATAAGGCAATAAATTATAGAAGGAAAAGCAGTTGGTCAGCTAGACAAATTGATAATGTAGTCTGTTATAATTATCATGACAAGGGACATATTTCTAAATTTTTCCCCAAAATGCATGGGAAAATACTAACCTAGGTATGGAGACCTAAGATAGTTAAGCTTGAGCATACTGAACCTAAGAGACAAGATGGTATGTTTGTTGATATTCATAATATACATCAAGTAGAAGGTATGAATGATGTTATTTGTTTTAGTTGTCATCAAGTCATTCATATTGCAAGATATTGTAAAAGAAAGCTCTCAAGTCATAAAAAGGTGCATGGACATCCTAGAGTGCTCAAGAAAGGTCAATTCTTGATATGGAAACCTATTAAATTGAAAACCAAGATAACTAATTTAGTTGAGTTGAAAGATCAAGGTGGAGTACTTGTTAAATCAAAAGAAGAATTATATATTAATAAGGTTTAGGATTGCCAAGAGAATGTGTCATTTGTCTAGATAAAAAAGAAGAATCAAAATTTAGTTCAATTTGAGCTTAAATAAAAGACCAAGGTGCTATTTGAGGCTAGTTCTAAGGTGTGTATGGATACAAGTAAACATCCTACTATTTTTGAACAAGTTTCATGCGAAGAACATCGGTTGTCAATGTCTAGTGATGAGGTATGTCATGAAAATTTGTTGTCTCCATGTATTGTCAATTCATTCTTAAAATAAAAGGAGAATATTGTAGTGGATGAGAAATTTGTTTTTATTAAGTCAAATAAAAAGAAGAACTATCAGTTTTAGATGACCAAGGAGGAGAAGGAATATGAGGAGTTATGGGCAACTCTTGGTTTCACATTATTTTAGGACATTATGGGTTAGGGTGTCTTTATCTATGCTTCAAGGACACACTTGACAAGAAAGAGGAAGCATGGTGGATGCCATTTGATCTTTGGTTGATGTAGTAGGACAAGAATATCATTTGAAGATGTGTTTAGCTAAGGGGAAGATGTCTCGATTAGATTGAGTGGATTGAAGAAGATGTGCATGATGTGAGGGGGAGCATATGTGAAGATGATTCAGTCATGATATAAGTGTGAAGATGTCTACTATAGATGTGACTTCAAGAAGATTGACATGATGACTTGATCAAATAAAGTCATGTGTTTTGACAAGGTATTGAATCTTCATGCATGAGCAAAGAGAGCTTGTGATTTTTGTAGGTAGACAGGTCTAAGGATCAAAGAATCCCAAGTTTATATTGGTGTCTGCCAAAGAATTGATGACATGAGATGGAGCTTGATGTTAGGGGGAGCTTTCTAAGCTTTGTGAGCAATTTGTCAGGTCAACAATCACTTTGGCATATTTAGGAAGAGACCCTTTATCATTAATTTCAAAGGGGGAGAAAGATCAGAATAAAGGAGTTCAAATGAGTAAGAAATCATTCTAAGGGTGTTTTTCCATCAATGACAAAGGGGGAGTTTATTAAGCATGGTCATTGTTGTCAAAGAGAACATGAGATACTAGTTCATTAATGACAAAGAAGTTTGTTTGATAACTTGATGGTGTGGTCATTGTTGGTTGAAAAATTTGTCTTATTCTAATAATGTTTATCTTGACCCTTTAACCCATTATTTTTAAAACAAATAAGTAAACAATAGTTGGGTAAATTATCATAAATAATTTCCCTCTAAAATAAGGTACAACTCCCTTTTTAAAGACCTTCAATGAATAAAAACTACACTAAAATTTGGATATACTTTTAACCAAAAAGCATTTAAGGCAGACTAACATCCATACATCACTATGTTATGAATGTAATATTTCTTTCTATGAAACTATTCAATGACAGAACACATAGATTCCATATATAACAATGATCAAGTATATACATATACCACTAGATTTTGTGAACCAATAACAATTGATAAAATATATATGATAAGAATCTTAGTAGAAAAAAAATTACCACATTTAAAGCATGAATTCACATAGAAACTCATCTTCATTCACTCAAACACACAGATTTAAGTCTACAGTAACTATTTGTTTCTTTCATTCACAGATGAAATAAAGAGGGAAACATTACATTATAAAATCAAAGTTCAGAAAAATTATAGATTTTTGAACCCTTTACATATCCCATTTAAAACATATATAGTTTTTCAGTTGTAACTATTCTTTAAACTCAGAGTTAAACAAACTCTAACCCTTAGTAGGAATTTTTTTTCAAAATTGATTTAAAAGATAGAACCTTTAGGTAAAGTATATAACTTAAAAGGAAAGCTTGAAAATGACATGATCACTACTAAGGAGGCACATTGGAATCTTCTAATTTTCTTTGCTCCATAGAAGAGACACATTGCATTTTCCATTCCTTAAATGCAACAATGAATTCTTGGATTACTAAAGAATTAGGAACTCCAATATGTTTAATTCATTGTTTCTAGACCTCCTTAATCTTGTGAATATCAGTTACTTTTTCTACATGCTTTAGAAGTGCTTTGACACAACGATGAAGTAATGATTCCACTTTCAACACCTTAGAAAAATCATCTATTACAAAATTTTCATTTTCTTTGATGAAACTGATCTTTTCTTTAAATGATTGTATCATAGTATTGATATCTTCCTCATGTTTACCATCATCTTTCAAATACTTTACATTAATACATTCTAAATCATGATGCAGAGACTAAGTAAATTAAATTAACTTTTAATCAGCTTTATAAGTTCTATTTTCCCCTATTTTGACACTGAGTTTCTCCATTCAAGATTCTTTTTGCATACATATAATGTCCTATCATTCAAATGTGACACATTCTTCTCTGATAATTTTTTATCACACCATACTTCTAGATTTCAATCATTTGGTTAATTTTAGCTATCTATTTTGTTTCATCTTTCTCCCATAAGATGTTCTGTATCTTCAAATATTCAATGGTAATCAGAGTTTTGTCATATATATTCTTTAAACCATTAATATATTTGGTGCCTTCTTGAATTATCCCATCTAACCAATTGTCGAATACTTTCATTACCATCTTACTTATATGTATTTGATCAAGCATTTTATGATTAATTGGAGATTTTAGATCAAAAATTAAGGGAAACTAAGAAATAGACTAAGGACCTAGATTATGAATGGTATTAATGTATCCGACCATCGAGCACAATGCCTATTTTAGTTCCTTCTTATCTATTTCATCCTTCTATGTTCACTTTAATATTTTCTTGGTGGATGTTTCAAGATGGTGTACATATGTATCTCTTGATGCAACTTTAAGGATTATTCTTTCCACTATATAATCCTATGTTGTGGGATTTTGAACCTCATCATTCATCACTGGCTGAGCTATCTTTGCACTCTAATTTCCTGTATTAGGATCAATGTCTACCTTGGAAGTGATTTTCATCTTTTTAGATTTAAGAGTTTTCCCTAAACATATACAGACCATGTCCTCTAATGGTAAAGAAAATGGAACTATTTTCCTTTCCTTGTTAATTAAATCATGTAACAACCAAGGTGTAGTAACCAAGAATTCCTTATCAGGAATAAGTTGCTTTGAAGGGGTATCCAATAATTTTATTGAATTGGTAGAATCCAAGGTGATTCCCACCTATTGATCTATATCAGTTCCCTCTGCCATTATTGAATCAGTTCGTTGATCACTTATCATCCTATCTAAGTCTTCTTCAGCACCCAGATCCATAATCACTTTTTCTAGAGATTATTTCTTCTTGTTCTTAGCTTTTTTCTTGGCAGTGCAGTTAGGCAAATTGCTTACAAGGGTTTTTTTAGAATTTTTGGAGGTAGAATATATTTTAATGTCTAATTTTGAAACACATACATCATAGATATCAATAAGATGATTAGAAGAGCTTATAAGATATGATTGTTCATTGATAGGTGTATATGGTTGAAGATCTTCAATCTGGATTTTTCCTAGTCTTTATTCTTTTAACCATTTTTTAGTTCTTCTTATCATAGGGAGGATTTTAACTTCAATTCAATTTTTTTCATCTTTATTCCAATCAACTTATGGAATTTGTTATTTCTCTACTTGTTCATACTGAGGATCAATCATATCCTTACCATCATTTGTTATATCAGCAATATCCATCTTCGGATTAAAAGTAACTATTTGGCTTAAATAAAATCTACACCAACGCCTTTTTCTGACTTCAAATTCATTTGAGCAACCTTCCCTATAGTCTTCTATTTGGGGAATGTGTGACAAACTTTTTCCAAACTCTAAATGATCTTTAGTAAAACCCTTGATATCAAATTTAGGCCTGGCCTTATAATACTAAAAATTAAACTTTTTAAGATCCACTTCCAGATTTAAGGCATCAAAAATTGATTGGCATATATAATTACCAAGTTCAATGGGAAAATATATAGTTGACTCTCTTTTTGTTAATATTTACTTGTCTATATGAGCCAATTGCCTACATAATTCAATTAACACAAAGCGATCAAGGGCATATCTAGGTAATTTCATAGGTTCACCTTCAAAACATCCAACTCTAATATAGGTGAATTTGGAAAATTGAATGAAATAGCTACCATATATGCTAATAAATTGCATAGATTCATCAGACATATTTTTATTAGCATTACCTGTTAGTTCATAAACCATTTTGCCAGTGAAAACATCATTAACCCTTTTGTAATTTTCATAACATTTTTGCATTTATAAATGGGGATAATAATCATAAATTCTAATGTCTTCAATTAAGGGTTTATGAGGTAACCCTATCCATTCTTTTGTATATGCCAGGCAGTAGAAAAGATATGAAGACATATAAAAAATTTACTCCTCAAGAGATCGCTTAAACCTTGATGTAAGCACTCTGCTATGATCTTTGCCCAGTTTAGATATTGTTCTCCACTAATAATTACTTGAATAAATAATTACATCTAGTCCTCCCAAAGGAATGCTTTAGGAATACCTTTCAGTCTGTGCAACAACACGACAATATATTTCACTTCTGGTATCATATGTTCTCTGGTTAAAGGTTTGGGTAACCTTGAACCTCCCTTTTGTAACTTTAACAACCAATTTCTTGTGATTATACTCTTATAGTTTGTCTTTTTTAATCAAAAATAACTGTAAGAAGAAGAGATGTTAAGGTTCAAATATGGTTCTTTGGGTGGGATTTTCATTACAACCATTATGGTTTCTCTATTAACAGGTAGCAATACATCTCCATTCATAGTTCTGATGCATCTATCATGTGGGTCATATTTTTTCATGCATTCAAGGACTAATTAAGGGCATTGTATGGCTATGGGGAAGGTTGCGGCTTCAATTAGACCACTTTCCACTATCTTCTCTAACACGGGAGTAGATGAAGGATTTTTAGCTCTTTATTTAAAATCTTCCAAATCATACTGAGATAAAAATGTATCCCCATATTTAGGCAAAGAATAAACAAGACTTGAACCATGTTCAAAACCAAGGCATGCAACTTTCATGAATATAATTTGGATAAATGAAACAAAAAATGTTTGAACCTCTTAATAGTATCAAAGACTCAAAATAACTTTTCTTTTTGAAAAATAAATAGCAATAGTTATGATAAAAGTCAAAACTCACCTTTTACAAAATCTGAATTCTCTATGAAATTGAGCAAGAAAATATGATACCTCTAGCATTGTCCTCCTTTCATGGCACCTTGTGTGTTTTATTTTTCCAAATTAACCTATTCATTATTTGAAAAGGGCACAAAATTCAGTCGAATAATTACTAAATCAATACATTCATGTTTTATTTCCCTTGATATGATGTAAATTTTGACACATGCATTAATTGCAAGTGATCTCCACACTCGACCTTAATGTATAATCATTACCCTTGATTTTCATGAATTAAAACTTTTCACTTTATAAAATGTTCTAAATATAATCTCTGGTTAATTCTCTCCATCTTTATTTCTCACTTTTATACTTCCACACACAATGAACTTTTGTATCCCAACCAAAAGAGTATACGGGTTCAAGGTCAGTTTTTGCCAGTTCTTTTATACTCATAGATTTCAACTTAACAAAAATTTTAAGGGAAAAAATAAGAATCAACATAAAGACATGTTTTTAACAAAATTTCTCATGATGAACCAAAAGTGAGTGGCTTTTCAATAATATAGAAGAGTTAAATTTGAACCTACGAACCATCAAATTTTTAAAAAGGTTCAAGTTCGGTGGTTCAAGATAACAAATTCCTTCACAAACTAAGACAACAAGCAAATGATTTCTAATAACAAAGGGATGACTCGAAGAGTGAACATATTGACCAATTAAAGGAAAATGATATATCAATGCTTGCTCAAGGAAGAATTATGAAAAATTGAATAAAAATAAATACAAGGGTAAAATTCATGTTTCATAGACCCTATGGGGTGTTATGACTACTTATGGAAGTGAAAGGAATTCATCAGAGTAGTCATATGAGTGTCTAGGTTTAAGTACTCATCTTGACAAATAAGGCTAAGTGAGAAAATTTATGACATAAACATTTGCATGTGTGGTAATTTTAGAAAGAAATGATCAAATGGTGATGTTTAAGTTTGAGCCTAGTTTCTATGGTCCAAGTTTTAGGTCATGAGGTTGTGTATAACAAAATATATTATGGTGCAAAATTGGCCTTCTAGACAGAATGCAGTGGTTCCCATAGCCAAATTTATGATATCAAAGATATATAGTGAAAATTTAATTAGTAAATGAAGATATATGGAGAAAAATTAATTTAACTAGATAAGGATATAATGGTGAGTGTTATACTTGTTAGATAGAGATCAATGATGAGCACAAAGTCAATTAGTCAAAGATCTTGAGAATGAATGCGATGAAGACATGTGTCACATTCACAAATTTTGAGAAGTAGATCAAAGATTGACAGAGTGTGTTCAAATGTGCAAATCAATATCAATGGTGTGAATTATTCAATAATTCAAATAGAATGCTTATAAGGCATATGGAAATGCCAAGTGGTAGAAGTTCATTAGAGACTGACTACAAGGTACGTAGAGGGCACATGGGGCTACCAAGTGGCTTGATCTCATAAATAAGGATCTAAGATCAATGGTGAGCAATGCAAGTTAAATTCAAGAGGCTAGTAAGTATATCAATAAATCATAATTTATCTAGGTTTTAGGAAGCATGAGATGAATACATGTGTCTGTAATATTTGTATTTACTAGTGACTGTTGGTATTTGAAATTAACAAAGGAGAAACTAGTGGTGAGTATTTTGCTTATGTATTTTGATATAGGATAAATTTGAAGGTGATGTAAAAAAAAAAAAAAATTAAATTACATCAATGTACATCAAAAAAAATTGATTATAAGATTTGAATATTCTTACAGTTTTAGATATTGAACTCCAAAGTTGACTATGTGTTTGACCATGTTCTATAAATAACCAAATAAGGATATTTAAGTTGTTCTTGATATTATTTTGATATTTAAAGATGAAATATATATTTTATAGTGTTATATACTCCATTAAGACCATTTAGGTAGATTATTTAGGTTTGACCAATCCATCTTTAGTGTGAATAATTCATTAGAAGTTGATTATGTTTGTTAAATGCACTGGCAATTTGAGTGACCACTTTGGAGAACTAAATAAGTAAATGAGTATGGAGGTTTTTTATAAGTATAAAATGATTATAATAATGAATTGGTTTTCATGATATGCCCTTGATCAGATATGGAGAATCAAAACAACTTGACCATATTTTGATTGTATATTACCAATCTGAGTGGTCATTTTGAGAGAGTTGTTCTAAGTACTTAGAGCTTGTTTTGAAGTATATAAAGCACATGGAGGTGTTTTAGAGTTCCTAAATGTTTCACCCATGTGATATAATCATATGGATATATGAAATATTTTATTTGTTGTTTCAGAAGTTTGAGAGTGTGTTTTCTATGTTTGAAGGCCTAAAGAGTGAGGAGACCTAATTGGTAGGTTCAAATGTTGAGTTGGTGTTCTAGGTGGCATGGACCCATGAAAGAGTGATCAAGGGGATATTGGATATAGGTTTAATGTGTTTTAAGCATTGGTAAAATATGAAGGTGGTCTAATTAATCTTACATGTAACGTGTGAGTATGAAGGCCCAATTGTTTTAGGTCTCACTAAGACTTAATGGTGCTTTGGGGATAATGAGGTATTGGTTGACCTAAGGAGTGTGTGGTTCTTACATGTAACATGTATGACTACCTATTTCAAAGGTATGACAAATATGGTAAGCATCTTGGCTGACCAAGATGGGTTATACTAGAGAGTGGTATAAATATAAGTCATTATTGGCCTATTTGTGTGAGTTGTGCAAGTGTGGATTCAAGTGAAGGAGAGAACCTTTGAAAGAGAAGGTATAGGTCATTAAGGAAAAATAAAGAGTAAAGAGGATTAGTCATGCTTTTATGATTAAGTTGATGTAGGAGGAAACATAGGTCATTGGACCTAATGAGCCTAGAAGAGGCACTTTAAGCAAGTTAGTCCTCGAGGTAGCTTGAGAGAGATTAGAGGTGAAGAGTATAGACAAAGGTGGTCATCATCAATTGAAAAGTAGAAATAGTTTTTTTAGAAGATTTATTCATTGTAGCTAAGTGGGTGCTTATTTTCCTAATGGGTTGGTTCTTCCTTGTAAGATAAATCCTAAAAAGGTCTAGTTATTGTGGGTGTTTAGCTAGACAGGGGTAATAGCTCCTTGTGGGATTGGTGTATCACTAAACTAAGGGATGGGTGTTCTTTGATCAGTTGGTGATGGTCTATATGTTGGATCTTGTTATTATAAGACTATAGTCCATCTTGTAGGGTTTGGTGGGTTTTATCCCCCAAGAGGGTTTCCCACATATATCATGTGTTTTATGTTTGATCTTTTTTTATCTTCCATGTTCATTTTTATGAATGTTGTGTATGCTTCATGATTATATGTGTTGAATGGTTAAGGGTTTAAAGGGTTTGGAATTGGATTGAATATCTAGCATCACTGATTCATAACCCCCTCTCTCAGTGGTTATACTTATAGCACTTTGGTCACCTTCAAAATAGTATGATTATCACATAATAGTTGATGATCACCTTATTTATCTTTTCACACTCTTATCCCTCTCAAACTACCTTATAGGCCTATTCACTCAACTAGGTCTCTTCAAGACTGATTAGGTCATATGACTTTGACTTTCATACTTATACCTCCTATTACATATTCAATAAATTACATATACTCTCTTCTAATGGTCTATAATACCTCCTTCCACTCAATAATGTTATATATCATTTGCTCCTCAAATCAATCCACTAATACTCCCAAATAGGCCTAAAAATCCTTGTTTTTATACAAGCCTTTTGGTCATACACCTCTTGGTTTAGCACACACACTTTCCAAATTATATTGGACAAAAAATAGGCCTTATTAAATTTTAAAATTAGGAATAAATTTTTACATTATGTCATCCATAACTCAAATAGACCAAATCCTTATTTGGGTCTCATGGAGACCTAATTCCATTAGGCCTACTTTAGGACACATTACCTTATGACCACTTAGAACACTCTAAAATATATAAAAAACAAAAAATAATCATAAAAAAAAAATATATGCCTTATCAAACATCCTTATATCACCATGAAAACTTTTAGGTCCAACCACCACTTGAAACACTCCATTAGCATTGTTCACATTAGGCCTTTAAACACACAAAAAAGTATATCTTGAATAAATAAAGATAAGACATCATTTAGTCACAAAATAATGATAATAAATAACTTAAATTACCTAAAAAATATCACCATATTCTTTAAATACTTCAACTTAGGGCAAAAAGACTTAAACTCATCTCTTTAGTATGCCCACTGAGAACTACCAAAACTGTCAAAAACTAGTCATGAAACTATTTGACATCCAACACATGAAATAACACTTTAAATGATTATAAATACATTAAAAATATTATATAACATATTTATAAAAACCTACATCATAAAAACCATAATATATAATAGCAAACAATGGTCTTACAAACCAATCTCCTGACCTTATCTCACACAATCTTGATTGAACCAGAAAAGCCATTTTGGCTTCAACTTTTAAACCTCTTACACTAAATTCAAAGATTTTAAAAAACATGAAAAATATTTAAAAGTCACAAAAAAAAACACCATGTACTATATTTCATCACTCTTTCATGAAATTACACTCAAATCCAACTTTTCATCACTACCACTTGCTTACTTTGAACTGCCAAGATTGTTAAAAATAGTCATGAAACATTGACCTTATAACCCATGTATAGGTATGTTAAAGGAATTAAATATGAATTTTTTCCTTTGAAATATCTATAACATCTTAAAATATAAACATCATATGTTTTAGTGGTAACTATTGGTCTTACAGATGAATTTATTGATCTCACTACACACAGACCTCACTAAGTTAGATAAGCCATTTTGGATTCATCATTTTCACCACTTACACTATATTTAAAACTCATAAAATAAATTTAAATTAAACATAATTCATTAAAAAAAACTCCATTCACTTTAATCCATCAATATACCGTAAAAACACACGTAGAACCAACTTCTCATTACTGCCTAGGTTTTGCACAATTTGCTCTATTAGGCCTATTCGTGTATGGCCTACTTGGATTACCAAAATGAGAAATTTAAGGAATATAACCAATATATAAACCACCATGGACATAAAATATGAGTTTCTACCTTATCTATCTTATCATTTTCAAACTTTGTCTAAAACAACTTTTGACAACTACAACTTCTTCATAAATAAGCCTATATCTTCACATTTTCTCTCTCATATCTCTAAACACCACCACCTATAGGTACTTGAGAGATTCCACTATAAGATACAAACACTTACCTAGGAATAACAATCCATTCTAGTCACTTTTGATAAACATATTTAACATTGGGTCCTTATTAGGGTTTTAAAAGGGTTTAAACCTATATGTAGTGTTAATAATCATACATAAAGCATAGCCCCTCAATTAAAAACTTAATGCATATAAATTTCACCTATGAACCTTACCCATATCTAATGAATATATTATGTTCCCATGCAAATTTTTTATGAGCTAATGATCATAAGAAAATCTTTTTCAGGCTGAGAACCCTTTATTCTAAGCACTTGAGAGACCTCCAAATAAACTTTCATGCCTTGTACTTAAAACTAGAACCTAAAACTTCATGCACATGCCTAAAAAAATGTGACTCACATTTTTATATTGTCACATTATCATACTTGCCTTTTAAACTTATCTTTATACCCCATTAGGCTACACTCTCTACACCATAGTCTTTATACCTTAATAGGCCTTGAATTGACCTTCGTGCCTCTTTCTATGATCTCAACACCTCACTATAATTTTAAACATATCAATCTCATTCCATATAACCTCTCTCATTCTTAAACACTACCATACATCCTTCACATGTCTTGACAATAGATCATGATACCTCATTAGGCCAAGTAGGGTTCAAGAGAGGTCTAGATATAGACCTAGACTAAAGGTCATACACTTGTAGGCTCACTTTGAAACACTTTTGAGTGTATTCACACTTGATAATCATGCTCATTATCCTTAAAATATCTCACATTCCTAAGATAACTCACCTCATTATGTCACTAGCTCATACTTTCACCATGTTATGACTAGGATCAAGCTTCCAATGCACTTGACACCTTGACCTATTCCTTCCATGTCATGACCTCAACAAAACAAAAAACAAGTAGTCACAAAAAAATTTGACCTATACCTTCATGCAACCAAAAGACATTAGTTGAATTCAAATTCTCTCTTTCCTTCAAATGCATCTTGTCACATGGCTTACCCTAAAACTCTTCATACACTATGCTTCCTATGCAGACATAAGTTGTCTTCAAATATCTTTCATGACTTGCACCTTCCCTACTCACATCACTCCACCATGATACCTACACATATCTTATAAAAAGGTCTAGACTAGGATTCACAAGACACTTGACTCTACTCAAACATACTGACCTCAATGATATCACTCAAATTGACATAAGAACATTCATATCACTACTCTCATACAACACTCTTCTATGCTTTTTGACATAACTCACTGCCAACTAACCTTACCACTGCCAAATAACCTTGCTCTCAACAACACTCTTGTAGACCTACTTGATAAATTTCCTAGGTTTGATAGTTTTTATTATGAGTTATACCAAACTCCATGGGATATTATTTTCACTTGTGATAACAAGAATTTGATGATGGAGGGAAGGTTAAATAAAGTGTTAGTCTTAATATAAACAAATGAAATGAAAAACACACTATCAAAGCTTAACACATCCATTCATACATCATAGGGGGAGCATGGAGAAGAAACACAAATGAATAAAGCACAACTAAAATTTAAGAAAACATACCTTTCTTACCTTCCTTGAATGCTCTAAGAGGCTTTTTCATTTGTCTTGCTTGGATTTTGCTCAAAAGGTCTTCATCAATGGGGCTTGGCTATCTCCATCTCCTCTTGGCATCATGCTCATGGTTTTATCTTGGCTTGGCTTAGAATTTTGTCAATATAACACTATGCATTTACTTCATAAATCAAATCTTGCATTATAACTCTACTATGTTCCAAGTTTCTAAATGAAGAGCTCTAAGCTTGCTTTTATAGGCTTTGAAATCAACTTGGAATGAGTTAAATCCTTACCTTAGTTGGATTAGTTAACTCTAATAGGTTTAAAAGGTGTCAAATGGTCATGATTATCATGGAATAAACACGGGTGGGATATTTTGCATTTTGGACAACTCACAAAAGCTAATGATGAAAACTTAGGATATTCTTTGATTTTTTAATTTCCTTTTTGATAATCCATTTAATTGATCATGGATTAATTCAATTAGTATCTGATTAGGATTTTCATGTTAATTAATCCTTTTTATGCATTTTAACATTTGTGAAATATTTGATTTAATTGATTTGGTCATTTGCTCTATTTGATTGATTTTTGGGACAAATTGATTTAATTGCATGTGATGAAGCCAAATTTGAGATGTTCATAAATTATTAATCTAGATGTTGAATGATTGGTAAGAATTAGTCTAAACTTGGGTAAACATCCATTGGTGGCCAATTTTATATGTCTACAACACTAATTAACATTAACTATATCTTGAAGCTCTACATGATGATTTTCTTGCCAATTCATTAATAAGGTCAATATCAAGTTTATCCCCAAGGTTGGAGACCTGATATTATTATTAGCTAGAGAATAATCACCCTTAAATATGTCTCTTATGATATCATTATTAAATCCCTTGCTCTTAGGTTTCAACACTTAGTTCCCATTGTTGTTCAACCTGAACAAACTAGGTTCATTCAAATTAGATATATTATTGATAATATTATTGTTGTTTAGGAAGGCAAGGAATGAACTCACACCTTAAATCAAAATGTCTTGTTTGTTAAAATTAATTTTATGAAGGAATGGTATTTTATGAATGCTCTAGGTTTTTGCCTCATTTTTATGAAGTTCATTCATACTCTTTTTAAGGATGGTATTGCCTACTCGACTATAGATATACAACACTCTAAGAAATTTAGCCTCTTCAAATCCATTAGGCAAGGTTATCTTTTAGCCGCTTCACTTTAGGCTTTACTTGTTCAAGTTCTTACCTGTACCTTACAAGTGAATATGTTTTTAAATTTATTTCTAAGGGTATATCCCTTCATAACTCCCTTGATTCTTAGTTTATCAATGATCATTTTTTAATGATTCCTTCAATATTACCCTTGAAGAAGAGGTGATGGTCAAAAATACAATGGAGTGCCTTTGAATCTTTTGTCCTAAATCATGTTATAGTATTTAATGAGGCAAAATTAATTGCCATAGGTATTCATTTGGACCTAACATAGGATATTTTTAAAAACTACAACTACAAATGGATATCTGATCCAAAACTCAGAAGCTTTGGTTGAAGATAATTCAAGAAACAAGAACAACACAATAACGATAATACAATCTCTAAGAAGAGATGTTTTATTCATCAAATTTACAAACCCAAGCATATGCCTATCTCTGAGGAGAGATGTCTCATTTCCATTTTGGGTTAAATATTCATTTATACACATTTTGAAGGTAGGAGGAGGATGTGGAAGGTCACCAATCTTGAGGGAGATTAAGTGGTTCAACTTCCATGATTTACACCAATACAAAATTCTAGGAACTACTATTTTTAGACTGCATTACTAAAATTGAAATTTGGGGCACTTCCATTTGTTTTTTGGGGGTTAAAACCCACAAAGAAGATCTCAGTGCCATCTCACAAGGTTCTCCTCATTCTTAGCTTTCCAACGGTTCAAACGGAACTACGGTGCAAAAGTTATGGCTCCTAACGAAATTTTTACCACCAAATAGGGTAGAATCATCACCCAAATTGTCACCTAAAATTTTACTCAGATCATTCCTCCCTCCTTAAGAAGAAATGGTCCCCATTGCATCAATATTTTTTATCAAGTGTGCTAGTTGTGTTTTGATTTGATTATCGATGCATACTTAGAATGGATTGTGCTTTATGGAGCTATGTAGGGCCTGATTGTTCACCATTTCTATTTGACCATTAGTATATGGATGGAAGGACATTAACTTCTTTAGCTTGTTATCTATTTTCTTCTATTATTGTATTATTTGTGTAGTCAAGGCTACAACATTAGCCCTTTTAGACTCTTGTGGTTTGACCACCATGAGAACAATTTTTTTTGCACTGATTAAGGAGACAAATGTATAAGGTGGTACCTCTGGTACCCTATAACACCATGTTCCAAGAGTGAGGGTGATCTTTTGAGTTCTTCATTTATATATTTCATGTTGATCATACATGAATGGTTGACCAAAGAGTACATCGTAAACATCTAGATTGACCACATCACATAAGACATCATCTTGGAAAGGTTTAATTGCATATGAGAGAAGACATTGGTGGGTGACACGAAGGTTTCTCCCTAGACTTAACCATCCAATACTGTATGGCTTTGGGTGAGGTTTCATGGATAAATTTAGGCTTTTCACAACATTAGCATAGATTAAATTCTTTTGACTCCCACTATCAAGAATGAAATGTAGAGGCTTACCTTTCACCCATAACTTAGAATGAAACAAACTTTCCTTGTCATCTATCCTCTCCTCATGGGTCTATGATGAAGCAATAATGGCATCAGGCTCAGCATCTACAATCTCTTCTTCATCCTCTTCAATTGTAGGCTATGTATGAGGCAGAGTAGTAGATGTTGAGGATTGTGACTCAAAAAGTAGGGACTTGATGGCTCAACATTATTTTTTAGAGTGAGTTCTAGATTTATGATAATCACACCATTTCCTAGTCTTTCCTTCCTTTTTCTTCCAATTTTGGCCTCATGTTTGACCTTCTTTGTCACTTTTCTATTTTGAAGGTTGACTCTTATTCATTCTTCCATACTTCTACTCAATCTTCACTGTAAAATTATACGCCTCATCGAGGGTTTCCAAATTAAAGAGTTATATTTTTCTCCATATATACCATTGTAGTTCACCATGATATTTGAGAACCTTGTGTTTCTCACTTTCTTGGATGCCCAATCTTGCAGATAGAGAATGAAAAATGTCAGTGTAATCTTGAACAGATTGTTCCTTACCTTGGTGAAGTTGTTGCCACTCTATATATAGATTGTCATATGCTCCAATGGGGTAGTATTCTTCCTTTATAGCTTCTATGAAATCATTCCTGATAGGTTCCACCTCAAGGCTAATAGCATCTACACTAAATCTCTTTTTGTACACTTCCCACCAATTTTTGATAGGCAATGATGCTTTCAAAAGAGCAAAAGTGATCTTCTCTTTATCAATGAATTTATTTACATAAAAATAAGATGACAATTGATCCAACCAATTTATTATTACATCAACATTGACTTTGCCTTCAAATGTAGGGATATCAAAATTCACTTGAACCTTGAAGGGTGTTGGGGCACTAAAACAATGTGGGGGTGCAGATGAGGAGCCATAATTTCCCATTGAGATTTGTTAGAGAATTTAGGTGAATTGTTGTAGCATCTATGCTTGTTACTATTGGAGGGCTTCATTTACTATTTCCTTAAAATGATTGGATGTCTTGGTGTTGTCCACCATTTGAGGTCGTTTAGAGTGAATAGGTAGATAGTTTGGAAGCTCTATTGTTTTCCACCCAAGCATCTTATAGCCTAACCTCATCCTCAGGATCATACACTCTCAAGACAAACCACTCTGATACCACTAATCCAAACTCAGAAGCTTTGGTTGAAGATAATTTAAGAAACAAGAACAACACAATAACAATAATGTTATCTCTGAGAAGAGATGTTTTATTCATCAAATTTGTAGACCCAAACATATGCCTATCTTTGAGGAGAGATGTCTCATTTCCATTTTGGCTTACATCTTCATTTATACACATTTTGAAGGTAGGAGGAGGATGTGGATGGTCACCAATCTCAAGGGAGATTAAGTTGTTTGACTTCCATGATTTAAAACAATACAAAATTTGAGGAATTACTATTTTTAAAAACTTACTATTTTTAGACTACACTACTAAAATTGAAATTTGGGGAACTTTCATTTTTTTTTAGGGGTTAAAACCCATCTATTATATCTTTGTGCCATCTCACAATGTTCCCCTCATTCTTAGCTTTCCAAGGGTTCAAATGGGGAGTCAAATGGAGCTATAGTGCAAAAGTTATGGCTTCCAATGAAAGTTCTGCCACCAATTGGGGTAGAACCGTCACCTAAATTATCACCTAAAATGTTGCTCAGATCAATATCACATAGGGAGATCTCAAAATTTTAGGTATCCTTTTGATTTATAAGCTTCAAAAATTGTGTTTTAGAACAATCTTATGTAAATAGTGGGAATTTTTTTGATCAATTGGCTTATTAAGACACTCTCCCTTGTTCATAAGTTTTAAATCTTCTCTAAGATGTTGGTTGCCAAAATGCCTATTAATCCCCCCATTGTAATCATTCCAAATCTTCCTATAATAGTTTGGAAAGGCTCCTTATAAATTATAAAGTAGTTTTGGATCTTTTTTGTCATCCCAAAGAGGTTGAAGGCATGGGTATAATTGATATTCAAAATCATAACATTTTTTTATGTGTTAACTTAGTCCCATGGTCCATAAATCTTGTAAGGTCTTGTTTAGACATTGTATCTCTGGTGGAAACCCTTATGGTAAATCAACTTAGAAGGTCCTTGGTTTTCATACCCTTCTTATTGCACATACACCTATAAAATTTGTGAGCACCTTTGTATCTAAAATCATTTAGAATGATTTATATACCATTAAAACTTGGTTGGTATGGAAAAAATATAAATTTAGGAAGGTTTATCTATCAATACTTGTTATTTATGGTGGTATCCTATGATTAATTTCCATGGAGTACCTCTCACTAAAGTGCCTTGGGTTAAAGTAATCATTTATTTATAAAATGCATACATACCATTACTAATCTATTTAATAGGTGATCTATAAATTGGATGCCCTGGCTTGGGAGTTCAAAGCTAAATTTGGGCTTAATAATAAAAACCTTGATTCTGCCAATGAAATCCAGATGGAAATTCTTAAATATGTTTTGATAAAATTGGCCTTAAATATCCTTCTTAGATGTGGTTGGATTAGAATTGGAATGTGACTACTCCTCTACTCTAATTAAAATCTTGATTATGTTATCAAAGGTTCCCCCCACACCAATGCCTTATGAGATACTTATCAAACATAAAAATCTCACTAATTCCTCCTTCACTTATTCGAAGATATTTCTCAATGTGTGGTATGCCATTATTAAACCCAAAAGAACTCAATTTATTTGTTGTATTATTTATTAAAGGCTTCATATGGGTAATATATTGGTACAAATGGATATTCCCACACCCATATGTGAAGCTTATGGTCAAATTGAGTCCCTCAAGCATATTTTTTTTGTTTTATGCATGAGCTTAATAGGCTTGGATGTGTATTACTTATTTATTAAACTCCTTTAGACCATAACTTTCACTTGAAAAGTAGTCATTTATGAGGATTATGCCTTACTACCTAAAAAATAAAATTAAATGTAATAAATATTTCACATTGAAGTTCTCTTTTAGCTTTATAAAAACATAAATTATGTAGTTTTTATTCTTGCATATTTGGAAAAATATTTCATTGTTAGTAATAAAATTTATATAATATTATATACAATGTAACAAATACAAGTTCAAGCAAAAAAGTAGGTCTCTAGGTGGAACACCTCTTAACATTGATTGACTACACTGGAATTTCCCTTTGCATTGTAACTAGATTTCCTCTAGACTCCCTAAGGCATGACTCTTTTGGACAAGGACAAGGATGCAAGGAACATGAAAGGGTTGACATAGGTCTCACATCCACTCTATTTTTTCCACACCTCTCCTCACCAACATTTATCAATGGGTGGTTACAAAGATTGGCCTTCCATGTAGTATGGAAGTTATGAACTATGGGCTATGCGATGTAAGTCAAATGTGCTCACCTCAATTTAGTTGTCTCCCCTCTAAGGACCCAGGGCAAGGAGGGAGAAAAAGAAAATAATGAATAACAATAAATATAGGAACCCATAATGAAACTACTCATCCTTTTGGTGGCAGTGGTCAGGGAGACAAACTACATGGTTTTTTGCCTCCTCCTCCATTGAATAATTTAGTGATGTCACCTATTGTTTATAGTTATTTTTGTCTATAATGCTTAGACATGGACACTTAACTTTTGATGGTCAGTTATATTTTTCGTAGCCTTAGGCCTTATGGTATTTTCTCATACCTAATGTCTAATATGACCATGTTTTAAGTTTTTGATTGGGGTATAATATATGTCCACTCACACACACACACACACACACACACACACACACACACACACACACACACACACACACACACACACACACACACACACATACACACACACACACACACACACACACACACACACACAATTTATCAAATATAAAAAGTTAGAAAGGGTTTAATTTTTTTTCAAATTATTTGAAATGCTTACTATTTATTTTTTTAATTAATTAAAAAGGGTGAGTTTTTCCTAATTAATGGATTTTAATGCATAGAAATTCAAACATAAGTGGTTTGTATATCCAAATCCATATATTTTTATTTTATTTTTTATTATCTAAATAATTGAAAATTGACCCTCACCCAATTACAAATAATATCAAAATAAGATAAACATGATATACGACTTAAGAATAAAGCCATAACTAGGCCATCCAAAAGGAAATAATTACAAAAATACTATATCGACAAGAGAGAAGGAACACAGGCATATAACATATCAAGGTCAAAACAAAAGGTAATATACCTACACAAGCCATAACTAACATCATGATACATACTGAGTCCAAAACAAGTAGGTACAGACTAGTTAGAGCCTAAATTAACGAGAAAAAACAACAAGGTCACTGTGGCAAAATAGAAAATAAATGACTACGAGTGATGCCAACTATCAAGTTTCTAAACAACAAACCCAAAGTATCCATGATTCCATAATCCATTAGGTTATTTTTCATTAATTGTGTAAATATATAACATTTAAAATATAATTATTCTATATGGTTTTATTAAAAAAAATTAAGCATTTTTAAATGTTTATTTAATTTTTAATTTAATTGTATATTTGAGATATTATGAATATAATTTTTAATTAAAATATATATATATTTTTATTTAGATTGGTTAAAATAATGGAAGAACAATTTTTCCTGTGTATTCTTGCTATATTTTTGATAATTTAATAAAAAATAATTACCTACTATTCAAATAATTTATGGAACTTTATTTACTAAATATACATATGTTTAATGTAGTTAATGCAATTTTATATAAACCATCATTTCATTAAATTTGGAAATATGTCCCAAAATCTAGATTCAAATAACTCCAAATTTTTTATTATTGGATTCTAATATTGAACAAAGATTCAAGTCAAAAAAATGCCACAAGACAATTGTCCTCCCTTGAGAAATGAGAGGGAAGGGAAAATTTAAAATCAAGAATATGGCTTGATTGAATCTTGATGACAATCTGCTTAGGCTCTCTAGCTCTTGTTCTTCTATGTTTGAGTCAAAGTGTGAATATCTTTATGGTTATGCCAATCGAGAGGCTCAACTCTCTAATAAGGAGGAGGCTAATTTTATGAATTCAACTCTCAAAGTCTTAAGCAACATAGCTAAGACAACACCCATATCCTATGTGGGTATAGACTTAGGTTTGTATTAATATTTTTTGGACATGATAGGGAATAACGTGTAGGAAAAGGATGGAAACTAGGATTCAACTCTGACAGATAGAAAAAATGTTTATTTTTCCCATGTCAAGTGCTCTTGTCTCTCTTCCTTAGCCATCAATTTGTCAAGAGCCAAGTGGGGGTCTGTAGAGTGGTCTTAGTGATGATATTGTTGGTGAAGGTTATGTCAAGCATAAATATAGATCGTTAGCAAGATAATTAGGGGTAGAGAAGGATGTAGATATCTATAGTCAACCCACCAAATCTACTCTGCCTCAACCAAAGGAATTTATCTCTTCCCTACTGGGTGGTCTTAAGGTGAGATCCTTTGAGAAAAAATGGTTTTACATTGCAAGAAATCAAGGAACCCCTACCATGAGTGTGGGTGTTTTTGAAAATTTATGTTATCTTCTCATTCTAATGTTGAATCCCACACTATTATTTATTCTTCCAAGCCTTTTATGCCTCTATTTCATGAATCCACCCTAGCCTCAATCTCTCTCCCACTTATGTCTCTTTAGCATGGGGATGTTCTTATTCTCTTTTGAAATGAAATACCAAAGTTGGTTATCTCCAAACCTTATATTGAGGAAATGGAGCTCAAGATTGGTTGTAAGTATTTGTTTGGCAAATGTGTGGGTTCTTTTCGTTCACCTACTAAACTTTTTAATTGGGAATATGATTCTTCCAAGTGGTCTTCCAAATCCCTTAAAACATGGATTTTGTTTGGACATCAGGTCCTTGTTTATTTGGAAGTTTTTGTTTATTTTTCTACCCCTAGTCCCCTTTTTTTGACCCAATGAAGGCATAAATCTTGGTTATTCCTATTTGGATCAGATTGTACAATATTTCATGAAAATTGATGAAAAACCTTGGGGAATTATATTTATGAGATCTTGTGCTATCATTGATCTTTCCAAACTTATATTTCATTCAATTAATATGTTCTCCTCTCGAGGCTTGTGGGTTCAATTTCTAAACTATGAAGGTCTTCCTTTCCATTGATTTCATTGCAATCTCCCAGGGCATCATGCTTTTAGATTGACACCAACTCACTCTTAGTTAGTTTGGAATAAGGATGGGATCCTTGTTCATGATTTTTTGTGGAATAAATAAGGCATATTATTACTACTTCATGTTCCTCTCAACCTTCTTCCATGATGGAGGTTCAAGGGGCTCCACCCCAGCAGGAGGAAATTTTGAAGGAGATGTTGATTCCTTCACAAGTGGGTGAGAAACCTCCACTCCTCATCCTGAATTTTTTAAACCATTAGTTGATGTGGGTGATATAGCCAAAAGGAAATGACAAAAATTTGATGTGAAGAGGCTAAGAGAGGAAGTAGAGTAAATGGAAAAAAATGGTGTTCAATGGACAATGGGGGCCCTTATTTCTTAACAAGGGAGAAGAATGGTTTACACATGTAGTTAATTTATTCCCCTTACTTGGTAACTTTTGGTATTCAGTGTGAGTGCTTCACCATTTGAGCATTATCTTTACTTTTATTAGTGTGTTATATTTCTACTGTCTTTTTGTTTCTCTTTCATTATCGAATAACAATGTAGTTTCATAGCTTATTGCCCTTTCCTTATACTCTAGTTTTTTTTATGGTGGTTTTAATATCTTAGTGCATGTAGCTTATGTCTGGACTTTATTTCTTTTTGGTTGGTTATAGGTCTTTTTGGGGACTGGGTCCCCTATTTTGTGCCACAGACTTGGTTATTAGCTCCAGTCAAAACCTAGTTCCCAGTTCATAGCTCCAGCCATAAGCATTTACACTCAACAAATTTTTTTATTGGATTATAATTTTGATTTATAATATTTTAATATTACTACCATTAGATTATAATATTCATAGTACTAATATTGGGATTATTATATGTCAATATTGTTATTATCAGATTTCAGCAATGTCATTATATTTTTTCACTTTGTCATTCATATTTTAACATTAGAAGAATAATAATAATTACAATTTGTAAAACATCATTGATTAAAAAATAAGACATTATTATTATATTCATCTTTAAATAAGTATGAAACTTTCATTTACTAGGTTACCACCATTGTTCTTTAGATATAATGGTTTCTAAGAATCCACCAGCCACTCAGTTCTCAACATTGTTAAATAGAGATAATAATGTTAGGAACGTACCGACCACTAGCTTTCCAAAATTATTAATTAAATAAAATATTTGAAAGGATCCTAACATATAATAGGTTACCAATATTCATAATTACATATCATGATGGTTGGGATCCTAACGCTTGCTAGGTTCCCAATATTATTTTTTATAGATAACAATGTTAGGAACCTAGTGACCACTATCTTTCCAACATTCATAGTTACATATAATGGTTGTTAGGAGCTTAGTGGCCACTAAATTTATAAATTACATATCATTTTGGTTGAGAATGTAGTGGTTGTTAGGTTCCCAACATTGTTCTTTAGAGATAACAATGTTAGAAACCTTGCGGCTACTAGTTTTCCAACATTGTTAATTATATATAATAGTTGTTAGTGGCCTAGCTACCATTATGTTCCAAATATTTGTAATTAAATAACATGTTGGTTAGGATCCTCATGGATTATAGGTTACCAAAAATAGTAATTACATATAATGACTATTGTGAGCATTGTAACTGCCAAGTTCCAAACATTCATAATTAATTATCATGGTTGTTTAGAGCTTAGCGGTAGCTAGGTTATAAACATTTTTTATTATTTATAATGGTTATTGGGAGCCTATCCCATTCTATGTTCCTAAAATTAATAATTACATATAATGGTTATTTATTTCTTAGTGGATGATACATTATAAACATTCAAAATAACATATAATGATTGTTGGGATCTAAGTGGCTGCTAGGTTCAAAAAAATTGTAATTATATATAATAGTGTTAGAAGCCAAGTTTTTGATAGGTTATGAACATTTTTTTTAATGTATGATATTTCTTATTATTCTTAAGGGTGTTTATCTTAATTTCATACAAGTTTGCTTAGAACCAAGCAACTAGTAGGTTCTTATTGGCCATTTCTCATCCCCCATATAAAATTTTGCCCAAGTATGAGAAGGTGGACATTCAAGAAAAAGTTGCAAGTCTAGACAACCTTAGGTTCTCCAAATAAGTCTTTAGGCTTTTGAAGTCATAAGACTTTGATTTTTTGAGGACATAGTGCAAATTGAGTTTCCAGTGGTGCTTGACTTCTAAATGTTTTATAAGCAGAAGTAATTCACGTTTACAAACTCAAATTACTCATGGATAGTATATTTTAGGTTCTCCAAGGAGCACTAATTAATTACTTCATAAGTTGTGAGTAGTAAGAAGCCTGAAATAAGTAAAGGGGCTTGAAAAACCTAATTTTCTCTCAAAAAAGTGCTTCTCGAGTTCTCTAAAGAGCAAGTCTTCTCCAAAGAATACTCCAAGGATCATTGACAAGTCCAAAGTTGAGGAGCTTGGAAAATCTGAATTACTCTGCTTAGAGTAAATTGGGTTTCTCCAAGTGCTTTACTTAAAGGACTTCATAAGTAAGAGGACCTCAAAATTCCAAAGTAAACTTGGAAAACTTGAATTATTCTGCATAGAGTAAGTTGGGTTTCTCTGAGTACTTTACTTTAAAAGCTTGATAAGTAAAGTATATGGGAAAGTCCAAAGTTGGAGAGATCAAAGAACCTAAATTACTCTGCTTAGAGTAAATTAGGATTCTTTAGGTGCTTGAATTAATCTTGGTCCAATGACATGAGAGACATGGAAGTAATAAATGGCAAGTTACCACATGGTGTAAGCCAAAGGGAAAAGAGCCAATCAGCACAAGATAGGTGGCACAAAGGTGACCAATCAAAATGGGAGAGTCCAAGTAGCTAGTAGATGGAGTTTTAATAAAGTTTTTTGTCCTTCAACATGGTTATCAACAAATAGTTGTTTGGATTAAATGCAACATGGCTCGAGTAGGTTAAAACACATGGAGGCCCCATTTTCTCCTACAAGCCATGTGAAAATGAAAGTGACCACACCATTTTAAATGCAAAATTATTTTTAGTTGCAAAGGAAGTGACATTCTAGTTGCTCATAACATGGCTCTTGAAATGCACCAAAGAGAGGCTTAAATGTATAGGAAGGGATTGAGAATATCTACAGTGGTCCTAAGTGATGCATTTAGTAACATAAGGGAGGATGACATCAGAGTCCCAGCCATCAACAACTTCTTCATTCTTCCCTTTCTCTCTCCCCCCTTTTATGATATAAATAAGAGGCCTTAGATCCAAGAAGTGATCCTCAGATTGGTGATAGAATTACTCTATATAAATCACTTTGTAAAAGACTCTTTTGAATAAATACAAGGAAGACTTTTATATTTATAGTTAAAGACAAGTGTGCACATTTGGTTTGGCTTACAGAATGTATGATTATCATTCATCACCTGCATTTTTCTAAGCACCTTACTTTTGATCCTTTTGGTTTTTTGGAGGATTGCATGAAGTGTCATTGTGTTGAGCTCCCTTTGAAGTGTTACTAGCTTATAGTGTCTCCCATTGACCTATTCTTGTTATCCTTTAAAATGCAAAGCTCTTCTTTGACCTCCATGTAAAAACTCCATGCCTATGACCTTGAGATAGAACTAGAATAACCTGTGTCCTATTTAGTTTCATTAGTAGTTGACTCTTTTCCATATTTAGTGGATCATTCTATTTTGGTTCATCACCTCCCTTAGCTTAGATTTCTTTCCAAGTTATCCTCCTATCCCTTTTTCTTAGCCTTAGTAGATTTTAGTTTGGGAATCAAGAGCTAAAGTGAAACCCCTGAGGAACTAGCCTCATTAAAAATTCTAGAGGCTCAACCTCACCATAGGACACCCACATCCTGAGGTTGTTCCCATGCTTATAGCTAAAAGTGGGAGAACCTAAAAAACTCTCCCACAGGGGTGCAATTCTGTGTTATAATAGTTTAAGCATGCCTAATGGGACTAAGGTCCAAAATAGTGGAAGGATTTTTGGTGTTGTCTTTCTATTTATCAACCTTTGGAGGCATTTAGCAAATGTCAATGGTGACTATAAGAATCTATTAGCGGGTTTAATCAGTCCAAGTGCCTAATCACCATTATTTGCTTTTGAAATCAAGTATTGGCACCATTGGTGACTCCAAATCAAAGCTCCTAATTATGAATAGACCAGGTTTGTCTCTTTAAAGTTTTAATCAGCTCCTACTTAACTTATGAGGCTAACATGAATATCTATGGTGAATGTTCCTATTATTCACCTCTTTATCAGCAACTTCAGTATGATCCTCATGATCTATATGAGCTCAATCATCCCTCCCAAGATTTCTATCAAGGATATAAAGAACCTTGGCAAGTTCCTCATGATCCATATATGCAAAAATATTGCCTTAATCATTTATATGAACAATCCCATCAAAATACTACTCCTCATCAACCCTATCATGAGCCATCTATACCAAAACTTAGGCAAACTTTAGTGAGCTTTGACAAGCATGTACTAGAGTTGTGATCACATAAGTGTTATGGCCAAAATGTCCCTACTCACTAGATCCATTATGTGAGGGATTCATTGCAGTAAATGAAAGTAGAATGGGCACTTTTTTAGAGAGCAAATTAGAATAACCTCACTAGTGAGATGATGGATATAGGTGGTTACATTTAGAGCATTGAAGACAAGATGTAGAGACTTGAGGAATAGTAGGGCCAGCCCCACCAAATTTTTGTGCCTACATATGCACCTCTATAACTTTCTTATGTGTCACCCATTCCTCCTCAAGTGACCATTTCAAGTGCTCCTTTGAATCATCCAAGTTCATCATATGTTCAATAGTCTTTTCCTTCTTATAAATCCATCCAAGGGGGATCTCAAAAAAATGAAGTGCCTATTGTAGAACAGCCTGTTGGTTGGGTCCAAAACTTCATCCTTATTCAAGAGCCTTCTTTTGTTCTTGATCACCTTAAGGAGGAGATATTTCAAGAGAATATAGAAAATTAAATTAGAGAGTTGGAACTAAAGGAAAGGAGAGAAGAAGAAAGGCAAAATCAGCAGATGAAGTTAGAACCTCTACCTTTCCCATCTTAGAGCCAAGTCACACAGCCAAGTAGATCAAAGGTCTTTCAACCCCCATCCCTCCCTCCTCAAGAGCCTCTATTTTTTCCATATTTTCCATATTGTAAATTCATTCAAAGCAATGGGCAAAAGAAGGAGATGGTGATTCCTGAAGTTAGTCAAGAAACCTTGTAGCCTCCACTCCTTTCCCCTCAAAATCCTAGAGCCTTTCCTTTATGGAGAGTCATTCATGAAGTAAAGAATAAAAAAGATAAAGTGGACATTCCCTACACATTTCCATCTTGGAAATTGGTTTAGCCAATTCAAGAGAAGGAAGAGGAGGTGAAGGTGATCCAAGTAGAGTAGCTTTAGGAACCAAATCAGAAACCTATGGCAGATGCATCCAAAGAAGCTGAGGAAGAGAATGTCATGAGAAACTATGAGGAAGAAATCACTATAGGGTCTTCCCTTGGTCATAAAAATATCATAGCAACCTTTTTGAATGAAGGAAAACATATTGAAGATTATTTTGTAGTTGTTAATGATGTGGACTGCATTATTGAGGATGTAAAGTTTCCACTTTATATGGAGAATGAGGGGGTCGAGGTTGTTATTTCCTTGAATGAGTTACCATGTGATGAAGAGGATGAGGAAGTAGATGAATTAACTGATCAAATTTATGAACTTATGGAGTAGCTAGATATTCCCAATCAATTGAGAGGCTCATTTGAGGACTTGTTTGAGATCTTGGGACCAAGGCAACTATGGTCTGGTTATAGCCAAGGAGAGCATATTTTTCAAGCAAATCAAAGAGGATGGAGTGGGAAGTATTCCAACTCTACCACCTCAAGAATTAATTTCAAATATGGACTTGTTTTAGATCTTCAAAATATGTTAGGATTGTGGAGCTAAAAGCTTCACTGATGCAAATAGGAGAGGAGGTTGCTGAAGGTTGCTGAGTTGTAGAGAAGTTGGGGTCGGTCTGATCAGCTGACGTCGGCAGGATAGCAAAGGGAAGCAACTGACGTCAGTCATATATCGGCCAACGTCGGTCACCTCCAGGCAGACAGGGACCGACGTCGGTCACCTGTGTGGTTCGACTGTGAGCTAATTACGGACAGTTAGCTAACGAACCAAGTGTTTGCATGATGAGTGCTAATTTTAGACTCATAGCTGCAGATCTAATTATTGTAATTAGATGTCTAATTATTGTTTGGATGAGATCTATATAATAGACTCATGGTTGTATTGCAAAAGTGTGCTAGGGAGTAAGAGAGCATAATTATAAGCTCCTTCTGTGTGTGAGGTAGAGCAATGGTGCGTTCCTCCTAGTGCCTTAGTACCAGGTGTGTTGGTGCTGGATTGGAGAGCCAGCTGGGTTCTTCAGGAGTGTAGGATCTTGGTCATAGTTGCATGGCCTATACAGGAGATCTACATGGTAAGTAAGATCATTGATCTACAGGTGTATGTGTGTGCAAGGTCAAGGTTCACAGGTGAGCAGAACCGTTGTTTGATTTGCAGGTGTGCAAGGTCATATAGACAGCAACACAATAGGGAGCAGTATCGGGCAGGATCTACTTGGAGTACAGGTGTGTACTCGGATAGAGCAAGAGAGGAAGGCAAGGAAGTTCCTTCCATAAGTATGGTCTGTTGAAGTGCAGGTTATTGCAGGTTCATGGGAGATCTACTTGAAGTACCTTGAGTACTTGTGGAGCACGTGGAGTGCTTGTGGAGTGCGTGGAGCACTTGTGGTGTGCGTGGAGCACGGGAGGTGAACACCAACTCTGTATAGGAGTTGGTTGTTGGGACCTGTGAGAGGGAGAGCTTTGGGGAGAAGAAGTACTGTTCACTTGAGGTGTGGGAAACCTCTGTAAGGTGGTGGAGAAGAAGTGGCATCTTCTTTATTGTATTCTTTTCTGTATAAAGTGTTAATACAAGTTGTGTATTGTCTCTCATATGCTGTGTTATTCTGAATTCTAGTTACTTGTTGATTCTGGTTATTTTTGCATATTTAAGTTGCTTGAAGTTTGGTAATCAATTGTATGCTTCCGGTTTCGCATCCTGACAAGTGGGATCAGAGCATGTTTGTTGTTCTAGATTCCTGACAAGTGGTATCAGAGCCTTGGTTGTAGGTTCTTAAGCTTGATACCAACAAGTGGTATCAGAGCTAAGGTTGCAGGAAGCAGGTTGTGTTTTGGTTACAGGGCACTCTCAGGGGTTTCTGATTGAGTGGGAGTAGAGCAACGGCAGATCAAAGTAAGCTAAGAATGGAGGAGTTGAAAAGCACAGACGGTTACTCACGGTTCGATGGAAAGAAAGAGCAGGTAAAAGAACATTGCTGGTTGGTAACAGATCAGCATGAAGAAACTGAGGATACAGATGTAGCAGGTGTTGTTGCATAGGATGTGTTTGTAGGTTTCTTGGATAAAGTTGAATCTTGGATAAAAGATTCGGTTGCCTCTTTCCATGCAGCCCCAGGTAGAGGAGCTGGTAAGCCTTGCCAAAGAATTGGCAAAGGGGAAGTGAAGCTGAAATTGCAGGCAACCAACACACAGGGGTTGATGAATGTCATGCAGGTCCCAGGTTTGGAGATATGGCTAATTTCTTCAGAAAGATTGGGTGATGAGAGATGCACAAGAACTCTCACAGCGGTAGCACTTGAATTAGCTGGTGGTAAGAAAATAGGTATACTTTATCTACTTGTTTATATTACTGATTCTTCTTCTGTTGCGAAGACGTGGCTTCGTAGGCTTGGTCACAAGAGCAAGGAGGAGATGCATGTTCTTAAGCGAAAGACAGATATATTTGATAGGCTTAAGAACTGGAAAGCCTTGGTGTTCTTGGAGGAGATGGCAGACAGAGTTCAGTGGATGAGGCTGGATACATCTGAGCAGGGCAGTTTGGACATGGAGATTGATCCAAAGGAGCTCCCAGGTAAAAAGTCATCACTCACAGGGGAACATAGACACCGATGTCAGTCAGGAGGAACCGGTGTCAAACAGACAGGTGCCGATGTCGGTCATGTGCAGACCGAAGCCGGCGATGTCGGGCAGAGTAAGACCGACATCGGTCATGGGACCGACGTCGGTAGTATGTAAGACCGATGTCGGCCAGGAGGACTGACGTCGGCAGCAGGGACACCAGCGCTGGCAGGTTGGTAGTCAGGTATAGACGCATGGAACCGACGTCGATCGGATGCAGACTGTGGAGTGACCGAGGTCGGTCACTGTAATGAATTTTTGGGTGGACAGCATGTTGTCAAGGAGTCTCAAACACCCATACGGAGGACTGAAGGCGTAAGTAGGCCCTCAAATTCATGTTCCTCTTCTTCATACTTGTTGCTGATTATATAGCAGGAAGGATCCAGGAAACAGGTGTGAGCTAGGTAGGGTTATGATGCAGAACCAGACGGGAGTTTTTTGGTAGGTTTGCCAGCTAGATGAAAGCACAGAGATGAATGGATGCCTTAGTAGAAGAATAGAGAGAACGGATACGTGAGACGGAAGACCAGGGCATATGGTCTTGAGGTAGCTGCAGGATAGTGGTACAGGTTTTGATAGGTGGAGGATGAAGCATGGCTTCTGTCAGTGTCAGGTAACTACTGTGGTTTGACTTACAAGGGGGATGATGATTGCAACATCATTCTGTTGCTGTATGTGGATAGTATGCTAGCTAGCAGGGGTGTACATACAGGGTTTTGCTGAGCTAAGGGTAAGATTAGTTCAGTGGCATGTCATGAGGAGTTTGGAGCAGCGGAATTCTTTGACATGGGAGGCATGGAGATCACAAGTTGATTTTGTCTCAAGTGGGAGCTGATGTGAATCAGGTGTTGGCAAGGTTCGAGATGCAGAATCGGAGCACACTAAGGGCTGGACAGGTACAGTGTCCAAAATCACATGAGGTCTGGCATAGCCCTGAGTATTCCCATGCAGTGGGAGCTGTCAAAGTTAGGAGCCAATTCGGGGAAGTGGGTTCTCAGGTTTTCTGAGAGGGACCGGTAGCAGGTGTTGCTATGCAGGGTCAAGACTTCACTACATGGTGTTGTAGGTTCGGATGTGGCAGGTACTCGGATGACAGGAGGTACACCACGAGATGTGTGGTGGGTTGTCTTCAGGTGGGAGCTTGAAGAGGGATACAAACCAGGAAACAGATTAGACAGAGTACAGGTACAGGTATAGTGCAGCTGTTTATCTCCAAGTGGGAGATTGTTAGGATTATGGAGCTAAAAGCTTCACTGATGCAAACAGGAGAGGAGGTTGCTGAAGGTTGCTGAGTTGCAGAGAAGTTGGGGTCGGTCTGATCAGCCGACGTTGGCAGGATAGCAAAGGGAAGCAATCGACGTCGGTCATATATCGGCCGATGTCGGTCACCTCCAGGCAGACAGGGACCGACGTCAGTCCCCTGTGTGGTTCGACTGTGAGCTAATTACGGACAGTTAGCTAACGAACCAAGTGTTTGCATGATGAGTGCTAATTTTAGACTCATAGCTGCGGATCTAATTATTGTAATTAGATGTCTAATTATTGTTTGGATGAGATCTATATAATAGACTCATGGTTGTATTGGAAAAGTGTGCTAGGGATTAAGAGAGCATAATTATAAGCTCCTTCTGTGTGTGAGGTAGAGCAATGGTGCGTTCCTCCTAGTGCCTCAGTACCAAGTGTGTTGGTGCTGGATTGGAGAGCCAGCTGGGTTCTTCAAGAGTGTAGGATCTTGGTCACAGTTGCATGGCCTATACAGGAGATCTACATGGTAAGTAAGATCATTGATCTGTAGGTGTATGTGTGTGCAAGGTCGAGGTTCACAGGTGAGCAGAACCGTTGTTTGATTTGTAGGTGTGCAAGGTCATATAGACAGCAACACAACAGGGAGTAGTATCAGGCAGGATCTACTTGGAGTACAGGTGTGTACTCGGATAGAGCAAGAGAGGAAGGCAAGGAAGTTCCTTCCATAAGTATGGTCTATTGAAGTGCAGGTTATTGCAGGTTCATGGGAGATCTACTTGAAGTACCTTGAGTACTTGTGGAGCACGTGGAGTGCTTGTGGAGTGCGTGGAGCACTTGTGGTGTGCGTGGAGCACGGGAGGTGAACACCAACTCTGTATAGGAGTTGGGTGTTGGGACCTGTGAGAGGGAGAGCTTTGGGGAGAAGAAGTACTGTTCACTTGAGGTGTGGGAAACCTCTGTAAGGTGGTGGAAAAGAAGTGGCATCTTCTTTATTGTATTCTTTTCTGTATAAAGTGTTAATACAAGTTGTGTATTGTCTCTCATATGCTGTGTTATTCTGAATTCTAGTTACTTGTTGATTCTGGTTATTTCCGCATATTTAAGTTGCTTGAAGTTTGGTAATCAATTGTATGCTTCCGGTTTCGCATCCTGACAAGTGGGATCAGAGCATGTTTGTTGTTCTAGATTCCTGACAAGTGGTATCAGAGCCTTGGTTGTAGGTTCTTAAGCTTGATACCAACAAGTGGTATCAGAGCTAAGGTTGCAAGAAGCAGGTTGTGTTTTGGTTACAGGGCACTCTCAGGGGTTTCTGATTGAGTGGGAGTAGAGCAACGGCAGATCAAAGTAAGCTAAGAATGGAGGAGTTGAAAAGCACAGATGGTTACTCATGGTTCGATGGAAAGAAAGAGCAGGTAAAAGAACATTGCTGGTTGGTAACAGATCAGCATGAAGAAACTGAAGATACAGATGTAGCAGGTGTTGTTACACAAGATGTGTTTGCAGGTTTCTTGGATAAAGTTGAATCTTGGATAAAAGATTCGGTTGCCTCTTTCCATGCAGCCCCAGGTAGAGGAGCTGGTAAGCCTTGCCAAAGAATTGGCAAAGGGGAAGTGAAGCTGAAATTACAGGCGGCCAACACACAGGGGTTGATGAATGTCATGCAGGTCCCAGGTTTGGAGATATGGCTAATTTCTTCAGAAAGATTGGGTGATGAGAGATGCACAAGAACTCTCACAGCGGTAGCACTTGAATTAGCTGGTGGTAAGAAAACAGGTATACTTTATCTACTTGTTTATATTACTGATTCTTCTTCTGTTGCGAAGACGTGGCTTCGTAGGCTTGGTCACAAGAGCAGGGAGGAGATGCATGTTCTTAAGTGGAAGACAGATATATTTGATAGGCTTAAGAACTGGGAAGCCTTGGTGTTCTTGGAGGAGATGGCAGACAGAGTTCAGTGGATGAGGCTGGATACATCTGAGCAGGGCAGTTTGGACATGGAGATTGATCCAAAGGAGCTCGCGGGTAAAAATTCATCACTCACAGGGGAACACAGACACCGATGTCGGTCAGGAGGAACCGGCGTCGAACAGACAGGTGCCGATGTCGGTCATGTGCAGACCGAAGCCGGCGATGTCGGGTAGAGTAAGACCGACGTCGGTCATGGGACCGACGTCGGCAGTATGTAAGACCGATGTCGGCCAGGAGGACCGACGTCGACAGTAGGGACACCAACACTGGCAGGTTGGTAGTCAGGTATAGACACATGGAACTGACGTCGGTCGGATGCAGACTGTGGAGTGACCGAGGTCGGTCACTGTAATGAATTTTTGGGTGGACAGCATGTTGTCAAGGAGTCTCAAACACCCATACAGAGGACTGAAGGCGTAAGTAGGCCCTCAAATTCATGTTCCTCTTCTTCATACTTGTTGCTGATTGTATAGCAGGAAGGATCCAGGAAACAGGTGTGAGCTAGGTAGGGTTATGATGCAGAACCAGACGGGAGTTTTTTGGTAGGTTTGCCAGCTAGATGAAAGCACAGAGATGAATGGATGCCTTAGTAGAAGAATAGAGAGAACGGATACGTGAGACGGAAGACCAGGGCATATGGTCTTGAGGTAGCTGCAGGATAGTGGTACAGGTTTTGATAGGTGGAGGATGAAGCATGGCTTCTGTCAGTGTCAGGTAACTACTGTGGTTTGACTTACAAGGGGGATGATGATTGCAACATCATTCTGTTGCTGTATGTGGATAGTATGCTAGCTAGCAGGGGTGTACATACAGGGTTTTGCTGAGCTAAGGGTAAGATTAGTTCAGTGGCATGTCATGAGGAGTTTGGAGCAGCGGAATTCTTTGACATGGGAGGCATGGAGATCACAGGTTGATTTTGTCTCAAGTGGGAGCTGATGTGAATCAGGTGTTGGCAAGGTTCGAGATGCAGAATCGGAGCACACTAAGGGCTGGACAGGTACAGTGTTTGAAATCACATGAGGTCTGGCATAGACCTGAGTATTCCCATGCAGTGGGAGCTGTCAGAGTTAGGAGCCAATTCGGGGAAGTGGGTTCTCAGGTTTTCTGAGAGGGACCGGCAGCAGGTGTTGCTATGCAGGGTCAGGACTTCACTACATGGTGTTGTAGGTTCGGATGTGGCAAGTACTCGGATGACAGGAGGTACACCACGGGATGTGTGGTGGGTTGTCTTCAGGTGGGAGCTTGAAGAGGGATATAAACCAGGAAATAGATTAGACGGAGTACAGGTATAGGTACAGTGCAGCTGTTTATCTCCAAGTGGGAGATTGTTAGGATTGTGGAGCTAAAAGCTTCACTGATGCAAATAGGAGAGGAGGTTGCTGAAGGTTGCTGAGTTGCAAAGAAGTTGGGGTCGGTCTGATCAACCGACGTCGGCAGGATAGCAAAGGGAAGCAACTGACGTCGGTCATATATCGGCCGACGTCGGTCATATATCGGCCGACGTCGGTCACCTCCAGGCAGACAGGGACTGACGTCGATCGCCTGTGTGGTTCGACTGGCGAGCTAATTACAGACAGTTAGCTAACGAACCAAGTGTTTGCATGATGAGTGCTAATTTTAGACTCATAGCTGCAGATCTAATTATTGTAATTAGATGTCTAATTATTGTTTGGATGAGATCTATATAATAGACTCATGGTTGTATTGGAAAAGTGTGCTAGGGAGTAAGAGAGCATAATTATAAGCTCCTTCTGTGTGTGAGGTAGAGCAATGGTGCGTTCCTCCTAGTGCCTCAGTACCAGGTGTGTTGGTGCTGGATTGGAGAGCCAGCTGGGTTCTTCAGGAGTGTAGGATCTTGGTCACAGTTGCATGGCCTATACAGGAGATCTACATGGTAAGTAAGATCGTTGATCTGCAGGTGTATGTGTGTGCAAGGTCGAGGTTCACAGGTGAGCAGAACCGTTGTTTGATTTGCAGGTGTGCAAGGTCATATAGACAACAACACAACAAGGAGCAGTATCAGGCAAGATCTACTTGGAGTACAGGTGTGTACTCGGATAGAGCAAGAGAGGAAGGCAAGGAAGTTCCTTCCATAAGTATGGTCTGTTGAAGTGCAGGTTATTGCAGGTTCATGGGAGATCTACTTGAAGTACCTTGAGTACTTGTGGAGCACGTGGAGTGCGTGGAGCACTTGTGGTGTGCGTGGAGCACGGGAGGTGAACACCAACTCTGTATAGGAGTTGGGTGTTGGGACCTGTGAGAGGGAGAGCTTTGGGGAGAAGAAGTACTGTTCACTTGAGGTGTGGGAAACCTCTGTAAGGTGGTGGAAAAGAAGTGGCATCTTCTTTATTGTATTCTTTTCTGTATAAAGTGTTAATACAAGTTGTGTATTGTCTCTCATATGCTGTGTTATTCTGAATTCTAGTTACTTGTTGATTCTGGTTATTTCCGCATATTTAAGTTGCTTGAAGTTTGGTAATCAATTGTATGCTTCCGGTTTTGCATCTTGACAAGTGGGATCAGAGCATGTTTGTTGTTCTAGATTCCTGACAAAATAGGCTATCAGCGCCTTGTTGAGCCTAAAAAACATGAGATAATGAACAAATCTAGTCTTATTGAGGAGGCCATAAAAATCAAAGAGGTTTACCTAGTTGAACCACCATTAGAGGCTATATTTAAGGAGCCATTCGAAGATCTTGAGACCCTCTGAATTCACATAGCTAACCTTTTTAGAGTTACCTAGTTCTCATTGAACATGGTGATGGAGAAGCTAATAGTTTCAATAAAGAAGAAGCAGGTGTCAAGGCCAAGGGTCAAGAAGCTACATGCCTTATTCAATCCTTTGTATCATAAAAAAAGGGAAGTATCAATCTTTCCTTTTGATCTAGGAATAAATGGGTACATGTCTTTAAGATATATATATTAGGATTAGTTTTGTTCTAATTCTTCCAAGTGTTTTTTTAGGCACATTTATTTTTTGTCTTTACTTTATTATAGGTTAGTTTATTTTATTTAAGTGCCTTGGGAACTTTGTTTTGTTTTTTTTATACTATCCTCATTACTTCAAGAGGAAGTTCCAATAAGGTTCAACTTTGTATCTAGTTTCAGCTAGCATTGTCAAATAAAACAATTACTCCATGCCCAATGGACTAGGCAAGGTAAGTGAGTTGGGTTCTACAAGTATAGCAGGCATGATTCCCTATGAGTCACCAAAAATTTTGGCCATTTCTTGGCCCCCATATAAAAAATTTCCCAAGTATGAGAAGGTGGAAATTCAAGCAAAAGTGGCAATTTTAGACAACCTTAGGTTCTCTAAAGAAGTCTTTAGGCTTTCAAAGTCATAAAACTTTGAGTTTTTGAGGACACAGTGCGAATCAGGGTTCTAACAATGCTTGAATTCTAAATGTTTTATAACTAGAAGTAATTCAGGTTTACAAACTTGAATTACTCATATAAGTGTATTTGGGTTCTCCAAGGAGCACTACTTAATTACTTCATAAGTTGTGAGCATTTAGAAGCCCAAAATAAGTAAAGGGGCTTGACAAACCTGATTTGGTCTCAAAAAGGTGCTTATCAGGTTCTTTAAAGAGCAAGTCTTCTCCAAAGAATACTCTTAGGATCATTGACAAGTCCAAAGTTGAGGATCTTGGAAAATTTGAATTACTCTGCTTAGAGTAAATCAAGTTTCTCCAAGTGCTTTAATTAAAGGACTTCATAAGTAAGAGGACCTCCAAAGTCCAAAGTAAGTAAACTTGGAAAACATGAATTACTCTTCATAGAGCAAATCAGGTTTCTTTAAGTACTTCACTTAAAAATCTTGATAAGTAAAGGATATGGGAAAGTCTAAAGTTAGAGAGATCAAAGAACCCAAATTACTCTACTTAGAGTAAATTAGGATTCTTTAGGTACTCAACTTAATCTTGGTCCAGTGGCATGAGAGACATGGAAGCAATGAATGACAAGCTACAATATGGTGTAAGCTAGAGAAGAAACAACCAATCAACATAAGATAGGTGGCACAAAGGTGACCAATCAGAGTAGGAGAGTCTAAGCGGCTGGTAGATGGAGTTTTAATAAAGTTTTTTATCCTTCAATATGGTCATCAACAAATAGTTGTTTGGATTAAATGTAGTATGGCTCGAGTAGGTTAAAACACATGGAGGCCCCATTTTTTCCTACAAGACATGTGAAAATGAATGTGACCACACCTTTTTAAATGTAAAATTAATTTTAATCACAAAATAAGTGATGTTCTAGTTGCTCATAACATGGCTCTTGAAATGTGCCAAAGAGAGGCTTAAATACATGGGAAGGGCTTGAGAAGATTTGTGGTGATCCTGAGTGGTGAATTTAGTATCACAAGGGAGGATGACATTAGAGTCCTAGCCATTAGTGACTTATTCCTTCTTCCTTTTCTCTCTCCCCCTTTTTTGATATAAATAAGAGGCCTTGGAGCCAAGAAGTGATCCTTGAATTGGCGATAGAATTAATCTATAGAAATTTCTTTGTAAAAGACTCTTTTTAAGCAATATAAGGAAGACTTTTCTATTTATAGTAAAGACAAGTGTGCATATTTGGTTTGGCTTGCAGAATATATGATTATCATTCATCACTTGCATTTTTCCAAACACCTTGCTTTTGATCCTTTTGATTTTGTGCAGGATTACATGAAGTGTCATTGTGTTGAGATCCTTTTGAAGTGTTACCAACTTATAGTGTCTCTCATAGACCTATTATTTTTATCCTTCAAAATTCAAATATCTCCTTTGACCTCAATGTAAAAGCTCCATGCCTATGGCCTTGAGATAGAACTAGAATAGCATATGTCATGTTTGGTTTCATTAGTAGTTGACTCTTTTCCATATTTAGTGGATCATTCTCTCTTGGTACATCACCTCCCTTAGCTTATATTTATTTCTAATTTATCCTCATATCCCTTTTCCTTATCCATAGTATATTTTAGTGTGGGAATCAAGAGCTAAAGTGAAACACCTGAGGAACTAGCCTCATTAAAAATCCAAGAGGCTCAACCTCACCATAGGACACACACATCCTAAGGTTGTTCCCATGCTTATAGCTGAAAGTGGGAGAGCCTGAAAAACTCTCCCACAAGGGTGAAATTCTAAGATATAATAGTTCCTAGCATTGTTATATAAATAATATGGTTTTTGGGATCCTAACAACTGCTAGATCCATAACATTGTCTTTTTAATACAATATTTATTATTATTATTATTAAATTTATTCATTTTTTTTACATATATTTTATTGAATACAACCATTTATTTTATTATTTTTTAATGATATCATTGATATAATTAATGAGACATATAAGTTTGTTGGGAATATAATGATTACTAGGTTCCCGATAATGTCATTTAGATATAATGGTTGGGAACCTAGTGGCCACTAAGTGTAAATACTAAAATTTGATTATATATGATAAACTAATCTTGTACACTTGAAAAATATCACTCATGGATCAAACCTTCATTTTATGACCTTTCACATTACCAAAAGGCTCATATTCACCTTCTCATTGTGCCTAAATGCTTATCCTATAGTCTGACTCTGATATTTTGATTACCCGAATTAATTGTAGTCCACAATATGCATAAAAACTAATTTATATCCTAATTTAGCAATTAAAAATATTCAACAACTTTATATCCTCTAAGACACTACCATCTAGACTAAGACACTAGTGTCAAAGGTAGTGTTCTGGGTCTAATGTTGGTGTTTGAACCTTATGAACAATCAAACTTAAAATTCTTTTAACATGTATCAATTGACCTGTTTATCTTAATTAACCCTCCCATGAGATAATTTCAAAAGGTGTTGTATAAATACAATTAAAATACCATTCATTATCATCAAGTATAAATCAAATTCAAATCTATCTTAGATCAAACAAATATCCTCTCAATCTTAAAAAAATGCCCTATTCTTCCCTATTTCCAAATCAGTCAAAGGAGTAGTATTCTTACAGGTCTGAAGCTTTCAAAGAGAATCCCATGAGAAATATTTGTCAAGTGACAAGGTAGATCACTACATGCACTCACATATAACATATTTCATAACTTTTCACACAAAAGCCAACATAAGAGGGAGATTTACATTGGTTTTAGGCCCTCTTTAGAGTATATGGCTATATAGGTAATGACCATTGATAAAGGGGTCTTTGAGGTCATCTCTAATTCACTTGAACCCATAAACCCCTATTTTGAAAGGTGGCATGCATAATTTAAGGAGATAGGTTTTTATCTATATTATAATATCCAAAATCTATGTGCATGATTTGAGTTGTTAATCTACAAGGCAACAATGAACCCTAATAGGTGCAGTTGATCATTCTAGAAAAGGACCTATATTCCATACATGATAAAAGCATCAAAAATAAGACACTAGCATCGATGATAATGTCTAGATCCTGATGATAGTGTCCAAGTTACCAAAGAGCTAATTTTTAGAATATGATAAATTAGAGTGGAAAATTAAACTATCTTATCCTACATATACACTACTCATATTTTCCTACACATCAATGCATAAGCTAAGTACTATTTCTTTTTCATGTTACTACATTCAAATTTTTTTTAGCATTGTAATTTATATATTTAGCATACGTTTGCTATTTATAACTGTATCAAAATATGGTGAATCTGAATTATTCAATTGGCCTAATTTTATAAAAGCTTAACCATTTATTTGATTAGGTTATTATCCCTCTAACTCTTTCCAAAAAGGGTTGAACATTTGGTGAACCTGACCTCTGAGTCTTCTTATGCAACCATAACTTTCTCAAGGGTTTTCAACATTCAAATGTTTTAGACTACAATAATTATTCATATCTTGATTTTATTAATTTTCATGCAACTTAGGCATAGTGCTAAAAAAGGTGGTTTACCTAGTGAGAATCTTGAGCTTCCTCTTCCACCACCTAAAATGTCTCAATATAATCCCAATCAAATAATACCAATAATGAGAGTGCCAATAATGATAATGAGTAAAATGTTAAAAATATTTGCATAGAGGATGAATCTAATTATGAAAATAATGAAGTGCATGAGAATAATGAACATGAGCAAGTAGATCAAGAGTAAGTTAAATATTTTTCAATATTTCTAGAGGGTATTCATGAAAATCTTGAAGATCTCAAAAAGACCCTCAATACTATATTGGAAATTTAAAAGGCTAAAATAATTAGTGAACAACCATTGTTATATATTGATACAAATATTGGGGCTATTGGATATACCTATCGGCCATCATTCCCATTATCCATCCCCTCAAGCACACCATTGATTTATACATATATTGTGGGAATGACATATGTTTTCAAGCCATTATTCCCCAAAGACCAAAAAAATATTTCTACATCCTCCATGGGAAAAATCAATGTTTTAACTCAATTACCTATTTCAATGCCTACATCAATACAAGCGGTGTTTGTATCCCCTTTGTAATTGTTGACTAATTTTGAATTTTAGGTAAAAATAGGGCACCCATATTAAAAATAATAATTTTTAGGCATATAAATGGATATAATATACTGTTTGATCTGAAACTGACATTTCTTGCTAAAAACCTTTCAACTCCTTTCTTGCTCTTCTTGGCAAACTAAAGTGATTTGTAGGTTTCCACTTGGTACGGCTGGAAGAAAGAGTTTTAAGAATAATAATCTTGGGAGGTTGTTTTACACTCAAATACCAACAAAAGGAAGTCAAATCACCATGTTATATCCATAAACCATGCCCTATCTATATGCAGGCATGTGAATGACCTACAGGCAGGGGTAAAAGGAGTCTCAGTCAAAATGGTATAATAATACTTGATGTTTGATAGTGTTTGGGGTTTTAAAGGTGATTTAAAGATTAAAATGAACTATATAACCTTAAGGGACCTCAAATAGACTTTAATAAGTCATAACCAAGCTCAATATAGGCCTGAGTGGTCATCTACATCCAGTAGGGTTAATTTTAAAGTGTCTCAGTCAAAGGGAGAGGACACTATTTTGAGTTCCAAGGGGACATATAAGTAAATCCCAAACAATTACACATGGTATAACCTCAAAATATATATAAATGGTTTATGAACACTATGAAAATCAACAAAATCTGTGCATACACCTATAAGCAAGGCTATGGCAAAATACCTCCACTTAGGTAGGGTTTTGTAAAGTAGATGCAAAGTGAAGTCTTAAGGTCTCCTAAAGGGGAGTGCTGTCTAGAAAAAAATGGTGACCTTATAAAATATTCAAAATATCCTCTAAATAATCCAAGCAAGGTCTCTTGATACAGGAAAATTTATCCCAATTAGTACCTAGGAAAGGCTCAATTTGGAAAGCCAAGGTACAGGTAGGGTAGATGAGGAGTTCAAGTTTGGAAGGAACATTGAAAGGCAACATAAATTAGCATGGTGTTGATGTTATAAACCCCTTACAAAAGGAAAATATGCCTACAGGGCCCCTAAACCCTTACACTTAGCCTAAATAAGGTATACTTAGGGTTGAATATCTGATGGTGTGTGAGGGACTTGTGAGAGCTTGAGGAATAAGTGGAGGTTGAAACATCTCAATGAAAATAAGAAAAAAATGTTGACATTACCATGATGGAGAAATTATCCGAAGAGAGGCTCAAAATAGGTGAAACTTAGTCATTCTTCAAAACTCTGCATACAGTCTCCTCCTAGGAGTCTGTCTTGATTTTAGAAGAATTAAAAGGGCCTAAAAGCCTAGCCAAGAGCTCAAATTTAGTACAGATCATATTTGAGACTTGTATAACCTCATCTATTGATTGGTTTTCTTAGACAAATAGGGTAAATACCCCTATTTTTGTCTCAGATAGGGAATACTTCCCTTTAACCACAAAATGATAGTTTGGGTGAACGAGGCATAAAAGATGAAATAAGAACTAAGGAAACCTAGTTGAAAGGTGTGTGGAGTTGGTTTACATCCAAAAAAACATTAGAAAATAATCAAGAAAGAGTAAAACCAAATAAGGTGCTTTATACCTTCAAAGATATAGTCGGGCCTAAAAGTAAGGTCTAAGGCCTAGAAACTAAATGAGATACCAATGCCATTCCTAGCTCTAAGTGAATATTACAATGGATTGGAAGATGAACGTATGGTCATACCAAATCTGTTAGATATTTTATAATATAATAAAACTAACAAGAAGGTCTAAAACATCAAACGTTGTCATCAGACTTAGTGATCGAGGTTAAGGCCTAGTGTCCAAAGAGGGGGTCATATTTATTTCTAGCTTTGGATATGATTTGAAACTTATTGAATCAAGTTTTTTATACCTACATAGAGGTTTTAAGGCTTTTAGATTATAAATATAACCAAGGAATCTTTTTTTTAACCTTGAAACCCATAAGGCATGTGAGAAAACAAAAAGACAAGCTTGAATGGCCATTTTCAATTACTCACATCTTTTTTGAAGCTATGCATGGGAGGAAAAGGATTTAGGGGGTGTTATTATGGGTCTCATAGGCCATATTTGTTGAAATTTTTCTCAAGTTGGACATCCGAACTTTATGAATAATTATTAAGACCAAAAATAGGCCTAAAACCCTACTAAACCCTTGCTAAGGATCAGTCTTGGAAAATGGAGTTAGAGATGCAAATAGATGAGTTAGTTTGACAAGAATAGATATTGAAAATTTTATATGACCTCCCTAGGCTGATCCACACCTTTTTTGGTATGGAATTATATGGATGGGGTCAAAAATAGGCTCTTTCTCACTATTTTGTGTGTTGTGTAGGCTACAAGAAGAGTTAGGAGATGAAATAAAGTTTGGGTGAAATATTAAAACTTAATATAACTCCAAATATTCATTTAATTTCATGAAAAATCTTATAATTACTTCAATAAGTATCTTACATTCAGCCTGTCAAAACTAGCATATTAGGCAAGCTAGAGAGAAGGGAGGAAATCTTCAAGTAAAGTGATTTTAAGGTGCCCCTAATGCTTCCAAAGACATGGAGGGTCTTGAAATTTGTCATTAAATCACTCCCATGTATTTTCTTGGAAAAAATATTCCAATTTTGAGGCCAAGTGTGCAAGGTACATGGAAGGGCAGTTTTTAGGACAACAAATGACAATGGCTCCTTTTCAATTGATTATAAAAGACTAGGTATGCAAAAAATGCATGTAAATTGATGTTTTATGTCCCTAACTTTCATTCCAACAATTATACTTTCTAAAAATTAGTTACAATATGTTCAAATAGGCCTAATCACGAAGGCATTTTTTCTGTGCACAAGGAGTTTTATGCCACTTTACATAACTTTGATGACTTGTATAGACACTTGGACTTCCATACCTTGCATGTTTTACCATATTTACTTATCACATGCACAATTAACTCCTTGTATCAGCTTTACAAGTGTCTTTGTGACCCTTGGACCTCTCTCTCTCTCTCTCTCTCTCTCTCTCTCTCTCTCTCTCTCTCTCTCTCTCTCTCTCTCTCTCTCTCTCTCTCTCTCTCTCTCTCTCTCTCTCTAAATCTCAAACTCTATAAGGGTTGGCCATTTTGGAATTGTTTTTGTATGATCCACCTAAGTATGGTTAATTCCTACTAAATTGTATACCTTTTGATCAATAAAATTAGTAAGTGTTACCTCTTACATGACTATACTTAGTGTGTTTAATTGAATGTGTGATCTTGCATAAGTGAAGACTAAGGATTCCTTATCATGTTGCTCATTTGTTTCACCTATTTGTATCTTCTTCTTGCAGGGCATGTGGTGTATTCTAGGAGATGTCAAAGTTTAATTTATAGTCTTTTCATTAGTGCCCTCATATGCCTCTTGTCTAGTCTTCCTAGCTTTGTATATTCATCTATAACCCCATAATGTAACATTGATGCAAGGAGTCATTAATTAGAGAGTGTATCTTCTAGTTGTATTTTAATTTTAAGTGTGAGATACTTATGGTTGGATTCCATCAACATATCTAGTGTATCACATCCATTAGATTATTTTTTTTAGTTATCCTTCTCTCTTTTCACCCCCCAAAATCTAGCAATAGGTTTGAGATATAGTGATACATCAAGGAGAACTAGTCCCTCATCTAAAGATCCACCTCCAATTTGGGACTCCCATAGCCCTGAGGTGGTTCCATTGTGCCACTTGAATGAGGAGGTATTTGTCTTCTCATAAATGGGTGCAAGTTCAAGAGACAATATTTTTTGGTACACCTGATGGGATAAAAGGTCCTTTCCTTAAGGAGTTTTGGTGTTCTCCTCAGGATACCAACCTTTGGAGGTAATTTCACTAAGCATACATGGTGAATCCAAGCATAAATATATTGGTTTAGTAATCCAAGTATCTTATTTTAATTTATTTTCTTATTCTTTTCACTTCTCATGAGTGATTCATGGATTATTTTGATGTTGATTTTGTCCTAACACAAGTTCGGGAGACATATCCTTCTTTGCCTAATACTCCTCAATATGAATGAGTACTTGGCCAACCTTGCCATGACATATATCAACCTCCATATGAACTTCATTAGCTTAAATATAATCCTTGTTATCCCTATCAAAATATCCATCAGCCCCATGAGCCATGGTAGCCATATAGTCCTTCATTCCCCTCTTCATATGGGCAAACCTATGAAAATGGCTATCAAGAAACACATTCCTATCAACCTCAATATGAGTCCTACCTTTCATGCTTTGATGCCTATCATCCTCAAGAATATTTTTAAGATCCTTGGCATGTGAGATCAGATGTTCCCATGGATTATACCCCAAGTTTTTATGGACAAAGTACAGCTCTTGCACATGCTAATGTTTCCCTTCCTAACCAACCCAATGTTTCACTTCCATATGAGCTCACTAGTGCTTTCCTCTTTTCCAAATATACTCATAAGCCTTATCCTTCATTCCACACTCCATCTATAGTCCTTTTTCCTTCCACTAATTCTCACACTCCAGCTCTTCCACCTCATATCCATTAGCCTATCCATCAATTTTTCACTTCACCCCTTCTCAAAGAGGAACCTATTTTGAGAGAGGCAAGTAAACAAGATCAAATCCAATTCATGGCTGATCAAGAGACTCTAATGAGTGATTATAGGGATGAAATCACCATAGGAACTCCCCTTAGTGAGAAAAAACACAGTTTAATAGCTAATGTTTCTAGGTTGGAAGAGATGTGTGTCCATGAATAATATCCTACACTCCACCCTCAATCTGATTTTGAGCTCTATGTGCCACCCCCACCAACTAGTTCATATTTCCCACACCCCATCACACTTTTTCCAAATTCACCTATGGTATGGTAGCCTAAGGAGGACCATTTGGATGATAAATAAAATGATCTCTTTCTTAAAGAAAACCTACCACCTTGGCAGCCTAGTTTGACTAGAGGACATGATTTCAAGATGCCTAGTATTTGTGTTACCATGAGAGAGAAGTAGGTGGGGAATATTGAAGAGAAATCTATATCTGATCCAAAAGTTGAAGATGATCATCATAATCATGAAATGAAATGTATTATCAAATATGGAGAGCATATTCAAGTCATCTCTCAAATGGTGGTTGTCCTAGGAGAGTTTCATGAGACTAAAGTAGAAGAAGTGGCTCTTGAAGATGACATGGTTCAAGAAGAAGACATGGGGCTCACTTATATGCAAATTTTCAAAGAATATGAATATGATATGGAAAATTATAATATGTCAACATTGGATGATGAAGAATTCAAACATAAGTTCTGTCTCCCTTTGCATGATGAACTCCATCTCCCTTTGTTTGATGAACTTCCTTTTTACCTCAAAGAAAATAGTGATCAATCTGTGGAACATGAATTGGATGAGGTTAAAGAACATGTTTTTTATTATCTAGAAACTCTTGTGTTTGATCAAAAAGAGGAGAAATCAGATTGCCATGATAGAGGCATTGAAGAGGGAGATATTTAACAAGAAAGTGATGATTTTTAGGATGAATTAGAAGACTATTATCTCAACTCTAACATCATACTAGCCACCCTTCCTCAAGAGAGTCATGATGAAGATAGAGATCAGTTTTTCAAGCTCCTTGATGAGATATAGCAGTTGGAAAACACCCAAGATACATGACTAGAAGAACATGAGTCAAATCAGCCTTTCAAGAATGAATTGATGATCATGAACACCTTGGGAGACTACACTACCATTGAATACCATCAAGAGATATGTATTGAAGATTAGAATGAGTATGTATACATTGGAAAATTGTTTGATTTTGATCCATTTGGAGTTTCTCCAAACAAAGTGACAAGCAAGAAGGTTGATTCACCAAGAATTCACTTTAACAAGCAATTTGTTTGGCATTTTGATGCATCTAGTAGAGAAAGAGACTCAAAAAGCTTTCCTTTTGACCTAAGAGGAAGGGTATGCTTAGTTTATAGTTTTATATAGTATTTTTTGTCTTATTTTCCCTAAGTGTCTTATTGACACATGTGTGTTTGCTTTCCTTATTGTGTGTGTCTTTTGCTTTGTGTGGAGGAGGTAGTCCTAGTATCTTGTCTTGATAAAATTTGTAGTTAATGGTCAAAATTTCTTGTTTCTCTCAGTCCTTAGATGACTCCATAAGCCCAATTGACTAATAAGGCTACTGGTATAGTTAGTATAGCAAGCATACTGCCCCTATGAGTCACCAATTTGTTGACCAGTTTTGAGTTTTAGGTCAAAATAGGGCACCCCTAGTAAAAAACTTCATTTTTAGGCATATAAGGGGGTAATATATTGTCATAAGGTGTTTCATAGGTGAATTAATGTTAATTTATGTTATAATAACTTTGGTCATTAGCTCTCTAGGTATATTTAACATTTTAAATTATTTTAACTGGTCTAAATAGTGCATTTAATGCTTTTTATAGATTTTTTTGGAAATGCATAAGTTTCAAAGAGTTTTATCGCATTAAATTTGTCCTAGAAGGTCTTTAGTAACTTTCACTAACTAAAAATTATCAAGTTACTCAAAGAAAGGTAGTTTTTTTAAGAAAAGAGTGATTTTGGCACTTGTACAGCCTCCTTAGCAAGTGTGCCACTTTGAAAATATGTAAATGTGACTCTTCAACTTCCCCATGCTTAAATCCACATTTTTTTGATCTAAAATTGACATTTATTACTCAAAACCTTTCAGCTCCTTTCTTGCTCTTCTTGGCAGACTGAAGTGACTTGCAGGTTTCCACTTGGTACAGCTAGAAGAAAGAGTTTTAGGTAGAATGATCTTGAGATATTTTTTTACATTAAAATACCATAACAAGGAAGGAAACTCATCATGTTATATCCCCAAACCATTCCTTATCCATACACAGGCCTGTGAATGACCTACAGGCAAGGGTAAAAAGACACTCAACAAAATGGTATACTAACGCTTGATGTTTGGTAGTGTTTTGGGTTTTCAAGGTGATTGAAATAATGAAAATGAATTATATTACATTAAGGGACCTCAAGAAATCTTAAATAAGTCATAAATAAGCTCAATATAGGCTTGAGTGGTCATCTACAGCTAGCAAGGTTAATTTTGAAGTGTCTCACGCAAAGAGAGAGGACACTATTTTGAGTTCCAAGGGAACATATAACTAAGTTAAAATGGGAAATATAAGTAATTCACAAATTAAAAAAAATGTTATAACCTCATAATATGTTCCAAAGGGTTCATGAACACTATGAAAATCAACAAAATCTGTGCATACACCTATAGGCAAGGTTTTATAAAGTAGATGCAATGTGATGTCTTAAGGTCTCCTAAAGATCAGTATTGTCTATATATACATGGTGACCTTATAAAATATTCAAAACATCCTATAAACACTCTAAGCAAGGTCTCTTAATTCAAATACACGTAAAATAAAATTTATCCTAGTTAGTACCTAGGAAAGGCTTAGTTTGGTAATCTAAGGTATAGGTAGGGTACATGAGGAGTTAAAGTATAGAATTAACATTTAAAATCCACCTAAACTATCATTTTTTTATGTTATAAACCCCATAAAAAATTAAAATAAGCCTATAGGCCCCCCAAACCCTTGCACTAAGCCTAAACAGGGTATACTCAGGGTTGAATATCCCATGGTGTGTGAGGGGCTTGTGAGAGCTTGAGGAATAAGTGGAGGTTGAAACATCTCAATGAAAGTAAGAAAAAAAAATTTAAATTTACATGATAGAGAAATTATTAAAAGAGAGTCTCAAAATAGGTGAAACTTGGTCATTCTTCAAAACCATGCATACAGTCTCCTCCTAAAAGTCTATCTTGATTTTGGAAGAGTTGAAAGGCATAAAAGCCTATCCAAGAGCTCATAATTAGTATATAAAATATTTGAGACTTTTATAACCCCATATAAGTATTGGTTTTTATATAAAAATAGGGGAAGTATCCCTTATTTTATCTCAGAGAGGGGTACTTCCCTTTGAGCACAAAATGATAATTTGGGTGAACGAGGCATAAAGGATGAAATAGGAAATAAGGAGACTTATTTGGAAGGTGTGGAGTTGGTTTACATCCAAAAAAACATTATAAAATAATAAGGAAGGATTAAAACCAAACAAGGTGCTTTATACCTTGAAAGATATAGTCAAAGCCTAAAAGCAAGGTCTAAGGCCTAGAAGCCAAATGAGATACCAATGCAATTCCTAGATCTAAATGAATATTAAAATGGATTTTAGGATTAACATATGGTAATAAAAAATGTGTTATATCTTTATAAATACAATAAAACTAATAATAATGTCCAAAACATCAAGCGTTGCAGTCAGACCTGGTGATCAAGGTTAAGGCCTAGTGTCCAAAGAGGGGGTCATATTCATTTCTATCTTTAGATATTATTTTGAACTTGTTGAATAATATTTTTTGGGACTAAACATAGTTTATAAGGCTTTTTTAGTATGGAGAGAATCAAGGAAACTCATTTCAACCCCGAAACCCATTAGGCATGCAAGGAAACAAGAAGACAAGCTCGAATGGCCATTTTCAATTGGTCACATCTTTTGTGAAGATATGAATAGGAGCCAAAGGAGTTATGTGGTGTTATAAGGGGTCTCATAGGAAATATTTGTGTAAATTTTTCTCAAGTTGGATGTCCCAACTTTATGAAAATTCATTAAGACCAAACATAGGCCTAAAACCCTACTAAACCTTTGCTAAGGACCAGTCTTGGAAAATGGAGTTAGAGATGAAACCAAATGAGATAGTTTGAAAATAATATATATTTTAAATTTTATATTACCTACCTAGTATTATACATGCATTTTTTTTTGTATGGAATTATATGGATGGGGTTAAAAATAGGCTCTTTCTCATTATTTTGTGTGTTGTGCAGGCTACAAGAAGAGTTAAGAGATGAAAAAAAGTTTGGGTAAAATATTAAAACTTGATATAAATCTAAATATTCATTTAATTTTTTAAAAATATTCTAAGTGTTTTAACTAGGCCCTTACTTTTAGCCATTCAAATCTGGCATATTGGGCAAGCTAGAGAGAAGGGAGGAAATCTTCAAGTAAAGTGATTTTAAGGTACCCAAAATGATTCCAAGTCCATGTATGGTATTTAAACCTATCATTCACTCCATAACATGTAATTTCATGGAAAATTTATGCCAATTTTGAGTCCAAGTGTGTAGGGTGCATGGAAGGGCAGTTTTTAGGATAGCATATGACGATGGCCCATTTTCAATTGATTCCAAAAGACTAGGTGTGAAAAAAATTAATGTAAATGAATTTTTTATGTCCCTAAATTTAATTAAAACCATTATAATTTCTCTAAATTATTTATAAGATGTTAAAATAGGCTTAATCATGAAGGTAATTTTTTTATGCATAAGGAGTTTTATGCCACTTTGCATAACTTTGATGACTTGTATGGAAAATTGGAATTCCATAACTTATATGTTTCATCCTATGTCATTATCAAAATCATATTTAACTCCTTTTATCATCTTTAAAAATGTCCTTGTGACCTTGGACTTCTCTCTCTCTCTCTCTCTCTCTCTCTCTCTCTCTCTCTCTCTCTCTCTCTTTCTCTCTCTCTAAGAATTGGCCATTTTGGCATTGTTTTGGGATGCTCCACCTGAGTATGGTAAATCCCTACTCAATTGTATACCTTTTTATAAATAAAATGACTAATTTTTACCTCTTACATGACTTTAATTATTGTGTTTACTTAAATGTGTGATCTTGCATAAGTGAAGACTAAGAATTCCTTAGCATGTTGCTCATTTATTTCACCTATTTGCATCTTCTTCTTATGAGGCATGTGGTGTGTTCTAGGAGAATTCAAAGTTTAAGTGATAGCATTTTAATTAGTGCCCTCATATGTCTCTTGTTTAGTCTTCCTAGCTTTGTATATTCATCTATAACCCCATAATATAACATTGATGCAAGGAGTCATTGATTGGAGAGTGTATGTTCTAGTTGTCTTTTGGTTTCAAGTATGAGATACTTATGTTTGGATTCCATAAACATATCTAGTGTATCACATCTATTATAGTATATTTTTTTCAATTATCCTTCTCTCTTTTCACCCCTTAAAAGCTATCAATAGGTTTGAGCTATAGTGATACATCAAGGGGAACTAGTCCCTCATCTAGAGATCCACCTCCAATTTGGGACACCCACAGCCCTGAGGTGGTTCTATTGTGCCACTTTAATGAGGATGGACTTTTCCTCTCCTCAATGGGTGAAATTTCAAGTGAGAAAAATAAATTCTCAAATATCAAATCTCAATGGGTCTATTGTGCAAAATCTTCTACAAGTTATTCAAAATTTGGAAGATAGGGTTATAAATATTGATAAAAAAAGTTTCATTATAAACTCATGTTATTGATTCATAATATGTATTGCATAATCATAATTCACCAAAGATATTTTTTCACCTTTTTCCATTCATTTTTGTATCACCCAGGATTACACTTTATGATGGCAAGGTTGACCCTTAGCAACACATCTGATATTTATATGCCACATATCTTTATTATGCTTCCAATGTTAAAAATTTTACCAAATTATTTCCAAGAATCTTAAAGGAATATGTTTTGAGATGGTTCTATGATATACCAATATAATCATTGAAAAAATTCACACCTCTAGTGGATCAATTCCTAACACATTTCTCTATCAACATTACTAAAAATATGGCATATGCATAAATTAAAAATATCAAGCAAGGAACCAATGACCCCATAAATAAATATGTTTTGAGGTACAAGAAAATGTTAGTCAAAATGACAATTCTAATGGTAGATAAAGAACTTCCAGATATCTTCAAGAAAATTTTGCTCACACCAATACATGAGTTTATTGTCTTCAAGAAGTTTAAATCTTTTGATGACTTATGCCATACTTTTTGAGATCAAGAAATGAAACCTTTTGCATTAAACAAACTTAAGCATGTATTCACCACATCAACTACATCAAATACCAAGTTTCATATCAAACCAAGATATAAGGTAAAACCTTCATAACATAAAAAGGAGAAAATAACAATTATGAATATGGTGTCGTAACAACCTAATTGGATCATATTATCTAATGCACCTAAGAGATAATTTACATGATAGTGGAGTGTCATATCATCTCTCCCTCCTCCCTTAGAATTTGATATGAATTGACTTATACTAAAAGCATATGTTGAAAATGCTTATTTTGACCATCACCAATGTGTTGATAATTCTATGAACTGATGTTAAAAGTTGAAACACTAGATGTAAGACCTCATTAATAGTGAAAATATAACATTTGATGATTTTTCAAAAGACTCAATATCACAACATGGTGACCGTCAAAACCAATATATTCAACAATACATTATAAGATCATTCTAAGGAAGCAATGGAAGTGAAAATTTCATATAATGCACATCTTCCTTCACCACATCATGTACACCCATTAGATAAGATTATTGTAAAAATTATGCATGAGATACCTACTATAGTTTAGAGGCCTACTAAATTTTTAGGGATTCACTACAAAACTCCACTAAAATAATAGAAGTTTATTCCAATTCAACTAATTATACAAGCTATTAAGGTTAATCATGAGTGAAATGGTAAGTAAAGACAATCCACTTTCCTAGGCAAATGTTACTTGAGAGGTTATTACATCATACATATATAATGGAATCCATAGAGTCCTCATCTATACCTACATGACCCAACTAATTACTAATAGTAGATCAACATGTTCCAAAGAGGGTACAAATATCCATAATTATAATTACATCAAATAAGTCATAGAGTATTAAGTAATGGGTTCCATGAACCAATATAGATTCTACTACTGTTCCATGACCATAGAGTCTTATGAGGTATATTCAGAGTATTATAGATCCTTCAATTCCATATTTGGCACATATATATGATCCTTGGTGGCATGACCAATTTGTTATACCACATATTGAGTCTAGATCACCCTACAGGCATCCCTTAGATGGGATCATTGGTTAGCCTTCTTAATCATAAATTCAAAAATCCAAAAATAAAAAAAAAATGATGAATTCAATAAAATACAAAAACATAAAAAATAAATAAAAAATATAAAAATAATTAGCATTCACATGTTTACTAGCCTTTTCATGTGTTGTTTACTTTATGTTTATACATAGCATATCATTTCTTTTCTATACACACATATGTTTCATGTGTACTTGAGTGTGATACATGCATACACTAAATCCATGATACATGATACTGCAAATGTTGGACCTTTCCTCTACCCACGTGACACATTACATTAGGGGCATCTACTTCATTGATCACCATTGATATAGGTTACATTATTTTATGATCACTTTATATTATCATATTGAGCTTATATATTAATGTTTACACATGTCTATACTTATGTTTACATCTTACACAATGTTTTAGATATGTTATGATACATGACATTTTGCTAACACACGTATGTAGGGACTAGTATGCTTTGCTTATGTTAGTTGATTATATTTCACATACTCATCTTATCACATGGCTAATTGAGTTTACTTCTTATTTTGACTATGAAAATTTTGAATATGTTCCTTGTTTATTGGCTACAGTGCCCTAAGTGTTTTTTCTTTAATATGTAGACATTTGAACATGTCCTCCCCTTGAGTGTGTGACATTTAAACATGCCTCATGTTTTTGGTCTCCTTAGACCCATTTTGTATAATATTGAGTGCTCTTGTGTGTGTATTTGATTATTTTCTAAGCTTGTGATTATTCTATGTTGCCATGATCCATATCATGCATCTTAGGGATTATTATGATTGGATACTACAATATTCATTAATATATCTACTTACACATGACATCACTATATGATTTATTACCACATGATTGATACACAGATAACATGGTTATCCATTTTGAGATAAGGTGATTATCACATTACATTCCCTTCACCTCAAAATGGAGGGCATATCAGTGGGGGCATGCCATAAAGACATGAGTCAACACACACATAAAATTGGTAGAATTTGATACAGTTTACATGATTTATTTATACACTTGGGAAAAAATATTATGCATTTAGCACATATTTCACAAATTTGAGAATTTTTTTTCAGATTTGTGATAGATATTATACATAGTTTATAGAGTAGAGGTTACATTTTGATAGATACCTCAGCTTGATACACATTAGAGGTGTATATGCATGCACATTCACTAAGTCAAAGATACATATTTAGATTATATATGCATTTATGCATCGACCTTACAAGATGCACCAATTAAGATTTATCTATCTGTAGTAGTTGGCTCCCTTGAGGAGTGCGGTTGAGAATCAACACCCTTGATGACCTTAGCACTACTTTAATTTTATAGTTTGATATGGTTACACTATTTGACCTGGGTGATATTAGATAGATTATGTATACACTTGATTTATGTGATTGGTATTCAATGAACTTTATGCCCTTAAAATAACTCACTCTTACATCAAATTGGGGGCATGATCGCTATCTAATTCTCATCTTCACATCTCCAAGGTTCAGTTGTGAATCTATATCTACAATGCTTCAACAAAGAAGCATCATTACCAAAGAAAACTACCAAAGGGTAACATCATTGCATCAACACATAGGTGTACTCCTTCCTCACTCTTTTTTTTTCAAATAATTAAATTATTTAATTTTCAAATTAATATGCACTAATTATATTATAAAATTATCTTAGGTGTAGGTAATACAAAAACAAAAAATTCAAATAGGGTTCAAGTCAAATTAAGGTGTTGTATACACTAAGGTACACATTTATTTTTTTAAACTAGTAATTTCATCCTTATGCATTTCTAGATTAAAGGGGGAGTGATGGGTAAGAGGGGGGGGGAAATGTACATATTAAAATCTAACTATATATGATAAATTAATCTTATACACTTGACAAATATCACTTATGGCTCAGCCCTTCAGTTAATTACCTTTTATGCTGTCAAAATGATTGCATTCACCATCTCACTATGTCTAAATACTTATCCTATAGTTTGACCCTAATATTCTAATTATATAAATCACATATATCCCAAGTCTATATAAAACCTAATTTATATTATACTCTAAAAATTATAGATCTTCAACAACTTTATATCCTCCTGGACACTACCATCTAGACTAGGACATCCCAAGTATGATGCGAGTATCTGATCCTTATAAATAGTCAATTTTATAAATATTTTGGCATGTATGGTTTGGCCTATTTTTATTTAATTAACCATTTCATGAGATAATTTCAAAAGTTGTTATGTAAATACTAGTAAAATACCGTTCATTATCATCAAGTACAAATCAAACACACATCTATCTTATATCAAGCAAAATCACCTCTCAAGATTATAACATGTAAAAACATGTGATATAATATGCAATGAATAGATATAGACAGAAAATTAATTAACAAATACACACAGGTCATTTGTACACAAGGTTTGACATGGAAAACCTCAATTGAGGTCAAAAAACCACTAGGCTTATTCATTCATTGAGAAACTCAAGTACCCAATACATTCATAGTGCTCACATATATCTTACTCTATTCACAACATAATAGTGTGTTCATTATTGTCTCAATGTGTAAAGTGCTCACATATATCTCACACTGTTCATAAAATAATATTGTGTTCATTGTTGTCTCGATGCATTAATTTACAAAGGAGTAAAACCCTTTTTGTATCAGGGTGGTAGACCATTACAACCAATGGGTCCAATATCTCCCTGAGATCAATTAATACAATAGTAATATATTTAATTTATTAATACAAGTTAACCTTGTGTAAAGATATAAAATATATTATTTAATTATTTTACCTGATGTATAATGAATGTAGTAAAGGTATATGGAGCATCACTTAACCATTATGTGTTCCAACACTCCCCCTTAATGTTAAGTGGGGATACATGCCATAGTCACCTTAATAAAGGAATTATATTACATGAATCAACTATAATGATTTTAGGAGACATGTAAAATTTGAAGGATTTAAAAACCTTCATCATTCCAATATCACATTTTGAAATAAAAAGAATTATAATCCATAAACTATTTAAAATAAGTTTAGGCCAGCATGATCATGAGACTACATCTCATAGTTTCTCATGAATAATCAACCAAATATTTTGGAGCCTTTTATAACATAAAAACCTCCATTAAAAAATATGCTTATAAGTATTGGGTACACTGGAAATTAAAAAATTATGAAGTTTACCAAAATCACATATAATGACTTATTACAATGAGAATAAATATAAAGAAGAAGGAAACACGTGGCTGTTAGAAAGAAACATTGTCATGCACACTCCCCCTCAATGGAAACTTTGAGAGGCTCAACATTGTAAGAAACTTAAAAAAATTGGTACACTAAGTGGTTTTGTGAGTATATCTACCACTTATTCATTTGTAAGACAAAACTACAGATCACCACTTAGGAATTTCTCATAGATAAAATGCACATGAACTTTAATATGCTAAGTTTTTTGGTGTTGTACTAATATTTCACCATAGCAATACAAATCTCATTATCTTAAATAAGGGTGGTACTATGAGAAACATTTAAATAGAGTTATTCTAACAACCTTCGTAGCTACATGGCAGCTTTAGTAACTTCTATAACACTTATATACTCTACTTCCATAGAATAGATAGAAACAATAGGTTTTTTTTTTCTACTCTAAGTGATAACACATGTACCAAACTTAAACACATATCCATAAGTATATTTTTGATATCACAGCATGGTTAACATCACAAATACCAAATATGAAATTTTTCATTAGAATTATACAATTTTGATTATCACAAAGAATGGTGGTACTATGAGAAACATTCAAATGGAGTTATTCTAACACATTTGTAGCCACATCACTTCTTTAGCAACTTCTATAACACTTATATACTCTACTTCCATAGAATAGATAGAAACAATAGATTATTTTTGTTGCTCTAAGTGATAACACCTGCACCAAACTTAAACACATATCCATAAGTAGATTTATGATATCACAGCATGGTTAGCATCACAATAACCAAATACAAAAATATAAAGGATGACATATGTTTGTCTATTTTAAAACACATTTTAAATAATCAAGTCATAATTTAAGCAAACTAGTTCACTACTTTGATTACTAAGTTAGTGACACATATAAATCATTGTATGAAATTCATTATTGGATAATCCAATATTGATAAGATGAACATTCTCAATTGTAATGTGATGCATGTACAACAATTTCACTAATAATATGGTACTAAGTTTAGCCAGACATTAGATATCTTATGAGAAGTAACTTTTTTTATAATTTTAGTCTTAAAAAAAAATTTAAGCATAATATGACTTTTTTCATTTTCCAATGATATATAAATGGATCTAACATAAGATTGGGTTTTGTAACCTTTTATACATCAAAGATGTAAATTTTTAGCATGATATGCAATCATCTAATCAAACATATATGAGACTGAAACAAATAAATTCAAACATGTATGAACCTAATGCTTAGTAAAGTAAATAACGAGGAGCTAATTAATAATAAAAAATCTATTTATATTTTGCATTTCATAGCATTTATTATTATCAAATGAAGCATCTATGTATGTTATCATGAACTTGCCCCACTTATCAAAAAAAAATCTTAACAATTGAATCACAATAAATCCTTTCTTACTGAGATGATCTTCTTACCAAATGCAATAACTAAGCATGATCCTCTTGTCAAATGAAACATGATGTTATGTATATAATTGAATTCAATATTTACCTCACATTTAAAAATGCCTTAAAATCATTAACATATCTAAAATTGATTTGAGTAGGTTTTCCCTTTACAAACTACATAGTTTTTTGAAAGTAATAGAACCCTTATTTATATGCATAGATGTCCTTAAGCTAACTCATATGAATTGGAAATAATCATAAATGTAATCATTTTGAGAAAAATATAATTTTTATATACTTCCTCTCTTTCTTATCTAAGACCAATATATCTATTACAATATAATTGTAATTAGCATTTTACAATAATCAAACTAAATAGTATTACTAACAAATACCATTTTAGTTGAGACATTATCAAATTACTTAGTATTTTTAAAGTAAAACATAAAGAACCATTAAAATATGTAACTTATAATGATCATGTAACATCACTATAGATAAACTCTAGAGGATATAAGGAGTTCACAACATGATTTTTGTGAAAGGGTTCAATGTGTTGCTTTTCACATAAGCAACCCTCACAAGTTTCACGATGAGAATAAATATTAAGAAGACCAACCACAAGATCATGATGAGACATACCACATAAAATTATAAAATTAATATGACTTAATCTTTCATGTCATAATTGATATTCATTTCTACTTTGTAATGAAAGATAACATGTATAAGAAGCATAAAACATATATAAACCATTCTGTTGAATTCCTTTATCAATCAAATAACTAGATTGATTTATAATAGATCATTTATCCTTAAAAAAATTTACTATGAGATTATATTTTGCGAGTTGAGAATAGGATAACATGCTTTTCTTAAGTTGAGGAACATAGAAAACATATTTTATGACTACATTTACAAATTTAACTTTTCATTGCTTAGTAGCTTCTAAATATGAATTATTACCTAAATAAATCATTTCAGATATATCTCTAGTGTTAGATAAAATAATTGATAAACAAGTCATATGATGTGATGCATCACTATCTAAAATCTATTCATTTTCATTACAAACAAATAAGGTAGTTTACAAAGCAATAATGTTAGTATCTTGATCTTGATTGTTGTTTTGATTTTTCCATTGATTATAACTAGAACCTTTATTCCCTTTTTTTATTTTTAGAGGTTTTGTTAGATTTTTTTTTTATAACAATCTTCCCTTCTATGTACAAATTTACCACACATATAGATTGCAATTTCCATTAAACCTAACTTTATGATTCTTATTACCAGATTTCTTATTCCCATTTTTTTTATTTTCAAAGTTAGGGTTAGATTTTTGGTTTCTATGATTTTCAGAAACAATATTGAGTGTGAGAATATGTGGAGTGAATTCTATTTAAAATCAAAATTTAACATCACTTGCTCTTCTTGAATAAGAAGAGCATAAAGGGTAGTGAGGTTAAGGATGTCTTAACCTGTTTAGTTTTTTAAATTAAGAATTGAAATAAAATTATGTTTTTTTCATGAATATTTTACCAAGAAATAAAACATAACTTGATCTTGAATAAGATTTTATTTTTTGATTAAATATTCATGAAAAAAACATAATTTTATTTCAATTCTTATAACTTGATCTTGAATAAGATTTTAATTACAATGATTTAACTGAGATCTAATGTTTTTAATTTTGGTAAGAAAATTAAAACTTTCATCACCTTTCATGGGTGTAGTTAACAATTCAAGAATAAGCTTAATTATCTTAGAGAGACGAGTGATCTCATGCATAGATTCGAAGAGTTTCTAGGCATAACTAAGAGACTCCTAGTTACCAATATGGAGTAGGAATTCTTACTTGACACTTCGTAAAATAATCAACATAACTTCATATGATTTCTATTGAAATGCATTAGAAACCCAACTGAGACGTTTCTCCCTAACGAAGGTTTTTTGGTATCGACCACAATATTTATCAATTTACAATCCATAAACTTAGATTATATATGATTTTTTTAGATTTTATAGTTATACCCTTTTATCATTTGATATTTATCTAGTGTAGAATTAAGAGAAGCCATTACTTCCCTTGAAATTGACACTACCATAATATAAAATCTTTAAGAACATTTTTTTTAATGTGTTTTTATTCTTTATTTGATAATAAAGTAAATTCATATTGTATATAAACAATAATTATTCAGTTTAATGTGAAACAATGTGAAAAAATTTACAAAAGATTTCAACCAAAGAATGTGTCAAAAGTGTCACACAAAATAACTATGTAAACATAAATATTAAAAAAGTTGAAAAATATATATAAAAAAGCTTAAAATCAACAAATGGACCACACCAATACATCTAGAATGTGCCAAAACTTAGAAAACAATTGTTCACACAACCGTGTTTGACAAGGGATTATCTAGATCAAGTGTTGAAAGAGTCATAAATATATAAGGGTTTTCAGCATGAGTTGAGGCATGCAAATCAAAAAATATTTTTCTAATTGAAAAAAAATGACGAAAGCAATTTGACCAAAAATAAATAGAGGTAACAAGTTTTTAACACTAGACCTCCCTTTTTACAATATTTTATCAACTCTTCTATTCTAAAGCTTTGAAAAATACGTGCAAGATTTTATGTTTAAAACTTATTTAATTGATTATATATATATATATATATATATATATATATATATATATATATATATATATATATATATATATATATATATATAATTTGTGCATGTAGAACTATTTTTTTAAAAAACTTTTTGGTAAAAGACAATTAATAAGGTGGGGCTCTTGTTTCATATTTTCATGGAACTTTATACTAGCCTTTTATAGCTTCCCATAGCAAGCATGATGCTCAAGAAGAAGTTGGGCACAACAGGGGAGCTCTAAGAGGCCAAACTAGGCCCTTCAAACTTGAGAACAACCTTCTGCTAGCTCTTTAAAGCTCATAACATAGTGAATCTTCAATATGTTATTCTCAAACTAAATTTTTGGATTGTTGCTGTTACACAAGGTTGTATAATGGTACCCATGTAGATGGAAAAAACTCAGAACTTGACTAGTTACTTTAGATGGCTCTCCAAAAAGTTTTAGTAGGCCAAAATAATGATGAATCCACCTTACAAAGTAAAAAATATGTTGTAGAATAACAAATCTGAATTCTTGACTAAAATTTAGCTCATGGAGGTCGTATAAACATACCTTTAGCTGATTTTATTGCTTGGGTGGATCTTTCGATGCTTGAAACTGCCTTTAGACTACTCAGACATGCCTTTAGACTACTCCACAAGCTCTTCAAATATTGCACAATAGTAAAAAACATTTTTTATTGAATTTTCACTTGCTTGGGCCATACAAAGATGCCCAAACAACTCTTTGACTTGGAAATTTTCCTAAACATGATTTGGTTACTTGGTATTAAGATTTAAATGATTGTTTGATCCAAAATTGCTCTAGATCAAAACATGCAGAGAGAGAATTTTTTAAACAACATTATATGCCTTCCATGTTCATACCATAGAATGTACAAGTTGAATTTTCAATAAAATTTACTTTGTACACCAAATTAAAGACAAAATATTTGAATAGTGGTAATCCTCCACAAGTAAAATAATTCAACTTTGTCTTGACAATCAATCACTCCATATCCCAAGATTTGGTACCATGTAAAAACATGTGATATAATATGTAATTAATATATCTAGATAGGAAATTAATTAGCAAAGACACAGATCATTTGTACGTATGGTTTAATGTAGAAAATTTCAACAGATGTAAACAACCATAGTGATTATTCATTCATCGAGAGACTCAAGTATCCAATACATTTCTTCAACCTCTCACTCCTCCTCAAAACAATTCATAAAACTTTCATAGTGCTCACATATATCTCACACTTTTCAAAAAATAATATTGTGTTCATTGTTGTCTTAATGTGTAAATTTACAAAGAGGTAAAACCCTTTTTATATTGGGGTGGTGGATTGTTGTCAATGAGTCCAACCTCTTCTTGAGAACAATTAATATAATGGTAATATATTTAATTTATTAACACGATTTATCCTCATGTAAATAAATAAAATGTATTATTTATTTATTTACCTGATGTATAATGAATGTATTAAGGTACATGGAACACCACTTAACTATTACGTGTTCTAACACAAAACTACCATATTCTTCCTTATTTACAAACCAATCATAGGAGTAGTCTTCTGACAAGTCTGAAGCATTCAAAGAACATCCCATGGGCAACATTTTTTAAGTTATAAAAGCTAGATCACTATATGCACTGACATATGGCATATTGCACAATTATTCACAAACAAGCCCTCATGAGGGGGAGAAATACATTGGTTTGAGGCCCTCTTCAAAGTGTATGAATATGTAGGCAACACTCATTGATAGAGGGGTATTTTAGGTCACTTTGACTTCACTTGAGCCCACTAATCCATATTTTGCAAGGTTGCAAATGCTTATTAGAGGAGATATTTTTTTAGATATATTTTGATATTAAGAAACCTGTGTACATGATATGAGTTGACAATAAACAAGGTTATAGTGAACCCTAATAGGTATAGTTGGTCATTTTATAAAATGACATGTATTCCATATAGGACATTAGTGTCAAAAATGAGACACTAGTGTCGACGTTAGTGTCCATATCCCGATGGTGGTGTTAAGGTTGCTAGAGAGCTAATGTCCAGAATATGATGAATCAGAGTAGAACATTAGACTGTCTTATCTTGCATCTACATTTCTCATATTTATATGCATATTAGTGTATAAGCTAAGTATTGTTTCTTCTTTGTGTTACTACATTCAAATTATTGTCTAGCATTACACTTTTTATATTTAACATACTTTCATAATTTAATATTGTACCAAAATATTATGAATCTGAATTATTTGATTGAACTATTTTTAGAATAACTTAGCCATTTGTTTTATTACACTATTCTCCCCTAACTCTTTTCAAAAAGGGTTAAACACTAGGTTACCAATATATAATGGTTTGTATTTCTATGAGTATGATAAACAATTTTTTTATACTGACATTAATTATCTTTTCATTCAAAAAATAATATACTGTTAAAGTCATGTAGTTCCATAAGTATGACACATATTAATATTCCATTCATAATGAGTTATTGTAAAATATTAAGTTCTTGTAGGAGCATGCATTGGAATATAAATTTTGGAAAACCTACATCCCAGGCCAAGATGATATCATATATAATGCTAAGTAGACTTACCATTCCCATAACCTACAACAAAATAATAATATTTATCATTCATATTATTATTATTATTGTGCAGGGTATACTTTAATGGCCTCATTTCCCCCATCAGGGATTATAATCTTGTTTGCTTTTCATTTATTGTTTGGAGACCATGCCTAAATGGTGTTATCCAAGTCAATCTCAAATGTTTCACTTGATTTTCTCCACTATTGATCTGGCCTTAAACAACTTCAATACAATTCCTTCCATTTTTTCCTCTCATAGTAGGTGCCCACCATATAATTCTCTATTCTTTAGTGACATTCTCACCATCCCTTTTAAGGTAAATATGCCCTTTTATCGTACCCATCCACAAGGGGGCATTATCATTAGGTCGTAATAGAACCTTTGTCCCTCATATACATCTTTCAACTAATCAAATTATTTTTTAAGGATTTCACATAAAGTCCCAACATAAATGTCATTATTAGTTGGGATATTTTTAATGTAGTAGTCTTACCTATCAAAATATGTGGTTGTAACATTTGATCATACATATTCAGGTCCTATATTATTTTTGGGTAAAACCAATCTTCTGACATGTCCTATAGTTGACTAATGGTCTTTCTATAGACACCTAAATTTGGTATTAGAAACTTCGTAACATCAATTTTGGGATATGTTTGATGTACCTAACTTATGCATACAAATTTAAATTTTATGCACACTTTTCTCGGTGTATTTCCTTATCTATTGTCTTGGCCAACCCAATTTTCTATCATTCATATTTAAGATCCCCCTAGTATATGTAATAATACACTGTATTCCTAAGCATATTGTCACCATATTCTAGATCCATGTTTTTACCACTTTGGATAGTGTCGATAATAGTCAGACAATTATGGTTATCATAGTTGTCTTCCTTTTCCAACATTGTCCTAGGATACTTAATGACTATTTTTCAAATTTAAACATCTTTCTTAGGTTGACCTAAGCACATTTTCTATGTCATTTATGAGGGGAAACAAAAAGAGAATAATCTTAAATACAAATCAATCTAAGATCTTACTTGATTGGAAATTACATTGAGATCCACATGCAAACTTGAGAAATTCATTTCCACTCTCTTGAGACATTATTAAAAAATCATAGGCATTGAAAACCCCTCAAATGAGCAACCTTAAATTTAGGTCTGAATACAATCACAAGGTCAAAGTTGCATGTTGTCAAGTATCAAAAGCCAAAACATTGCATTGATTTCTAGTAGATCATGATTGAGCATGCACACACCTAGGTAGTAGAAATTCATGTAGTTTGAGTCCCCTTTGGAGTATTGGAATGCAAGCAATGGTCAATCACTCAGTAAGGAGTGGTTGGGGCTATCCAACCCATTTTGTAACCTCTTTTTCCAAGTGAATTTGGTGTAGAAAGTGAAGCCAGGGTTTCAAGGTAATGAGAAGAAAACAAAATCGTATAAAACCAAGAAAACTCAAGTACACATAAATAGTATATAAAATTATACATTGTGATTTATGGCATAATAAACAAACACAAACAACTAGATAGTGCCATAAAATAGAGGAAAGTATCAATCATCATAGGTGTATGAGCTTTGTGGAAACGTCTTTAAATATTTTGAGATCTTATTTCCTGACGTAAGTAGTTTAAGAGATATTACAGAGTCATCTCAAGGACTATTACATAGGTAATGAGCAGTACAAATCAAAAAAATAAGCTAAGTGCCATATCTTATCTTTTTCTTTGGTCATTTATATATTTAGTAAGTGTAACCAATACCCTTTAAGCATTTAGATTTGTATGGTATATGTTGTATTTTGTGGAATCTAAATTTAAATATTTACATGTTCTTAGATCACCTAAATCTAAAAATAAGAAAAATATTTTGGTGAACCCTTTCTTGGTTTTGAGCACAACAAACCTTGGGTATTTTGTCCTTAGGGTTTCTTATTTTATTTTTAGGGTTTCAAATTTATCCTATTGTAGGGTTTTAGACTTGATTTCTGATTTTCCATTATTCATATAAGCAAAACCCTAGCATAGTTAGAATGGATATTGATACTTTATATTTTGTGATTCCTATGATTGTCATGATTACATATTCCTTTCCTAAAGTGTACCCTATGTTTATAATTCATGCAATGCAATGTGTTATTTTTATCTACATTAAGAATAAGGATGATGTTGATAATGGTGAGTTCTTAACTCTCATTAGTAATACATATTCCATGAATGTTGAATCTAAAATGATTCCATCTGTGACTTATTTCGTTCCTCCTCCCCCTAGACCTCAAGGTAGTGATAGCCACCATCCTTCCTCTATTATTTTCACTAGGCTTATATTGGATGTTTAGTTTCATCTATCATAAAATGAAGAGGCATGATGCCTACTCCTATAGAATTTTATATGAATATCAAATCTGAAAGGTCTAGGGTTTTCAATTATAAAGCTAAAATTTCCCAATCCATGACTAGTGTGGTCATCCATGATAAGAATCAACTATTAAATGAATATATTTAGATTGTCACCATTCCTACACATCATATGCTCACTATAATATAGGTTTTACAAAATGAAATCCAAAATTTATCTCTAAAGGTTACATCATTAAAGATAAACTTGTAGATGCCAAAAATCTAAAGCATACTACTATAAATTGCATCTTTGGTTTTTCATTCATCTCAAACATAGGTTAAGAAGAAAAAATAATATATGACTAATGAACCAAAAAAATGGCATAATATTAATACATCTCAAAGTGAAACTCTAAGGAAAATGCTTCAAAACAGATTGATCATATTACCTCCCATGCGACCTATTAAAATATCCAAAATCTATTGTGTTTATCATAGAGTTCATGGACATCACATGGATTATGTCAGGATTTGAGAAATAGAATACAAGATCTTCTTGACAATGGTGACCTACATTAGATACATTTATTAAATCCCCACCGGATTCAAGCACACCTTCCAGCATTGAGCAACCCATTAAAATTATGATTCCATCTCCTAAGGGTGAATTACTAAAAAGAGAGTTACATAAAGAAGTTTTAACTACGAACGAGGAAATTAAGAAGGAATTTCATAAGCAATATGTACCTAATAAGACTAAGACTAAAAATGTGGTTTCCAAGGGGGAAACTACAAAGCCTTATTCATTTCCAAAACTTTTGATTGTCAGCCCTCACATATATGGTGATAAATACATTGATTTCATGATTGATACCTCTTGCAAAATTAATGTATGTGGAATAAAAAAATTCAATTATCTTGGATACAACATTGAACACTTGAAAAAAATTACATCATCTAAAAAATTCATATGATCCATTAAGTGAAACATAGCTCTTGGTCTCAAAGTTCATCCTACTACATTCCACATTAGCCTTACTTTGACCCAATATATTGCTATATCAAGAAGATCATGGATAAGATCAATGGATGCAACACTTGGTAAGAATCATGATTATATTAAATTTGAGCTCCAAGGTAAAACTATTTTCATTTCAAGAGATGGAACATTTACATATCATGAAAAGAAAATGGAAACCATTTCTTCAAATAGTGTTCAAACGAAGATATCTAATTATTCAGAGACCATAACTGAGATGTACAATACTAATGTATTTTATCAAAATTTTAATAACTATGGTAATTAACCCTAATTATGATAAAATAATTATAATATAACATAATGCTGAAAAATGTATTTTTGACAACCAAATTGAAATAAATTAATTGAATTCAACAAAGTAAAAATGATTGTAACAAGATTAACTATGAATTTGAAAGACAAACATAGTTGTTTCTATCCACAAATTGATTGTGTTTATTGACATAAAATTGAAATAGGAAAAGACTATGCAGAAACCCTAGAACTAAAACTGAAGGATAAACAAGGTCAATACCATCCAACTGGGGTAAAGGCCATCTGTCAATCCTATCTTGAATAGACGATTTTGACCCTTTGTATAAAACATGAAAATATAAGCACACTTGTGTGATAACTAGACTTTGGTATGTATGCACATATTTGATTTTTGGGACTATGCAAAAGACCTACAAATAGTTTATCCAATGTAGAAACCCTAGTAGGGCTTGCAATGATTAAAAACCTATAAATAGAAAAAGGTGGAGTGTAATTACGTTGAGTTGACCACAATCACCCCCATGATGATTGAACATTGCTTCTTATCTAATAATCTAAAGAGGGAATTCAAGCTCACATAGTTCTCCCACATAGAATGATTTGGGTAATTTTGCTCCTTTGACTATATGAAGGCATTTAAATATGGATCAAATACTTGATTATGCTTTACTTTGGGATGAGTAAAATAAACACATGATTTGGTTGATGACTACTTATAATTATTAGAATAAAAACTTGGAAGAATAGGTTCCAAGCTTTATTCAATGTGCCATAGCGTAAATATGCCTTTATATTGAAATTTTCAAGTGGAATAATGAGTGACTTGATTGTTCTTTTTTAGAAATCCAAAAGGGGATCACGTGCTTGGAATCATAAAAACATGGAAGATGAAGTAAAAGAGAGTTCAATTTTAAAATATGACTGTTAGAAGGCAAGGGTCAAGACTATTTGCCACTCCTAACCCAAATTGGAGGGTCACACCCTTAAGAAAACATGCCACTTTTTGGGTTTAGGTCTATCTGGATAGATGCTTAGGGGTATTTTTAGCAATTAAAACATTTATGTAGGTGACAAATGATATATTAGAAATAAAAGGTCTTCACTTGTGCTTAGGTTAAGCCAAGGTGTCAAAATAGGTCTGAATTAAGTGCACAAGTTAGTTAAAGTAAAAAAGGGTCAAAATTGACATAATCAAGTATTCATGACCAAATTTAGGTGTCTACATAATGATGATAAATATATTTAAGAGTAAAAAAAATCTAATAAATCAATCCCACAACATGGTGTAGTTGGTTATATATATTCTATTATAAATACATAAGATAATTATACATCTAATTCACGAGATAAAAATGGTAATACAATAGATGATTATGACATATATGATACAGGGCATCCATATGACTATCCCATTGATGGGATTATCAGTTAAGTTGGAACATGATCTATTGTACATAGTTTCTCGATGTTTTCTTGCTTGATCACCTTCTCTTGAGTTGACTAATTGTTTCCTCTATTCTTCTATCTTGACATATATGTGTATGTAGTTTTTCATATTGACCATTCTTTTAGCCTTTAAATATGCTTTGGTTATGATGTTTTTATTGTCCCTTTTATTTTTATTTTTCATCATATTTCAAGCATTCATGATAACTATCTTATGGCAAAGCATTCTTTACAATAGTTTGATCCTAGTGCACATTCATTGTGGCACACTACAACTTACCCCTACATATTGATTATCTATGCTTGTTATTGTTATGGCCTACATTGAGCTTACATGATCAAATAATTATATGCTTACATATTATGATGTGCACATGCATCGATTCTTGCCTATTGGGGGCATGCATCTTCCTATCTTTACATTCTTTTTTCAAACATGATATCTCAATTCATATATACAGTGGGGGCATGTTGTTTGCTTTCACTTCCTTGAGATTGTGGTATTACACTTGGTGTAAATTATGTGCGGACATATGACATGGATTATTCAAATACGTTATATTATTTTATTTTTTAAGGCTAACCTATTTTCCTTACTTGGTTAGATAGTTGTGCGCTCAATTCAAAAAATAAAAAAAATCTAAAATTAAAAATATTTAAAAAATTCAAAACTAGGGCCTATGCATGATATGTTTTGCTATTTTACATGATCAATTGATGTTATTTATCGTATCACATAGTGAATTATATATCTATTTTCTACGCACATGTTTTTCATGGTATCATGGGTGGGATGCAGGGCATACATATTACATATGATACATGGACATACAAATGCATGACATTACTTACACCTAAATGTTATATATCTACTTTGGGGGCATGTCTACACTGGGAGCATCTTTGTACATTTATTAGATTGTATCTTTGTATATTGATCCATTGGTCATAGTAGAATATATATCTCTTAATCTGGCATAGACTTTTTAGGGTGCTATTTCCTATGGATATTGTGTTTTACTATATTTAATGAGGATTGCTTGATTGTGTGGACTAACATTGCTTGTTATATGCATGTTATATGTTATTTATTATTACATTGTGTAAATATTGATGTGTGTTATATTGTGTGTTCTAGAGTGCATTGATTGTGTTTTTTAATGTCATGTGTTAATTGTGTTGATGATCCTCTAGTCTACACCATGGCCATGTTGTTTATGTCAAATCAAATATGTCATGCCTTGAGTGCTTGTGTGCTTCATGATCATGATATTGTTTGTTTATGTGTGTTGATACATATATGATTATTTTTTATCTTGGTGTCATGATTAATGTCACACATTCTTATATTGTGTGTGATGCCATGATTTTATCATGCATCTATTATGATGTATATTACTATGTACCTAGTTACTATATGTACTTGGCATGACACTTGTAGGCCTATTTCTATAGTTTAAATGTTTCATACATGTGTTAGGAACCCGTGCTACCCCTTCTATTTACTTTGTTAGTATATTAGTTGTTATGAACGCATATGTTTTGTAAGTCATTCCGTGAGCATTTTATTTTATCCCACATTCATAGGAAGTAGTTTTTCATATTATACTTAATATATAAGTGTTGAGGCCAATGAAATCATCTATGACTTTATTTTATTGAGCTTACTCAAAGGAGATTGCCCCCTCAAAGTGGCCTGCGATCAATATAATCCCTTTGGTGTTTCTGCTAATAGTATAAATATGTTATTTCATGCATTTTCATTAAATAAATATGTTATTTCATGCATTTTCATTAAATAAATATGTTATTTCGTACATTTTCATTAATTTTTTGCAAGAGGATCCTCTCATATGGTATCAGAGCGTTTTTCAAGACCAATTTTTTTTTCAAAAAGTCTTAACTTTGTTCTACTGCAAAATCAAAACTCTGTTCTACTGCATAATTCATTTTAGTATCTTTCTTAGAAAGTCTTAACTCTGTTCTACTACATAATTCATTTAAGTATTTTTTTATATCACAATAATCTATTTCGGATTAGGGTAAAAATATGTTCGCATAACTGTGGAAAGTGCTTGGGTGAAAGCCCTAAAATTCATTGTGAAGAGTACCATAGGAACCCCAAAGTCGCTGGGCCATTGAGAGGACCTGCCAGCGAAACAGGAAATGGCCCCTCCCCTATTAAGTAGTTCCCACCCATGAGAAAAACCAAGAGCTATCGCTTAATGGTAAATCCAATACCAATTTTTTTTTGGAGAGCAGCACTTGCTCAGACGACATTGGTGGCTAGAGAGATATCTTTAAAAGCTTAGGCAGCTGTTGAAACTTGGGGCCCATTTCTATCAATTTTAGACTATTCACAGCAGACTATCAAAAAATTAATCAACAGAATATTAGAAGACTCTCAGAGAACTTGCATTCGAACAGTTGACAGAAACTAAAAACCAAAAAATCTTCATCTTATCAGTTTCAGAAAACTATCAGTAGAGTATCAAAAGACTCTCAGGGGACTTGCGGCCAGACATTTGACAGAAACCAAAAACCAAAAAAAAAAAAAAAATTGTTTTGGTTTATCCACTAACAAGGGATTTCTAACATTGTCTTCGTAATCCTACATTATAGTATTCACTTATAAAAATAATGGGATTTCAACTCTTGTGAAGTATCTAGACTATGCAACCCCCTGTATTTTACCAGTGTTCTTGGATCATTGGGAACTAATAGCTATTTATCTTAAGACTCTTGAATACGACACAACCCTCAATGTACCATGTGGTTTAAGTTTGATATTTTCTTTAGCATCACACCATGATGGTTTGCTTTACCTTGATCAATTTTAGATAGCTTGCTCTGTGTAATGGGGTAGTTCAATTTTGTAGAAAAACAGAAGCTTCAATCTACTATGCACATTTCACACCCCCGCATTCAACCATGCTTACAATATCAAGTTTTTCCACCCTAGGCTCCTTCTGGGACTCTCTAGAAAATAGTATGGTACTAAAATCAATGGATTCTAGATCTTTCAAATGTGCTTTCAACAATCTTCTTTTTTCTTTGACGCATTTGCATAGTGTTGTGGATTTGTTTTGCGCAAATGAAGTGATATACTCTATCTGAATATAGTTCCAAGTTGCAAGAATTCAAAATTTGTCTGCTTTGTGGATTATGGTTCTAGTTGTGGTGGTACTTTGTCTACTATATCTAAGGTTGGACGCTTCAATTTTCAAATTGTTCCTCGTGAGCTCTATGGACACACTCGCATCCAACCAACCTTGTTTTCAATGAGCTTGGTTGGCCATTGTACAATTGGTAGGGATGAAGTTGTTAAGAACAAATGATGAGACGACAATATTGAAAGGAGAAGCTACTATTTTGGCTTCAATTGGTTATTATCTCTCCTAGGGCACACTAAGTGGTTGGGAATCTTTCTTGGAGCTTTGTTGTTAAGGTTTATGAATCCCTAGTCTTTTTGCCTTATTGATGCAAAGGTGTGCTTCTCTTTTAGCACCTCCTTTATTGCAGAAAAACATGCTTTTCATTTTGCAAATTGAGCTTTGATAGCAATATTTGGTTTTTTAACTCTTTTTTTCATTGGGCAAGGGCCTTAGGCTCCCTAAGTATCTTTAGCCAAAATAAAATATTCCTAATTGAAAATAATTCCCAAGTATAAAAGATGGATCTAATTATAAAAGATAAATCTTATATCTAAAAACTTAGAAAATAAAACCAAGTCTCGGTTATTTCTATTTTTTATTATATCTCACATCTACATCCACATAATAACTAAAAATAACAAAGTTGTATGTTGTAGAATTAAATTCCTAAATATTATAAAGTTAAAAATCATGTAAAATTTTATTTTGCATTTGGTCGAATTAATCAAATTGAAATATGCAGTGTTTTGATTTGAATTCCCTTGCAATGTGTCACATTAGACTCAATGGATAGGTCGAAATGATTATTTTTTTAATACATCTAATTTGCTTTCTCCATTTTCAAACCCATGTATTTGGTGCATGTATTCAATCGAATTGTTCTTAGATTATTTTTACATTATTATTTTTTGACACACATACATTGGGTGCATACATTAAGTAGGAATGTTGTCCTTGTTGAATGTTCACTATAAAAGAAATATAACGTGCAAAGGCCGAATAGCTCTTTGGTAGAGTACCATCACATCAATGTAAGGCCTTTATTTTGAACCATTGTTAGTACATGTTTTTCAAGAGCTTTGTACATAATGGTCATCGAGTATATTGCTTCCTTTCTTTCTTTCCTAGGCGATTTTTGGAACATTTTCAAAAACTAACAAAATGTTTCCTGTAATCTCATTTCACCCAAGTGTTTGTGTTGTTGGAACAATTTCACAATAAATTCATAGTTTCATTCCTAAAGGATCAACAAACATGACAAAACAGGCCTAAGAATATAGAAAGGAAGCCCAGCAAAAGTTCACACTCTATCAAGCTCCAGATTTTCCATGGTCATTTGGATATTATCCTGAAAATGCTTGCATGTAGCGTGTGTTCAAATACCCTTTAGACATTAAGTTATTATCGACCACTGCATCATTAACTACAAACTCTTATCTACTGTAATTTGTATTTGGATTTTTTAATATTTGCAGTTGAATGCCCGTCAGACTGGAATATTTCAATGGAAGCAAAATTTCCTTTTAACTAATTGTGTAACGGAGCGGAACAAATGAGTGGTTTGAATGTATATTATTGTTGGTTTAACCAAGAAGGATTCCTTAAGAAATTGTGCCAAGTAGATGTGAGCGCATCCGTAATCACTTTGTAGCTAGTTTCCCGTGACTTTAGTGGGTATCATGTGTCATCTTTTGCCCTACTTTGAGTTTTGGGAAAATAGTATACGTTCCTTCAACCTTTTTACTATTATTTATACCTCGTGTACGTCTGTTAAGTGATTATAAGTAAATTTTATATGCACATGAATCTGCTATTGTCAATTGAGTTTCTGATGTTGGAAGTGCAATTTTTCTTTAAATTTTTTCTGGCGGGAAAACATAGTACGCTAAATGACCAGCGACAAGGAGTTATCCAAGATGATAAATACTTGGATTTGAATTTTTAGAATCAAATAAATCCCTCGACTAGATTTTAACATGCCCTTGCTTTATCATTAATTTTTACATGCCCTTGCTTTAACATAATTTTTGCATGCCCTTGCTTTATCATAATTTTTACATGCCCTTGCTTTTGTCATTATAAATTATTTCATACTATTCAGACCTCTACGAAATGATATATCATTTTCTCTGGGATACACATTCATGTTTACTGAGTTTGCTTTCTGAAGATGCCCCAAACCTGGTAGAGAAACCACAAAATTATGGTGATGGGAAAGGTAAATAAAGCTCGTCCATTTTGCAGAAACTAGACCCAAAGGAACCCTATATACCATCAATCAAGGTACTCTTCCACTGGAATTTAGAATTTCTTCCATAAGTTTTGTCCTTCTAACGAGAAGTGGGCTGTAGAGCTTCCATGCTTTTGGTTCCAAAAGTTTTCACTGGAGGTTGTAATCTCTCTTTGAAGACGTTCTCATTTATAGCTTTACAAATTCCTCGTGACAAAGCTTGGTAGGATAATACACAACGAACTGGGAAGCTTACTCTCTTCTTGAGGCCTAGTCTCCAGCTGGTCCCAACATCTCATATCTCATTAGGAACTTCTCAACTTTAAGTTCACAATATTTCGTAGACTCAATAAATACATGGCACACCAACTCGATTATCTGCCATCGAATATTGTTTTGCGCTATCAACCAAACAAAGGCTCCCTTCAATCAATAGACATGGCTGCCAAATACTTTCCAACAGATTTCTTTCGGAAATATATCAAGAATCTAAAGGAGATGAATTTTATATTTATTTCAATATCTGCTTTCAGGTGCGTGAAAGTTCTTTATTCTACCATGACCTCAAAAATACTTGTAGCTTTTCTTTTGTGTTGTCTCTGGAGTTTGTTCTTCCTATCAGCTTTTCCACATTATCTATGTAATTAGCTGAGCACGCCCCATACTTTCAAATTAAAAGATAGGTTTCTTTGGGGTCAGAACTGGATACCTCTAAAAGCTAATTACATAGATAATGTGGAAAAGCTGATAGGAAGAACAAACTCCAGAGAGTCAGAACTGGATACCTCTAAAACCTTAAATCCATCATATGAACACATATCTCGGAGGATCCGGGATCCAAAATGATGTCATCTTGAAGGAAAGAGTCAGTTACCAAGAATCCATCTATTCTTTTCTCAGTGAAATTCTGAACAACATTCCTTCTTTGATTATTCCAAGTGAAATTTCTCTCTAACTTGAACATTGAACAAATCACAGTTCAAGATTTTGTAAACTCCTCTCTTCTGACATATTTGTAAACGACATTCAAAGCTCCTGCTGCTGAACTCTACTCTATGTTACATTCTCTTCAATTGAAACCCAAAAATCATTCTTCGAAGCTAATAGCTAAAAATTGGCTGGAGGAGGAAAAACATTTTATTACTAGGCACTGAATTCTGACGATGAAAATTAAAAGTACACTAGCAAACAAGCTAAACAGAAAACCTTTGACCTCGGTCCAAATCAAAAATGAATGCAAAAACGAGATATGGAGGATTACAAAGTGCTCTGGATAAAAAGAACTCTGTAGCTCCTCAATTCCCAATGAATTCACAGTGACAGGAAAAAAATCAGAGAATATCTAAAGTTGAACTTGAACATAACGATACCTCATGAACATATCAATCAAAAAGGCTTACACCTTCAATCAACAGATATTGGTGATAGCTTTTTTCCCACAAGGTTTCTTTTGGGCAGATATCAGTTAATCTGAAGGAAAAGAAATTCATATTAGATTTCAATGAATAATATCTCCGTTTTGCTACTCATAAGTTTTTTATTCTCAAAAATGTCGTTGAAGAAGCTTAAACTTATTTTTTTGTTGTACTTTGGAATTCCTCTTTTCTAACAGCTTTCCACAGCATCTAAGTAATTAGCTGCACAAGCCAGACACTTACAAACATGAAGAAAGATTTCTTTGCGGGTCAGTACCAGATATCTCTAAAGCTTATAATCCTGTCATCTGAACACAAATGTTGTGGGATCTCAGATCCTCATATGATGTCATCTTTAAGGAGATAGTAACTTACAAAGAATTCATCTAGTCTTCTGTCAGTGAAATTATAAACGCTGTTCCTTTTATTTGATTATTCCAAGCGAAGGTTCTGCCATGCTGGACATTGAGCATGTCACACTTTCAGGATTTTGAAACCTCACTTCTTCTGAAATTCCTGTAAATGATGTTGAGGGATCCCTTTTCTGCTGAACTCCACCCTAGGTTAGGGGAGGGTATTCTTTTCAATTGAACACCAAAAGTTAACTTAACCTAGCAGACACTGAACATGGGCTAAAGTAAGAAAATTGTTTAATTTACTAAGCTAAACCCTGATGACAAAAATTAGAAGTACGATAAAAACAAGCTAAACAGAAAACCTTTGACCTCAGCCCAAATAAAATTCAAAGCCAAAAAACAGCTGAGGATAGTAATGCGCTCTTGGTAAAACCACTCTGCAGATGCTCAAATTCTCAATGATTTTAGTTTAATGGAAAAAAGAATCCGATAATGTCTAAAGTTGAACTTGAACATATCAATGAAGGCTGACACCTTCAATCGGCAGACATCAGAGCTAATTTTCTCCAACTAGGTTTCTTTTGGGGAGATATCAAGAATCTAAAGGAGAAAAGTTTCACATTTGAATTCCATGAATAGGATCTTTTAGCTCCTCCTTGAAAGTTTTTAATTCTACCATGTTGTTGTAAAAGCCTAGACCTCATTTCTTCTGAGATTACTGTAAAAAACATTCAAGGATCCCTTTACTACTGAACTCCACACCGGGCTGAGGGGGGTATTCTCTTCAATTGAACCCCAACATTCATTCTTCAAAGCTAATAGATAACAAAATTGGATAAAGGAAACAAAACATCAGATTACTGAGCTAAAACTACGGTGAGAAAAATTAAAAGTATGCTAGCAAACATACTAAACAGCAACCTTTGACCTTTAGTCCAAATCAAATCCAAATACCAAAAACAGCGGAGGATGACAGAAATGTTGGTAAGAAAAATTCAATTTGCTCTAATGGGAGAAAAAACAAATAAAGTTTGAAGTTGAAATTGAACATATCAATACTTCGTGAACATTTCAATAACAAGAGCTTATACCCTCGCTAAACAGACATTTTTTTATTTCGCCACCAGCTTTCTTTAGGGGTGATATCAAGAATCTAAAAGAAAAGAGTTTCACATTTGATTTCAATGACTAACATTTGCTTTTAGCTGCTCGAAATTTTATCATTCTACCACTCAAAGAAGTTTAAAAAACAAACTAGCTGTACCTTGGGGTTCCTACCAGCTTTCAACAGTATCTATGTAATTGGCTGGCCAATCCAGATACTTTCAAACACGCAGAGAGCTTTCTTTGGGGTTAGAACCGGTTACCTCTAAGCTACATACCTAGAAGGATTGTTGATCCTAATCTGGTGTCATCTTGAATGAGCGAGTCACTTACCAAATCCATCTAGTCTTATGTCAGTGGAATTATAAACTCTAATCCTTTTTTTTATTATTCCATGAGTTTTCGTAGACCATTGAGCATATCACAGTTTCAGGTATTTGTAATTTCCTTTGCTCTGAGATTCCAGTAAATGATGTTCAGAGCTCCCTCTCCGACTGAACTGCACTACGGGTTAAGTGAGGAATCCTTTAAAATTTAACCCCGGGAATCATTCTTAAAAGCTAATAGATACTAAAAATTGGTCAAAGGAAGCAACATATTTTATTACCAAGCTAAACCCTAATGACAAATAATAATAGCATGCTGGAAAACAAGGTGAACATCAAACTTTTGAACTCAATCCAAATCAAATTCAAATCCAAAAAGAATGGCTAAGGAGAATAGCAATGTGCTCTTAGCAGAAAAATACCCTGCAGATCCTCAAATTCCTAGTGAATTTGCTTTATTGGAAAAAAAAAAAAAATAGACTGTCTAAAGTTGAAATTGATGACACACAGAATAAAAAATCCCCTAAGAAAATGAGAAGATAGTTCCCTCTCAAATGAGAGAGACATGTCCAAGTCTCCAATTTGATTTGCCCAGGATTTCAAGGATTTGAAAGAGCCTATGCATTGGGTGAGAATTTTACTCATTGGGTTTCGAATTTTACTGCATAATTCGAAGCAGTGAGCAAGAAATAGGTAATCCAGGATGCAATATCCTCTGAGATCACAAACCCCGCAGCATACACCAAACAGGTTCAGATTCGTTTAAGCTTAAATAGTGTATGGAGAGGGGCCTAAGGAAAATGTGAAGGAACCTGTGACATAAGAGCAAGTCCAAGTTCACTTTGGCCTTTGTGGCCACGATGATATAAGAGCTGGGTACTTACATAAATAATGAGGCATTGGACAAGATTTATAAAATCTTAAGAGTAGTCCGCACATGCATAAGTGTGGGAATGATGGGGTTTCAGAAGGAGCGTGATAACCTTGAGGCTGAGATCTGAGTTAATGGATTTAAGGAGCAATGGAAAAGCTACATTTTGGCTGGCTAAGTGATGGTGAATTTTGTTGTGGACTCTCAAATCTCACTCTATTACGTTTTCAATTGATAGGCTTTAGGCTCATAATGGATAAATAGTGAACTTCAAGGTCAGCTTCAAGGCAATGAATGAAAGTAGGGGGTATTGCTCATTGTTCCCATATTGGGAGCATTTATTTTAGAACAGTACATACTATGATTGTCTTTACTATTTTTAATCAAATATCATAAAAATAAGGATTTAAAAAATGCTCTAAAACACCGCATCTCACTCAAAAGTCTCTACCTACATAATACAAAGCACAAAGAGCTCCAGATTTGATAGACTTAAAACACAATCTAGTTTAATGGTCTTAATTTCTGCTTCAATAAGACAGAAAAATGAAAACAAATAAGAAGAATGCACAACGCTGAGCATAAAACTGGACATAGTAGAATGGTCAAAAATGGCAAGACTTCCTTTGATTGAATGCCATACATTTTTACATCCATCAATACAAGGCAAATAAAGTTTACAAGGTAGAAATACTTGCTTATTTCTACCTCTAGGCATTGGAAGCTGAAAAATGACCTTCAGAAGCTCTCAAACAAAGAATTAGAATTTCTCAAATAGCGTCGAAGCTAATGATATAAAACAGACAAATCATCTCCACATTCACTGTGGGTAGCATCAAGTTATTCCCTTCAACTTGAATGCCGAGAAAAGTAACAGAAAACAGCCAAAGAAGCAAGGCATGCAACATTCTCAAAGCTGAGATATGTTTCCCCTTTTTACCTGGTAACAACAGAGATAAATTCATCCTTATTGCCAAGAGACATTGCTACCGGCATTAAAGTTAGGAAAGCCTCCTTCGTCATTGATGTTTAAAATGTCCTCTGCTTTGGCTAATGGTTCCCTGGAAGATTCCTCTGCTTCGGTCAATGTTTCCCTTGAAGTTTCCTTTGCTTTGGTCAAGGTTTCCATTGAAGTGCCCCCTGCTTTATCCAAGGTTACCGGTGAAAAGACCTCTGTGGTGGCCAAGGTTTCCTGCAGGCTTCCACCTATCTCAGGGATTTTATCACAATAATTTCCTTCTTTAATAATGACTGCAGAAGATAGTCCTGCACTGGAGCTCTGCTCGACAACAATATCTCGATCCTTGCCACTAACAGACTGGGTATGATCCAAATTGCCATCTTCAATTCCACGTCCCTTGAATATATTTCCCTTGTTAAAAATATTCCAGAAGAAATCAGTCAACACTGACTCATAAGCCGGCATCTTCGCATAACCAGGAAAGTAATTGATATCAATCACAAGGTAATGATTCCCAACTCTGGTATCCCTGATAACATCAAAATTAAACAAATGCAAACCAAGTGCCTTCATCAAGCTCCCAGCAATCTTTGCAACGAACCTTGCTGGAGGCAATTCAGCATCCTCCAAATGCATGCCCTCGTAATACCTCTCATTCTGATGATCGTGGGTCACATTAGACACATGACAGAACGCCAATGAGCCCTCTGAACTCCCCAACTTCTCCTCAGGCACATCAGGCAGAGACTTCCTCTTGACACACTTCACATAATCCCCAACAACATACACCTTAAAGATAACCCCGCCATGGTTAACAAACTCCTGCAATACAAGAGGAGGCGTCAGCTTAAGCAGGCCTTCAGAATTGAACACAAGAGACATCTTATGTGACTTGACACTTCCATCAGCAACCAGCGGTTTGGCAATAACAGGAAATTTTAACCCTACCAAGGTCTCACAATCACTCAGATCCTCAGCCTTATAAACCACAATCTGTTTGGGTATCCCGAATGTCTCATCTTCATCCTCATCCACTTGTTTAACGATACTAAGTTCAGAAACCACTTGCAGCATGGAGATCCGATTGTGCAGCCTCTCAATAGCCTCAGGCCTATCAATAATAAACACATTTGGGTATCTTAATGTGTATTCCTTCAACTGATTTTTCCAATCCTCGCCAGAAAGTTTGTGCAGAATACAATCAAACGGGCCCTGATCTATTAAGGGTTTTTCATTATCAATACAAATTAGGTCAATACGTCGTTCCCTGGCAAGCTCAACCAATGAATGCTGAATAAAACTGTTTTTCTTCTTGGGTGCCAAGGCATACCCAATTCCATACCGTCTGTTTTCGTTCGACATGTTTTTACAAAAAATTTAAAGGACCTGGACAGCCCAGAAATTCAGAAAGCATTTCAAAGAAAAAAAATCCCAACACCCAATTGAAAAAAACACTAAATTATTTACCCATAAAACTTCTAGCTTGGGAGCTTACCAGGGATACAATGGGCATTTGCAATATTGGGTTTCAAATAATAAAAGCATCTGACTGCTTAACCTCGTGTCCGTTGGCCTTCTTTCTTCAAATATGAAGTATTTTGTCTCGATGGCTATATGAAAAAAACAAAATCTGGGGGAATTAATGCCTCGGATTGCTGCTGCTGCTGCTTCTTCTTCTTCTTCTTCTAGGGTTATTTATATAATACAGAGCCGGAAAAGTGAAAGGGTGGAATTTGGAAAGGAAAAGGTTTAATAATGATGGAATGAAAATGAATGATATGTTTCTTTAAAGGTCAAAAGGAAGAAGATGCAGAAGCATCTTAATGGTATAATTATCGTGAGGATGCTTCGAATAATCCAAAACACCCAATTCCGTATGGGAAAGCATTTAGGGTTTGCCAAAATCAAACCGGGTTCCAACCGCCTTAGATGATGCTTGGCAATTCAGATGTCCCTATGATCCAAATTGGTCTCTTATTTATCCAATGCTTTGGAAAATTGTTTGGAGTATTTTTATTTATTTTTTCCAATTTCAGGGATAAAAAAGTACGTGAGAATTCGTTTTAAATGATGTTTGGCAGCGACCTTATTTAATTGAGATGTCTCTATGACTTAAATTGGTATGTTTTATTTATTTAAATGTTTAGAAAATTGTTGGAGTTTTTATTTTATTTTAAATTTTAACAATAATAAAATATGTGAGAGAGAAATATAGTGTAGTTATATGGACAAAATAATTGGGATGGAAGAAAGTATATTATATTAAAGATTTTAATCATACATGGGATTCTAAGAAAAGGTATATGTAGAGAGAGAAATTAAATGAAAAGTAAATGTTGATATAGTTAAGGACTAGCTCACATTATTTTATGTGTGAAACACGTAGGTAGATATTGTCAAAAGAAGATAGGAAAATGAGAATATATTTATTTTGTGACAAGAGAGTAATGGAGACATAATGGTATGTCATTATAGAGTGTGTAGCATACGGTAACATATGTAGCAAGTACAAAGAACAATGTGAGGGTTGACAACTTAACTAACTTGTTTGAAGAGGCAAGGTTAAATAAAAGAGCAAGTTTTCTAATCAAGTTCCATGGTAGAAGGGTTATCATTGAGAAGAGATTAGAAATTTTGTGAGATTAATAGGACAGTGCTTGTGTCAAGTAGTTGTGTTAGCACAAAATAGCTTTGTTGCAGTTCTTAGTCCCATAAACTGTTTGGTCTCATTATTAAAATCTTTTATTTTATTTCATTTCAACAGTTAAGTTTTTTTGATAGTTTATGTTTGGAACGGATCGTGTTTTTTCAAATAGAAAATAAATATAATATTATACATATACTAGTATATATATTTTTGATAAATCTATGTAAAAGATATCATTCTTCGAGTACCTCTATGATATTCGATTTGTAACATAAGTGAAATAAATATTAAATTTGTAACATAAGTAAAATAAATACCTCAAGAATAATATTTTTGAGCATCTTTTAAAGGAATTTATCATATATATATATATATATATATATATATATATACATATATGTATATACATATATGTATGTATATATATATATATATATATATATATATATATACATATATGTATATACATATATGTATATACATATGTGTATATACATATGTGTATATATACATATGTGTATATACATATGTGTATATACATATGTGTATATATACATATGTATACACATATGTATATATACACATATGTATATATACACATATGTATATACACATATGTATATACACATATGTATATATACACATATGTATATACACATATGTATATATACACATATGTATATACACATATGTATATATACACATATGTATATACACATATGTATATATACACATATGTATATACACATATGTATATATACACATATGTATATACACATATGTATATATACATATATGTATATACACATATATGTATATACATATATATATATATACATATATATATATATATATATATATACACACACACATATATATATATATACACACACACACATATATATATATATACACACATATATATATACATATATATATACATACATATATATACACATACATATATATATATACATACATATATACATATATATATACATACATATATATATATATATATATATATATATACATATACATATACATATACATATACATATATAAAGTGATAAATTTTATATAGCTAATTTTACCACTTAGAGGTATCTTATTCCTTGCCTTTCACATAATTTCTGTTTTAACATTTTAGGGTTTTACTAATGTAAATCCTATATTTGATTAAAGCACTGAGTAGTTTAGATCGATGAAATAATATAAATAAAATAACCATTGATTTGTTACAGATTTTGACTAGTTTTGACTTTCTAAAAATATTAATAAATATGTGTAAATAAAGATGTATCTAGAAAATCCCTGATAAGAATCATCTGAGACTAGAAACTGAGATATGAATAGGTCTGAGTATTGTTAACTAGATCCCTATATCAAAACCCCTCATCGCCAACAGTGTCACATTTGAACAAAGGTGTTATGTGGCTCTAGTGTCCTAATAATGGTGTTAATGTCCTCTATACAAGACTGCTCTGAACTTCTGAGTGCACTTACATCTATATTTTTGAGTTCAATTTATGCACGTATGAAGTCTAAAACTCTGTATTATACATGTATTAGTTGATTTATGATGCAAACTCTAATCCTCCTTGCAAGTAAGGCATGAGATGAAAAAGTGCGTTCATTAGTAGGATAGGCTAGACATTCTCAACACCCCATTGTGAAGAGAGTTGCCTGCATATCAATACTCTAAGGAGAGATCAAGCCCGATGTAGTTCTCTCCACCTAAGTTCTAGTGCAAGTGTAAGTGATGTTAGAATGATAGTGGTCTTGAATGCCTTGAGTGTGCTTGAGATTGGAAATCTAAAAAATCTGAGCTTAGGGAAGTTATAGATGGTAGTATGCAGAAGTAGGGAAAAACAAGGATTAATAACCTTGATTTTACTCAACTTATTTCATGTTTGAATAGGTATTTTGCGTCTCATTTCCATCTGGTGGATAGAGGTCTAAAAGTAATGTATTTACAGTGTTTTGTAGCTTGTGCAAACAATAAAAAATACTTAAACCAACCTGAGGAGGGTTTCACCTTTAAAAATGTATTCATTTGGGAAAGATAGGGTAAAGGACAAGCACCATTTTAGGGACACTAGTGTTATGTGGCTCTAGTGTCCTTAATGTGGCGCTAATGTCCAACTGGCAGAATGTTAGGCATGAAGGGCCAAGATTAGGAAATGAGGGTTTGAGACTACATTTAAACTAACTAGGGACGCTTGTGGGCTACATAAATACTGAAAAAGTATGATAATAGGCTCTAGGATAGGTCTAGGGCTAAGCTAGGAATATGTAGTCTCAAGTAGCACTCTTAATACTCAAATACCACTTCTAGGTGATTACATTTGCCCTAGCCCCTTATGCTAGCAATGCAACAAAGTGAAATGACTAGTATAAAGGGAAAAAAAATGTACCTAAACTTACCTAGGAAGTGAAGCCCATGAAGCTGAGTCTGAGTATGTGAAGTTGGGTTTGTGTATGTGAAACATGATCCAAAGCATGACTTGCAAATGAAACGTGCATAAATCAGTCCTTGCTTAAGAGATACTAAAAGCAAAAGACTATGTTGAATAAATAAGTAACTAAGTAAAACTGAGTAGAGAGATGAGAAAGAGGAAAGGAGTGAATACACCTCATGGGGTACGCAAACTAATGCATGAACCTAGTGATAACATGTGTGTGTACATGTATATAGTGATCAATCATTGAATATTTTGGACTGATTTGATAGCTTGCTCAATCCTCATATGTGGGGTGGCTCAATAACTCAATCCAATTTTGAATCCATCATTGTCCACCCCTGCTTGGTGGATCATGACCTATGAATAGCTTAGATTAGATTGATAATGTGTCCAACCCTCTCATGTGGGTGGCTTAAGAACTCAAGTAGGCTACGACTCCATCATTACCCACCCATGTGTAGTAAATGCATTTGAAATTGAACTACACAAAGTGCTAGAAATATCTAATTAATTATATCTATGTATGTCAACTCTATGACCATTTAGGTACATTAGATGGCTCTAGGCCACTTAAGAATGCCAACCATTGTAGATGGAGTAAGGCATGAAATTGGTGATAACCTGGAATATGATGTCAAGTGTATACAACATAGAGAATAACATGAAATTTTTCATTCCATCTAACCAACTGATGTGTAACTGAGCATATGGAAATAATATGCCATGCACATGCCCCCAATCTGATATTTGAGTATATTGATTTTGGATTGAATTGTAATAACTATATATGAGTATATGAACTAAATATGGGAATGATCATGCCATGCATGATGCCCCCAATCTGAGAAATTGATATGAATCTAAGCTGAACTAGTGTGAATATGAGCATAATTGTCAAACTTGTAATTGGATCCATGTAAACCTGTTCTTGGATTCTTTTAGTTAGTTCTACTTTGGCGTTGAAGCTTCCCCCCAACAACCTAGTGTGTTGGCCCTATCACATGAGAAGTAAGTCTCGTGTGCTCACCTGAAGTGTGCAACGAAAGACTAGTTCTCGAAGGCTTTATAGAATAATGTTGTATGTGTGTTCATCTTTCATAACATAGTTCTTAAAATATTGTGTAATGCTATAAATATACTACTATTACCCTTATTGTCTCATATTTAAATACAACTATAACTAGGATCACCATTACTATTTAATAGTAGTGATAAAAGAAAAAGATACCCATGACTTAGAAATAAACCATATCCATCATCCAACACTTAGAATATTTCATCATTTGTAACATAATATGGCACACACTGATTTCTCATTGATTGCTTACTGAATTACAAGAAAAAAATGCTATTGTTGATGTGGTGGATTGCACCCTCTGAAGGGAGGCTTAGCTCTCTTCATCCACGTGACACAATGGAGACATCCATCTTGCTGTGGGTGGCAAATATGAGGGATGAATCTCTATATTAGGGGCTAGATCCCCTTGATGCACCTTAAGGCCCTAAATTTCCTACTACTAACTACTTGGGGGGATGAAAAGGGAGGGGGAAATACTGAAATCAGAACCTAAACTATGTGGTGATGCACCAAAATAATTGGTCTACTCAACTTTGGCATACACTTTGAACCATGGGCAGCAAACATACACTTCATTCAGGTGAGAAAAAACTTCCTTGCATCAGGATTTCAGTAAGGGGTCCTATGAAGATACAGGGAGGAAGAAACTAGCATAAGAAGTGTTTTAAACACACTGCTAGGTAGCCCATTCACTTGCCTGTACTCTCTCTAGACACTTCCTATGACCTACAAAAAAGGAAAATCACTATGTACTAGATATGTTGGAATAAACTTATGAAAGCATGAAAACAAAATGACTTAACACAAGATAAAACCATAGACGTATGCAAAAGTGCAAGCTCAAATGGAGGTAAAAATGCTTTTTTTGATTCAAGGTAAATCCCTTCAGGGCTTCACCATACAAGCTGAGATATCCTTTCTCAAATGAGAAGTTACAAATATATAGAGAACTGGAAACAAGATAGCTGAAAAATCAAGGAATGGAAATCCATGCTGAGTTAAACACTTTTACAGAGACCACAAGACCATGCTACTGATGTATTCTTCTAATTGCATATCGGAGACCCATGATGTAAATGTCTAAGTCATCGCCCTTATTGTCTTGGGCCTACAAAAGTATGGGATACTCTTAGTAATTGATAAATCCATCCCCAAGTTGTTGTGGTTAGACCATGCTCTCTTCAATGTTGGGTGCAATTAGTTGTGCATTAATGGTGAAGTGTGAAAACACAGGCTGCTCTCTTCTATAGTTCGAAAACCAATCTATTTTATTGGTTTTTGGTAGATATATTTTGCCAAATGTATTAATTCTCCTTGTTGATTTGTCTATGCCACCTGTCTTGGTCTGAGTGGTCACTGATTATGTCCTTTGTCTTTATCAGCAGCTGGAACTATTTCTTGTTTTATCTTTTTCGCTTTGTCTTTGCCCATGTTTTATCTCCTTCCTTCAACTTCTCCTTTTCCTTGGCCTTTTCTTTGCCTGGTCTTTAACTTATCAGGCCTTCTTTGTCTTGGGATTTTGACATGCTTTCCTTTAGACATTTTTATTGCTTCTTTTTTTAAAGGGCATGTGCCCCTTAGGCCTTTTGTCTTTGTTCTTCACTTTCTCAAGGTGCCCTCTGCAAGGGCACTTGGCTTCTCGAATTACCCTTTGACTTTTTCATGAGAAAGGTCTAACAGAGAACATTTTTTGCACAAGGCAACAGAGGGATGATCTATCCAAAACATGGATTGGATGACTTTTGCAAAGAAAAAGGAGGGGGTGCCCAATTTTGGCTTGTAGGACCAAAAATTGGTCAACTCAATTGGTGACTCACAGGGGAAGCATGCCTGCTATGCTTAAGAAGACTGGTAGCCACAAAGTCCGTTGGGCATGAAGTCAAGATGCATCTTGGAGAAGTTAGAAATATCCTTGTAAGGACTTATGAACCAACAAATATTTACCTCAAGCAACAAGGAAAAATAAACACAATAGGACAAAAAACAAACAAACTCGTGCAATCAGCACTTAGGGGAAATGAAAGACACATAACTAAAAGCAAACTACTATGTACAACTAAATATATACATTTTCCTCCCTCTTGAATCAAAGGGAAAAATTCTTAAGTCTCCTTCATGGTAAGAAAACTTATGGTGCTAAACAAGTGGCTGAATGGAATGGAGACTTGGTGACTTGCTCTTCTTGTCTACCACCTTGATTGGCTTGTATCCAAATGAATCATGGTCAAACATGATTTCAACATATATGTATTCATCTTGCTCTTGGAAGCTTGCCTCATGAGCCCTTCATGTTAGTGTATCTCACCAAGAAGTCAATGGCTAGTAGCTAGCTCATCACCATAGGGCTCATCTAGTTCATACCCCCGTTGATATGCATCATGGATTGACTTGTTCCCTTCTGCCTCATTAAAGAGCCTACCAAATTGATCTTCTACTTCATCATGGATTTCTTGAATAAGGGTGACTATTGTGATGTCTGGAATGAGATCACAAACTACTTGCTCATCCCATAGAATATCACCTTCTTGCTCAAGGCTCTCTTCTTCAAAGCTTTCATTAAAATGGGTAGGCCTCTCCTTTTCTTACTAAAAAACAAGAGTCTCTAGTTGTTCAAAGATATGCTCCTGATCCTCCTCCAACTCAAGTTCCATGGCATGGTCATTCTCCTCATCAAAGCAACAAATAATTTCATTAAACAAGGGGGTAGAGAACTCACCATGCTTACATTCTTCATTGTCCATTATTGACAAATAAAGTTTATCAACCTCATCTTTATATTGCTAGAACATCTGCATGTATTCATGACCTATGTCTTCTCCATTGTTGATGATGTCTTCAAAAGGAGCATCCATGATTATTTCCTCCTCATTGTCATCCATGAGAGCTTCTTGATCAACCATAAATTGGATCCTCTCTTCTTCACTTGCCTCTTTCAAAATAGGTTCCTCCTTGAGAAGGGATGAAGTGGAAGGTTGATGGTTAAACTCATGTGGAAGAGGAGGCAAACCTTGAGGTAAAATCAAATGATTCCCTTCCTTCCATTTGGACATCACTTCATCCACATTAGATGTGGCTTGATAACTCTCTTGGAGGGGTGTAGATTGGGTGTGTTCAGATGTAGGATCTTCTACTTGGTCTAAATCATCCATCACACCTTGGCTAAGGAACCTCATTCTGGACTCTAACTCTATAATTTGCTTAGCTATATTCTCTTAGAAGAGCCTTTCTTAGAGGTCACAAGCATCATCATGATGAGTAGGAGTAGTTTCATCTTCTTCAAGGCTTTTATCAAAATGAATAGGCCTCTCCTCCTCTTTTTTCCTACCCCATGATTCCATTATTTGCTTCCAATTCATGACCTTGGGATTGGAACTCTTCCCTTGTGAATAGGGAATAACTTTATCCTCTTCAAGGTCCTGAGCTGGTTCATGATAAGCATTGCTATGCTGAAAGACTTGAGGAGGTTGAGGGAGACTGGGAAGGATCTGCTCATGCACAGGAAGAGCTACGTCAAGAGAGACGTGTTACTTTCCAAAAGATATAGGGTGATTCCCATCAAAAGAGGGTCCACATTATAAAAATTAAGAAGGTTAGTCTCCATGAGAGGTTGTTTTGATGCCCTTTGGTGATGGAAAGCTAGATGTAAAGGATTAAGAATAAGAGTGATTAATGCACCAGATGAGCTAGAAGATTAGATTTGGTGAGCAAGGGTTATTTGCTAGAAAGGATTTGGCGTACAAGAGGGGAATTTATTTTGAGTAGGAGGGGGCTTCTCTAGGATGAGAAAAGGCATACAAGGTTGATTACCTTGAATGAATGGGCTCTTCCATCTTGCTATTTCCTCCATGGATTGTAAGGCCTGAGTTTACTTAAATAACACTTCTCTTTGTACATAAGCTCTTGTTGATATCTATTCTGCTCATCCAATTCATCTATCTCCATCACTTGCTTCTCAAACTCCAACATTATCTCCCTTACACTAGGTGAAGTGCAACTATGAGAGCTGCTTGAGGTGATTCTATGAACACCCTGAGCTTGATCAAAACTATATGAAGGAACACAAGGCCCATGCTGCTCAGTAATGGGATTATACATACCAAAGTGATTTCTTGATGGCACCAACACTGTTTAACTAGCTGATTCAACTCAAAGTTACCATTGGTGTTGATGAAAAACCTCCAAAGGTTGGTTGGTTGAAGAACACACCAAAATTCTTTAACTCTTTAGAAAAAAAACTTGTCCCACTAGGCGTGCTAGAAACTGTTGATGTGGTGGATTGCACCCTCTGAAGGGAAGGGAAGCTCTCTTCATCCATGAGACACAATAAAGACATCCATCTTGTTGTGGGTGGCAAACATGAGGGATGAATCTCTAGATTAGGGGCTAGCTCCCCTTGATGCACTTTGAGGCCCTGGAATTCCTACTACTAACTACTTGGGGGGATGAAAAGGGAGAGAAAATACTAAAATTAGAACCTAAACTATGTGATGATGGACCAAAACAATTGGTCTACTCAGCTTTGGCATACACTTTGAACCATGGACATCAAACATATACTTCATTCAAGTGAGAAAAAAGTTCCTTGCATCAGTATTTCAGTAGGGGGTCCTATGAAGATACAGGGAGGAAGAAACTAGCACAAGAGGTGTTTTAAACACACTGTTGGGCAACCCATTCACTTGCCTATACTCGTTCTGGACACTTCTTGTGACTTGAAAAAAGGAAAACCACTATGCACTAGATATGTTGGATTAAACTTATGAAAGCATCAAAATAAAATGACTTAACACAAGATAAAACCATAGACATATGCAAAAGTGCAAGCTTAAATGGAGGTAAAAATGCCTTTTCTAATTCAAGGTAAATTCCTTCAGGGCTTCACCATACAAGCTAAGAGATCCTTTCTCAAATGATAAGTTATAAATATATAGAGAATTGGAAACAAGATAGCTAACAAATCAAGGAATGGAAACCCATGTTGAGTTAAACACTTCTACAGAGACCACAAGACCATGTCGTTGTCATATTCTTCCAATTGCATATGGGAGAGCCATGTTGTATATGTTCAAGTCTCCACCCTTGTTGTTTTGGGCCTACAAAATCATGGGATACTCCTAGTAATTAACAAAGCCATCAAAATAAAATGACTTAACACAAGATAAAACCATAGACATATGCAAAAGTGCAAGCTTAAATGGAGGTAAAAATGCCTTTTCTAATTCAAGGTAAATTCCTTCAGGGCTTCACCATACAAGCTAAGATATCCTTTCTCAAATGATAAGTTATAAATATATAGAGAATTGGAAACAAGATAGCTAACAAATCAAGGAATGGAAACCCATGTTAAGTTAAACACTTCTACAGAGACCACAAGACCATGTCGTTTTCATATTCTTCCAATTGCATATGGGAGAGCCATGTTGTATATGTCCAAGTCTCCACCCTTGTTGTTTTGGGCCTACAAAAGCATGGGATACTCCTAGTAACTGACAAAGCCATCTCTAAGTTGTTATGGCTGGATCATGTTATCTTCAATGTTGGGTGTAATTGGTTGTACATTAATGGTAAAGCATGAAAAAATGCATTGTTATCCTCTATAGTTCAGAAACCAGTCTATTTTATTGGTTTTTGGTAGATATATTTCACCAAATGTATTAATTCTTTTTACTGAGTCATCTATGCCACCTATCTTGGTCTGAGTGGTCATTATTTCTATCCTTTGTCTTTTTTAGCAGCTGGAATTGTTCCTTGTTTTATCTTTTCTACTTTGTCTTTGCCCATGTTTTGTCTCCTTCCTTCGAATTCTCTTTTGTCTTGGCCTTTTCTTTGCTTGCTCTTTCACTTATCAGGCCTTCTTTGTCTCAGGGTTTTGTCGTGCTTTCCTTCAGACATTTTGTTCAAAGGAATTCTTTCTTTTGATTATTTCTTTTCCTGAAGGGCATGTGCCCCTTGGGCCTTTTGTCTTTGTTCTTCACTTTCTCAAGGTTCCCTCTACAAGGGCACTTGGCTTCCCAAATTACCCTTCAGGTGAATCGCAATGGTCTCTTTTCCTACCTAGCTGCCCTCTGTAAGGGTTTCTTTCATCCAAAAGTGCCCTTTAGGCTTTCTTTAATTGTCCTTCAAAAAAGTGAAAGTCCACTTCCTTTGCTTGGTGTCCTCCGAAGAAATTCATTGCCTTGGCGAGCATGCTAGACCAAATCAGGTTCTTCACTCACTTTTACCTATAAAATTCAACAAGTAATACACTTGCACAAACCTAAATTGTACTAGATAGACCATTTTGAACTTCTCATGAGCTCTTACTTCGGGTTTTGCGTCAACTTCAACTCATAAAACAAATAAGTAAAGACACTTGGAAAACCCAATTTGGTCTACTAAGACCAATTCTGGTTTTGCAAGTGTCTTTACTTATAAACCTTTATAAATAAAGATGTTTTCAAAGTTTGAATTACACTGTAAGGACCAAATTGGGTTTATCAAGTAACTTGACTTATGAAAATTTCACAAGTCATTTGGAAAACCTGATTTGGTTTGTGAAGACCAAATCGGGTTTTGCAAGTGACTTAGCTTATGAAAATTTCATAAGTTAATTTGTTTGTAAAACCCAAAATGCATTGTTTTAGGTGAAGTAACTGCACTTGACAAACCCAAAATGTACTTAGCTAAGCAAAATGATAAAACACTTGGCTTTTTCATGAGAAAGGTCTGGCAGAGAACATTTTTTGCACAAGGCAGTAAAGGGATGATCTAGCCAAAAGATTTATTACATGAATTTTGTAAATAAAAAGGAGGGGGTACCCAATTTTGGCTTATAGGACCAAAAATTGGTCAACAACTATATCTATTCTCCAAAAGACCATCATGCAAATGATTACAATAGGGGTTTTTGTACTTATTTTGCCCTAACCAAGTGTCATAATTCTAACTTGTCATGAATAAATGACACACAAACTCCTGACAAATCGAGATTCATGGCTCTTACAATCATTTATTCTTGTAGACTCAGGGCTCTGCACCCTTAAATACTCACTCTATGTTATATTTTGGTAGCCAATTATTATGTTCCTAAGAGGTTGGTACAAAACCTCTGATGAATGAAATTGAAGTGTCTTGTTTGATTTGTTCTTTCCAACTGCTCTCACATCCCTCATGCTCCACTTCTCACATGCTCCCCTAGTCTTTTATTTCTATTTTGAGTCCTTTATTCTCAGGGCCCTTGTGACACATTCTCTCTTGACTAGGTCCTCTCACATTGGGTCTCCTATGCTATTATCCTTCCATTCTCGACAAGTTCCATGCCATGATACTTTTGTGCTTGTTAGCTACATGCCATGGTCTTCCCGTACTATGGTCCTTCTGCATTGTGTCAGACTTGCATCAAAATAGATAATCCTCTTGCATCACACACCAAAATGAAACAATACTTAGTCAAAATTCAAGGACCAACATCACCCCACACTATGCTCTTAGTCCATCCTTAATTAAACTGCACTAACAACTTCCAAAAACTTAGGCCCCTTTTGATCAAGTTCTTTCTTCAGCCTGTCCCAATGGGATAATGCATCAAGGACTTTGGTAGTTATTCCTTCAATGGCCTCTTTTGATTCTTTTAGCTCTTTGGGTTGAATTGGAGTCTCAATCTTTTTCATTTGTTCATCCAGGGCTACAATGGATTCCTTATAGATGTCTTCTAATGCAGAGACCTCCTTATCAACCTATTCTTAGAGTATGGAAAAACTCATATTTATTTGTTGATGATGGTTATTAATGTATTCTTTCATTATTTTAATATCCTTAAATGCCTTCATGCACTCGACATAGTATTTTATTAGAAGGGTAGCATCAGTGGTTTGCTACCTTAGGACCTCCTCATCATGGAGCTAGGCCTCCAATACTTTATTTAAGCATGTTAGGTGCAAAAAAATGCCATCCAAAATAGGGATAACCTCCTTGACTCTCTCCAAGGTACTCTTTCAAATGTCTACTATCATGGTGAACTATTCAATCATCTCTTTCCCTTCATCTCTTGGTTCCAAGCGTTCCTTGTGTTTCTTGAGCAAAAGTTCCACTAGGGTCTCTGACTTCTCAATGGCATCCCCATTTAGTGGTACTCCATCTATAAGTGTCAATTCCTCTTTCAAAATTATTTTACAAAGGTTTAAAGCCCTTACCTTAGCCTTGATGGCCTCTTAGATCTATTGCTTAAAGGAGGCCACTTCCTCAATGAGTACTTGTTTTTTGTAATCGCTTTATTATACATCTCTACTACCCTACCATGTTTTCTTTCTATTGTGCATGCATCAAAATTTGACAAAATGCTCTGATGCATCATTTTCATGGCTATTTTTAAAAATACAACACTTGTCATTATTAGTGTGAGCCTCTACAGATCAATTTTCATGAGGTCTGATAGTCTTGGAACATCTAGGCTAGAAAAAATGCAATCTAAAGGAATATCAAATTGGGGCTCCTCACTTTACATCTCCAAAAGGAAGGATACCTACTTCCTTATTTTTGGAGTCGCATCATTGGGGTGGAAGTGAGACCAAAGATAGAGGTCCTTGTCCTTTATGTTAAACTGATAACATTCATGTGTAGTGGATGGATCTCTTTGTTTTTATTCTTCTATTGGCCCCTTCCCTCTTTCTAGGTCTCATTCAAGCTCATCCTCTTGATGGCTTCTTGTAGCCATCTCACTCACTCCCACTCCATCAATATCAAGTTGAGCACCAGATGGGACCTCCTATACTAGGTACATAGTTTTCTTGGAGTTTGATCCTGAACTATGAATATGTACCTAAGAGTGGTCCCGTTGGGGTGATCACCTTGGAGGCTATTATGGGGTTGACCCTATGGCAGTCCTTAGAGATGGTGGAGGTGAAGGTTGTCATGAAGGTGGGGGAGTCGACTGAGGATATGAAGGGTTCAAGGTAGGTGAGTGGAAAAGAATGAAATGAGTAGGGGATGATGAAGCAGGAGGTGATGAAGTATGAGGAGGGGATGGAGATGATAGAGGTAGTGAAGGTGAAGGGTGAGGTGGAGAGGGTGAAGGGAAAAGTGGAGAAGGTGAAGGGTGAGGTGGACATGGACATGACATGGAAGGGTGATAAATTTTGGGTCTAGAGGGTTATACCTCTACCATCCTCTATTATTTTTGTTGGGCCTATTGCCCACTAAAATTGATGCTTGGCTCTAGATGCTTCCTTCGAGGCTTCAGTGATTGGGGGAGCCTCTCTTTGGGGTCTCCATCTTTAGGGTACTATTGGGGGAATAATTTATAGAATAATTTATGGACTTGGTCCTCAACCAAGATATCCTTAACCTTGATATTAGTTAAGTTAGTTTCCCTCCTCTCCACAAAGGCCTTCTTGCCTAGATATGCATATATTTTTCAAAGGGTGTGGTGCTTCACATTGATCCACTTGCCTGGAGAATGATTGGATGTGCATCATATATCTGATTGATGGAATCGATGAAGTATCATGTAGAGAATGCATATGGCAATTTAAACCATGCTAAAATCTCTCTCAAAGGATTCATGCGAATACGCATTAGGGAGTAATGTTGTTTTAGAAAAAATTCTGCTTGGTCTACAACCAAGGGGCAAATCCTTAGGGATGCACCATTAATTCCCAAAAGCTACATTTATCCCATCAAATAAATACCTCATCTTCATCTTGTATGATGGGGTAATGTGCTGGGGATAGGTAAATGCTTTAAAGCGTTCAACAAAGGACCTGTGAGTGGGGGGTACACCCATTTCAATGAACCTGAATGGTAATCAAGCACCCTGATCTTGTCAAAAACTAGTAATAAAAGGATTTGTCCCCAAGGGAGCCTATATTTGGGCATTTTATGGGCCTTCTTCATATCCTTAGTTATTTTTGGGGTAAAATATAACACCCAGTTATACTTTATTCCCTAAGAGACTTGATTAGCAATATGTCGATGGGCCATATCCACCTCATTACATTAGTCAATCCCTCTAACCTTAGTGGAAATGATCCATGTTGTAACTCTAAGGGTGGATCATATAAGTTCTTGATGTGCATTGCATGCCCTTGCTTTTGGTACATAAGCACCATGGTAGCCTATTGAATCTCCTTTATATCAGCTAAGTCATCCAAGACATTCATCCATAAGCATTGTAGTCTCATGACTTTATTGATCCTTTCTAGGTTGATCTTCATATTACACCCCATGAAGTGGATGTATTCCTCATGGATGCATGAGAGGTGGAACTGAACTACCTTAGTAGGTTTACCAAAATATAGTAGTTCAAAAAGTTAGAAGAGGCTTGCCTTGTCCAATTGGTTCTTAATAGACAAGTCATAGACCACTTGGTTTCTCATGTTGGTAGTCTGGACTTAGTATTCATTTTAAAACTCTAATTAAATCCCTAGATGGTGGTGGTTATAATCAAATATTATGGCAATTGACACCTTGGAGACCCAGTTTTCCATGTGCAGGACTAACTCTAGGTACTCCATCTCCTCTATTAACAAAAATGGAGGGGGAGATGCTAGGGCGTTATGTGCTAAAGATGACTGCACTTAGTTTCCTTTCTCCACCATCTTTTCCCCATATTCTAATGTGTTCTCTCTCTCCTCTCCCTTTGTGCGTTATTCTTATTCTATTCTCTATTGATTCTCCAAAGCCTCTTCCCTAATAAGGAACCAATCTCCTCCGCTCACCTCTTCCTCCTCTGGTATAGTTGGAAGCTTTTCAAGTCTTTTGGCATTTTTATTTAGCCACATTAACCTTTTTGGTGCTCAAATTCTATTCCGTGGTCATCCCATATTTCCAAATGAATACGTGGTGGTAGACTAACTTAATTTGGCTCTCGAGCTTCACACTTTAACAATGATAGACCTACAACTTATAACTTCAAAGATTCCCACTCTGAAACACCAATCCGGACTTGGAAACCATTTTTTCTGGGAAAATAACCTTTGTGACTTCACCAAATTCATAAACACTCTGCTCTGCTCAAGATTGAATGAATTTGATTACATCATGGTCACTGGTTCTCTAGTTTGACGCTTGTTCTTTGCACTAACACTTGGAAGATTTATGCAAGGTAAAGTGAAAAATGACTTTAGCCCTCTTATTTATAAGCTCTTAAAGGGGTTTACCTTCATTAATTCCTTCCCTTTCCTTTTCACTTCTAGCCATAAATGCAAATATTTTAATGGCCTTTGTGCTTTGAATGTTGTGTTAAGCATTTAATGCCTTAACAGTTTTGTCCCATCATTCTATTCACACACTTCTTGTCATAACTGACCTTATTGCATTAATGGTCCATTCCTTCTCATGCCTTTCTTGAAATTGGGTGACAACTATGTCCCACCTTTCTAGTATAGTGGAAGATAGTTTTCACTCAAATGGTGGGAACCTTTCAAAGTGTTTTTGAAGTGCATTGGATGACTCACACACCTTTAATCACTTGCATGTCATAGATGACTCTTGCACCTTTGGTACTTGCATGCCCACATGTATTACATGCCTAATTTTAACTTTGAACTTATTATGATTGTCACATGCATGATGCCTTACCCCACACTAAAAGGGGTTTGTGGTCCTCCATGAAAATACACTAAGTACAAAAACTAAAAATTACATTAAAGAAGAAATACACACCTTAAGGGTAATATTTTTTATTGAAAGTGGTAAATTCTAACCCACTAGACTTAAGCCTTATTGATTACAAAAGTATATTTAAATGGAATCACAATACGACTGAAGGCGACTGCCAATATAGTGCCTCGGGAGGAACTGACCATCCATTCATTTTAATCGACAAGCCTTGGTAGGTTGAATGTTATGTATTATGAATGGATAATCCCAATGGATGCAATTTTACCAAGGTGGTACACAAACTTGGAATCATATAACAACACTTTCATTCTTGGAGAAAAGACTTTGTGTTTTAGATGGCGATCATGCCATGCTTTTTGTTTGTATTTCTCAACAACCTGACTCTAATGGGTGAGAAACTGAGTCTCATCTAGTTTTATCAAATCATCAAGCTAGGCTTTTAAGGAGGCCTCATCATCTAGGTTTCCCACATGTGCTATTTAAAGAGATGGAACCAGGAACTCCACTAGTATGGTTGATTCCTTTCCATACACTAGGTTAAATGATGTACGTTTGTTGAGGCACTTATATGTAGTTTGGTAGGCCCAAAGTATTGCAAATACTCTGTCATCCAAATCAGTCTATCCAACATTGTAATTTTTTATCAAAGTGATATGAGAATCTTATTGAAAGCTTTAACAATTTTATTGGCCTACAGGTGGTATGGTGTCGTCTTATGGTGCGCGATCATGAAATCAACCAATAAGATGTGAATCACCTCATTCAAGAAGTGGGTTCCATGATCACTAGTGAATCTTAGGGGATATTTGAACCATGTTATAATGTTCTCCTAGATGAATCATGTGGTAGTTATTGTAGTACAATATTTTGTTGGTGTTGTTTCAACCTAATGTGTGACGTAGTCAGTTACTGCAATGATGTACTAAAAGCTTGTTCATCATCCTACTGAAGTGATGGGTCCCATAAAATCAATAGCCCACTTTTTGAATGGTTCTTGAAAAGGAATGGGTCATAAGGGCATAACATCTCTCTTGTTAGGTTTTACTACATGTTGGAAGACATCTCATTGCCTAATATACACCTTTGTATCTTTGAATAAAGTTGGCCTCTAGAGTTTGGCAAGCAAGACCTTGCACATGATAACCTCTCTAACATAGTGTCCTCCAAAAATACCTTCATGGACTTCTCATAGCACCTTAGGGTGCTCATGTTGCACTACATAGTGGAAAAACACCTCATCATGATCCATCTTATAAGGATCTCCTTTGATGAGTTGATAAGGTGTGGCATAGACCATAAGTTATGTTTTCTCCTATGAAGTGAGAGAGTCAAACGCGTAGCTAGTGTTGAGAAATGATGCAATATCCTCCAGCTCTTTAAGTACTCAAGTAACTCAAAAAAGTTGTATGTTAGGAAGATCATCTTCTATGGCATGTGGGGGTTCTCCATTTTCAATTCAAGATAAATGATCAAGTCCATAGTTGGTCTTTTTAGGCTTTACTACTAGAGAAAACTATAATTTCTGGAAGAGGACAATCCAACAACAAATTCTCCCATGTAGTATTGGTTTGTTGACAAGATACATCAAGGCCTCATGATTTGTATAGAATGTAAATGGAGTGGCTAGAAGATACTACCTAAAATTTCGTAGAGTGTAAACCATAGACAAATCTTTATGCTCGGTGGTGGTATAGTTTCTTTCAATCGATGTCAGCTTCCTACTAGCAAAGTAAATCAAGTGATTCAAGTGTCCTTCACCTGGCTGTGCAAGTATCACACCGAATACCATCTCATATGCATCAACATGGACATGAAAAAGGCTTTATCAAGTCAGGGAATTATAAGATAGGAGCAGTAACTAATTTTTCTTTGATTGTGTCAAAAGTTAATTTGCAAGAATTAGTCCATATAAACTATTCATTGTGCTTTAAAATCTCTTCCAATGGCACTATAATTTTGGCATAACCCTGAATAAACTTTTTATAATAGATCATGTGTCGTAAGAAGGCACGCAGCTCACATTGAGTCTTGGGTGCTGGTAGATGAAGAATCACAGAGACCTTAGCTAGGTTTACTAAGAGTCTTTCCTTACAAATGATATGCCTAAGAAGTATGCCTAAAGGTGTTACGAACAAACACTTCTTTAAATTTAAGGAAATTTGTAACACTCGACAAAACTAAAGCATGAGTCTCAGATTAGCACAATGGTCTTTGACCAACCCATATACCATCCAGTCATCCAAGTAGACTTGGAGGAATTTATGAATGAAATCTTTGAAAGCCTGAACTGCTATCCATGAAAACATTGTTGGGGCATTTTTCAACCCAAAAGGTATGATGATATAGGCAAAAGATCCCCATTTAGTAGTAAAAGTAGTCTTGAATTGGTCTTCCTTAGCTATCTAGACTTGGTGGTACCCCCAAAACCCATCTGTAAAGGAGTATACTCAACAATCGACAACACCTTCTAGGATTTCTTCCATGAAGGGCATTGGGAAAGGATCTATCACATAAGATGCATTTAAGACATGATAATCCACACATATATGGATACGCCCATCCTTTTTGATACTGATTACCATAGGATCAACCCATTCAGATTCAACAATGGGATTACTTACTTTGATGTAGATCATGCTATCAATCTTCTCTTTCATTCACACCCAAAGGTTAGGGTTCATATTGTATGGTTATTTCTTCAAGAGGTAAATGTCATCGATTAGATTTATGTGCATCTTTCCTAGAGAAGTGTGGTCTCATTTTATTTTGCTATAATTCCTTAGAAATACATCTCGATACTCTTTTAACAACTCAAAAATCTTTGAAATTTTTGTATCAGTCCAATAATTTCCAATTGTAGCCATCTTTGGATCTTACTCCATGCCAATATTACATTGAATAGTTTGAATGGGCCTGTGATAAGGGTTGTCTATCAAAGAACTTATGTCTCAAATATTTCATGAACCAGTTTTTGTAGGGACATCTAAATGGTTAGCCAAGGGGTTGAGTAGAGTAGATCCTTCACCTTCATCTATTTGGAAGACAAGTTTCTGCTTTCCCAAGTGGATCTCTTCGCATCATTCTTCATTAAGAACTGGAGTGAGCATAAAAATTGGAGGTGTTGGAGGCTCATTAAATAAGTGTAAAGGTTCCTCAAGTTCTTGATGGATGTTTTTTAGGTGATCTTCTAGGGGAATTGGGTCTCCACTGACTACTTCATGCATGGCATGAAGAGTGAGGTGAAAGTCCATCCTTGGTAAAAAGTAAGATAACACCGATGTCATATTCTCCTTTAGTAACTACCAAAACCTAGTACCCATGTTCTTATCTTAATGAATATACCATGCTTGTGCCCAAGTGTGTAGAGTCCCATAGAATGCATGTACCCAAAGATATTCTAGTAAGAATGTGTCTGTAGTTCACCATATTGTCTCACAAGCCTCAATGTGAGGTTTAGGTTCTTTAATGCCACTATAACTAGGTGTTCTCCTAACCTTATTATCATGATGAAATCTATGGTGTAGATCAACTTGCACTTGATCCCAATAAAAAAGGTGATTTTTATGAGTATGCCACCATCTGACAATGATACCATAAAAAATGTGATCTAATGACTTCATTCGATCATTCTTGATATCATAGAACTCTTCGAGGTGTTGGACAAAGTTATGTACCTCCATTTGTCCTTAGAACTATGGGGCTTCATCAAGTCTTTCCAGAGGTGGTCCCACCAGTGGTCCTCTCATTTTTAAACCCATGAGGCACACAAACTTGTGATGTTTAGAAAGCTAGCACAAGATGCTTTCTCCTTTATTTATAATGCTGCATAACCTTCTAGTGAGATCATAATCACCATGGGCCAAATAGTTTCAAGCATTGCTTGTAATATCTAAGATAGACTGGTTGTCCATCCATCAGAGAATACCATCTGGCATTGGATCATGTTATTCATCATTTTAAGTAGTAACATTATACAAGTGGTTGACATCTTCATCAGCTTTCACTAGCTCAATATAGGGATGTCCTTGTGCTTAGTCTAAAGGTATTACTACGTGCTAATCAATATTATTAAAACTAATGTATTAGTTTTTAAAGCTCAATTCTACATGGTTCTCATAGCACCAAGGCCTTCCAAATAAGGTTGGATAGTCATCAACTTCTACTAACTCCAAGACCTCAAAATATGCTTTGAAGGGAACCCCAAGTATGTCAATGGTGGTGTTCTTCAGGACTACAATAAGATGTGTTCAAGTCTTATTTACCATAAACAAGACATGAGGAGAGGGTTGTAGGGTTGGAATAGATATTTTTTGTGAAGCATATTTAGTGAGAACATTAAATTTTGGACCAATATCCACTAGAATATCCTAGATTACCCATTTATTGATAGCAACATTAACCAATATCTCTCCATCTTTTGGGGAAGAGGAACTAGGTGTTTCTTGATGTTAGGCATGATTTAAATAGTGATCTTCACTTTGTCAACTAAGGTAAGGGTGGAATTTTTTTTTAAGAGGGCCTAACCTTTAAGCCAAGCACTAAGCTAAGGAACAATGTCCTCATCCAACATACGTTTCCACAGTCCCTAAAAATTATCCCACACCACTAGTTGAGGTTCAACTTCCCTTTACATTGTGGTGCATTGTGTCACATCCTTGTCATTGAGGTATTAAATCTCACCTTGGATTTCTTACACAAGTGCCATTATATCCTAAAGGACACCCTTTTATTGTTAGGCATTAGTGTACTTTCTAGCCCATGGTTCTTTTTGATGTACCTTCTTGACCAAGTTGGTTGTGGATTGAGTCTATCCCCCACTACAAGTGGTGATATTTACTTATTGCACTATTGGGATGGTTTGTCATGAATGCCATTTTGGTTTATCTATTTGAATCATGTAGGTGTTCTTTTCATTACATTCCTTAGTGATGGTTGCATATAGATCAAAACACTCTTCCAACCAATGGTCTTTTTTATAGAATGCACATGTTGGGTACTCTGGGTAATCCTACTAATAATGGTCTAGTGACCCACATTTGTAGCAAGTCCTAGGTGGAAATCATCTACCTCCTCATCCATGCCCTCCCCCTCACCCATGGTAGCCACCATTATCTTGGGTATTAAAGACTAAGGTTTGTCACATGTCATGCACTCGAGCTTCATAGATATCACTCATTAATCAATAATCATTGGTGTCATAGGTATAGGCATCACAAATATTACAATAATCAGACATCTTAGTATTCATAGCCAATTACAAAAGAGGACAAGAATGGACATCATGTTCTTCATGATAGATCTCATAGGTTTGTTTTAGTACCATGCAAATGTTCTTGTGCGAGTAGTTATTCCTTGTATGCCCTTCATTTTCATAGTTGATACATCAAACAGTACTGTGTGTCTCATGTGCATTATTTTCCATCAATTTTTTAATTTAGGATGCTATGGATGTTATTTGTGCCTCTATAAAGGGACTAATCCCAATATCCATGCTTCTAATTGCTTCAACACGGAGGGCAGCTTCCAGAGCCTCATGAGTACTGGTGAAGGTTCTTTGTGATAGAGTCCATCAGAAAGGTAACAATAATCCTCCCATAAACTATTATGCATGTTGAGTATGATTTGTTTCAAATGATAATTTAACAAGCAAGGTTTTGAATCATGCATCATACTCACACACGCTCTTTGTAAGTTCTTGATTTATGTCCTTTAGTGTTACTATACTTTGCTGATCAAACTCAGGAATGTCAAATTCCTGTAAGAAGGTTATTTTGAGTTGGTCATAGTCAACCATAACTTGCTAAGGGTTGAAGTTTTGATACCATTCATGTGTATGCTCTAAAAGCATGGTTGCAAACTACGTAGCCTTTCATTTAGAAGATGTGATGTCATGCACTCTCCAAATCAATTCATACTTGTGGACATGCTCAACTACATTTTCTTCCTCTTGATACTCAAGTAAATGCAATGCCATCTCATAGTATACTATAGTAGGTTATTATTGACTGGATGGTTGCTGTGAAGATCTAGTTCTATTTCCATGAGGGGGTCCACTTTCACTTGTGCCTCTCTTTAATCCTCCTCTAGAGCCTCTAGTAGCAGTGCCCATAAGAAGAGGTGTGGTAGAGGGTTGGTTTCCCAAGTTTGGGCCTGTACTCTATCCTTAATGTCCAGATCCACCAAGCATCCCAAGTTGTGCCATAAAATTCCCTTGAAGAGGGAAAGATAATGTAGACTCTGAATGATCACCTAATGTCCTAGTTTTAGTCTCATGTACCTATTTAGTTTTTGACTCTATATTGTTTATATCCCAAATTTGTATATGTATTATATTTGACTTAAAGGCATGAGCACGTGTTATGGTGGGGGAGCCTGGTTGATTCAGACTTGGTTCTTTGATTCTTGAAGTCTAGCTTAGTTTTCCTTCATAAGGTAGAAGTGTCAAAGAATGCCACTCAAAAGTGATGGGTCCCTCATGCGTATCCACCTCCCTACAAATCTTCATAGCACTCCTCAAAGTTTCTCAGTCTCTTCCTACACCACTAACTCCCATGATCCTCTACCAAGCTTCATCATACTTCTATTTCCATAATGTTTACTGGCTTGGTACCATGTTGAACCCATAATCTTCAGTCAACCCCTAGTCTCCCCTTCCAAATGTGTGGCTCATGCACAAGAGATTTTAGCTCTCCATGGGTAGAGTCTCCAATCCAAGGTAAACAATTAGCTTCTTAATTTCAAAGGAAAATAATGAGATATAGTGTCCCCTTGGCTCTTGTAAAACTTGATTTTTTTCCCTCAGGGCATGAATAGGTGGTCACAACGTACTCCAAAATGTAGTTGTTTCAAATGCTTCTCCACTAAAATTTAACTACTCACATCCAAGGAAATCCAAGTCATGCTAAACTCCTCTATCGTTCAAGTGTCCAAGGCTACCTTCATCCAAGATTTCAAGATCATCGTTGAGCATATGCTAATATCCAAGCATGCAAGAGAAATGGGACCTCAAAAAAGAAAGTTTCATATAGAGAACTATAGAGATTCTGCTCTACCCACTATTATGCAGAGATTCCTGGTTCAAGATATGGAGCCACAAAATTATCTTAGGTATAGGTAACCCATTATTCAATATTCTCTAACGTAATGTGCTCAAACATTTTCCCACGATTGGGATCTAATTGCTTCAGGTCCTGGCAATGAAACCAAAATGTTGGGTTCTTTTAGTTAGTTCCATTTTAGTGCTAAAGCTTCCCCCAACAAGCTAACACACTGGCCCTATCACATGAGAGGTAACTCTCATGCACTCACCTAAAGTGCATAGTAAAATACCCTTGAAGGCTTTGTATCACAATGTTATATGTTTATTCATCTTTCATAACAAAGTTCTTAAAAGGTTATTTAACACCATAAATATACTAGTATTATCCTTACTATCCTAGATTTAACTACCACTATAACTAGGATCACCATTACTATTTGATAGTAGTGATAAAATAAAAAGATACCCATGACTTAGAAATAAACCATATCCATCATCCAACACTTAGAATATTTCACCACTCGTAACACAATATGGTACACATTGATTTATCATTAATTGCTTACTAAATTACAAGATAAAATGCTATATCTATTCTCCAAAGGACCATCATACAAATGATTACAACATGTGTTTTTATACTTATTTTGCATTGACCAAGTGTCATAATTATAGCTTGTCATAAATAGATGGCACACAGACTCCCAACAAATTGAGAGTCATAGATCTTACAATTAGTTATTCTTATAGACTTGAGTCTTTGTACCCCTAGATACTTGCTTTATGCTATATTTTGGTGACCAAGGTTCCATTCCTAGTAGCTTGGTATAAAACCTTTGATGAATGGGGTTGAAGTGTCCTATTTTATTAATTCTTTCCAACTACTCCTACATCCCTTACACTCCACTTCCCACACATTCCCCTAGTCTTTTGCTTCTATTTCAAGTCTTCTATTATCAGGATCCTCAGGACATGTTCTCTCTTGATTGGGTCCTCTCATGTTGGGTCTCTTATGCCATTGTCCTTTTGTGCCTGTCATCTATGCACCATGGTTTTCTCGTGCTATGGTCCTTCTGTGCCATGTCAGACTTGCATCAAAATGGATAATGATCCTCTCGTGTTGTGCACCAAAATGGAATAATATTTAGTCAAAATTTAGGGGCCAACACCTATATTATACCTAGTGTACTATTTTAGACAATCTAAGTTATTCTAAAACCAAGGCTACTAGACAGTAGCACCACATTTTGCAATATAGTGCCATGTGGTGATAGTGTCCCTATTTGGAAATTAATGTATATCTGGTCTAAAATTTGTGTCACTATACTACTTTTTGAGTCACCATTTTTCTTATGTGTTTACCTATGTTTGATTTTCTTAAACTGAGCTTGTGTGCTAAAAATGTTATGTGAGTGCAATATAGGAGATTTATCTCTAACAAACCCCTATGAAATCCCCCTCTTTTGAGGTTAGTTGTCAAACATGTGCAATAACTATCTTGAAAATAAATATCTCTATAAAATGTGTGTTTTCTAGAGCATATATGATAATTGTGTGATAATCCAATATAATGTGCAAACATAACATCAGAATGTAATATAATTTGAGTAGAAGTATGTAATGTATGATGTATGTCATCTCTAGCATTCCATAAGGGTGTCAAGATAGATTTAATCAATGTATGTAACACAAAATTTTAGTAAAAGTAATTAGTCACCTAGAGGGATGGGGCATGATGTCAATCGTGACACCCAAGTAGGGAGGGTAGATACATGAGGTCCCTCATGGTATAAAAAATAGGTGTGTGTAACAAGCAAAGACAAAGGTCATGGCCATGATGCATACAAGAAAACATACATACAAAACACATGAGGCATGAAAAGTAGGTCAATGGGCCACAATACAAGGGACATGGGCACATGTCACTAAATATGAGAAAATAGGACATACAAGGACATATTCAAATGTCCACATATGCAAGCAATAAACAAGTTAGATTAGATCCACATAAAAGGACATGTTCAAATGTTTGCATATACAATCAGGAAACACACATAAGTGACAGGGGCACATGTCCAAGGCATACATACTATGAATAAAAGTGGCATAGATCCAAAGAACAATGGCATATTCAAATGCCATCGAATATAAGAAGCATAGAAAGACAATCAAGTCTAAACTAGGATTGTTAGAAATGAAAGCATGCATGAATGTAGTATAAATTTGTGTAAGAGCTAGGATGTACATATGATGAGTCTAAATTAGTAATAGCCAACAAAAAATCCGATTATGGGTAGTAATGATCAATATCAAGATATAATAATGCTAAAATTGGGATGTAGAGTATAGAAGGATATAACCTGATAATATAAATTATGTATAAGATGCCCCCAAGTGGGTGAATGTGTTAAATAAATAACCATGAATTAGTGTATATGCCCTTAGTGGGTAGATAATAACAAGTCTGGATTAGTATGGTGGACCTGAGTCCTGTGTGTAATCTATAAGCACTTGACAAGAATAATTGAAACATGTAGTATGATAAAAATGACTCAACTAATATAGGTAGCGTATGTGGTGTCTGGAAAATATAAAAAATGTAAAGAAATCAATGCATACAATCTATAAGTTTTGTGTTTTCTAAGTAATTATTTGCATGTTTTTGTGTTTTTAACATGTTATGTTATTATTGTATTTTCTAAAAATAATCTATGTATAAGCAATATGAAAATGAACTATGTATAAGGATTAAGGGATAAAGAAAGTATGTAGAAGAAAATAGAAACCAAACTAACTAATGAGTCTCATGGGAGACTCACTATCACTATGACTTTGTCAAAAATAGGAATGATAATCTCTCATGTAGTGTGAATGTTATGCTATAGTTGAATGTTGTTGCAGTATGAATCTAAGTATTGTTCATCATCAAAATCATAATAACTTGGAATGCTAGAGGGAATTCCCTCATATGGTAGAGTTGACCTTTTTGAATTGTGCTTTGGAATATTGATTATGATTTTGCCCTTTGAAGCTGTGCTTATTGTATACATATGTGTTGTGGAGGCTCTTTGGATAGAAAGGCATTTTTGAGAATGTTTGTTGGGCTTAGCATGATTTTTACTTTGTAACTTAAGTTCTAGCTCTTTTTGTAATATTTCATATGTATTTAGACTTTTGGCCTTGATAAACTGTATTTATGACTGATGTGCCTTAAGATGTTAGTAGTCATATAAAATGTCCAAATTGGTAGTTTGTGTGTAGCTTGTGACACCCCATCTATAGGTCCTTTTTGCATCCTCTTGCAACCCTTTTTAGACACCTTTTTGCTCAATACCAGTCATCCAAAACCTTCTGAATGGTCATTCCACCTTAACCATGTAGTATTCCCTATGCCAAACCTATTCCCCTAGGTCTTGAGCCTATAGGATAAGAGAACCCCATTTATACTATAGTGCCAAACCCCAAAGCATTTATTTTTTGATGGTCTTATCCATTTTTACTTTGATCCCCAACGATCATGTTCATTTGGTCTTTATCCTTAAGTATGCTAGCTTAGTGCAAATACATCTAACCCACGACCAATTATTCCCAATAAAATCCCACTCAAAGCTCATTTACAAAGGAGGGGACAAAACTTACAAAGAAAAAAAGAATACAAACAAAGTACTAAATTAAACTTCCTTATTCTTTGCACACAGTCATCCAACACAACTACAAACATACTCACATCTTCATACCAATCCTTAACCACCTCAAACACTATCAAGTTGGCATTTGCATCTACATCACACTATTGCACAAAGCATACTAAGTGGGAAAATGACATATTTTATCCCTCTTCAAAGTATTGGTATATAGGCAATGTGCCCACACAAGGGATGTGGATTGCACATTCAGTGCATCTTACACACTAACACCCTCTCTTTATCAAGTAATTCAAATATCATTTTATCAAGCACGATCGAGGGTTAGGGTTTTGAGACAAAATTAGATTTACAATGAGTTCTATAGACATCCAATGCTTGATTTTTCATAGGTACGGTCTCACAAGCACAATGTAACTACCCAAAAAGTTTCAAGTCTTTGTGATCAGTTTGAATAAGAGTGGCAGGAATAGACAATAGTGCTAGACACCAAAGCATCCACTTTTTGGCACTCCTATCTTTTCACCAAATGAAATTCAGATTTAAGTTTACAATACCTTCCCAATCTTGCATAATGATTTTCAACATATGTATCAGTCGTCTCATTCTATTTTCTAGCTAAGTTATATTTCTTCCTATTTATTGTTATTTTTAGAAAGGTGAAAAAGATAAATAATTGCATAAATCAGGACTGTATATATTGTTATATTTTGTACTGATTTATTAATCCAAACCCTTAACTAAAATATATATAAAACTACATTATTTTCTAATAATTCAAATCATTTAGTGAACTTGACTTGCTTTATTTATGCATGAAAACCCTAAAAACCCTAGGGAAAATTCTTTGTTGATTTTAACAGTACTTTTTAAATTTTTCCTGCATATATAAATCAAAATTTCAAATTTAATTTTTAAAATCATTTCTTTCAAACCCTAGTTGAATATACTAGGTCCCTATGTTTTTGAGGTATCACCTTACATATTAGTGAGCTTTATATCCTTTTTATGCATATTTTAGTTTATTGCTTTTAGGACTTTACATTTCTTTTATTCATTAAATTCCTTCCATTGAATTTTTCTTATTATAACTTATTGCAAAAAATTCAATCCACTTTCACTTTATTTTCCTACTTTAACAATGGCCAAATATACTGACTTTGATGAAACTGATAAGAGGGAACTTCAAGACCTTTAACTAAAAATCTTGATATGCAAGATGATATGCTTAAAATACTACAAAAATAATAATAAAAATAAATAATGGTCAATCCTCTTAAACCACATAACAACCAGTTACAAATGACACTATAGGGATAACTATGTTTCAACAACCCCCTATAGCAGCTCAACCTTCTTATGTGGCACCACCGGTTATGGCTAGTACATCTTCACCTCCTAATGTGGCTGCCCTTATGAAAAAAATTAAATCTCTTCAATCTAAGGTGATACATCTTGAGCAAGGCACCTCTAGACCAACACACGATTTAGACTCTTTTGCTCTACTTCATACAGCATTAGCATGCCATATTGCTTCTACACCCTTGCCACTAGGTTTTGTTCAACCCAAGCTCACTCTATATGATGCCAAGGGTGATCTAGAGACATACTTGAGATATTTTCACTTAGCATGCTTGGATTATGTGCCAAATGACTAGTTACTAACCAAGCTATTTCCATAAAGTTTAAAGGATTACGCTCTATAGTAGTTCTATGGTCTATCGAATCAGTCAGTCAAAGCATTCAATCTTTTAGTTGACATGTTCCTAGCTCATTTCAGCATTAACATATGTGATAAGGTTTCTTATCCCCAATTTGCACAATAAAAACAAAGATCAAATGAACATCTCACATATTATGTTCTTAGATATAAGACTATCTAGGCTAAAATGATTAGCCCCATGGCTGATCAAGAATTACAAGATCTCTTCAAGAAAAGTATTTTGTTAGCTTTGCATGAATCAATAATGTTCAAAAAAAATTCTTCCTTCACTGAGTTATGTCATAAACTAAAGGAAAGGGAAGTCAAATGACTTTCAATGGGAAAACTCACATACACAAGCATATCAAAAATAACAAACAAGATTAATAGTAAAGTCTCATATAAATTAAAGGTTAATGATAGAAAAAGTCTAAATCAACTTATAGTTAATGCGACTTTAGAGCCCCCTCAATAAGTGGTTTTATCAGTGCCTCTTCGATGAGTCTTTACCAATCTACCAGTATATCCAGCCAAAGTCTTACAATAAATATGGAATGTAATGTCCTATATCTCCCTTTCATTCAGGATGTTGATACATATGATCAGAATGCATTTTGTGATTTTTAGAAGCCACTAGGCCACATAATGAATAGATGCATTATTTTATGCCACAAGATATAAGACTTAATACATGGCAACCTTATTGATCTTGACGCTCCAGTTGAGCCTCCTTAGGCAAAGCAAACACAGGACAAGGCTCTAAATTTTTTCTTAGATCCTTTCCCATAACATTCTAAATAAGAGACATGGGGCACATCAAGTGTTTACCATGCATATCATGCACACCCTCCACCAGCTACATATCAGTCACCTTCAGTTGAGTCACATCCTTTGAGCAACATGATTAGTGTGTATAATTTTAGAGTTTCAGCTAGACCTTTGATCTCCTTTTTAGAGTAGGAGAGAGTTGAGGATGATTTAGATTACTATGCACTCTTTATTAGAGCCTACATTGATAATCATCCCATTCATAGTGTTTTCATATAAAATGGATCTAGTGTAAACATGTGCACTATAACATTAATTCAGCATTTGGGATATTCAGAGCATGATATCACCCTGATGGACACAGTTATTAGTGGATTCAATGGACACTTATAGAGTTAATTGGGTGAGATTTTACTTATTCTATAGGTTGGTCTAGCACATGTGGCCACACCATTTACTATAATTCCTAGTGTAGGAGTCTTCAACATGTTGCTTGGTCAACCATGGATCTAGAAATTTTGTGCAGTACCTTCTATTGTTCATAGATGCATGGAATACATTCACACTAATCATGTTGTTACAATTGGTAAAGTTTCATATGAGTTACCAATCCCCACTTTAGATCCATCTCCTACTCTATAGTCACTAGTTTCATCTCCACCAGTTATTGTTCTTCTTCTAGTTAAGATTCAAACATAGTTGAGGCCTCCCTCATTAGCATAGAGAGTTTATACGCTTCCACAGAGGCCTATCTTAGAGTGACCACTACATCAATGACCTTTTTAGGACTCTAGATAGTTTCCAACTATAGTATTCACACCCAGGGCAATATCATTGAGGTTTCATGCCTCTACACATAGACCACATTTTTAGAGAGCTTCTTATACTACCAGATGGGTCCCTAAGATCCCCACAGTTACATCCACTTCTCAGAGTTACAGGGGGACATCATAATTGGTTTCCACTATAGATATTTTAGAAAACTTATAACATACACAGCTTTTAGAGTCATTGTATCAACCCTTCCATCATGCTTCATAATCATGCACGATCCCTTTCCTTGATATAAGACACCATGATAGGGAGTCTCTTATGAGACTCATCGATTAGTATCATTTTTTCTCAGTCTTTCTTGTACATAGTTTCTTTCTAATTACTTGTACATAGTTTATTTTTGATTTCTTTTATATAGTCTCCTTATGCTTACTTGTAAATAGCTTATTTCAAAATACCAAAAACAATACAATATTTCAAAATATCAAAAACAATATAACATGTCAAAATACAAAAATATTCAAATAACTCAAAACACCAATTTTTTTTTTAATTGTATACATTATTTATGCTTTATATTTCTACTACCATGCTAAACTTACATTTTGCTATTCTATGTTATTGTTTGTTGATTTATCTACATTACCATGCTTCACTTTATATTCTTTGAGTGTGTGCAGTGACACCCAGATCTTTGATTGCTTCACTCTACCCATTGAGGGGGCATCTTACTTCTACATTCAAGACATACATCAACATATCTACCCACTGGGGGCATCTTCTACATGACTACACCATCCATGTTATGTCATTCCTACACACAATCTGCTTATCATGTTGATGTATATTACTTACTAGCTTACATAGATTATTTTATCAACATTCATTAGTATATAACACTTGTGTATTTCTTAGAATCTACCTAGTCTTGTACTACATGTTTTGAATACTTTCACTTATTGCTTTGATTAGTTAGATACAACTGTATCTCCAGCATTTACATGCCTTTCTTTCTTACTTTGAGTAGCTGGATGTGATTGTATTTCTCAATTCTGATTTTGTTACTTGTGTGTGCCTTAGGATATTTGTCAATGTCCTTTGTTTATACTCTTGTATGTGCTTATGGCCCTCATGCCAATCTTGCTTATTTACAATTATATGTGTATGTGGGCATTTGAACATGGCTTGTATGCTTGCTTTCCCAATTTGAGTGACATGTACCCATGTCCCTTATTTGCTTGGCCTCTTGGCCTCTTTTGTATGCTTCTTGCTTCTTGCCTTACATGCTTGTTTTATTCTTAGTTGTTTGCAATGCCATGATCCATATAATGCATTATCTTGTCTTCTTAGATGCCATGATACTACACATGCTATTACATTGTTACATCTATCTAGGCATACCCCTATTGATCTAACAATCTCCAACACAAAATATCCTATATCTTGAGATATATTTTCGATCATCATTGATATATCATATATTTCATAGCATAACACACTTGCATGGCTCTTTATTCTAAGGGTAGTCATTGCAAGGTCTTCATTCCTAACCTTAGAAGAGGTGGAAATAAATAGGGGTTTTGTCACAGAGATAAGATCCCTCTACCAGTCAAAAATGAATTTTTAGAACACTCAAAATAACAATCAGAATTCAAAACATGTAGAATAGACTAGAAAAACAAAGATGAATATAGAATAGTCATCATAAATAGTAAAAGACAAGAGAACCCCATTCATACTACAATGCCCTACAATAAATTGTCCACTTTTTGGTGCTCTTGTCCAAATAGCCAAAAACCCAAAAATTTTAGAAACAGATAGAAAGGTAAGGTCAATTATAGTTTTGTTAGCTACAGTTCAGTTTAGATTGGATAGTTTTAGTATAATTTTACTTGAATTATCTAGATATAGGGGACATCTTCATGGTATGACAACTCTTGCTTCTAGTTTTAGATTGGGCAATTGGTACAACTTTTAGATTAGAATCCATGTTACAAACACCAGTGATTGGGGGTAATGTGCATGACACATTTGCCTTATTTTATTTATAGTTTATTGTATTACCCAAGTATTCTTAGTAGTTGCATGTTTCAATCCATCTATAGGTGGTTGACATCATTTCAGAATGGCTTTCATATAAGCCTAGTTCTCAATTTTGGAGTGGCTTTCATACAAGTCTAATCTCCACCTTTCAGAGTGGCTAAGATTGGCCTAGTTCTTAGTATACATTTGGCTATCCACACCACATTATTAGATTATAGAACATTCATGTGCTTCATGATCCATCTCATATGACACACATTCATACTGGTATCAATTCATAGTTCACATTTAGTGGGCAATGATGGAGCTGAAGGACTAGCTAGCCTTTGTATTCTTGAGCCACCTACTCAGAGGGATTGGACACATAGTCCAAACATAGATTAACACACATATGATCACATAGATTCACTACATAATGGGTGATGATAGAGCCAAAGGGCTAGCTTTTGTATTCTTAAGCTACCATCAAATAATTGAGCACTCAGCTTTGTTCACAATATTACTCTTGGTACAACACATACCCAACATCACTCAGCATCACTCAACATCACAATAGGTTTTGTATTGGTTCATGTAGTTGATGAGGTGTATTCATTCATTTCTCTTCCTCTCTCTTTTACCTAGCCTTTGTATGTTTATATTTTAGACATAGTGTGTCTAGTAAGAACTGATCTACTCCTTATTTTCTCTTGTAGATTTACACTTCACGCTATGCTTTCTCTACGTATACTCAACATCACACATCTTCATGGGCTTCACCCTTGTAGGTAAGTTTAGGTACACTTTATACTTTTCCTTTATCCTAGTATTTTGCTTTGCTACATTGCTAAAATAAAGGGGGGGGAAATGTAGTCAGATAAAATGTCTAAATTGGTAGTTTGAGTGTGGCTTGTGATACCCCATCCATAGGTCATTTTTACATGCTCTTATGACCCTTCTAGACACCTTTTTGCTTATTACCAATCATCTAAAACGTTTTGAATGGTCATTACACCTCAACCAAGTAGTATTCCCCATGTTAAACCTATTTGCCCAGGTTCTAAGCCTGTAGGATAGGAACACCCAATTTGGAAGCATCCACTTTTTGGTGATCTTATCCATTTATACTTTCACCCCTAATGGTCATTTTCATTTGGTCCTTATCCTTAATTATGTTAGCCTAGAGTGAATACATCTGACCCATGACCAATTTTTCCCTGTAAAAGCCCACTCAAAGCTCATTTACAAAGAAGGGGATAAAACTTACAAAGCAAGAAAGAATACAAATAAAGCACTAAATCAAACTTCCCTATTCTTTACACATAGTCACCCAACATACCTGTAAACATACTCACATTTTCATATCATTCCTTAGCCACCTTAAGCACTATCAAACTAGCATTTACATCTGTATCACACTATTGCACAAAGCACACTAGGTGGGAGAACTACATATGACTTGATCCCTCTTTAGAGTATTGGTATGTAGGCAACATTCCCACACAAGGGGTGTGGATTGCACATTTAATACATCTTACACACTACCCCCCCTCTCTCTTAAGTGACTCAAATATCATTTTATCAAGCATGATAGAGGGTTAGGGTTTTAAGATAAAATCAAATCTACAGTGAGTTCCATTGATAACCAACGCTTGATTTTTCACAGGCATGCTCTCAAAGGCACAATGCAACTGCCTAAATTTTTTTAGGTATCTGTGATTAATTTGGATAAGAGTGATAGGAATGAAAAATAATGTTAGACACTAAAACATCTACTTTTTGGTGCTCCTATCCTTTTACCAAACAAAATCTAGATTTAGGTTTATGACACCTTCCTAGTCCTACATAGCCATTTTCAACATCTATATCAGTCATTTCAACTATTTTATAGCTAAGTTATATTTCTTCCTATTTATTGATATTTTTAAAAAGGTGAAAAAGATAAACAATTGCACAAATCAGGACTATATTTATTACTATATTTTATACCAATTTATTAATCCAAACCCTTAACTAAAATAAGAATAAAACTCCATTATTCCCAAATAAGTTAAATCAATGTTCAATAAATCCCAAACCCTATTGACCAATATTATCAACTGATAGAATAGGAGAAGTAATGTCTTGGGCTTGCTAGCCCAAACCTTGACCCTGATAATCAAGTTGTTGTAGATACTTTTGACCAAAATTATATAATTTTTAAAGTTGAGCTTCATTTTGGAGAGGTAGATTTGCATCTTGTACTTATTTTACTTGTGTTGGTTATACTATTTATTGTTCTGATTGTGTTTTTATAAACTTTTGTTGTTCTAAGTTATGCTTTGGTAAACATTTTTTTTTGAAAGTGACCCTTTTTGAATTTGTAGATGTGTTATTGTATGTTGATAGAAGAACGTGAATTATAAAGCTACGCAGGATATTTGTCTGATAGTCATGCATTATACACTCATTTTGTCGATGTATAGTCTATTTTATCTTATCTACACGACTTGTAATAGGCTATAATATGAAGAGACTCCACTTTTGGTGCCAAGTATGAGAAGAAGATGAATAGTCATAGACTAGAAATGTAAAAGATATCGAAAGATATTGTTTTTTTGGTGCCTTTATGATATTTGATTTGTTACATAAGTGAAATAAATATTTGATTTGTAACATAAGTACAATATATACCTCAAGAATAATATCTTTGAGCATATTTTATAATAATTTATCATATATATATATATATATATATATAAATTTTTTATAAAGGGATAAATTGATAAACTTTATATAGGCAATTTTACCACTTAGAGGTATCTTATTCCTTGCCTTTCACATAATTTCTATTTTGACCTTTTAGGGTTTTACTAATGTAAATCCTATTTTTGATTAAAGCACTGAGTAGTCTATATCGGTGAAATAATATGCATAAAATAACCATTGATTTGTTACATATTTTGAATAGATTTGGCTTTTTAAAAATAGTAATAAATATGTGTAAATAAAGATGTATCTAGAAAATACTTGATAAGAATCATTTGAGTACTAGAAACTGAGATATGAACATGTCTAACTATTGTTAATTAGATCCCTATATCAAAACCCCTCTTAGACAGTAGCATCACACTTGAACAGAGGTGCCATGTGGCTCTAGTGTCCTAATAATGGTGCTAATGTCCTTTGTGTAGGACTACTTCAAACTTTTGAGTGCACCTATGTTTATATTTTTGAGTTTAGTTTCTACACACATGAAGTCTAAAACTCTGTATTGTGCATGTATTAGTTGATTTATGATGTAAACTCTAATCCTCCTTGTAAGCAAGGCATGAGCGAAAAAAGTGTGTTCATTAGTAGGATAGGATAGACATCCTCAAAACCCCATTATGAAGAGATTTACCTATATATCAATACTCTTAGGAGGGATCAAGCTCAATGTAGTTCTCTCCACCTAAGTGTTTTTACAAGTGTAAGTGATGTTAGAATGATAGTGGTCTCGAATGCCTTGAGTGTGCTTGAGATTAGAAATCTAAAAAAAATGAGCATAGGGAAGTTATAGATGGTTGTATATAGAAGTAGGGTAGAATAAGGATTAATAACCTTGATTTTGTTTAACTTATTTCATGTTTGAATAGGTATTTTGCATCTCATTTCCATCTAGTGGATAGAGGTCTAAAATTAATGTAGTTATAGTGTTTTGTAGCTTGTGCAAACAATAAAAAATGCTTAGGTTAACATTATGAGGATTTAACCTTTGAAAATATATTAATTCAAGAAAGATAGGGTAAAGGACATAGGCACCATTTTAGGGACACTAGTGCCACATGGATCTAGAGTCCTTAATGTGGCACTAATGTCCAGCTAGTAGAATTCTAGGCACAAAGGGCCAAGATTAGGAAATGAGGGTTTGAAACTAAATTTAAGCTAATTAGGGATGCTTGTATAATAGGCTCTAAGATAGGTTTAGGGATAAGATAGGAATATATAGTCTCAAGTAGAACTCTTAACACTCAAATACTAATTTTAGGTGATTGTATTTGCCTCCACCCCTTTTATGATAGAAATGTAGAAAAATAAAATGACTAGTATAAAGGCAAAAAAATTGTACCTAAACTTACCTAGGAAGTGAAGCCTGTGAAGCTAAGTATGAGTATGTGAAGCTGGGTTTGTGTATGTGAAACATGATCCAAAAAATGACCTAGAAATGAAATGTGCATGAACTAGTCCTTACTTAAGAGATATTAAAAGCAAAAGACTATGTTGAATAAAGAAGTAACTGAGTAAAATCGAGAAAAGAGATGGGAAAGAGGAAAAGTGTGAATACACCTCATTGGGTATGTAAACTAATACATGAACCTAGTGACATGTGTGTGTACATGTATATAGTGACCAATCATTGAATATCTTGGACTGAGTTGATAGCTTGCTCCATCCTCATGTGTGGGTGGCTCAAGAACTCAATTCAGTTTTGAATCCATCATTTTCCACCCTTGCTTGGTGGATCATGACCTATGAATAGCTTGGATTAGACTGATAGTGTGTCTAAACCTCTTATGTGGGTGACTTAAGAACTCAAGTAGGCTATGACTCCATCATTGCCCACCCATATGTACTAGATGCATTTGAAATTGAAATGCACAAAGTGCTAGATGTATCTAACTGATTATATCAAACAGTGTATGTCAGCTCCATGACCACTCAAGTACATTAAATGGATCTAGGCCACTCAAGAATGCCAACCATTATAGATGGATTAAGGCATGTCATTCTATTTAACTAATCAATGTATAACTAAGCATATGGAAATAATATGCTATGTACATGCCCCCAATAAGATATCTGAGTATATTGATTTTAGATTGAGTTGTAATAACTGTATATGAGTATCTAAACTAAATATGGGAATGATCATGCCATGCATGATGCCCCCAATCTAAGAAATTGATATGAATCTGAGCTAAACTAGTGTGAATCTGAGCAAAATTTGAGCATAACTGTCAAAATTGTAACTAGATTTGTGTAAACCTATATTGTGCCTGGTGTACTATTCTAGATAATATGAGTTATTCTAAAACCAAGGCTACTAGATAGTAGTGCCACATTTTGGATAGTAGTGCCATGTGGTGATAGTATCCCTATTTGGACACTAATGTCTATATGGTCTAAAATCTATGTCACTATAGTAATTTTTGAGTCACTATATTTCCTATATATTTACCTATGTTTGTTTTTATTAAACTAAACCTGTGTGCTAAAAATGTTATGTGAGTGTAATATAGGAGCTTAATCTCTAACAAATCCCTATGAATTCCCCTTATTTTGAGGGTTTTTGTTGAACCTGTGCAAGAATTATCCTCAAAAGAAATAGCTCTATAAAATGTGTGATAATCTAATATAATATGCAAACATAACATCAGAATGTAATATAATTTGAGCATAAGTATGTAATGTAAGATGTATGTCATCTCTATAATTCCATAAGGGTGTCAAGATAGATGTAATCAATGCATATAACATCAAATATAAGTAAAATTGAGTAGCTACCTAGGGGATGGGATATGATGTACATCATGACACCCAAGTAGGGAGTGTAGATGCATGAGGTCCCTCATGGTATCAAAAATGGGTGTGTTTAACAAGAAAATACAAAGGTCATGGATATGACACATACAAGAAAACATACATACAAAACATATGAGACATGCAAAGTAGGCCAATGGGCCACAATACAAGGGACATAAGCACATGTCACTAAATATGAGAAAATAAGACATGTTCAAATGTCCACATATGTAAGCAATAATCAAGTTGGCTTAGATCCACACAAAAGGACATGTTCAAATGTTTGCATACACAATCAAGAAAACACACATAAGGGACATGAGCACATGTCCAAGGTATACATATTGTGAATAAAAGTGGCATAGAGCCAAAGAATAATGGCATATTCAAATACCCTTCAATATAAGAAGCATAGAAATATAATCAAGTCTAAACTAGGAAATATAGAAATGAAAGCATGCATGAATGTAGTACAAATCTATGTAAGAGCTAGGATGTACAAATGATGAGTCTAAAGTAGTAATAGCCAATAAAAAAATCTAAGTATGGGTAACAATGATCAATATCAAGGTATAACAATGCTAAAAGTGGGATGTAGAGTATATAAGGATATAACCTGGTAATAGAAACTATGTATAGGATGCCCCCAAGTGGTTGAATGTGTCAAATTAATAACCATGAATCAGTTTATATGCCCTTAGTGGGTAGATAATAACAAGTTTGGATCATTGTAGTGGACCTAAGTTCTGTATGTATTTATAAGCACTTGAAAAGAATAATTGAAACATGTAGTATGATAAAATTGACTAAACTAATATAGGTATCATATGTAGTGTTTGGAAAATATAAGAAATGTAAACATAGCAATGCATACAATCTATAAGTTTTATGCTTTCTGAGTAATTATTTGCATGTTTTTGTGTTTTTAACATGTTATATTATTTTTATATTTTCTAGAAATAAACTATGTACAAGCAATATGAAAATGAACTATGTATAAGGAGAAAGGGATAAGGAAAGTATGTAGAAGAAAAGAGAAACCATACTAACCGATGAGTCTCATGGGAGACTCACTATCACTATGACTTATATCAAAAATAGGAATGGTAATCTCTCATGTAGTGTGAATGTTGTGTTATAATTGAATGTTGTTGTAGTAGGAATATAAGTATTGTTCATCATAAAAATCATAATAACCTATAATTCTAGAGGGAATTCCCTCATTTAATAGAGTTGGCCTTTTTGAATTGTGCTTTGGAATATTGATTATTATTTTGCCCTTTGAAACTATGCTTATTGTAGACATATGGTGTTATGGAGGCTTTTTGGATAGAAAGCCTTTTTTGAGAATGCTTGTTGCCTTCACATGATTTTGACTTTGTAACTTAAGTTCTAGCTCTTTTTGTAATATTTCCTATGTATCTAGACTTTTGGCCTTGATAAACTATATTTGTGACTGATGTCCCTTAGGATGTTCAATAAATCTCAAACCTTGTTAACCAATATTATCAACTAATAGAATAGGATAAGTGATGTCTTGGCTTGCTAACCCAAACCTTGACTCTAATAATCAAACTATATAAATACTTTTGACCAAAATTATACCATTTTTAATGTTGAGCCTCATTTTGGAGAGGTAGATCTACATCTTTCACTTGCTTTACCTATGTTGGTTGTATTATTTGTTGTTCTAATTACGCTTTTAGAACCTTTTGTTGTTTTGATTTATGCTTTGGTAACCATTTTTATATGGTTTCTAAATTTGACCCTTTTTGAATTTGTAGATATGTTATTGTATGTCAATAGAAGATCATGAATTATAAAGTTGCATATGATATTTGTCCGATATTCATGCATTATGCACTCATTTTGTCATTATATAGTATATTTTATCTTATCTTCATGACTTGTAATAGGCTAGAATATGAAGAGATTCCACTTTTGGTGCCAAGTATGAGAAGAAGATGAATATTCATAGATTGAAAATGTCTATATATACTTTTGTTTGTTAAAAGAAGGGGGTTCAACTTTTTAGAAGAGATCAATAGAGATTATCTAGTTATGGTTATTTGTGTGATTTCTTATTATGTTCCTTGTGTGATTATCATGTGTAATGTTTTGGTTACTTTTTGTCTAAACTATTCTAAATTTATTATTCAATTTATACCATACTAGTTGCTCTTAATTCCTTAATAACATAGAATAATTAATGCTACTAATGTTTCAATCATCCAAATTCTTGTCTTTTTATGATAAAATTATTTTGTGCACATGATTTATATGACAACTATCCTCATTCTTAGCATGTTTTGATACTTCAAAAATCTTTGATAATAATGGTGTGGTGAGCATGGAACTCATTTTGGAGGAAATTATGCTAAGATGGTTACTAGGTCAGAGAGATATAGAGATATGGTTAGACCAAAGGATATGTAATTTTATAGAAGAAGAATAAAAAGGACTGGTCTTACCATTTAGGAGATCATTCAAGAGAATATTTATGGAGAGATTTATGAATTTTTCTAGTGAGAGTTACTTGAATTGTTATCTAACTGGTTAGTATGGTTAGAATATTATTGCTTTAACCCAAGGATGAAATAAACTATAATTTGGACTGAAGAAAAGATAGATTGGTTGTAAAGATTGAAAACCAATTGGACAAGAGCAATACATCATTGGGTTATTACCATAATAGATGGATATATAACTAAGTTTGCAGTGCAAGGATACATAGCTTTCAAATATGCAAATGACTTGTTCATAAGAGGAATTCAAGAGAAAATTTTACAGTGACTACCTATCCTTGTGAAGATGTTGGTTGTGGACAAAGCCATGGTGATTACTATAGTTAATAATGGAGTAGTCAATTTAGGCATATATGGGGGTGTGTAACATGAAAGTGAATGAGGATTAGATGAGTAGATAAGGCTTGAACCTAAATTTAGAATGGGGACAGAGGGAAGAAGAGTCTAGATTCAGAATGTGAGTTTCAATAAAAAAATTGATGGAGTAAATAGAAAAATACCCAGGTAGCTACGAGTAGAGTTAAGAGTAGCATTAAAATAGATGAAGAATGATTAGGAAGATGTGATGAATGAGAAGAAAGAGATGAAGAATGAAGGACAAAGAAAGATGAGATGAAAGAAGACAAATGCCCATAGAAAGAAGTGATGAAGAGCGAAAGGAAAAAGAGATGTTCGAAGATGAAGATGAGAATAGTGTAGAGGTAGATTAGTTAGATGATAGATGTAGTGAGTAGCTATAAAAATGGGTATTAACAAAAAAAGGACATGAAGTAGGATAAAGTCATAGGAAAAAATTGTTCACTAAAAGAGTACATGTCCCCATAGCCCAATTTGTTATATTTCAATAAAAAATTTAACCTAGAAGAATAGGTAGATAGTAATTGGGAAGGTCCTATTTTAGAACAAGTGGATCATTGGGGTATTGAAATTGAAACAAACTCAATTATTAAGGCTTTGAAGGTTGTAGGGTTCATTGAAACCAAGCAGAGAAAAGTAGGAAATACAAAAAAAAGTAGAGTGCACAGAATAACTCTCCTAGTGCACAAGAAAATATTCATATTATGCAAGAAAGATTGTATAAAATGCAACCTCCAACTATAAAAAATTCACAATAGATCCTTTTGATTCCAATTTATAATATGGGTGCTTTAAGAGCATTTATCAACTTGGTGACATATGAGATGAGATGAGATGGCAAGCTAAAGGTATTATCGATGAGGCTATAAAGAAGTGTGAATTAATATGAGCACTGAATAGAAGAGCCCTTGAATTTATATATCATAGAGATATCACTTGGAAAAATATACAATAGGTTAAGGAGTGGCTCATCGTATAATTTAAAATCAAGAAATATACAAGTCAGACTATTTAAGATCTAAAGGAGATTAGGTTTAAGTCAAGAGAATCAGTTTGTGATTATGATCATAGTTTCTTATATGTTATTAATAAGGTGAAGTTTGGATTAGAAGATAAAGATAAATCTACGTGGTTTGTCAAATAACTATGCTCCAAGATTATATTTTCTATAACATAAACCCAATATGTTATTAAGGCAGATGCTAGAGCTGCTACTCTTTAGGTGGAACAAATTAAAGATGATGGGGAAGCTCCCATAATGGGTTCTAAGATTGAAAATACATTACAAGGTTTTATGAAGAGGATGGAATAATATCATGAAGTAGATAAACCTAAGCTAAATCTATGGTGCATGGAGTGTGTAAGAGAAGGACATCATAAGAATGAAGGTCCTAAGATCTAGATAGAATTCTATGAAATCTGTAAAGTAGTAGGGTATGCCACAATGCAGTGTCATCTCTTGTAATAGTATGTCAAAATCCAATAGAGTTATTATTAGAATTTTTGTAAATCACATCATCATGATGAAAATAATTATAGGGATTTGCAAGAGCTCAAATAAGACATTACAAAGAATGTATTCATCATTTTTGCACAAGTGTCCTTGATGAATCAGATGATTCCAAGCCTACAGGTTAATAAGGTTTATGTAAACTAAGAAGGTCCACAATGGATTCATAGATTACCTTAGTACCAACCTCAAGGTCTAGCTATTTGGACCATTCTTTCATTGGGTTAGAAACCACCATCACCATAATACTAGTACTTAGTACCTTAAAATTTGATAATGATGCAGCAATAACAAATTAGTTGGACTCCACCAATTACATAATAATAATTTGGGATTGGAGATAATACCCAACAACATTAGCATTGGAATATAGTGTAGTGACATGGTAGTTATAGAGGAGTTTATCATTCGAACATGGGAGAATCTAAGGGCAGGTACAAAGGGGGTTACTAAGGTGGTAGAGGAAATAATTATCAACACCCTCATTTGTAATGTTAATTATTTTGAGAGTATAATCATATGTAATGGAATTGCCTTTGAATCCCCAAAGGCAATATTAATATGCATATTTTAGGGTATATGAGCAACATGAGATAATATACTACCCTATTTTGGAAAAGCAAAGAAAGGAAAAGGCCATTGGGAATGTTAACATGGTAAATGCACAACTTAAGGAGGATGCATTTCTAAACACTGTTACAAGACACCAGCATGCAGAGATGACTGCCTCCTCTCAAAATACCTCAGGACCAAGAAATATAGAAAGTAAAATAAGATAAATACCCATACTTAGTTATAGAAAAGGGGCTCATGTATGAAGCTGCATAGATGTTGAAAAATATTCAACACCAAGACACTATTGAAGGAGATGTTGTAGCAATAGATGCTCAAATTTATGGTTAGATTGTTTGCATTATGTGCTAAGATGGATTTTTTATTGCACTAACATATTTGTTGAAGCTATTAAGTACACTATAAAATGAAGACATTTATCATAACATCACAAACTTGTTATATAATTATAGTCATAAAAAATACAAAAATTAGTAACTTGAGCATAGTTGATAATACCCAACCCTTAGGTCCCTCGTGCTTATTTTTATGACCCTCTTAGGCTTATTTTCATTGATTCCCAGTCATTCATAGCCTTCCAAACTTGACTCAAACTCACCTAGACTTCTCTTTCCAAGACAAATCAATCCCCCCAAGTCCCATCTATTCAGAACAATAGGACCACACTTAGACTATAGCATCGATGCCACTACTGTCCACTTTTGATGCTATTATCCAAGTCCATTTCTAGCCCCAATAATCAATTTATTTTGGTTCCCCATCCCTATCCTTGTTGGCCTAACATGAATACATTTAACCCATGACCAATAGATCCATATAAAAGCCCATTCAAAGATCATTTGGAAAGAGTTGGCAAATATCACTTAGCAAACAAGAATACAAGCAAGACTTCTCAAGCAATCTTCCCTATTCTTTGCATACAACCAACCAACATACTTAAAATCTCATTAAAATCCTTACATAAATCCCTAACCACCTTAATCACATCCAATTTAGCACTCTGCATCTTCATATACATAATTTCACAAAGCACATCAAGTGGGAGAACTACATATGGCTTGATCCTTCTTCAGAGTATTGGTATGTAGGCATCATGCCCACACATGGGGTGTGAAGTACATCCACAACATCTTACACATACTAACCCCACCTCTTTCTCAAAATTGGTTAAATCATAATATAATATAGGGTTTGAAGAAAGAATCTACTCTATAGGGAGCTATACAGACTTCTAACTACCAAAACTTCATAGACAAGGTCACATAGACATAGCAAACAAAACATAAAAAAACTTAGATCATCAGGATAATAATGATAGAGGTGGAATATAGTGTTAGTGCCACTAATATCTAGTTATGGTGCTCTTATCTAATCACAAAATAAAGTTTAGATCTTAGTTTGCGATAGTGTTTCAGTCTTGCATAGTGAATTCTAGCCTCTGTCTGAGTTAGATCAATCAGTTTCCAACTAAGTTTTATTTTCTTCTCCTTATTACTATTTTTAGAAAGGTTCAAATTGTAATTAATTTACACAAATTAGTATCTTAATTATTGTCTATTTAATTACTAATTTTACTACTTAGACCATTTGACTATATTAAGAATAATACACCAATATTCCCAAAATTGTTAAATCATTTGGTGAACCCGACTTACTTCATTTGAACACAAAAACCCTAGAAACCCTAGGGTAAATTTCCTACTAATTTTTTTATTTTTTTTATTTTTTGCCTACATAATAAAATAAACGATTAGCATCAAATTTTAAAATTTCTTAATAATTTTAAAATAATTTTCTTTCAAACCCTAGTTTCCCATACTAGGTCCCATATTTTTACAGTAATTTTCCAATCATTTTCTAAATTTTACTAGCATATTTAAATTAAAAAATCCACTCAAATTTCAAAATTCAATAGTAATTTTTGAAAACATTTATTTTTCAAAACCCTACTTGTATCTACTAGATCTTGTTAAATCACTAATTTTCCAATAATTTTCTAAATTTTTACTTACATATCTAACTCTAAAATCCACTTTCAATTTTAAAATTTCATAGTAATTTGTCAAAATGATCATCTTTCAAACCCTAGGTACATACACTAGGTCCTATTGCTTGTGAAATATTACCTTACATAATCAGATTGCATAAAATGGATCTCACTTATTTACAATTTTTTCTCACATTTCTTGCAAATAACAAAGAAACCACCATTGGTCCTATCATGTACATGAATGATGAAGTTTACCATATGTTAATACAAAGTTTTTTTTTTGTATTTTGTTGGGTGAATATTTTGTTGACCAGCTAAACTGGAGAGCAAATAGGTCTCTTCAACCACAGCATAGGGAGATTGGTCGGCCAGGTGTGCAGGTTTACTACATCAAAAGGGGACAAATCTCTCCTCTCATCAAGGGGAGGTTCCCTATGAATATGTAGGAGCTATATGGTATATATATATGCAGAAAATAACACTCAAGGGTAGGATACACCATACATAGCTCTTCTTTTAGAGATGATGTTTAGAAACAAAGGAGAAAATCCTGGTGAAAACACTGAAGGCACTTCTCTTCTTTCAGAAGTGTTCTTGCAGGGGACAGTAGGAGTTCTTTCAAGTAGGATAAGTAACTGGTAACAGAGTAAAAATTAACCAACAATCTAAGATGTAGCACAAAGTCTCCACCTTGACTACCCAAGAGTAAAATATGAAGAATAATGGGGGCACAAAGTCAGCCCAAGGTCTTTTACATAGAAAGAAACTAAAAACACACACTAAAAACAATTATGTCAGCACAAAGTCTGTAAGTAACTGGTTTCAGGACACCTTCCTTATCACTTCCACTAGCTCTACTTGTTAAATTACATAAACAAGAATACATTTAGGAAATAGACATAAGAACAATCTCCTAGAATGATACAAGCTATAACATCACAAAGTATGAAAGTAACTTGCTTTCTAATTCAAATAAAGAAATATGATAAACAATCTAAGCTCAAAGTCTCAGTGATGCCTTTCAATTTGGGCAGAGTTTTGCTTCTGCTAATGTGAAGATCTCCTTTAAAACAAACCAAGAGATTACAATATATAGAGGCCAAGGAAGGCTTGGCACTTTGTCCCATGGAGTGACCCATTTTGTGCATTAATGCCTTGAATGCATTTTTGGTTCTGTCAGGGAGGGCCATGCTGGAACAGGGTGGCTGCCTTAACTGTGGCATGTTGATTCATCTTGAATGTCTTCTCTTTATCTGCACAACTGCCTACTTTGTCTTTTCTCTAAGGGGGATAAATAGGCATTGTCTTCAATGTTTAAGACCTCAAATATCTATTTTTGCAAACTATTCTAGCTATTGAAATAACTACTATAGATATTTCCCTCTTTGTCTCTTCCTACTACAATTTGGGCCCTCAGGCTGTCTTTTTCCCCTTTACTGGATATTTCAGCTCTATCATCATTGGGTCTTCCCTTTTGGTTTTGGTCTTCAGGCCTTTGAATGCATTCGGGTCTACCTTTAAGTCTGCAAGGATTCATGGCTATTTCATTTCCATGAATTTGACGTCTGTGGGCCCGTCAATCTCCTCAGCAATTCCTTCGGCATTCTCATTTTTTCCTTCTTGAAGGGGAAGAATCCTTTTAGGGTCTTGAGAAAGGCCTATTTTCCTTCGATGAGAGCCTCCCGCAAGGGTATATACCCTTTGGGATCCTTTGGGTGGCCTCCGAGCTTTCATTCTTTGGTGGGCTATTGTTCCATTATTTCCTTCAGATAAAATGTCCAAAGGAATTCCTTCAGATAATTTGTTTGAAGGAAATCTTTCCTTGGCTCTGCGTCTTTGTATTAGGAGTGTTCTGTCTTTGACATGTGGCACGTTCTACTACTTTTAACAAGTGACATGTGGCATGTTTTGCCAAAATAGGTGAGGACACTTGGCAGCATCTGCCTAACTTATAGGAGCTTTTAGAAACCTTTGAGAGTCCTATGAGAGATGACACGTGACAACTTCCACTGAGCTCTAGAAACACTAAAAAAGTATTCAAGACTCATTTGGATTCATATGGATGATGAAACTTTGCATGTTCCATTTGTTCCTATGACTTACTCAGGGTCCACCACAATCCTTACTCAATAACTACAGATGTCAACACTTGGCGGCCTCTACCGAGTCTTACCAGGGACACGTGGCAACTTCCACTCAATTTTAGCAATCATACAGAGGATGACACTTGGAGTGCTCCACTTATTCTTTTAGCAACTTGCTCAGAGCCTACCATAGTCTTTACTTGATAGTGAAACCAAAGGAAGATACAATGACTGTTGACACTTGGCAGCCTCCACCGAGCTTTACAGATGACACACAACACGTTTTGTTACTTTGAGAAAAAGATATTAAAACCTTCCACATCTGCCACTTGTTGCTTTCCATGGAACTCTATAAGTGACACATGGCATGTTCCACTACTTTGAGAATAAAATCATAATGTGTCTTGGTAGAGGACACTTGGCAGCTTCTGCTCGTCTTTTTCTTTTGTGCACTCGTTTGAACCGTTTGATTGAATCGACCGATTGAACCAAGCTTGGAAATGTATAAGTGCTGGAAATTTGCTCTTTCAACGGAATTTACCTGTTAAAGCCATCGAAACCTTTGAACCTATTAATTTCAAGCATGTTGAGTCTATAGATTTCTTCCTATGAAGTCTGTAGAAACCTTCCTGCAAAGTCCATAGAAATGAGCTTGCAGAGTTTGTAGTTTCAAGCCTGTAGAGTTCGTAGACTTCTAAAAAGCTTGAAGAATGTAGAACTTAAATTCTCAGAACAATTTTTGAAAAGGGGAGAGAGGATTTTGGTCTGTTGAACCAAAATAGTTCATTGGTTGTTCCCAAAAAGAGTGATATTTTTGGGGGACAATAGCTAGCTCCAGTTGGGGAACTTTCCTTAGTAAAAATTTTGAAACAACTGAGGGGAGTAGAAACCAAAATCTCTGGTGCCTTAAAGTATGCCATTGGGCTATGGAGTTATGCTACCCAAAAAGAAAGGCTCCAAAAAATTAAAAGCATAATATAGAACTAAAGACTATACAAATATACATATGTACAAATGATCTTATCTGATGCCTCAAGATTTGAAACGCTTCAGATGCTGCCCATTTTGAGATAATAAAGATGGTGTTCCATCTTGGTAAACCAACAAGAAACCATTTTTTCCCCATAATTGGTGACGGGTGAATGGAACTCTCCATCAGGAATCACATTTTCTATGCATTCCTCTTGGTTCTTTCTTCTTCTTGCCCCATGGAAAGGCATGGTCTTCAATTTGAAAATCATAACTCCTTGCTCTCTTGGTGAAGAGTTCCTTTTGCTAAATTTGGAGTACAATAGTATGGTCCACCACCATAGCTTGGTACTCTCCTGGTTCAATCCAACACATGCTTTGATTGTCAACATCAGACCCCTGACAAACCATCAATTCAACATCTCCTTTAGCATGAAGGAGTTTGACATCTTCATCCTAAGCAACCTTCAATCTGAGTAACAGAGATTCATACTTAGCAGTGTTATTGGTGTTGCTGAACTACAACTTGTGTGAAGGAGGAAGAATATCTTCTTGAGGAGATATCAACACCATCCTAGCTCTAAGACCGACAGAGGAATTGCTGCCATTAAATTCTCAGATCCAAACATCATCAAAAATTGATCTTCTATCAAATTTCTCTTTATTAGAGATGGAAGATCCTTTTTTATTTATACTGTGCCCTAAGAATTCTTCTAATTTCTTATTTGAATCAATTCCTAGATTTCCAACTACAAGACTTTCATCTGTAGAAACATAAACATCCTCTGTGGACAAAAAATAATTACCCCTGCTTGAAGACTCAAATAGAATCTGAGCTTCAAGTGTTGATGTCTAAGTGACCACATATTTTGCCTCCTTTTCATAGAGTAATCTCTTCATTACACCCTTGATAGGGATCCTTGCCTCAGACAGGTCCATACTTAGTTCTCCACCAACGTCCAACTACTCAGGATTAGCTTACAGGAATTCAAATTCAGTCATTTGAATTTTGGATTTCTTGACATGATCAATTATGTCAAATGATTGAAATGGAATAGGAAGAGAGGATGGGAGTTCATCCTTTTGGTTTTTGGGAGGGGGAGGACTGGCCTACAAATTTGAAGTAGAAGGCATAGGGATATTTGATGTACTTACCTTCTTAGCAGTCACCAAGTCTTTCAGCTGGAAAGGCAGAGTGGTTCCACGCTTAGCAATTGAAACTACTGGTTGAGGTCATTCCTCTACTTTCTCCTTATCAGTTGGTTGAGTTGATTGATTCTTGGACTAGGTGAATATAGTATATGATCCCTTGGCTACATTACCTTCACTTCTAGGTTCATCTTAGTAATTTAGGAAACTGATGTTGGAGTCACCAACTAATTCTTCTTCTTCCTCAGTGAAGAGATTAGCATCATTTTCATGCTCAAACTTAGGTTGGAAAGAGAAATCATGTTTTGTTTCTAGATATCTAACTGCTGAGTTGGTTGGACGTCTTTCAAGGGCTAGGTTCCTCTATGGGGGAGGAAGATGATTTGGCTGCCCTTGATTCTTAGTAGCATTACCTTGGTATGCCTGATTGGGGAATGTCCTCCTTGGTACATCTCTATATGAAGGAGCAGAAGACATACCATGTGCCATTTGCCTTTTCAAGGCTAGCAATTCATTTGCCAGCTTTTGCACCATTTGATTAGTGGTGGCTGTGGGTGAGTATTTAGAAGATGAAGAGGGTTTACCTCTGTTTGGATCTCTCCTTATCTTCCCTGCCAAGATAAGGTCATCTTCTACTTCAATAGCCAAGTCTTGAGTAGCCTCAAGGTCTATGTGTCTAGCCCATCTCAGCAAGAAACTCACTTCAGGTAGCTATGAGTTGATGAAGAAATACTTGAGATTCTTAGGTGTCAGCTAGGCAATCATGGGAATCCTGTGCCTTAGCTTGTCGAACCTGGCAATGAAGTCCCTCATAGGTTCATGGGGCTCCTTCTTCATCTGTGTGAGCTAGGCTAGTAAGGCATGCGCATCTTTAGTAGGCTTGAACCTAGCTTCAAATCTATCTTTAAGGGTGTCCCAGTCAGTCACTGACCTAGCCTATAGATGGTAGAACTAGTCTATAGCAGCACCTTGTAGTGTTTCCACGAAAAGCCTGACTATCACATCCTCAAATTCCACTCCTATTATGCCACAGGCTATGCTGAAGGCTATGATGTGTTCATCAAGGTGAACTCTCCCATCACCAAATAATTTGGGGAAATTCTTCCTTGAACTACATGGGAGCTCATGTAGGGGTGGAGTTAGATTAAGTGGGCCAAATGAGTTACCCCAGGGGCCTTGAATAACCATGATTAGATAATGAAAAAGAGGGATAACAAATTTGAGTGGCATGTGGATAGGAAAAGCTATGCTAACAATAGAAAAAGTATTTCTACCTTGGGCTCTCTGGCTTCTTGTATAGTGTGTAGTTGCCAGATTGTAGAACAAAAATGGGAAAGAATCAGCCCTGCTTCAGCCTAAAGCTTGAGGCTTCAAACTATGCATTCTATCCCAGTGGCTCTGGTTTTGCAGACCAGATAATATAATGGAGATGGAGGAAGATGGTAAGGCTATAATGATAATGGGTAAGACATGAAATAGAGTTTCCAGAGTCTATAATGGATAAGGGTAGGGACTACTTCAATCTGAAACTTGAGGCTTCAGACTGCACATTCATCCCCAGCAGAGTCACCAGAAATTGTTGGGTGAATATTTTGTCGACCAACAAAACTGGAGAGCAAAATAGGTCTCTTTAACCATAGTATAAGGAGATTGGTCGGCCAGGTGTGCAGGTTTACTACATCAAAAGGGTACAAATCTCACTTCTCATCAAAGGGAGGTTCCTTATGAATATGCAGGAGCTATATGCTATATATATGTAGAAAATAACACTCAGGGGTAGGATACACCATCCATCTCTCTTCTTTCAAAGATGATGTTCATAAACAAAGGAGAAAATCTTGGTGAAAACACTGAAGGCACTTCTCTTCTTTCAAAAGTGTTCTTGCAAGGGACAATAGGAGTTCTTTCAGGTAGGATAAGTAACTAGTAACAGAATATAGAGTAACCAACAATCTAAGATGTAGCACAAAGTCTCCACCTTGACTGCACAAGAGTGAAATATGAAGAACAATGGGGGCACAAAGTCATCCCAAGGTCTTTTACACACAAAGAAACTAAAAACACACACTGAAAACAATTATGTCAGCACAAAGTCTACAAGTAACTAGTTTCAGGACACCTTCCTTATCACTTCCACTAGCTCTACTTGTTAAATTACATAAACAAGAATACATTTAGGAAATAGACATAAGAAAAATCTCCTAGAATGATACAAGCTATAACATCACAAAGTCTAAAAGTAACTTGCTTTATGATTCAAACAAAGAAATATGATAAACAATCTGAGTTCAAAGTCTCAGTGATGCCTTTCAATTTGGGCAGAGTTTTACTTCTGATAATGGGAAGATCTCGTTTAAAAGAAACCAAGAGATTACAATATATAGAGGCAAAGGAAGGCTTGGCGCTTTGTCCCATGGATTGACCCATGCTGTGCATTAATGCCTTGAATGCATTTTTGGTTTTGTCAGGGAGGGCCATGCTAGAACAGGGTGGCTGCCTTAACTGTGGCATGTTGATTCATCTTGAATGTCTTCTCTTTGTCTGCACAGTTGCCTACTTTGTCTTTTCTCCAAGGGGGACAAACAGGTGGCATCTTCAATGTTTAAGAGCTCAAATATCTATTTTTGTGCATTGTTCCAACTACTAAAATAACTACTACATATATTTCCCTCTTTGTCTCTTCCTGCTATGATTTGGGCCCTTAGGCTATCTTTTTCCCCTTAGCTAGCTCTTTCGGCTCTATCATCAGTGGGTCTTCCCTTTTGGCTTTAGTCTTCAGGCCTTTGAATGCATTTGGGTCTACCTTTAAATCTGTAAGGATTCATGGCTATTTCATTGCCATGAATTTAACGTATGTGGGTCTGTCAATCTCCTCGACAATTCCTTTGACATTCTCATTTTGTCCTTCCCAAAGGGGAAGAATCCTTTTGGGGTCTTGAGAAAGGCCTAGTTTCCTTCGATGAGAGCCTCCCACATGGGTATCTAACCTTTGGGATCCTTCAAGTGGCCTTTGGGCTTTCATTCTTCAGCAGGCTATTGTTCCATTATTTCCTTCAGACAATTTGTCTGAAGGAAATCTTTCCTTGGCTCTATGTCTTTGTATTAGGAGTGCTTTGTCTTTAACACGTGGCACGTTCCACTAATTTCAACAAGTGACACATGGCATCTTCCACTAAAATAGGTAAGGACACTTGGCAGCATCCACCTAACTTATAAGAGCTTTTAGAAACCTTTGAGAGTCCTAGAGGAGATGACACGTGGCAGCTTTTGCTGAGCTTTAGAGACACTATAGAAACATTTAGGACTCATTTGGATTCATGAAAATGATGACACTTAGCATGTTCCATTTATTCTTGTGACTTACCTGGGGTCCACCATAGTCCTTACTCAATAACTATGGATGTCGACACATGGCGGCCTCCACCGAGTCTTACCAGGGACACGTGGCAACTTCTGCTCAATTTTAGCAATCACATAGAGGATGACACTTGGAGCACTCCACTTATTATTTTAGAAACTTGCCCAAGGCTTGCCATAGTCTTTACTCGATAGTGAAACTAAAGGAAGATACAGTGACCGTTGACACTTGGCAGCCACTGTTGAGCTTTGTAGATGACACGTGGCACGTTTCATTGCTTCGAGAAAAAGATATTGAAACCTTCTGCAACTGCCACTTGGTGCTTTCCATAGAAATCTACAAGGGACTTGTCACATGTTTCATTACTTTGAGATGCAAATCATAATGTGTCTTGGCAAATGAAACTTGGCAGCTTTCGCTTATCTTTTTTTTTCACACGCTCCTTTGAACCGTTTGATTGAACCGATTGATTGAACCAAGCCTGGAAATGTATAAGTGTTGGAAACTTGCTCTTTCAAAGGAATTTACCTGTTAAAGCCATAAAACCCTTTGAACCTATTAATTTTAAGCATGTTGAGTCTGTATATTTCCTCTTGTGAAGTTCGTAGAAACCTTCCTGCAAATTTTGTAGAAATGAGCCTGCGGAGTCCATAGTTTTAAGCCTGCAGAGTCCATAGATTTCTGAAAAGCTTAAAGAATGGAGAACTTGAATGCTCAGAATAATTCTTGAAAAGTGGAGAGAGGATTTTGGTCTATTGAACCAAAATAGTTCATAGGTTGTTCCCAAAAAGAGTGATATTTTTGGGGGACAACATATTTCATGCTTATTTTTTATAATAAAGAATGATATTACAAAATTCATGGCTAAAAATGCACAAAATTTCAATATTCCTTTTTCATACTCTCTATCACTCACATGGAAAGATTTTCAAGTTTATCATGCTAAACATTTAGAAATGTTATGATTCATGTCACAATTTTCTATACATTTGTGCACAAATACATGTTCTTTATCCCTTACTTCTTATCTCTCATATGGAATTTTTTTCAATTTTATCATGCTAAACATGTTAGAAATTTTATGATTCATGTCAACATTTTCTATACATTCATGCACAAATACATTTTCTCTATCCCTTGCTTGCTATCTCTCTTGTGGATGGTTTTTTATAAACATATTATTTTACAACTCACTACTCAAATTTCATTCATTTTAGTCCACATTCATGCTTTTTGCCTACATGCATATAATTCATTGGTTACTTTTGAGTATCTCCCTATCACTAAGACATGAGCAAACACTAGTGGTTATATCTATCCCTCATCCCTTCAAGCTTGGTACATCTAGCTCTTATCCCACACCTACTACCAGTTCTATGCCTACAGTAGATCGTGTGGTCCATGCTATCACCCAAGTTTATGAATATAGGTAGGTTTATTACACCTATGGTTATAGCTTTATCACTCAGGTTAACACCCCTTCAAATATAGTTTTTGTTCTTGAGATTTTTCAATAATTGGATGTTAAAAAACATGTGTTGTATGCATCCCTTTGCAATAATAGAATTCTCATTTCAGCCGAACCAACTTATGTTGCATCAATCCTCAACACAATGCAATGGACTAAAGAACATATTTCCTTTGAGAAAGAGGATTTACCCCTGCAACACATCATTGAAAAACATCTAACTGTATATATTTAATTGAGAATTAATGATGTGGAGGTAAAAAGAGTGTTAGTTGATAACGGTTTAGGACTCAACATTTACAACATTTAATTTCTTAAACATCTTAATATACAACGCCAAGATCTAGACCATTCTAACATTAATATTAGAGGTTTTGACAACATCCACAAAAATTCATAGTTTAAATAACACACAATATTACCTTAGGGCCTAATACACTACCAACTACTTCACAAGTCATGCTAAATGACCTCAACTATAATTTATTACTTGGTCAGCCATGGATTCATGATATGCATGCAGTCCCTTCTACACTCCATGCTTGTCTAAAATTTAGTCATAAAGGCTACATATACACATGCCCAATAGATAACAATCCTTTTAAGTACTACCAAGTTACTGAAACTCCATAGAATTATATTTCACAGTTCAATCTTTGCCACTTACCTATGCAACCCATTATGCATAATGTACCCTTGGACCATGAAACACATCAACAAATTCCAAGTTCTATAATACCACCCACACCAATTCACTAATTTACCTCTCCTTTTGTACTTAAATGTCTTAATAAAATGGGATATCATGGTAAAGGTTTGGGAAAGCATGAATAAGGAATCATTAATCCTATTGAGGCATCTACACAACATGGAACACAAGGGCTAGGATATCAACTTACCCATATTCATAATAAGCCTTCTTCTGCCACTTCAAAAGATATAAAGTTTTATCCACCCACTATACCAATAGACCACGCCATTAATCATACTTTAGTATTATCATTGATTGATCCTAATCTCATTAATGACGTAGCTTCACCAGAGATTTTCACATTAGATGAATTCTCCAATGATGAATCCCTCCTACAATTTCTTAGAGCATGTAAGGACCTCCCATCTTGATATCATAAAAATAGATTTTCTCATCACACAAATGCTCATGCCTACTTTGGGGAAAGCCTAATTTTTCCCTAAGACATACCAGTTGATTCAAATGATACTATCCCTACCACTCTTTACGTTCTTGATCATTCCATATTGCTTAATGAAGAAATAGTTAATTTTAATTTTGGAACTGATCAAGATCGCTGCATTATCCTATTAGCCACTACCCTATGAAAGGAAGAAGATATCTGTCAAGATTTAATATATTTCTCAAAACTCTTTGTTTGGTCTTACTTAGATATGCCAAGAATTGATACATATATAACAATCCATCATATTCACTTATACCTAGATGCTAAACTAGTTAAACAAAAAATTCACAAAATGCATCCTAAAGTGGCTCTCTTAGTCAAAGATGAGATACAACACCTCTTAGATGATGGCTTCATTCGACCAATAACACACCCTAAATGGATATCCAACATAGTCCCTTTAGTAAACCTAACAGGTAAATTTGGTGTTGTTTCAATTCTCAAGATTTAAATAAAGCATGCCCAAAAGATTATTTCCCCTTACCTAATATTGACATGATTGTCGATTCCACAGCCAGGTATGAAATGTTATCATTTATGGATGGCTTCACTAGATACAATGAAATCAAAATCATAGAAGAAGATCAAGAGAAAACATCTTTTACAACACTTTAGGGTACATTTTGTTATATTGTCATGCCTTTCGGATTAAATATGCCGAAGCCACGTATCAACATATCATGACACATATCTTTCACGATTCAATTCACCATACTCTCAAGGATTATGTCGATGATATATTAGCAAAATCAAAACAATGACAACATCATGTTATTGCTTTATGAAAGATCTTTCAAAGACTTAGGCAATATAATGTTCAGCTCAACCCAAAGAAATGTGTGTTCAGAGTTACATCAAACAAACTCTTGGGTTTCATTATTTCTTAGCATGGCATAGAGGTTGACCCTAAGAAAGTCAAAACAATTATTGATATGCCGCCTCCCACAAAATTAAAATAACTTTGATGCCTACAAGGCAAGATCCAAGCAATCCACCATTTTTTAGCTCAACTTGTTGATAAAACTCAAGCATTCACGTGATTATTAAAGAAAGATACAAGGTTTTTTTGGGACCAACCTTGTCAAGATAGCTTTGATACAATCAAGCAATATCTTCTTAATCCACCTATTTTAGTACCACCTATCCCTAATAATCCTTTTCTACTATATATCTCAACAACAAATCATGCATTAGGAGTACTCTTAACACAACATGATGATCAACATACCAAGTGAGCAATTTACTACATCAATCGCACACTAGTTGATTATGAGAAAAATTCTTTTGTAGTAGAAAAACTATGTTTAGCTTTAGTTTTCACCACATAAAAAATCTGACATTACATGGTCAATAATGAGACTCAGGTTATCACAAAAGTAGACCCCTTAAAGTTCCTCATGGTAAAACCACATCTTTTCAATCACATAGTGAAATGGGTTATGTTATTAATAGAATTTAACTTAAAGATAGTTCTCTAGAAATAAATAAAGGGCCAAATCATTGTAGACCATTTGGAAACAACACCACCATTGGATACCAACCCTCTTAGTGACACATTCAGAGATGATTTCACTGCCTCTTCTTCTCATTTGAATACCTAGCCATGTTATTTGATGGCTCTCGATGCATATCCAGTGCAAGGGTAGGCATTGTCTTTGTTGATCCTTCTTGTGCCATAGTTCCTATAACATATTAATTAAGCTTTTCCTATACTAACAACACTACAGTATATGAAGCACTCATCTTAGGTTTATTTACTACACAATCCCTCCAAATCAAATCTATTCAAGTCTTCGATGATTCCTAACTCATGGTCAACCAAGTTAATGATGTCTATCAGATAAAGGAAGAACATCTTATCCCATATCATAACATGGTATAATGTTTATCATCATAGTTCGATTACTTTTCTATATAAAGTATACCAAGAAAAGACAATTAACATGCAATGCAATGGCAAGTGCTACATATCTGATTCTTATCAACATCAACGATGATCAAGCTATATTCATAATTAAATGATTATAATCACCATCAATATCCAATGTGGATCTGATTGCACCATCTATCTTAACCACTACACGTAGTTCAACCACTCTAGAATGGTTCTCTAACATTTATAAATTCTTAAAAAAATCTATTACACTTGAAATCTTCTCATGAAATGACAAGTGTAAGTTACACAAACAAGTACTCCATTATGTAATCATTGGTAAGGACCTTTTCAAATGTTCATTTGACAAACACTTAGATTCTTAACCTCAACAAAATCAAAAATTACTCTTACATAGATACATGATAGTGAGTGTAGTGGTCAAGGCCATGTCCCACAAATTAATTCGATAAGGCTACTACCGACCCACCATAGAAGAAGAATGTTTACAATATGCAAAGTTATGTGATAAATGTCAATGACATAGTAACCTACAGCATGTACCTTAACAATATTTATAACCTATCATCTCTCCATGGCCATTTATGTTATGGGGATTTGATCTTATTGGAAAGATTAACCTTGAATCCGTCAGTGGGCACAAGTTCATCATTACTACTAAAAAATACTTTATGTAGTGGGTAGAAGCCATTCCACTTCAAACTACTATGGGGGAGGACATTTGTAGTTCCTTATGACCCACACCATTTCATGCTTTGGCCTACCTGCAGCTATCATATTTGATAATGGAAACTCATTTGAGAACATAACTATCAATAAATTTTGCACAAAATACAAGATTAAACACACATTCTCCATTCTGTACTACCCACAGGGAAATGGTCAAGTAGAGGCCACCAATAAAACCATCAACAACATTTTGAGAAAAATAATGACCAAATTTGGCAATGATTGGCATAACCAACTAATGTTTTATTTATGAGCTTATCACATAAGTATTCATACACCCATAGGAGACACTCCCTATTCACTCATTTACAACATAAAGGTAGTTTTGCCATTAGAATTAGAAATTTCATCTCTTCATGTCTCCCTTAAAGTTATTCTCACTAATGACTAGTGTCATGAAAAATGTCTACACTAGCTTAAGTAACTAGACAATACATGCATTGAAGCAATAGAACATCTCAAAATATACCAACAACATATACAATGATTTAACAACAAACGAGTTCACACTAGCCAATTCGAAGTTAATGATCTAGTTCTTAAAGAAAATCTTTGCAATGCCAATACCAAAGAAAAAACCAAAGGAAAATTCAAACTAAATTGGCTAGGTCCAAAGGAAAATTCAAACCAAATTGGCTAGTTCCATATATCATTACTATATATGTTGATGTAAATTACTTTCTTTCTTACACAGATTACTCTATTGACACTCACTAGTATATAACACTTATGTATTTTTTAGCATATACCTAGTCTTGTACTCACATGTTCTCCCTCTTGTTTTGATTAGTTAGATGTGATTGTACTTCTAGTTCCTTACATGTTTTCTTTTTTTGCTTACCATAGCTATATTGTTTGCATTTCTCAGTTCCTATTTGTCTCCTATATGTGCCTTAAAACATTTGACAATGTCCTTTGCTTTTACTCCTCTATATGATTGTGGCTTCCAAGCCAAATTTGCTTGTTTCAATTCTATGTGTATATGGAATTTGAACATGCCTTGTATGCTTGCTTTCCAATTTAAGTGACATATGCACATGTCCCTTGTTTGCTTGGCCCCTTGGCCATCCTTGTATGTTTTTTATTTCTTGCCTTGTGTGCTTGTTGCTTGTTTGCTTCTCATTGTTTGTACTGCCATGATTCACATCATGCATTTATCTTACTTTTTTGGATGTCATGATAGACACCACGCTCCATCCCTCCAACTAACAACTAACAATTAACCAGACTTTCATTTTGAGTTAAATACATTACACATATTCTTACATTGTTATATCCATGTAGGCATACCCCTATTGATCTAATAATCTCTCAATACAAATAATATTATATCTTGAGATATCTTATTGATTATCATTGTTATATCATGTATCTTTGTAGCATAACACACTTTTAGGGATCTTTCTTCTGAGGGTAGTCATTGTAGGGTATTCATTCCTACCCTCAAAAGAGGGGGCAATAAATAGGGTTTTTGTCACAAAGATTAGAGCTCCTAACGGTCAAAATAATAACATTCAACACACCCAGAACAACAACCAGACATCAAAATAGTCAAAATAGAATAAGCAAATAGTCAAGAATCTAGAATAGTTACCAAATTTGGCCTTAGACAATAGTGCCTAACTTAGAAAATAATACTGGTGCCATTAGTTTCCACTTTTGACACTCCTATCTAAATAATAGAAAAACCAAATTTTATAGAAATAGATAGAAAGGTAACTTTAGTTATAGTTTTGTAAGCTATATACCAAACTAGAATCAATAGTTTCAATATAGTTTTTCTTAGAGCATCTAGATATAGGGGGTATCATATGTGGTGTGATGGCTCTCACTTCTAGTTTCAAGATAGGGTAGCTGGTACAACTTCTAAATCAGAATCTATGTTTAGACACCAGTGATTGGGGCAAATGTACATGGCACATTTTTTTTTTTTTTTTTTTTTTTGAGTTTAGTATTACCCAAGCATTATCAACAATTACATGCCTTATTCCATCTATAGATGGTTGGAATCATTTTGGAATGGCTTTTGTACAAGCCTCTTTTTTTGAGTTCTTGAGTTCCCAAGTTCATGAGTGGCTTTCACAAAAGCCTAGTGTACCAATTTGGAGTGGCTTTCATACAAGCCTAATCTCCATATTTTAGAGTGGCCAAGAGTGGCCTAGTTTCTAACATACATTTGAATATCCATGCCAACATTATCATATCATAGTACATTCATGAGATTCAAGAGCCATCTCATATGACATACATTTTATGCTAGTATCAGTTCATAGATTCACTTCATGGGGAAATAATAGAGCCAAAGGACTAGATAGCATTTGTATTCTTGATCCACCTATTTAGAGGGATTGGACACATAGTCCAAAAATTGATCAACACACTCAAGACCACCTAGTTTCACTTAGTGGCAAATGATGGAGCTAAAGGGCCAACCTTTGCATTCTTGAGCCACTGTCAGGAAATTAAGGACTCAACTCCTTTCAAGATATTAATCTTGGTACAACACATTCTAACATTACTCAGTGTTATCCATCATCATTCAACATCACAATAGGTTTTGTATTGGTTCACATACTCGGTGAGGTGTATTCATTCCTTTCTCTTCCTGTCTCTCTTATCTAATTTTGTATGTTCTTATTTTAGATATAACGTATCTAGTAAGAACTGATCTAATCTTTATTTTTCTTTTAGATTCATACTTCCCAATGTGCTTTCTCTATGCACACCTAACATCATATAACTTCATGAGCTTCACCCTTATAGGTAAGTTTAGGTACACTTTTTATCTTTCCTTTATCTTAGTATTTTGTTTTTCTATATCACTAGAATAAAAGGGGGGGAAATGTAGTCATATAAAATACAAAAATTGGTAACTTGAGTGTGGCTATTGACACCCAACCCTTAGGTACATTGTGCTTGTTTTTATGACCCTCTTAGGCTTATTTACACTAATTACTAGTCATCCATAACCTTTCAAATTGGCCTTAGCTCATTCATACTACTCTTTTCAAGATAAATCAATCCCTCCAGATCCCATTTGCTTAGGATAGTAGCACCACACTTAAACTATAGCACCAGTGTCACTATTATCTACTTTTGATGCTATTTTCCAAGTCCATTTCTAGCCCCAATAGTCAATTTATTCTGGTTCCCCATTCTTATCCTTGTCAGCCTAATAAGAGTACATTCAACCCATGACTAATAGATCCCTATAAAAGAGTTTTCAAATGTCAATAAGTAAGCAAGAATACAAACACGACTACTCAAGCAATCTTCCCTATTCTTTACATATAGCCAACCAACACACTTACAAGCTCATTCAAATCCTTACACTAGTTCTTAGCCACCTCAAGCACATCTAGTTTAGCATTATACATCTTCATATACATAATTACATAAAGCACATCAAGTGGGAGAAATGCATATGACTTGATCCCTCTTAAGAGCATTGGTATGTAGGTAGCATGCCCACATATGGGGTGTGAAGCATGTCCAGTGCATCTTACACACACTAACCCTACCACTTTCTCAAAATTGGTCAAAGCATAATAAAAGATAGGGTTTTAAGAAAGAATCTACTCTATAAGGAGATATATAGACTTCTAATTGCTAAAACTTTGCAGACAGGGTCACACAAGCATGGTGAACAAAACCCATAAAGCTCATATCCTTAGGACAACATTGATAGAAGTAGACTATAGAATTGATACCACTATTGTCTAATTCTTGTACTCTTATCCAATCATAAAAATATTTTTATATCTTAGTTTGTGATAGTGTCTCAGTCTTGTACAGTGAATTCTAGCCTTTGTCTCAGTTAGATCAATCATTTTTTAGCTAAGTTTTGTTTTCTTCTCCTTATTACTATTTTATAAAAATTTTAAATTAAAATTAATTTACACAAATCAATATCTTAATTATTGTCTATTTATTTATTGATTTTACTACTTAGACCCTTTAACTAAATTAGGAATAATACACCAATATTCCCAAAAATTTTAAATCAATAATTTACTAGAGTGTGCACAACGAGGGCAACATAAGACAAAAAAACTTGTTTGGTATGTAAAAACAAAGAAGCTATGGGATGTAGATGCATGAATCGACATTGAATTTATAGGATATGAAATTCCAAATGTTGTCTTTGATTTTGGTAGCATGGTTAACATGATGCCTAGGTCTACATGGGAGGCGATTAGATGTCTAGTTCACAGTTACAACCCAGTGACTCTAAGCTTAGCATACAATGGAAGAGTTAAACCCATTAGATAATTAGAAGATTTTGAGATAAAACTTGCAAAATTGAGCCTATGAGCTGTCTTTGAAGTCATCAATATAAAGATAAAAACAATTCATTACCTTACACTGATTAGCAAGAAATGAGCATATGATGGTTAGATGACTATCAATACTATACAAAATTAGTTAGAAGCACATGAGGGAGATAGAATTGTAGTCATTCCTTTACATAAGGTGCACAAACCCTACATCATTCCATTGAACCAAACTCTCCTTATGTTGCACAAGAAACCAGCTGGATGAAGGTAAACTTTGAGGAGAAATCAAAAGCTTTGTGTGTATTCAAATGTAAATTCTTGCATGAGCATACTAAACCTTAGGTGTGATATTTCTCACTTAATAGTTGAAGACATGCGAACAATGGAAGCCCAAACTAGTAGTTACTCAATTGTTGGTACCTCATTTTTATATAGAATATTGTGCATCTATTTCTGCTAAATTACATACTCACATAGAGTTTGACTTTTTATATAAAGTAGATGATTATATATAGGATTATATAGAGCCAAGCATAGAAGGCACCTTGCCTTGGAAAATAAATTCATTTGTAATTGGAGACTTAGATATGCATCTACTCAACTACGCTCATGGTGATCATGAACTCCAACTTATGAGAATGATCTTTACCACATAAATATAACTTCCTTCGTACTATGTAACTGAAGACATACATCAATTCATTTTTCTCCTACAAGTTCATGTACCTACGATTAGTCAACAAGTCAATGCATTAAATTATGCTTTGAAGGGAGTTGTATTGATAGGGTGGATAATTCATAGAGATGATTAAATTGATTAGGATGATGCATGCAAAATTATGATTAGTATATTTCAACTACCATAGGTTATCATAAGTAATTAGCCTTACTTTTCAGAAGGTTAGTGTGATAAAATCCATATCCATAAATGTGTTGAGGTTTAGATTGAAGAATGTGTGTCACCTAAGTACTAGGTTTATATCTTTCATTATACACTTTATCCCTTATCATCAACTTGGTACATGCATCAAGAACATATGAGGGAGACAAAACATTGGGCATGAGTGCAAAGTAACTTCATCCAAACTTTTGTGTTTGAAGATGAGAATCCCATTGTTCATAATGTGTTGCTTAAAATTAAATAGTTCCTCTTCTATGGGTGTGTAGAGGATTTAATCACCAATACAAAGTCTACTATGTAGAAGAACACAAGCTATGATCTAAATACAACATTATAAAGATATAAAGTTGCCAAGATCAAAAAATAATCTCTTATGTAGTTGTTCCAATAAATAAAGGATGAAGAGGAGGAAATTAAAGACTTAGATATTGATGGTGATAATGATCTGACTGAGTTGAACCTGAACGACCAATAAAACCATTAAAATATCCAATCGCATAACCCACTAAAAAAGAAAAATTATGTCACATGCAGATTCTAGAGAAGGAAGGGAAAAGAATAATACAAGAATTTGTTACTGAGGAAAAATTCAAGATTTATTAGCAACCTATTAAAAAACATGTGGAAAACATCAGAAGTGAGGAGATTCCTAAAATAACACATATAGGTGACTATTGGACTAAATCCGAAGTTTCAAAAGTTATGAAACTCCTGTGGGATTATCAAGATGTGTTTCCCATAAAATTTTTAGAAGTTAGAGGAGTAGATCCTTCCCTAGGTGAAATGCATATCAAACTCAATGATTGCATATGAATCGTTAAGAAAAGGTTGTACAAGTTTAATCCAAACAAGAAGTTGAAAGTGAAGGCTGAATTGGATAAAATGCAGGAAGCAAAAGCAATAAATGCAGAATTAAATCAGATAAACAAGTAACTAGAATGAGATAATAGCAAGAACAAGAGATACAAGAAACCACCCTGAAAACTTGTATTAACAAACTCTTTACAAAAGGAATACAATTGAAAAAACTTCTTTCTTCCACACCTCTCCTAGATGTATAGATCTCTCACTAGATCTCTATTCCTCAAGAGCTCTCTCTCTCAAGAACAATCAACTCTAAAAAAACCTGGATTGATTCAATTTTGTACTGTTCTTCAACATACCAATTCTACAATAAATCACATAAAGCTAAGAAGATCTAATTCTACATATAGAATTAGGAAACTTGAGCATGCACTTGTAACAAACAGTTAAGCCTCTTGAACAAGGGCTCTAAAAATAATATTACTAATAATAGAGATGCGAGCTTAAGACTACAACTTAAACTCATCATTCAAACACTCGCTTCTATCCTCAAAAATAGCTTTCTGGATGCACAGGTAACCGACGCCGGTTCCTGCTGCTTGCCTGTGACCACCATCGGCCGACCCACTACCGACACCGGCTCCTCTGCAACTGCACCTGACCGACGTCGGTCGCTCCTGACCGACGCCGGTGTCTGTGTAGACCCGAAACTGTCAAAGTGTGCTCCTTGGTGAAGCTTTTAGCTCCACACCCTAACAATCTCCCACTTGGAGATAAACGGCTGCACTAGTACCTGTACAACAACATCTTCTAGCTCCTCCATCTTCAGCTCAATCATGAAGACCAATAGAAGTTGAATGAAGATTCAACTTCTCCTTTGTAACCTGCTTGGTTAACATATCAGTAGGATTCCTATCCGTATGGATCTTCTCCAGCTTCAACTCACCATCTTCTAATACATGTTGTATGAAATGGTACCTTAGCTCATGATGGTGAATTTCTGTGTCTATAATGGTAATAAGTAGATTGGGTTAGTCCCATGGTAGTGCAACCTAAGAAAATAGTGGAGATCTGAGTATGTGGTGACTATCATATTTTGAATGATGCATGTGTGAATGATCCATTTCTAATTCCCTTCATAAATGAAGTTTTTAAATCTATCATAGGTCATGAAGCTTACTCTTTCATGGATGGGTTTAGTGGATATCATCAAATACCCATTGCAAAAGAAGATAGAGCTAAAACAACTTTTTCTATAGAATGGGGATACTTTGCATACAAGGTAATGCCTTTTGGCCTCAAGAAGGTACCTGTAATTTTTTCTAGAATAATGGTGACTACTTTTAAGGATTTCATTCATGACTTCTTAGAAGTATATCTAGATGATTAGGTAGTCTTCTCTTTGTTCAAAAAGCACTTGTCCAAGTTTCACCTCATGCTAGAATGTTGTTGAGCTTTGTGCATCACCCTAAATTTGAAAAATGTTTATTTATTACACCTTTTGGTGTCTTACTAAGTCATGATGTGTAGTGAAAGGATTTTGGTAGACTAGGCCAAAATTGTAGTCAGTCTTAGTATGCCTCCACCAATTAGCTCCATGAAAGTGCAATCCTTTTTGGGCCACACAAGTTACTATCAAAAGTTTATCAATGGATATGTATCCATTTCATCCCCATTAGAGTATTTGTTGCATAAAGGTATGAAGATTGTTTAAAATACTCAGTGCCAAGAAAGTTTTATAGAACTGATGCAATGACTGGTCACTGCACCTATTCTTATCTTTCTAAATTAGAGTAATCCCTTTCATGTACATGTTGATGATTTTGGTATCATAGTCAGTGTTGTACTTATACAACCAAGAGATGGTGGATTGGACCACCCCATACATTTTGCGAGCCAAATTTTTTCTAATGCAGAAAAGAATTATAAGACAACTGAAAGGTAAGCATTGGTTATAGTGTTCACACTATAGAAATTTTGATATTATCTTCTTGTGACACTATTTGAAATTTTCATGGATCATCAATATCTACACTACCTAGTTAATAAGCCTATGCTCAGAGGACCCATTTCAAGATGGTTGATGCTCTTTCAAGAATTTTAATTTTGCATCAACATTAAACTAGGCAGAGAAAATGTTAGGCCAGATCATCTTAGTTGCATCATGAATGGGGAAGAACCAGAAGAACTACAAGAAGATTCTCTTAATGCCCATCTATTTCATGTTTCTATAATACCTAAGAATTTTAAGGAAATTGATATATTTCTAGAGTAAAGGGTATTCCCTGCATGCTACCAAGAAAGAGACAAGAAGCAATTTGTCACTAGATCCTTGCCATATACTATTATAAATGGGATCTTGTATCATTTGGGGAAGGATGAAGTATTGTGCAATGTAGTTATGGAATATGAATGCCCATAGCTCTTACATGAATAACACCAAAGAATAACAAGAGGTCATTTCATCAAAGAAGTGACTACATAAAAACTGGTGGCCAAACCTTTTTTAGGATGCACATAGAGTAGCATAGGATTATGACATATGTAAATGAAGGGGTAAACCACACTAGAAGGATGAGATCCCTTTGAAACCTTTGTTAGCTGAACAACCTTTTGAATAATGGGGCATTAATTTTTAAGACCAATCAATCCTCTGAGTAAATGTAACAAAGCATAATATATTATCACTATAATACATTACTTTACTAAATGGCTTAAAGTTGATGTGACACCAAGCTATGAGGTTAAAGATGTAAGAAAGTTACTTTATGATAATATCATCACAATGTTTGGATGCCCCATGAATCTCATCGGTGATTGAGGGACATACTTCCTAAATAACACTATCAAAGATCTTACTAAAGAATTCATGATTTCTCATCATAAAAGTACTGTGTACCATCTACAAATTAATAGCCAAATTGAGGCTTCTAATAAAGTGTTGGGAAAGATGTTGACAAAGATTTGTGATGTCAAGAGGGATGATTGGGAATATTGCATTCCTATGATTCTTTGAGCCTATTGAATGCATTATAAAAGGGATATAGGTTTTATTCCATTTGAGTTGATCTATGGGCTTGAAATAATAATGTTGATGGAATACTTAGTACCTAGTTTATGTATTATAATGCCTATGAGACTAGGGGATCATTGGTCTCTCACAAAAAGGCTTCCCAAACTAAATAAGATGGATGAGTATTGATGTCGAGCATCTTGGATGTAGGAAGTTCATAAGCAGAGTCAAAAATCATGACATGATAAGAACTTGTGCCATAAGTAATTTCATAAAGATTACCCAATTTTGTTATATGATAGTCACTTTAGAACATTCCTAGGTAAATTACAAATCAGGTGGAAAGAGGTTTGCATTATACATGAAATATCAAAACAAGAAACCATTATTTTGAGAGATTTGTAGGGAACTATTTTTCTACAGTGGGTGAATGGTTGTAGGCTTAAGCCCTACCACCAATAGTCTTAATTGATCTCTTTCTACCAAATGAGTGGGTGATAAGTAGCATTGAGTAGATTAAGATTTCCCATTCTTGTATGTTTCTTTTTGTCTGTGTGTGTGTTTGTAGCTGATATCTTTACCAGATTTTAGAACCATGATAATAAGTATAGCATGTACCACTTATACACATAATAATTTAGGTGCACCATTATTGATGTTAGTAGGAGCGAGAAGAAGCAATTAAGTCCAAGAAATGTATGGTCAAATCACATCCACCAAGATCTCAACCTTATGATGGTCATCCTAGGTAGTTAATGCTAGATCCAAGGTTTGATTGATCTAATCTTCACCAAGTCAGTGGCCAGTCAACATCATCAGTTCATACTCCATGTATAGATAACAAAGAATATAATGACGTATCTTAATGCATGTTCAATGACTAACTACCTTAATGGCTAGATCAAATAAGATTTAACACATCAACATTCACCATTGATATTGAAGGGAGAAAGTAGTACAACATTTATGTGGAAACTAATAGGTGCAAAATCTATAAAGGCACAAGGTTACAACCTAAGTCTGCATTTCATTCATGTAAACATTTTATGAGCTAAAGTTTTAGAGTCAAGCTAATTTATACTATGTAGAAAGTAAAAAAAAAAAAATCATTTCTAGTATTTTGCTACCATGGATCTTTTGTAGCTCATCAAGAACTTGATAGATGCTTAGAAGGAAGTAATGGGAATCAATCTTGCACTTTGACATACCAAATATACTGATCTTGAGCTATTTGATTACCTCTAAATGATAGAGCAAAAAGTCTTTTGACCAAATCTCATAGATACTACATAACTGCTTGCTTTTGTAACCCCACAAAGCTTCTAGAATACATACATTGAGCGCTTGCTTTAGATTCCTACTTCTGGTGATTTGGGGGAGACTGTGCAAATCTTGCTTGGTCACTATGATAATGATAACATTTATATTAGCCCTAACACCACTATAGTCATTAATATCAAAGCAATGGCCTGAGCTTTGGGCATGTTTGTGTGAGATGATTCTCTTGCTCCTTATAAGAATATAACACCTCCTATCCTTTAAGATGTCAAAAAATTATATATTTAGGGGTACAAAGGAATCTTAATTGAATAAATACAAGATGAACCATTGCACATCTTGGTTAAGAGCATCACATGGAGATTCTAATAGACCACCAAGTTTGTGAAGCAAATTACCAAAGGAGTGGTTGACATTGCACATAACATGATCCACTAAAATAAGTAGTTTAATTAGTTAGAATATTTTATATAAAAGCTACTTACAAATATCAATAAGTGCCACACTACTTCCAAGTAGACCTTCCAGTACTAGTTTTTGATCTTTCTACTCTATTTCACCTAATAGAAGTCCCTTGAAGGAGAGATGTACCCAGATACTGACTATTGGCTAGAACAATAATTTTACAACTTGATTTAGACACCTAAGCATGACACTCTCACTTATGAGGGAAAATTAAATACATGGTGGGAGGAGTATTTAGAGCTGATTGGTACATATCCATAAGTACCACCATATGTCATGTAGTACTTGGGATAACATGTTGTCACTTTGTTCCTAAAAGGTGTTTTCATTCACATTCATGAGTTGCCTAGTTCACCATTTAGACCCCTACCATATTTTATCACCATGGCCATGGTACAGGCTAAAGTTATTAAGTAAAAAGCATATGCATCTAGGTGTGTGACACCACTCCAAGCCATACCATTTGGCATAGCAGTCCCTTTAGTACAACAAAAAATGGAAGCCAAAAATTCATAGTAGAAATAAAGAAAGCATAAGATATTCATAGAATAACCACCATCACCTCCATTAAATCACAAGATGAGGAACACCGTAACCTATTTGGATGACCCCAAGGTGCCCAAGATTGTAAAATTTTATGACCTATCTCAGATGGGAATGAACAAGTAAAAGGTATATTAGGTGATGTTCATAGCTATGGTAGGAAAATTATATGAGGATGAGTTATTTTTCTAGAAGGCCATGTGTGTAGTCTAATTGCATAAGAAGGTCCTTCCAAGTTTTTGGGTAGAACTACCACCATGCCCTACATCTATTATTATCAACACTCTGTGTGAAGAGGCTAAACAAATATAGAGAATGGCTACCCTTTTTGAACATCAAACTTATACCACTTTCATAAATGTTAATGTCTTTGTGCCACTACTAAAAAGTCCATAGGAGTCTCTGGTGCATAGACCCTAAACCTAATAAGAGGGTATAGTTTTTCCTACCCTAAAGAATGCATATTTAGCAAGATAACCATGATGTAGGAAGTGCATCCTTCTCCTTCTTTAGCTTTACCACCACCCAAATGTAGGCTAGTTACTTTGGGGCTCAAAAAAACATTTTTCTCTAGCTTTATGGTCTAGTTAAATGATTCACCACCTTTAGAACAAGCCTTGGGGGCCAAAGAGATCATGCCAAATCTGCCTATAAATGAAGAAAAATAGGCTTCATGGGAGGAAGTAATTCACATATCCAAACAATGAGTTCATCAATAATAAAAGAAGTGATAGAAGGATAAGGCCCAAAAACATCAATCTCATCATGCATATCATCAAGATGAAGAAGTTGAGGCCATGCAAAAGGCCTAAGATATTGAGAAGGCAAAGAAGGCATAAGAAACTACCGATGTAGCAAAGTAATTGTAGGGGCATGTCAAAAGAAGATGGATAATGATTAAAGGAATAAAGAGGCTACACTTGATACCAAGGCTAAGGTAGAAGAAGATAAGCAATAACAAGATGCAATAACATATGTAAATAAGGCTCTAGAGGATACCACTCTCACATAGTAGCAGGATGATTAAGTTGTGAAGAAGAAGATGAAGCCCTAAAAAAATAGTAATATCAAGTGCAAGAATAAAAAGTAAGTGAAGCCAAGGTGCAAGCTGACTTAGCAACACATGCTCAAGCTAAGGATGAATAAGACAAGGCTATTACACTTGAGGAATAGAAAAAGGAAGAAGAGTGTGCACAGAGCTACAAGAGGAGTAATAAGAGAAAAAGAAAGCTACAAAGGAAGAGATTAATAGAAAAGCAATGGAGGATGCTAAGATAAAATAGGATGAAGATGTTGAGCATCAACTAAAAACTTTAGAAGATACTATGGCATAACAACAAGTCTTTGAGAAATAACCAAGTGGATTAGAGCAGCTAGGGCAAGAACAAGATACTTCTGTAGCTGCAACAAGTGAGTAGCAACTAGATTTTCCTTTGGGAGGAGTCTAGCTATGGGACATTCTAACTTTGGGTGATCGATGCACCGCCTTCTCACTTACACTTATGACCATGCTGTGACTTGATCCTTCAGCTACCATGGGAACATTGGCAACATTCCCACTCCAGCAAGAAACATCATTAGATGTTTCTACATTACCATTGAATAAGTAGTTAGAGGGCACTATGGCATTCTAGGAATCCATTACACAAAAGGTAACCTCTTTGGAGTAGGAGGTTGATCAATCCAAGGTTTAGAATATTGAGTTTAATGCTTGATTACATGAAGCTATAAAGCTTATCTAAGACACTTGTCCTAAGTTGGTCACTCAAGCAATCATGGACAAGGTAATTTTTGACCAGTGCAAACTCAAGACACTTGTTTTTGAGTTAAAAAAGGACTAGTGTGTAGCATAAAAACTCCATATAGTGGGAACATTGGGCCAAGATGTTGAGGCTACCAATCTTATCACTATACTAGAGGAATACCAAGGAATTCTCGATGTTACCACACTTCAAGCTCAACAGGTTGCATGCAACTTGCTAGATTAGAAATAAAAATTAGATAACACCTTCACCAATTCTAGAATAGACTTTGTAAAGGCTGCCACCACCAAAGTAACCATGGCCAATCACACTACAACTATGGAGGAAAAGGATGGAGCACTCTAGGAATCACTGAATGCTAGGGATAATGTGCATGACAACCTTCTCAATTGGTAGATGAAGCTAGTATTCCATTATTTCATTGATCTCCAAGCTTAGAGACATGTAGATAAGATGGATCAGTTGAGTGGTGATATTCAAACAAGTGTTATAAACACTAAGGTAGCCTTGAACATAACTAATGATGAAGACCTCAAGTAGATCATTGGCTACCATGCTCCATTTTGCACCCTACTATGGTTGATCTAAGAAGTGATGTTAGAGTGGAATGCATAAAAAATGGATTTGACTCCTTTCACTAGTGCTGTTTTCTAGATTATCAATACACCTAGGTATAGGCCACCTTTATAGCTCTAACAGATCATTATATGATGTAATACTAATCAATCCCAATCCAAGGACTCTTTTGATCCAACTTGGTCCGCATCCATGCCACCACCATCAAGTTAAGTACTACACAGAGTACAAATTTCAAAAATTTTGTATAAAATTATGTATTGGGGAAGACTTAGTAAGATAGGTGGGGCCAAGTTGATTGAAAACCCATAAAAGGTGGCCACCTGGTTATGCCAGTCTATTGAAAACCCATAAATGGTAGTAGGTTAGTATACTACTTATTTTAAAACCTAAAAGGGCAGCTAAGTAGTGCATAAGAGGTGAAAACTAGAAATGTCACCTTGAGTGATTACTATGAATCTTATTGGTCCAACCATTTATTCAGCCTCTGGTCACTTGTGCATTCCTAGAGATCCTATGACATTGTCTTGGGATGAGCCAACCTTTTAAGTCTGGGAAAGTGTTGATAAAATAATGTGGATTATAAATCTTTATAGGATATTATTTGATATTAGTGTGTTATGCATATATTTTGTCATTATATAGTCTATTTTATCTTATCTTCATGACTTGTAATTGGCTAGAATATGAAGAGACTCCCCTTTTGGCACTAAGTATGAGAAGAAGATGAATATTCATACACTAGAAACATCTATATATACTTTTGTTTGTAAGAAGAAGGGGTTCCACTTTTAGAAGAGATCAATAGAGATTATCTGGTTATGGTTACCCATGTGATTTCTTATTATGTTCCTTGTGTGCGTTCTTGTGTGTAATGTTTTGGTTACTTTCTATCTAAACTATTTTAAATGTATTATTTATTTTATACCATACTGGTTGCTCTTAATTCCTTAATAATTTAGAATAATTAATGTTTCTTATGTTATTATCATCTAAATTCTTGTCTTTTTACTCTATGCAAATAATTTATCTCTTAACTATCCTCATCCTTATCATGTTCTAATGCTTCAAGAACCTATGCTAACATTGTATGTTGTATAGATGATGTGTTAACATGTGAGTCATCTATATTTTTTATCTATTGTATTTTCCTTTTCAATGCTAAACATGAATCATTGTGGTGCCCATGTATTCTATGATATGCATAATAATATTTAAATCTCCTTACTGGGTGTAGAAGGGGTAGGTTGATCAACTTAGCTTTAATAATTTCCTTTAGTACCTCACTTGAAATTTTATTTTACCTTTGAATGATTTTTGAATTACTAGTTGTAGATGTACTTTGTTTTGATTTATGATTTGTATATGTAACATTGTTTGCCACAAATTGACTTGGTGAAGATGCATATACATGATTTACACTATTGTGCCCTAGAGGCCTTTGTCTTGTAAATTGATTTTCCAATGTTGTAATATTTTTATATAATAGTTGATTGTAATTTTGTAAACCTATAATTATCTTTCTCATACTGATAATTTGATCACATCGAGTTTCACAAGTGCAAACCTAGTTGTTTTTTATTGAACATGTAGGGGCACACCCTATATGGAAGAGGTGTGAATAGGTTGAGTATGGGAATTAGTGACATTGGTATAGGCTACTTCATTTCATGGAGGAGTGATAACATGTACCTCATTAGAGGGAAATTATCTATCACCCTCATGGAGATGAAGAGGAGAAGGAGATTCTTTCTTGTGCGTTAGATATGACATTGAAACTTGAAATATAGTTATTAGTTCATGTGTTAAATCCTTTATGTGTGTATGGGTTTGATTGTTAATGGAATTACACATAGGAGAAAGATAACATGCTATGAAACATGACATATAGTATAGTTGATATAAAGCATCATCTATACATGTGTTTATGTCTTTTTTGAGTTCATTATGAATTAAAGGTAACAAACATGTAAATGAAATTATTAGACTTTGCAATATAAAGTGATACACCTCTTCAATCATTATTATCATGATTAGGTAAAATCAAATCAAAAAGTGTATGGATCTAAAATTTGAATGCTATAAATGTAAACCCTAGGTTTATTTAGGGTTAGGGTTTGTGCAATGTTATAACTAAGTCAGGGTCTCGAACTATTTTAATATTTTAGGGTTTTACTAATGTAGATCCTATGTTTGATTAAAGGGCCAAGTAGTCTAAATCAATGTAATAATATGAATAAAATAACCATTGATTTGTTACATATTTTGATAACATTTGAATTTTTAAAAATAGTAATAAATATGTGTAAATAAAAACTTATATATAAAACACTTGATACAGAGATCTGAGTGTTAGAAATTGAGATATGAACATGTCTGAATGTTATCAAATGGATCCCTATATTATAAACCCTCCTAAAAAATAGTAACACATTTGGACAAAAGCTCCATGTGGCTCTGGTATCCTAATAATGGTATTAAGTCCTCTATGCAAGATTGATCTAAACTTATGGGTGTACATGCATATATACTTTTGGGTTATGTTCCTATGTGTACAAAGACTAAAACTATGTATTATGCTTGTATTAGATTATTGATGATGCAAACCCTAATCCTCCGTAAAATTAAGGCATGAGTTAAAAAGTGTGTTCATTAGTAGGATAGGCTAGACATCCTCAACACCCCATTATGAAGAGAGTTACCTACATAGCAATAATCCAAGGAGGGATCAAGCTCGATGTAGTTATTCCCACCTAAGTACTGGTGTAAGTGCAAGTGATGCTAGAATGATAGTGGTCTTGAATGCCTTGAGTGTGCTCAAGATTGTAAATATAGAAAATCTGAGTTTAGGGAAACTGTAGATGGTAATATGTAGAAGTAGGGTAGAATAAGGATTAATAACCTTGATTTCTCTCAACTTGTTTCATGTTTGAATAGGTATTTTGCATCTCATTTCCATCTAGTGGATATAGGTCTAAAATTCATGTATTTGTTTTATAGGTTGTGTGGATAATAAAAAATGCTTAGACTAACCCTAGGAGGGTTTTACCTTTGAAAATATATATGTTCAGAAAAGATAGGGTAAATAACATAAGCAACATTTTGAGGACACTAGCACCATGTGGCTCTAGTGTCCTTAATGTGGTGCTAATTCCCAATTGGTAGAATGTTGGGCACAAAGGTCCAAGATCAAGAAGTGAGGGTTTGAGACTATGTTTGAGTTGACTAGGGATGCATGTGGCCCGCAAAAAGGCTATAAAAGTATTATAATAGGATCTATGATAGGTTTAGGCTAAGCTAGGAATAAGTAGTCTCAAGTATCACACTTAGCACTCAAATACCAATTTTAAGTGATTAAAATTTCCAACAAACATTTTTGAATAAAATTATTGATTTAATTATGATTTTATTTTTATTTAGAATCTAATTAGACTTAGTTTATTAATTTACTTGGTAGGGTATATTCTTATATTATGTCATTTAAGCAACTTCATCATTATAGTAAAGGATTTACCCTTTGAAATAAATCATTACTGATGGGATTCAAGCTCGTTACTTCCTTCATCCTTGTTTGAGATATTTGTGGTATTCAATTTCTCTATTTTTTATTTTTATGTTCTAACTCATCAACATGTTTTACCCTATTTTGAATTAATGTTAACCTTAAATAAGATATAAACTGTGTATAATTTAGATTACACTATATGACAAATAAGTATAAATCTAAATGTAACATGTTGTAATTGATTTGACAATTGCACTTGCTAAATATAGAATGTACTAAAGAGGATAAAACATGTAGTGTTATTCTATTTTGTGTAAGACAGACAAAATGTAGATGACAAGAAAAAATGGTAAACTAGATTTTAGGTCGCTTGGATCAGGATATGGAGGATTGTGTGAGCTTAAACAATATCATCAACTTCAAGTTAGTATTGTAAAGTGGTTTATTTTGAATCTGATAGTTCCATCTATGTATATTTTTATTTTTTGTTAGATACATACAAGTACAATTATCTTTTGGCTCTGTATGTAATACTGAGTTTTGATAATGCACACAACTCACAAAAATTATTCTCCTTAATTTGAAACCCTAGGTCCACCTGTAATGATAGAATTATGCCTATAAAAGAGCAAAAATATAGGTTGAGCTAACTCTAACCACTCCTTATTGATCAGTTGAGTGATGCCTACATATCCAACACTCCAAAGATGGAAGTTAAATCATATGTAGTTCTCCATGTTATGTGAATGTGTGAAATAGTGCTCATTGCATGTATGCAACTTGTGATCTATCTCTTGATACTTTATAATTGACAATCTTAACTTGGATCTTGAGTGCTTTAGACTCGATAAGGACTTTCTCTTAGTGACTGATTGTAAAATTGGAATAAATAAGATAGTCTTCTTGAATGTGCAAGTGTTTGAATAGGCTTGATAAGTGCTTCTTATATGGATAATATGTCTATTTGTATTTTATATTTATCACCTCTTTAGGTACTTTATCATACTGCCAACATGCAAAACATATTAGATGACACATAAGAAGGATTTTAATTTGAATTCCAACCATCAAACTCAAGCAGTAACATCAGATAATATGTTTTGAATCTAACATTACTATTTGGGAATCAAGAACATTTACATGATGATCTGGAGATGTCTGAGTAAGATAGATAACTAGTTTGACATATACTATGAGGTTTTTTTTTAGGCAATTTAGAGAAACTTAAGAAGGTTAAGACCCATATGAGGCATGTGGATGTGAGAGAATGGAGAACAAGAGTTATGTTTATATATAAAATTCATGTAGGGTGTAGCTAAGTCAAAACTAACATTGTCAAGAATCAATTACTAAATTCCAGTGTCTACACAACATGAATCTTTAATTTTACTCATATAGCTTGATCAACTTTATACTCATGAGAGATCCAAGTATTTCATATTAAAATGTGATATATCTAAGAATATTGTAAAATTCATCCTTAAAAATTGTTAGCTTTTCAAATTTATGTAACAGGGGAGTAAACTCAAAAATAAGTTATGTGAATAGGTGTTCCATAAATTATCTAGCACAAAACTCTTATCAAATTTATGTCTTCTAAATTTTTAATATACTAATTGGTGAAATCAAAATGGGATGAATAATTCATAATCACCAATATATAATGTTACATGTTATAAACATGGAGTGCATATAGAAATATATATGTGTAGATACTAAAATAAGTTTAGTGGTACTTGACAATGAAAATTTTGACACACATTTACCATGTATGACTTAAACACTCAAACAAAGTCCAAATCTATCATTCTCTCATGCTTGCATAATATATTATGAGTCAAATATTATGTTTTATTGATATACACTTATAAGAAACCCATTATCTATTTTAAACCTATTAAATACCCTGTACAAACATCTAGAGACTCTCAATTCAATACTCATACACTCATGTCAATTTTACTAGACCTGGTCAGCATCATCAATTGATATTGACTTAATCTAGTCAGTACTAACCTATTCCAAACAATGGTTATTTTCTAAAATAAAACCCATATTTAGGGTTGGCCCATTATCCTAGTGCAATGAGAAATTATTAAATTGGATCCATATAATAAAATAAGGTCTCATTTAAAATGGATTTGGTACTTATTTGATATACATTTATATACTATTGCATACTGAGAAAATATACCTTATTCTATGTAAATTGTAAACCTATCACTAGGATTAGCCATAAGCCAAGTCTTAAGCATGCCAATTGATTCAAAGAAAGCATTGTCAAGTATCAAATCCAATCATTAGATGCATACATATAGTAAAGGAGCACAATTGCATAACCACATTAGGTAGGAAAGCTGTGTGTGGATTGATTTCTCTCTTTGAAGTATTGGATACATAAATAGTGGTCAATCATCATATTGAGGTGATTGGGTTGCTCAACCATTACATTTTCCCCATTTTTTAAGTTTTTATCCCTCATAATCACATATAGGGTTTCAAGACAAAGCAGACTAATTTGTGGATCTACACCTATCATTAGGGTTCATGAGCACAAACACAAAGTAAACAAATATAGTTGTAGGTGATCGTATAGTCATTATTCCCTACTTGTGTGCTATTTAGTATTGTATATTAGGCCAGTATCGATTGGTGATATTGACTTGATCTTGTGGAACTAACCTAGTACAAATAATGAATTAGTTTTGAAATTGAATAAATCACAAGCCTGCTTATCTATAATTTTAACTTTTAAAATACAATCAACGTCAGATAGTCACCTAGAAAAGCTTAATATTATGATCTAGTTATTACTTTATATATTTCACATGTGTCATGTGTCAAATAATAAGAATCAATCTCAATATTTTAAATTTAGATATATGCTTGAATGCCACATCTATTGATATGAATTACATTTTAAATTTTGATCTTAATTAGATTAACTCACAGATTAATCCACATGAGGGTGAAATAATTTGTTCCCTATATTAGACTCTATAAGGCTTTCTTACTAGTTGTAAATTTTAGACACCATAAACCCGAGGATTTTGTTGAATATTTAAACTCATTTTGTAGTGTATGTAATGGATATCTCAAGCATAAGGGTTAACATCATTTAAATCCTCCTTTTATTTCATGTAGATTTGATCTTCATCCACCAACATCTTCATAGTTTCTTTCATGGATAGTTGCATATAAGACATTTTATGAATGCATAATATTGAAATTTTCATTACCTTTACCATTTCATCCTTTAAGAAGTGGTAAATATTTTCATTGAGAATATCCACTAAGATTCCTCAGAATCTTGGAAAATACGTACTAAAGAATATCTCTTTTATTGTGAAAATTATTTTGCTATCTCGATTTAATTATATCTAATTATTTTTTTATTTTATCTTTTTATGTTTGTCATTAAAATGAACATACTAACAGACATTATAGCCTTCCACCACCCTCAAATGCTATTTTAGGAACACTTCTCAACATAATTAAATATATTTACTTCAAAAATGTTGAGAGACATTATTTTTGAGGTATTTATTTTATATTTGTTACATACTAAATTGATTAAAAAGAGTTTTTTATTTGAAAATTTCTTATTGATAGGTTATTGATGGCTACACCACTATATTAAGTTTGAAAAAATATTTTCATAAATATAAAATTTCTCCAAGCTCCACTGTATGCCCTGGATATCACAATTTTTCTATTACCTTCTCCAAGCAAGAAGAAAAACTCTCATATGACTATCAAATCTAAGGTTGAAACTACCATATTATGGTCAAATAGACATCAAATTCAAGGTCCATCATTTTTATTGACATCTCATGATATTACACTCCATTACCACCCTCAGTTACCATTATAAGTTAACACCTATCGATATAACTAGTAAAATTATCTTAAATATATCTACCTGAAAAATGTTGAGAAATATCAATATCAAAGAACCTATCTTGGATTTTTTACACATCATTGATTAAAAACAACATTACAATTGTACATTTCATATTGACTAGTGCTAAATGGCCTTAATTTAACTTTAAAAATATTTCTAGGAAAATAGACTCCAAACTCCACTATATGCCCTAAGATATCACAAGTTTTCAATCGTCATATTCAAGAAAAAAGAAAAAAAATTCATATGATGGTAAAATGGACATGAAATTTAAAGTCGTCTATTTTTATTGACATCTCACACTATTACACTCCACCACTCCTGACTGCCATTGTATTTTATGTCTATTAGTGTAACCAGTACATATATATTAAATATATTTATCTATAAAATGTCAAAAGATATCAATTTTAAGGTATTTATATTATATTTATCATACACTAAATTAATTAATGATTCCATTCCCTTCTCCATAAATTCTATTATTTTTTGATAGATGGCCTTAATCTAGCCACACCAATCTGTTAGACTCAAAAAAACATTTTTGATAAAGAAGGGCTCCAAACTCTATCATATACTCAAGATATAATGATATTTCAATCGTATTTTGTATACAATTAAAAACTCCCATATAAGAATCAAATGAACATCAAATTTAAGATCAAAAATTTCATCAACATCACATACTATTATGCTCCACCATCATCCCCAATTTCCATGGTAAGTTACACCTACCTACCCAATAATCAATTGAAATATCCCTCTCGTCTAGTAAATTGTTAGTAGTTATGTCAATATTTCTTAAGATTACATACAATATGTCATGAAAATAATTTATCTTTAATAGATTCCCTAGGTTTTTCTTTCCTCTATTTTATGTATAATTTTTTTAAAGATTTTTTTAGTATATAAGATAGTTTTAAGATAGCCTTGTTCATCTAAGGAAGGTAGATTACAAACACCATTATTATGGTATATGAAGCAATTCATTATTTAGACAAAACTATCAATGTTGGCATGTTTCTAAAGTTGGATATGAATAAGGCTTGCAACATGTTATCTTGGAGTTTCCTTGACAAAATGTTAGAAAATTTTAGTTCTCATCCTAAATTTAGAATGTTGATTTCCTCTTGCATATCCTCGCCAATGTTCTTTATCTTGGTCAATGGTACTCCTAACAATTTTTTTTAGTAGAAAGAGGCATAAGATAGTGGGGTCCCTTATTCCCATGCATTTCATTAGAATGGTTGAAGCATTGAGTAGGAATTTTTTAGAGGCTCTTAGAAAAGGTTGTATGAAAGATTTGAGCATTGCTTCTTTTATCAGATCGATTTATCATCAACAATTTGTGGATGATACTATTATTCTTGGGGAAATTTTAATGTAGGAAGATAAGGATATTAAAAATATCTTGAATATATACACCAAAGTGTCAAGGTAATGTGTTAATTTGGAAAAAAAACTCATTATTCTTCATCAATAGTCTAATTACAAGGCAATAAATAATTTTAGATATCTTGGTCTATCAAGTTAAATACTTACCTTCATCTTACCTAGGCATGCCATTATTTAAAGGCATAATTGAGATAAATAGCTAGACCATACTCCTTGATAGATTTCAACACAAGCTGGTGGGTTGGGGCTGCCTCCTAAGTGAAATAGGTAAGTTACACTTAATACTTCCATTCAAAGCCTTATAATATATTCAATGTCCCTTTTTAAGGTTCCTAAAAATGTTGATAATAAAATCAAATAGATTCATAAAATATAACATATAATTCCCCTGGTGATAAAGGACAAGGTTTGTTTGTTAAAATAACATGGTGGTCTCAGATTAATAATACTTAAAGTGATGAAGAGAGCCCTTTTTTCTAAAATGAGATAGAGACTTGTGAATGAAGATACCATGTGGATAAACATTATCAAGCCAAAATACATGGATAATAGAGAATTTGATAGGTTCTTAATGATAAAATCACCATCATAGGTTTCTTTGTTCTGGAATAATATGGTGAAGAGTATAAAATTATTGGGAAAATGTTACAGATGGAATGTAGGGAATGGTGACAAATCTTTGTTTTAGGATGATGCATGGATAACTAGTTGCCTACTAAGATCCATAGAACCTTGGGACAAATTAAATATATTAATAAAAAGGATAATGGGTAATCTGAGGATAATGCATCTGGTAAATCATGGAAACACAACTCAATTGAAACCATAAATTTAGAGGATATGGCCAAGTTTATATTGCTAAATTAAAATATTTAAGGTTTTTATATAAGCCAAGACCTTAGAGAGGATGAATTGGTTTGGTAAGCCTCAAAGGGTGAGAATTATAATGTTAAAACAAGGTATAATATTGAGTTGAATTATTTTATAGATGGCTTACTATGGAAATCATTTATGATAGAGACCTTGTACTAAAAATAAACCTTTTCTTTTGGTTCACTACTCAAAATAAAATTCTTACTCTTGAAATTTTGATGAAGAGAGGTTTTATGTGTTGATAAGTGTTTTCATTGATGTCAAGGTTGATGTAATTAATGTCAATATGAATCTTGTGAAGATGCATGGTGATTGGTCTATTGAGGTATGAGTTTGTGTGATTGATATGACAAGGAAGCCACGTGACTTGAGAGAATTTGAACGCAACCTAATGTCTTTTCTATTAAGAGAGAATTTGAAGGAAATATAATGATTATTATATTGGTTGTTGTCAAGGTTGTTTTATTAGCATGATAATGTTGTCTGGTAAGTATAAGGTTAGCATGTTTGAATGTTAATCCTAGAGTACAAGGTGTCTTGAGAATCCTAGTCATAATAAGCATAGTCATATCATGAGCATGTACATGGTGAGCATGAAGAGATATGTGTAGAGTTATGACATATTTTAAGGATCATTTAAGGCATGTAATAAATGTGTAGAATCATATAGGAGTGTTTCAAGGTTATTCGTCAAGTTTCAAGTGCTTGAGAAACCTAGTCATGACACTAGTCATGGCATGTAAGGTCTTAATGAGATAGTTTGAGCATGGTGGCTTGGTGATATGGATGAAAAGAGGCATAATAGGTTGTATGAGGTTGACTTAATTTGTATTTTATGCATTATATGACTTATGAGAGTCTTAGGGTGAGCCTATAGGGGTAGGACCTTCAGACCTAGTCTGCACCTAGACCACTTCTAGACACTGTCTGACCTAATGAGGCATCATGAACTATTGTCAAGGCATATGAAGGATGTTTTAATGTATTTAATAATGACATAGGTTTTAAGGTATGATATTGAGGTTTTGATCATGAAATTAAGGTATTGAGAGCATGGAACAAGGCATGAAGGATAGTTCAAATGATATGAAGACTATGTTGTAAAGAGAAAATGTAAGCCTAATGGAGTATTCAGATCAGTTTCCAAGGTAAGTGTGAGTATGTGAGAATGGAAAGAGGTATGGTATTATTTTTTAATCATGTTTATAAATTTTTAAGTCATGGTTTGAAAGCAAAGGCATGAAAAGTGGTTTTGAGGTCTCTTGAGTGCATAAATTAAAGGATTCTCAATTTGAGAAGGATATTCTTGTGTTTTTTAGCTCATAAAAACTTTACAAGGGAAAATGAGATATTCATGGTATAATGGTAAGGGTAATATATCAAATTTTCAAGCATTTATTTTTAGAATGAAGGACTAAGATTTATGAATGATTGTTAGCAATGGAAGATGGTTTAAACCCTCAAATAACCCTAATAGTGACCTAATATGAAATAAGTTGTTATAAAGTGATTATAATGGATTTTTATGGATATTTTAGTGATTTTAGGTCATATTTAACTCTCCTAGGAATATCCAAGTGTGATTGAGTTGTCAAGTGTGTGAGTAGACCCTATAATAAAGTGCATAGAAAATTTGTTATAGCAATCAGAGTTGACCAAGTCAAAATTGCTAAATAGATGGAGGAAAATTTGTGAGACTTGTAGTGTGTGTACATAAAGGTTTATGGATAGGTTATATCCATCAGATGTGTTAAACCAATCATCTAAGTTGACCAGTCACTAAGAGACCTAATGGTGGAAATAGCGAGAAACCTAGGCAACAATAAGAAGATGATTAGGGATGTGTTATCATGAAATAAAGATGAAACCAAGTGTATGGAGATGGTGTTTAATAATTTTAATAAATTATAATGGTTGATATAGGTTTTGGAGGTCAGTGGTTATAGTGAAAAAGTTACTCACAAGTTGACTTATCTGGCTTAGTGAGGTCTGTGTATAATGATGTTATGAGATTGGTCTGCAAGACCAATATTGCCATTAGATCATATTATATTTATATATGATAATGTTATAATAATCTCATAGAATAATTTACATTCATAATAAGTCATTGAAAGTGTCTACACATGTGTTGAAGGTCATTATCACCATGACTATGCTTAAAGGTAAATTGGCAAATCTAGTTAAGCAAGTTGCAATAATGTGTTTGAGGCTCTATGCCATGAGTTGATGTATATAATGCATATTTTGTTGATTTTTGTAAATTTAAATTAATTATAATAATTTTTTAAAGCTTGGAAGTAAGGATAAGATGTTGAAATGTTGTAGCCAAAATGGCTTGTCTAGTTTTGGTTTGATAATGTGTACTGAGGTTAAAAGATTGGTCTGCAAGACTAATATTTGAAATTAGACCTTATGGTTTATATATTTGAGAGTGGTATAAATATGTAAAATGATATTTTAAAATTATAATTTTTTATTTTAAGTATTCTTTCAAGTGTTGAAGATCAAGTTGTTCATGACTGGGTTTTGGAGTGTTCTAGCAGTTCTGAGTGGGTTATTTGTAGAGAAGGGTTTGAGTCCTTTTGCCTTGAGTTGTGAATTAAAAAAAATATTATAAATACCCTGAGGTAATATATATTATGAATATGTGATTTATTATCATGGTTTTTTATCTAATTTGTGTTGAATCTTTAGTAGTTCAAGACATACTTTCTATAGGTTCATAGGCCTAATTGTGAATAGTACTAATGGTGTGCTATAAGTGGTGATTGGAGCTTAAAAGTGTCATGGACATAAGATGAAATTATTAGAGTTATATTGGATTGGAATATGAAGTTTTAATTTTGTGTGTGGAGTTTTAAAGTGTTCTAAGGATATCAAAGGGTAACATGTGCTAATGAAGGCCTAATTGAATTGGGTCTCCTTAAAGCCTAAAAGAGGTTTTGGTCCTATATGCTATGACTAAAATATTAAAATGTTTGATTCATGAATTAAACATGTTATAGTACCTATTTTAAATGTAATACAAGTGTGAAATTGTATATGTCCAACCAAAAAGTGTATGATCAAGAGGCTTGTATATATATAAGGCAGTTTTAGGCCTATTTGGGTGTGTAGAGTAAAATCAAATAAAATAACATATTGTAGAGCAGAATGAGGTATTTTATACTATCATATGATTATATAGGGTCTATGATGAATATTTGATATAATTTTTGTGTATGAATATCAGGGTCATATGACCTAATCAGTCTTGAAGAGACCTAATTAAGTGAAGAGATCTAAAAGGTAGTTTGAGAGGGCTAAAAGTGTGAAGAGATGAAGAGGTGGTCATCATCAGTTTGTTGAGAAATAAGGTGTATTTAAGGTGATAAAATAAATAAAGTGGTTGAGTTTGTGCTGAGTCATCTATGGGGTTGGTGACTCCTTGCAAGTTAGTGCTTACTAAAGCCTAGCTGAGTTGGTGCTTAGCTAGTTGGGGTTGGTGCTCCATATGAAGTAGGTGCTTCACTAAATTTGGAATTTGTATTATAGGACTATAGTCCATTTGTAGATATTAGTGGGTTTTATTCCCCTTAAGGGTTTCTCACATATGTGATGTGTTCATGCTTATGTGGATAGGTGTTTATGCTTGCTAGATCTATATGCTTGTTTGGATGGTTCATGATTGCTTAAGTTAAATTGATAAGAAATTTTTTTAAGACTAATTCAACCTTTCTCAATCATTTTTATTCCAAAATATAGTATCAAATTATGTCCTTCAGATTAGGCTTAATAGTCTAAAGGAGATCCTATAAGCAAGGATAACTAGTCAACAAGCTCAAGGTGATTTCTCTACTAGCAAGGCTCTGTTATTCAATAGAAATAATTATGCATTTTGGAGCATCATAATGAGGACATATCTAATTTTAATTTGTCATGACATATGGAATTTAGTTGTGGATGGATACACTCCACTTCCTACACCACCAATTGATGCAGTAGGCAAGAAGGAAAGTGAGAGCAATTCCAAGGCAATGAATGCCATTCTTTATGGCCTATCAAAGGTAATGTTTATAAAGGTGATGCGCTATGAGTCAGCCAAAGTGATATGGGAAAAATTGAATATTATCTATGAAGGAGACACCAAGGTGAAGATGGCCAAGCTACAGACCTATTGGAGATAGTTTGAAAGCTTGAAAATGAATGAAGATGAAACCATTATGTCTTACTTGTTGAAGGTTGATGATGTTATCAATATCATTATAGGATTAGGAAAAGAAGTGAAAGAGTCTACAATTGTTTAAAAAATGTTGAGATCATAACTCCTAAATTTCACTCTTTGGTGTTTGCAGTGGAAGAGATACAAGATTTGGACAAGCTTAAAATGGATGGGTTTTATGGCATCTTTACTATCTATAAGATGAGAACAAATGAATGAAGACCTACCAAGAAGGACAAAATTTTCAAAGTTGAAAAGAAGTCAAAATCCAAGAAGATCAAGGATGAGATATGTTTAGATATTATTGATGATGAATTGATAGCCATGTTTACTAAGAAATTGAGGCTTGGATCTGGTAAGTACAAGTGTAAGTTACCTTTCAAATGTTTCAACTATGGTAAGATTGGTCACTTTGCATCTAAGCATCCTAAAAGGATAATATTGAACATTATGAAGAACATGATGAACATCATGAAGATGATAAGAAGGTATATAAGCCTAATAAGAAAAAGAAAGATTTCAAGAAGTATGAAGGTAGAAAAAGGTCATTCAAGAACAAGAGAAGTTTTTACACCATAGAAGATAAAACTCATTTGATGTAAGTGACACAAGTACATCTGATAGTGATGATGGTAGTATTGAACTTGAACATGACAATAATGAAACCTTATTCATGGACATAGAAACAAACAATGAGGGTTGCTCAAATGGGAAAGGCCTTATGGCTGATAAAGAATCAAATGAAGATGAAGCTGAAGTGAACCTTGAGGCAAAATTAGTGAGTGATCTAGAGGAGTTGAAGTTATAAAGAAATAAGAATCACAAACTAAGATCATTAGTTAAGGACTATGAATAATAAATTAGTTTGTTTGAGGAGAGATTGAGTAACACATCCAAGAATTATGATGAGATCATCAATCAAATTGAAACACAGATGGAGACAGTCATTGCAAGCCTAAAGGCTAAAAAGGAAGAATTCACCATGTATGGAATTAAGTTGGAATATTTAAAATCTAAGTTAGATCAAGAATCTATCAAGATGAAGACCTATGAGAAGTTTGAAAAGATCACTAAGGATCTAGATGACATCTTGAGTTGTCAAAATTCTACAAGTGATAAGGCCAGTCTTGGTTTCAAATAAGAACAAAATGAGGCAGATCAAGTCAAGGAGAAGGCTAATGAATACAAGACGATCAACATGAAAAGACCAATTAGATAGCCTAATGTAATAAAGTATGCCAATCCATTTAATGGTTAATATTATGCATGTAATTAGTTTGGTCATAGAGCAAGAGAGTGTATAATACCCTTTAAAAATGAATATGCATGGGATTATGAAAGGAATTTTCAGTCAAGAAGTATGTTTAAGGTTATTTACTATAGCTATCATAATGTGGGACAGATTGTGAGATTTTGTTCTAATAGAGGTAGAAGGCCATCAAGCCAAAACAAGAGGTTTGAAGACCCTAGAATGCAAGAGAGAAGGCAAATGAATGTATGGAAACCAAAGATAGACAAGGTTAGTCATGATCAGTCTATAAGTTCAAATAGACTATTTTCTATGGTAGATCATACTTTAGATGAGAAATCAAGTTATAAATGTCTATTTTCAGCTCATATTTATGATCAAATTATTGATGAAGAGGTCAAGCCTATATTTCCAATCAAGCCTAAAAGGATACTAAAGGATATTTAGTCTTGTGAGAACATGGAGATCTAGGAATATCCTATGATTGTATTGTTTTAGTTCCCTATGGAAAGGGGTGACTCCATTAGGCTTCATGGAGAAATTATTTAGTTATCATAAGCATGGTGGATGCTTGATTTGAGGTGGAGTTATTCAAGTTATTGACTGAACTTGATCTATGTTGGGAAGTGGTCTTGTAATATGAGTTCATTTGAAGGGGGTATGCTTGGAGTAAGGGGGAGTATGTTCCTGTAATGCTTCATATTTTGTGTATTGAGATTTTTTTTGAAATAATGTGTGGTTATATAAGTTGAAATATGTATGATCCTTTGTCATTAAGGTTAAAAGGGGAGAAAGTTCAAGGAAGATTGACCAAATTGGAGGAGATAAGAGTGATTAGATTGAAGAATGTTTTACATTAATGAAAAAAGGGGATTTTGTTGAGAAGTGTTATCATTAATGTCAAATTTTATGTCATTAATGTCAAGATTCATGGTGAATGTTCTATTGAGGTATGAGCTTGTGTGCTTGATATGATAAGGAAGCCATGTGACTTAAGAGAGTTTGGAGGCAACTTAATGTCTCTTCTGTTAAGAGAGAATTTGAAGGAAAAATAATGATTATTATGTTGGTTTTTATTAATATTATTGTATTTGTGTGATAATTTTGTCTAGTAAGTACAAGGTAAACAGGTTTGAGTGCTGATCATTGAGTATAAGGTATCTTGAGAAGCCTACTTATAACAATCATAGTCATATCATGAGCATGTTCATGGTGAGTATGAAGAGGTATGTACAAATGTATGACATAATTTTAGGATCATTTAAGGCATGTGATTAAGGTGTAGAATCATTAAGGAGTGTTTCAAGGTCAGTTGTCAAGTTTCAAGTGCTAAAGAAACCTAGTCATGACACTAGTCGTGGCATCTAAAGTCCTAGTGAGACAGTTTGGGCATGGTGACTTGGTGATATGGATGCAAAAAGGAATAAGAGGTTTTATTAGGTTGTTTTAATATGTATTTTATGCATTAAATCACTCATGAGAGTCTTAGGGTGAGCCTATAGGGGTAGGACCTTCAGACCTAATATGCACCTAGACCACTTCTAGACCCTGCATGACCTAATAAGGCATCACGAGCTACTGTCAAGACATATTAATGATGTTTGTATATGTTTAAGCATGATATAGGTTTTATATAATGAGAGTGAGGTTTTTAGCATGAAATTTAGGTATTGAGATCATGGAATAAGGCGTGAAAGATAGTTCAAGGCCTAGTGAGGTATGAAGACTATGGTGTAGAGAGATAATGTAAGCCTAATGGGGTATCAAGATTAGTTTCCAAAGTAATTTTGAGTATGTTATAATTTAAATAAGTATGATATTATTTTTCAAGCATTTTCACAAATTTTGAAGTCATGGTTTGCAATAAAAGGCATGAAAAGTGGTTTTGAGGTCTCTCGAGTGCACAAATTAAATGATTCTCAACTTGAAAATGATTTTATTATATTTTTAGATTATAAAAACTTTGAATGGGAGTATGATATATCAATGGTATAAGGGGAAGGGTCCTATCTCAAATTTCCAAGCATTGGTAATGAATGACTAAATTTTATGATTGATTACTAATAGTGAAAGATGGTTTAAAACCTCAAAGATCCCCAATAGTGATCCAATATGAAAAAAGTTGTAATAAAGCACTAATAATGGATTAGTATGGATATTTTAGTGATTTTAGTTTTTATTCAACCTATAAGGCATATCTAGGTGTGATTGAGTTGTCAGGTGTGTAAGTAGACCCTACAAGAAATTGTACATTTCTCAAAGATTTATTGTAACAGTCAAAGTTGACCAAATCAAAGTTGATAAATAGATGGAGGAAAAAATTTGAGACTTTTAGTGTGTTTTTATAAATTTTTATGGATATGTTCTATCCATTAGGTGTGCTAAACCAATCATCCATGTTGACTAGTCGCTAACAGGCCTAATGGTGGAAATAATGACAAACCAGACAACAGTGAAAAGATGATTCAAGGATGTGTTATAATGAAATATGGATGAAAAAAAGTGCATGGATATGGTTTTTATGAATTTTAATACATTCTCATGGTTTATATAAGTTTTTGAGGTCAATGGTTATAGTGAACAATTTTCTCACAAGTTGACTTGTCTAGCTCAGTAAGGTCTGTGTATAATGAGGTTATGAGATTAGACTGTAAGACCAATATTTACATTAGATCATAATATATTTATATATTATAATGGTATAATTATATTATAGGATCATATACATTAATCATAAGTAATTTAAGGTGTCTACACAGGTGTTGAAGGTCATTATCACCACGACTATGCTTAAAGGTAAACTGGCAGTTCTAGGTAAGCAAGTTACAGTGATGAGTTTGAAGCTCTATGCCATGATTTGATGTATATAATGCATATTTTTTTTATGTTTATGAATTTAAATTACTTAAAATATTTTTTTAAATATTGGAATTAAGTATAAGAGGTTGAAATGTTAAAGCCAAAATGGCTTGTCTGGTTCTGGTTTGATGATGTGTATTGAGGTTAAAAGGTTGGTCTGCAAGACCAATATTTGACATTAGAAATTATAGTTTATTTATTTTAGAGTGGTATAGATATTTAAAAGGATATTTTTTAAGTATAATTGGTCATATAAAGTCTTATTTCAAGTGTTTAATATCAATTTGTTCATGACTAGGTTTTGGAGTGTTTTAGCAGTTCTGAGTGGGTTACTTGCAGAGAAGGGTTTGAGTCCTTTTGCCTTGAGTTGTGAAGTAAAAATAATATGGTGACAACCCTAAGATCATATATATTATAAATTTGTGATTTATTATCATGATTATTAATTTAATTTGTGTTTAATCTTTATTAGTTCAAGACAAACTTTTTATAGGTTCACAGGCCTAATTGTGAACAGTACTAATGGTGTGCTTCAAGTGGTGGTTAGAGCTAAAAAGTGTCATGGAAATAAGATGAGCTTAGTATATGTCTATTGGATTTGAATATGAATTTTTGATAATGTGTTTTGAGTTTTAAAGTGTTCCAAGGATATCAAAGGGTAATGTGTGCTAATGAAGGCCTAATTGAATTAGGTCTCCTTAAAGCCTAAAAGTGGTTTTGGTCCTATATGCTCTGAATGACATATTGTAATGTTTGATTCATGAATGAAACATGTTATAAGACCTATTTAAAATTTAATCAAAGTGTGTAAGTGTATATGGCTGACCAAAATGTGTATGAGCAAGAGGCATATATAAATACAAGGCAATTTTAGGCCTATTGGGGTGTGTAGAGTAAAATTGAATAAAATAACATATTATAGAGTAGGATGTATTATAGACCATTATAATAGTATAAAGGGTCTATGATGAATATTTTATATAAGTTATATGTATGATTATCAAGGTCATATGACCTAATTAGTCTTGAAGAGACCTAATTGAGTGAAGAGACCTAGAAGGTAGTTTGAGAGGGCTAAGAGTGTGAAGAGATAAAGAGGTGGTCATCATTAGTTGGTTGAGAAACAAGGTGTATTAAAGGTTATCAAATAAATTATGTGGATTATTTTTTGCTAATTCATCTAGGTTTTTGGTGCCTCCTTTCAATTTGGTTCTTATTAAAGCCTAGTTGAGTTGGTGCTTAGCTAGTTGGGGTTGGTGCTCCATGTGAAGTAGGTGCTTCACTAAATTTGGAATTTGTTTTATAGGAATATAGTCCATTTGTATATATTAGTGATGTGTTCTTGAATATTTCCCACATATGTGATGTGTTCTTGTGTTTCATGCTTATGTGGATAAGTGTTTATGCTTGCTAGATCTATATGCTTGTTTGAATGGTTCATGATTACTTGAGTAAAATTGATAAGAAAGTTTTTGAAGACTGATTCACCCCCGCTCTTAGTAATTTTATTCCAACATTATGTTACCAAATAGGTGTTCACTATGTTTAAGTGAAGTAGAATCAATTCACCACCTCTTTTTACTTTTCCCTTTTATGATCATAATTCTTGACTTTATCCTTTCCTAATTTGAAGTTTCTTGTGTACGATTGAATTCAAACTTTGATTTCATTTGTCAGTGGGTCCATCCCTTTTCAAGTTTTCAATTTTAAAATCTTTGAAATCTATCTATTCCCTACTTGTTTTCAGCTCTTTGAAAAGAGAGAATTCTCAAGATCTTTCAGAACAAAAAAATTTGCATCTTTAGGTTGGGTTCAAAGATAGTGATTGATATCAAGGAGAATTTTATAGTCATAAATATTTATGAGAAGGAAAAGGTGAAATTTAAAGAGTAATTATTAACACTTAATTAGGATCTTTGTATTGTTATAGCTTGGAATTACACCCCTATGAGAGAGTTTTTCAAGCTCCCTCGCTTTTAGCTACAAGCACGGGGACAACCTCAGGATGTGGGTTTCTTATCATGAGGTTGAACCTCTAGGATTTTTTATGAGGCTAGTTCCTTAGGTGCTTCACTTCATCTCTTGATTCTCACATTAAAATATACTATTATCTAAGGTCAAGGGGTAGGAGGATAACTAAAAATAAATTTAAGCTAAAGGAGTTGATGCATCAAAAGAAGTGATCCACTTGGTCTAGGGAATGACACTGGTTCGGCATAAGATAAGTTTGTTTACATAACCTCCTAACTAGTTAACTTGCATAAATATTTCATAAACTAGGCTCACTGAACCATCCATGAAGCAAAGAGGGATTTGTAAATCCACATTAAGTGTCCATTAATGGATGAAAAACTCAAGTTTAGACCTATAACTAATTGGAAAACACCTAAAAATAAGCAAAAAAGAAGGACAATAAGGTTGGAAAGATGTTTCTTCACAATGCTATTGTGCACAAGCTAACTCAACATAATTTTCAAATAAAGAGATAGATAAAATAAGCTTTATTGCTTCAAAGGTCTATTACACAATGATTTTTGTAGAGTGATTCTATCACCAATTTGAGGATGATTTGCTTGGCTCCAAGGCCTCTATTTATATAGAAAAGGGGGGGGGGAGAGAAAGGGGAAGAAAAAGGAAGTCACTGATGGTTGGAACTCTAATTTTGTACTTCCTTGTTGTCCCTAAATACACTGATTAGGATCACTAAAAAATCCTCTCAAGCTTTTTCCATATTTAAGTGTTTCTTTGGTGCATATGAGAAGCCATGTTGTGAGCAGCTAGAATGTCTCTTCTTGTCATGACGTATTTAATCTTTACACTCAAGATTGATGTGGCTTCTTTGTCATTATGTGCCCTGCTAAAAGGACGTGGGTCTCCATGTGTTTTAGCCATGCTACATTTAAGCATCAAATGATGATTAGGGGGAGTGAACTATGGTGGATGAGAGCCTTTATAATTTCTATCTACTAGCTGCTTAGACTCTCCCATGCTCATTGGTCATCCTTGTACCACTTGTCCTTTGCTAATTGTCCTTTTTTTTCTATCTTATGCCATGTGGTAGACTTTCATTCATTACATCATGATTTTTGCATTGCTATACCAAGCTTAAGTTAAGCACTTGAAGAATCCTAATTTACTCTATGTAGAGTAATTCAGGTTCTTTAATCTTTCCAACTTCAAACTTTCCTAGATCCTTTACTTATAAAGCCTTTTAAGTAAAGTACTTGGAGAAACTTGATTTACTCTATGTAAAGTAATTTGAGTTATCTGAGCTTAGTTACTTCAGACTTGTCCATCTTGAAGTATTCTCACTTTGCTATTTCTAAGCCTTAAGACTTCAAGATTTTCAAACCTGATTACTTTCAACGACTAGTTGTTTATCCTAAATTTGATGTCCATTGGCCCATCATTTCCTTTGGACACTTGGTCATGGGCTTCCTTCTTCTCAGGCCTTTTCTCCATGGTTCCTGCTCAGCTTTTCTTTTGTAGAAATTCCTTTAGAAGAATTCTTTTAGCATTATCTTTCTTTCCCTTAGCCTATTTCTTTCAAGAAAATCTCTCAAAGGAATTTATTCAGACAATTTGTTTAAAGGAATTCTTTTGAACTTTTTGTCTGAAGGAATTCCTTTAGACTTTTTGTTTGAAACTTCCCCTATTGCTCTCTTCCTTCAAAAATTATCTTTCAAACTTTTCAAAATGGACTTTCTAGAAGGGTGAGAGACACTTTGGGCTTCCTGCATGTCCCTTCGGATGTTCTCAAATGATCCTCCTGAAGGGAAAAGTACCCATTGATAATTTTGAAATGGTCCTTTCGAAGGGTAACATACCCTTCAAGAAACTTGTAACTGTCCACTTAGAGAAGGAAAATCCCTTCAAATTTATGAAAGTGACCTTCGAAAAAGTTGATTGGTCTTTCAAAAATGTTGAAAAGATCCCTTTTACCTAAAAAAGGCCCTTCAGAATTTTGAAAATGCCTTTCAAATTTTTGAAGTGTACCTTTAGGTTCTATGAGAATACTCATCCCTTGAAGAACCCAAGAAGCACTATTTTTTAAGACCAAATCGGGTTTGTCAAGCTTTTTTATTTATTTTAGGCTTTTGACTGCTAAAAAATTATAGAGTAGTCAAGTAGTGCTCCTTGGAGAATCTAAAATACAATGTATATGAGTAATTTAGGTTTGTAAACCCAAATTACTTCTACTTATAAAACATTTAGAAGTCAAGCACTGCTGAAAACTAGATTTGCTCTGTACCCTTAGAAGCCCAAAGTTATCACTATTGAAAAACCTAAAGTCTTCCCAAAGACCTACCATTTTCTTCCCTGAAAGCTCCCTTTTTCATATTTAGGCAAATTTTGATATATGGGCCAACAATAGCCAATATTTATGATGACTCACAGGGAAGCATGCTTGCTATGATTGAGAACCCAGCTCATTTACTTCATTTGATCCATTGGGCATGGAGTCACTACTTTTATACAAAGCTGGATCTATTTATAAATTTACCTTGAAGCAACAAGAACAACTGAAATGAAACAAAACTATGTCCAAGGCACTTAGGAAAGGAAAAACACTCAACTAAAACATATGTGCACAAGGCACTTAGAGAAAAACATGAAAAACTATACAAAATGTACAATAACATAAAATGGCTATAAAATATTCTAATAACATAGCTTTAAATTAATCTCATTAACTAGGATGGGAAATACCTCTCCATCTAGTTGGGTCAGTTGGAAGGCATTATGTTGTTTGTATCTATGGATCAAAAAAGTGCCACTCCACAAGTTGTCAAACTTGGTATGGTTGCCTGATTTAGCTTTATTTGAATCCCATTTGATAACTAGGTCTCCCTCCTTAAAAGTCCTTACTATAACTCTCTTGTCAAAAGAATTTTTGACCTAATCTTGATGTGCCTCTAGTGTCTTCATTATAAGGTCCCTTGTTTCCTCAAGTTTTGTGAGTTCTACCAATCTCACATTCATGGGTTCATCTTCCAATAGATCCAAATGATGGGCTAATTCTAATGTAGGCATCTCAAGAGAAATGGGTAACTTAACCTCCCTTCCATATATTAGAACATATGGAGAATTGCCAACAACAGCTTTAGGAGTTACCTGATTAGCTTATAAGGTTGTCTTCAACTTGGTGTGCCACATGGTCCTCTTGATAATCCTCAACAAATTTTTATTTTTGGACTTAGTCAGTCCATTTCCTTGAGGATAATAATTTGAGGAAGTGTTGAGGTAGATGCCCATATTGAGGGCCCATTCACTTGTTTTAAACCAAGGAAAGCCAATGCATTATCAAACTGATAGTGGATGAAACACCAAACCTAGTCATAATGCTATCATACAAATCTAAGATTGTACTTTTGTTGGCCTTCTTCAATGTAATAGCTTCCACCCACCTAGTGAATTAATTAGTTGTAGTAAGCACCACTTATGACCTGCACTTGATGGGGGGTTGATCACACCAATGAAATCCAAACCCCACTACATGAATGGTTGATCTACTTGAATCAGGTTGAGAGGGAAATCCACTAACCTTTACTTACCCATGAAGAGGGCACATTCCTGACACTTCCTCACCCATGCATAAGTGTCCTTAAAGAGGCTAGGCTAGTACTAACTAGCCCTCATGATCTTTGTTGTAGTAGTCCTTGGAGAAAAATAACCTCTTATAGGCCCATCATGGAAATGCTCTTAAAGTTTGGCTTCTTGATCATCATCTACACACGTTAGGAGCACTCTATTGAGGTCTTTTATAAACAAAACTCCATAAACTAAAGCATAATGTATGGAATAAAGTCTAAAATACATTATTTTTTCTTTGTCCATACCTTGAGGGCACTCTCCTATTAGGAGAAAGTGTGTCATATCATGGAGCCAATTAGTGTGAGGTGGAGGTGCATCTGCTTGTAGGTTATCTCGTGTTACCAATATAACCTCTTTATCTTCATGAAAGTCATCAATCGTATGCTTACATAAGCCTTTACCTCTTACTAGCTTAGTGACCTTGATCTCCATGTCATACCTTATGACTTTAGTAATCCAACCAACTCTTTTTTTGCTCAAATCCTTATTAAGAAGGAAGTCTCTTACTTCAGGATGAGACACCATAAGGTGGATTTTGTTGTTATATAGTATTGGCCTAAACTTCTTGAGGCTCATTATTGATGCAAGGACTTGATTTTCTAGAAATTTATACCTCACCTCATACTCTTTAAGCCCTTTACTAAAAAATGCTAATGGTTGCTCGAGTCCACCATTTCTTTGCATCAACATAGCTGATATATTATCAATGTTGGAAAAATCATATAATATGAAATCCCTTGAGAACTTAGGATTCATAAGTGTGGGTGCTTGAGTGATGGCTTGCTTGATAGCCTCAAATGATGACTTGCCTTCATTTGACCAAGTGAACACTTGGTTTTTTTCAGCATAGCAGTGATGGATTTGACCAAACTTTCAAAGCCAAGGATGAATCTTCTCATGAAGTTTATCTTTCTAAGGAAAATTTGGAGTCCCTTCTTATGCTTGGGAAAGGATAAGGCCAAGATGGCACTTATTCTCTCAAGTTCAATAGATAGCCCCGCCTTTGAGATGATGTGGCCTAGTAACTTGCCTTCATGCATGACAAACATGCACTTCTTGGGATTCATTGAAATCTCATACTCTTTGTACCTTTTGAAAATCAGCCTTACGTGGTTCATGTTTTCATTGGAATTATTTAAAAAAACTATGATGTCATCCAAGTACACTAGCACCATTTGGTTTAGCAGCCCTTAGAAAGCCATGTTCATGGCTCTTTAAAAAGTTGTGCCAACATTTGATAGACCAAAGGCATCTTTTGGTATGCATATGTACCCCATTGGGTGGTGAAGGTAGTCTTTTACCAATATTCATCTTTCACTTAAACTTAGTTGTAACCAAAAAATCCATCCAATAGAGAGAAGCATTCTGATCTTGCAACTACTTGGAGAAGTTGATCCATGGATGGTAAAGGGTAGTGATTTTTCAAGGAGACCTTATTCAAATCTCTGAAGTTAACACAAAGCCTAATCTCTCCACTCTTTAATATTATAGGCACCAAGTTGGCTACCCATGATGAGTGTTTGATGGGAAAGATGATCTTAGACTTGATCAACTTGGTTAGCTCCTTCCTTATCATCTCTTCAATCTTGGGGTTAATGGGCCTTTACTTTTGCCTCATGTGCTTGGCATTGGCCTCCAACTCTATGATATGCTGAGCTAACTTAGAATAAAAACCCTTTAGGTCATTATACTCCCAAGCAAAAATGTCTACATACTCTTGGAAAAGTGCTTTTAAATCATGCCTCTCAATGTTGTTGCTTACCTTCACAAGCTTGAGAAGTTTGTCTTTGAAGATGAGGACTCTCTCATAGTTCTATTTATTAGTAGACACTACTACCTTTTCTTTCCTCATATAGTCTCCTTCATGAAAAAGGCCCTCAAGTGTAACCAACCCTTAGGAATTTTATTCAAATTTAGCTAAATAAGTTGATCCTCATATTAATGTTATAATTTTTCTTGACTCGAGGAGGAGAACTCAGATTTTTGTTGTAAGAAGCAAGAAATTTGTTTATTTTCTCAAAAAATTACCATTGGGTTTCATTATCCAACACTGATGGCCTCACCACCACCTTAACATGTGGCTAAACCTTAGCTTCTTTTAGCTCCCTTGGAATGTCAAATTGAGCTCCCACGGTTGCCAGCCTATCAACATGCTAGTTTAGATTTCTTGGGACAAATTGAATGTCAAAGGCCTCAAAATCTTCAATTAGGTCCCACACTCTATTTTTGTATTTTGTGATGTTTAAGCCTCTAACTTGGTTAACAATGAGCTCATTATCCCCATAAGCTTTCAACAGTTTGATTCCTCTTTTGGTGGCCCATTGAAGGCCACAAATCATGCCTTTATATTCTACTACATTTGAAGAGCAACTAAAATGGAACTTGTAGGAAGAAAAAAGATTGTTATCTAAGGGTGAAATTAACATTTCCCCAACACCTACACCATTTTTTCTCCTTGATCCATCAAAGAATAATTTCCATAAACCATTGGGGTCTTCTTTAGGTCCAATGAGGGAAGGCATAGGTTGATTCTCTTCATGCAACAGATAGACACCCATGTCTCTTTCCTCAACACCTTCTAAAGGGTTAAATAAATTGGTTATCTCCACATAGCTCATCCAAGAATAAGTATAAAACCTCTTCAAGATGAGTGTTCATCTCCTGACCAATTTTAAACTCATCCTCATCAAGGATAGTATAATTGAGGTTTATTTTATCTCATTGATGGGTTTCAATGTGGAATTATGCCATGTGTTTAGCCTTGATTGAGACCTTAGTCCCATACCTTGTTCTAAATGTTATTTGAGACTAATATACTGTAAGATAACCCCTAATATTAGTGGTTAACTCCCTAGAAAGACACAATGTAAAGCAAGGAGTGACATCCAAGATCAACACGTCTTGCACCATGGGCACACTAGGATAAGCATGCAAGGTTAGGCTCAAATTCTTGATGATACCTGATGGCTTTGTGGAAGAACCATCAAGCTGTAGGAATCCCTTGGTGTATGGCTCATACTTGAGGTTTATCTTGTTAGCTATAGACTTTGGCATGACTGAAGTGCTAGCCCCACTATCTACCAAGCAGTTGTGCACCAAGGAATCACCAATGATTAATGAGATGTAGAATGGGGGGGGGGCTAGGTCACACTACTTGACCTTTATCCCAAAGGATTATTGGTTGTATTAGTGGATAATTCATATTCCTTACTTGGTTACTTACTTATAGCTATAGAAACACTCATCTTGGATAAACCTTCTTGAAGAATGTCTACTTGGCCAGGTATGGAAAGCATGTCCCACATTGGTACACTTACGCTGGATTTCTTCATTCACTCCACAATGTTTATTGGCATACCCCAAGCCTTAGCTTAATTTTTGAGAGCAGTTATTGTGGGCTTTATTAGTGAAGGAGTGGTGGTACAAGGTTCTTTGAAATCTTCTTGATTGTCACCCTTATTCCTTCTCTTGAACCTTGTGTTCATTGAGATTGGGATGTGGGTCAAATTGGAAGTAGCATGTAGATTGAAAGTATAACACTCCTCTTTCTCACTGATGACCATTGAGGCTTCTAGTTAGTTTGACCCCTGATCTAAGCCTTATTCTTGTGGAGGTTTCTCTTGCTTTGTCAGTGTGGGCACCTTTGTGTTTTGGGCCATAAGAGCCTGTTTATATGCATAAGCAACAACCTACTGCCATTGATCATTGAATGCCTAGTTGGAGCCATTAATTAGAATAATGGATTGTCTAAAATAATGATTACAAGTCATTGTCCCTTTAGCCTCCTAAGCTATATTGTTCTAAATAAGGACTAAGGAGTTGGAAGGGCCTGCAGTGTTTGGATTATAATTATGCTATTTAGCATAGTTAGGCTACCCCTATCCTTGGAAATTTCCTTTGTAGGGTGGCATATTTTCTTGATAAGGATGTTGTTGAGGCTAGTATGGAGCTTGATAAGGCTTGTTGTAATCTTGACTCATGACATTGACAACATCATTCCCCAAGGATTGGAGTATGCTTTTCAATTCTAAGTAATTCTTCTGCTCTTAAGAGTCATTGGATCCACTAGTAGAGGCCTTCTCTTTCTTAGGTAAAGGCACAAAAATAATTTATGGTGTTGAAAGTATAACATAAAGTGGAGGAATGACTATAATATGTGGTTTGATCTCTAAAAAAAGAGGCATTGGGGGTTTGGGAAGAGGCTTGCCAGCATGAACTAGGCAATTTTCTGCCTTGATGGCCACCTCATACGCATCTAGCAGTATGTATCCTCCCATAGATTAAATCATTATAGATATGTATTTATTGAGAGCCTTCAAGTAATACAAGAAATTAAAGTTTAGAGATGGTTTAACAAATATTGGAATTCTATCCCAAGAAAAAATGTTTGCATACTCTTGGCAAAGTGTTATGAAAGCATGCCTCTTAACCTTGTTGCTTACCTTCCCAAGATTAAGAAGTTTGTATTTAAAGATGAGGAATCTCTCACAGTTCTCTTTTTTAGTAGACACCACTACCTTTTCTTTCCTCATATGGTCTCCTTCATGAAAAAATCCCTCAAGTGTAACTACCCTTAGGAAGTTTGTTCAACTTTAGCTGAATAATTTGATCCTCATATTGATGCTACAATTTTGCTTGGCTGGAGGAGGAGAACTCAACTTATTATTGTAAGAAGAATGAAATTTGTTTATCACTCTCAAAAAATTACCAGTGGGCTTCATTATCAAGCACTGATGGCCTCACCACCACCTTGACATGTACCTAAACCTTAGTTTCTTTTAGCTCCCTTGGAATGTCAAACTGAGCTCTCACGACTGTCATCCTGTCAACATGCTAGTTTTGATTTTTTGGGACAACGTGAATGTCAAAGGCCTCAAAATATTCAATCAGGTCCCACACTCTATTTTTGTAAGACCTCATCAAAGGGTTTTATGTGATGTTCAAGCCTCTAACTTGGTTAACAATGAGCTCATTATCCCCATAAGCTTGTAGTGGTTTGATTCATCTTTTAGTGGCCCATCGAAGGCCATAGATCAAGCCTTCATATTCTATTGTATTTGAAGAGTAAATAAAATGGAACCTGTAGGAAGAGAAAATATTATTACTTGAGGGTGAAATAAACATTGCCCTAGCACCTACACCATTTTTGCTCCTTGAGCCATCAAAGAATAATTCCATAAACCATTAGGGTCTTCTTTAGGTCCAATGAGGGAAGGCATGGGTTGATTCTCTTCATGTAATAGATAGACACCCATGTCTCTTTCCTCAACACCTTCCAAAGGGCTAAAAATTTGGTTCTCCCCATAGCTCATCCAGTAACAAGTCTAGACCCTGTTCAAGATGAGTGTTCAGCTCCTGACCAATTATAAACTCATCCTCATCCAGGATAGTATAATTGAGGTTTATGTTATCTAGTTGATGGGGTTCAATGTGGAATTATGCCATGGGTTTAGCCTTGATTGAGACCTTAGTCTCATACCTTATTTTGAATGTCATTTAAGACCAATCTGCTGCAAGGTAACCCCCAATCTTGGTGGTGAACTCCCTAGAAAGACACAATTACAAAGTGAGGAGTGACATCCAAGATCAACATGTCTTACACCATAGGCATGTTAGGAAAAGCATGCAAGGTTAGGCTCAAATTATTGATGATACCTAATAGCTTTGTGGAAGAACCATCAAGCTGTAGGACTCCCTTAGTGTGTAACTCATACTTGAGGTTTAGCTGGTTAGCTATAGACTTTGGCATGATTGAAGTACTAGCCCCACTATCTACTAAATAGTTGTGCACGAAGGAATCACTGATGATTAATGAGATGTAGAATGGGGGGCTTGGTCACACTACTTGACCTTTCTCCCAAAGGACTATTGGTTGTATTAGTGAAGATTTTAGATTCCTTACTTGGTTGCTTACTTGCAGTTGTAGAAACACTCATCTTGGACAAAACTTCTTGAAGAATGTCTGCATGGTTGGGCATGGAAAGTATGTGCCACATTGGTACACTTACATTGGATTTCTTATTTTGCTCCATAATGTTGATTAGCGTACCCCAAGCCTTTGCTTAGGTTCTAGGAGAAATTGTTGTTGGATTTGTCAGTGAAGGAGTGGTGATAAGAGGTTCTTTGAAATCTTCCTAATTATCACCCATATTCCTTGTCTTGAACCTTGTGTTCATTGAGACTGGGATGTGGCTCAAACTGGGAGTAGCCTACAAATTGGAAGCATAACACTCCTCTTTCTCATTGATGACCATTAAGGCTTCTAGCTAGTTTGACCCTTGATCTAACCCTTGTTCTTATGGAGGTTGCTCTTGCTTTATCAATGTGGGAACCTTTGTGTTTTGGGCCATAACAGCCTGTTTATATCCTAAGTAATAGCCTACTACCATTGATCATTAAACTCCTAGTTGGAGCCATTAGTTGGGATAATAGATTGTCCAAAAGAATGATCATAAGGCATTGTCCCTTCAGCCACTTGAGCTATATTGTTTGTTGATGACTTAAAATTGCGCTTGATCTTAACCAATCAACAATGGGAAGTTTCAAGCTGTGGGACAATGCAGCTTGAAACAACCTCCAGGTTTTAGAGAAGCTGGTCTCTTCTTTGATATTGGGTGTTGGGGAAAAGGGATAGGAGACTAAACAAAAATGCAAAAATGCAGGAATTAAAACCTAACTATGGTGATGCACCTAAGTGTAATACTAATCCTAACCAATGCACAGTGAGACTATTATAGGATTCAATTACATTTAAGAGCAGACAAGTGCATGATCAATGTAAAAGGTCGAAATAACAAAAATAGAGGCCTACAACAGGGAAGTCTTTCGCTGAGACACAAAGAATGTCAACAAAGGCATAGTGTTCGATCTTCCTAAAAAAATCTTCCAATCACATAAGAGGCACAAAAGTCATGTATAGTTATGTAAACCTTTCGATTCAAGAAAATGAGACAAAAGCAAATGACATTCTAAATCACAACTACAAAAAAATCTATAGAATAAACTACTTTGCAAATGACACAAATAACACCAACCAAGGCATGGAGCTTAAATTTCCTTAATTCATTCAACCACATAAAGGGCATAGAAACATGCACGATTATATCAACTTTACAACTTAAGAAAATTAAGACAAGAGAAAGTGATATTACTAGTCAAAATTATAGAAAGTTTGAAACTATAAAATCCCCCCTCTTTATGACAAGCCAACTTACATTGCCATACTAGTGATTACAATGGGTATATCATTGATGGAATGTCCTCTACACTGGCCACATGGCTCTACTTGTATTTAGATGAGTTTGAGTAAAACATATGTTCGACATCCACAAATTCTTCTTGTTCTTGAAAGCCCATCAAATACTAGTTCTTCATGCTGTCATGTGTCATCAAGAAATCATTGGCCATTGGTTCTTCACTCTGTGCCTTGCGACATCTATAATCTTTTGGCTTATCTCCTTCAAATTTCAGATTTATTTCATCATCATGCTCCTTGATGACTTCATCCTCTTGCAAGGATGAATTTGAAAGCTGGCATTTCTTCTGCATACTCAGTTGAGCCTCAAGGTTATCTTCTCCATATTTGGCCAATTCACAGCTAAGAATAATGTCATCTGTCTCAATGACTTGGTCAAGGGAGTGTCCATGTTCCTCCATATCTTCTTGCAAAGTGAGGGAAAATTCAGAAATGATCTCCTCCTCATCTGAAGTTAAGGAAAAAGCTTGCGACTTATCCTTTTGCTCATCAAAGGGGGTATCTATGGTGATTTCCTCCTCATCTGAAATTATGGAATCCTCTTGACTAACCATGAAATGAGCATACTCCTATGCATACTCATTTGCTTCCTTCAAAATATATTCTTCTTCAAAAAGGGATGAAGAAGAAGGCTGTGATGGAAAACAAGAAGCCTCTTGAGCAAGGGTGGAAGGGACTTGAGAGGAAAGTGAGTGATTGAGGTTTGATTCCTTTGTTGCTATCATAAGTTCTACATTATTGGGGAGGTGACCTTAACAAGTTTGACCTTGCTCATGAATGCAAGGTCGGCGTCTTAGAATTTTTTTTTAATTATTTAAATTTTGCTGCAATAATTGCTTCCCCAAATCTTTCAAGATCTCCAAGGTACCTTGCACCGCATAATGTGTCCACCTCACTGTTTCCCAAAGATTGAGTAGGATTTGTTAAAGGTCACTTGAAATTAATGCTATTTGGGACTTGATAGGCCCACAAATATCCCTTAACAAATTTTAAAGTTTACAAACTCTCAAGCATTCCTGTGAAAATATCCTGCTCATTACGATTGTAGCGTCTAGTAAAAGTTTGCTTCAGCGAGCATGTTTTCATCTTGTGCAAGGCTCATATACCAATTATTATATAAGAGATTTAGAGATGGCAGGAGCATCATCATCACAACAAGGAACGGGGGCACCTGGATACCTTGACAGATTACTAGCTAGAAAATCATACGCTATAGCTCCCATACAACTGCCAAGAAGCTACCCAAGAATAAAAGCCTTGGGAGTCGGTCATACCAGTGACCCATCAAGGGTAAAAGACTATGTAGATGGAATCATGGACTTGATTCTACAAAGAGCCAATAGAAAGAACCTAAGAAAAGGGGAGCACCAAAGGTGTCTCTAAAGAGCCAAGGCAAGACAATATGAGACATTTGAGATGAGGATATGGACCTCACAACTGGCTCAATTCATTATCCTAGTTGTGTACCCATGCCCAGATATAATCAAATTATGTGAGGACTTGCTCCATCCACAATCTTTCACCATCCAACAAGGCCACTTCATGCTGCAGGTCACCCCTATAGTGATCAGGGACATGCTTACCCTGCCATACGATAATACCACCACCTTCCCCACCATTTATAAGATGCAAAGGACATGGGCAAACTGTAACACTCAGACCAAGTTTTTGAGGTCTGAGTTGTAAATGGTTGATGGTGATACCATGGTGCCCATGCTCCCTACATCAAGAACTCAGTTTGCGCCCGCCAGCCAAGACGCAATGTCGATGATGGCTCTCATCTTTGGCATGAAGGATGACACAACTGTATATGTTGAGCAAATGGCCATCCTCTTCAGGTTAAAAATAGTTGATAAAATGCAAGAATACCATCTCAACTTCTCTGAGCACATCACCTTCTCAATGGTGGAGCAGCTAACCCAGTTTTGGGAAAAAGGGATATTCAGGTATTCTTCCTTCTTATTCCATCTAATACTACACTAGAACCCTGACCTCTTCTCCCAATTTATGAGCCTAAACCTATATGACCTAGCCTTTGATCCCCAAAGAACTATACCTGTGTCTACATGGACACATGTTTTATCAAAAACCAGCGACACATATGATTTCTAGGAACTGTTCGTCACCCCTGTTCTTCATTTCCTTACCCCTGAGCCTATTATAAATAGGTTATTCCCAAGTGTTACAAACCTCCTGGTCAATTGCCCAATCCCATGTGATTTCTATTTTGGGGCCCATCACATGACCTTAAGGGTCCATGGATTTTGTGGGGAGCCAGTATTGCTACCAAAGGTTTTAACTCTTTGGTTAGCATTCTTGGAAATCACCAAGTAGGTGTCAGTTGTTGATAATGAATATGGCTCTAGGAAGAAGAAAAGGAAAACGTACAATCTCTTGTGGATGGTAGGCAACATAAGCCTGGAAGCTAGAGAAGCTGAAACTATGCTGCTAAGGAAGTTGGCCTTCTTAGGGTTCCTGTTGGTCAAGGACAAGTGGGTTTATGACCCAGCTAATTATATAGCCTACATAGTGAGGACAAATAGAATCAGAGCCAGGATTACACACAGAGGTCATCCTTTTTGGGAGACTAAGAAAAACCCTGCTGAAGACACCCCTGGTCTCTATGTTGAGCTAACAGATCTGCCCACGTCACAAAATAGGTTGTGGGAGACCTTCTATGACAAATAGAGAGAGTATGAACCCAAGGTCATAATGACCTTTGGTTTGAGAAGGAAACTAAGGAATAAAGGATGGGATGCAGAAAAAATTGAGGCCTATTGGAAATATAAGCAAAAAATTTCCCAAACCACCCATGCTTTCAGAGGCGTAGACTCAGATGAAAGGTGGGAAGAGCTCTGGGATGAGTGGCATCCATCCCTGACATCTAGCCTAGAAATAAGCCAAACACTAAAACTTGGGGTGGAGCAAACAGTTGGAGCAAGACCCAGCCAACAACCGCAGACTTCAGAGCAAGCTGCAGCTGCCGCAGAATAACAAAGAAGTGTGGTATCTTCACCACCACAGGCTTTCCCATCGGTGGGAGTCAAGTTCTTTTTGAGTAGGCTCAAAAGTCCTGGAGGTCACCAATAACTATAGAGTAATTTCCTACTCTACGTCATATTTATTTTAATTTTTGGTTGAAGTGCTACAAGTTTGGTTTCTGCGCACCTTGGACGGCATGGCATAATTTTAAAGAAGAGGGCCAATTTGTTTTGACTAAGTGTCAAAGTGTAGTAGACGCTACCACGTGTCACCCTCTGGTAGTGGATCCCTTTTTCCCCTTTTTGTTTCCTTCATCTCTTTTTACCCAAGTATCAAATTCAAGCAGAAGTCACCATGTGTCAATTCTTGGGAGATGAAGATGGATAGCTAGCATCCTCTGAATGCCTTTTGTAACTTTTGGGAAGGCTATAGAATGTGCCATGTACCTAATAATGGCTAAGAAAAATGCACCACATGTCAGTGTCCGAGTCTCATAGAGGCACTTGTGTTTCATTCTACCTTTTGACAAAGACTTTCAATAGACCAAGCAACATAGAGAGGGGAAAGCGCTAGGTGGCAGTTGCGAAGACCCTGAATGACCTTTTTGAAGAAGCAATGAAAGTCACCATGTGTCGACTGCCAAGAGACTTTGTTTCAATGCCTGGGTCCAATGCTTTTGATTCAATGCATAAAGGCATCATTTCATTTTGCTTAAGTGCTGAAGTGCAGTGGAGGCTGCAAAGTGTCACTCTCCGAGTCCCTCCCTACTCTCTTCCCAAAAGGCAGCAGAAGACACCACATTCCCTAGATAGAGAAGTAGAAGATGCCACATATCTTTCTAGGAGTAGCAGAGATCACCACGTGTCAATTTTTGAGAGACCATCTTTGAGCCTAATTTCCAAATAAAGATTGTGGTGGGTCCTCAAGTGTTACTCCAAATAACTGTGGAAGCGACGAATGTCAACAATCGAAGATTGCCACGTGCATCCATCCCTTTCTAAAAGGTTGCCTGAGCAAGGAACACAGTGAGTTTTATTTTGATAAAATTGCAAAGTATCAAGGAAGTAGATTGTGACAGGTGTCAAAGGCAAAGCGTTCCTCAACAAAATATAGAAAAAGTAGATGTGGCCAAGTGTCATTCTTTGGTGCCTTCTAGACCATAAAGGAGAATTTTCATAAAATTGACTAAGTGTCCTCTTTCATTTCAACTGAATAGAGTGCACGTCTACCTTTTACAATGGAAATGGAGGGAAATTTGTCAAGAGTTATTCTTGGTAGATAGAACAGTGCATTGGGTAGATTTTTGGGGTTTGCAAGTATTAAAGATGTCGTCTATTTGTCCCCTATAAGCAAAGGCAGAATAGATAGTTGATCAGCCAAACAGGTGATCGAACGAAGAATTTTAGGCACAAAGAGAGGTACTAGACAGGGATCACCATGCCGTAGTCAGGGTAGTTCTTGATAAGACCAGGACACATCCAAGGCATTGAATGCACCGTCTATTTTGTCCCCTGTGAGTGAAGAACATAGTGGAATTGCACAGGAAAGAAAGTAATCAAAGGATGCATCTAAGGCTATATAAGAAGGATTTGTAAAATATAAGAAGAGGGGGGGATTCTGTAGTTTTAGACTTTCTATAATTTTGACCAGTAATATCATTTGCTCTTGTCTTAATTTTCTTAAGTTGTAAAGTTGATATAATCATGCATGTTTCTGTGCCCTTTATGTGGCTGAATGAATTAAGGAAATTTAAGCTCCATGCCTTGGTTGGTGTTATCTGTGTCATTTGCAAAGTAGTCTATTCTGTATATTTTTCTGTAGTTGTGATTTAGAATGTCATTTGCTTTTGTCTCATTTTCTTGAATCGAAAGGTTTACATAACTGTACGTGACTTCTGTGCCTCTTATGTGATTGGAAGATTCTGTTAGGAAGATTGAACACTATGCCTTTGTTGACATTCTCTGTGTCTCAGTGAAAGACTTCCCTATTGTAAGCCTTTATTTCTATTATTTTAACCTTTTACATTGATCATGCACTTGTCTGCTCTTAAATGTAATTGAATCCTATAATAGTCTCACTACGCATTAGTTAGGATAGGATTACACTCAGGTGCATCGCCATAGTTAGGTTTTAATTCCTACATTTTTGCATTTATGTTTAGTCTCCTATCCCTTTTCCCCAACACCCAATATCAAAGAAGAGACCAGCTTCTCTAAAACCTGGAGGTTGTTTCAAGCCACATTGTCCCATAGCCTTAAACTTCCCATTATTGATTGGTTAAGATCAAGCACAATTTTAAGTCATCAACATTGTTCTGAATTGGGACCAAGGAGTTGGAAGGGCTTGTAGCATTTGGATTATAATTATGCTATCTAGTATAGTTAGGCTGCTCCTATCCTTCAAAATTTCCTTTGTAGGGTGGCCTATTTGCTTGATAAGGCTACTATTGAGGCTGGTATGGAGCTTGATAAGGCTTTCTATAAGCTTGAACCTTGACATTGACCACATCATTCCCCAAGGATTGGAGCATGCTTTTCAATTCCAAGTAATTATTTTTCTCTTGGGAGTCATTAGATCCACTAGTAGAGGCCTTCTCTTGATTAGGTGAAGGCAAAACAATAATTAATGGTGTTAGAAGCATAACATAAAGTGGAGGAATGACTTTAGGAGGTGGTCTAATCTCTAGAAAAAGAGACATTGGTGGTCTGGGAGTAAGCTTGCCAGCCTAAACTAGGCAATTTTCTGCCTTGATGGCCACCTCATACGGATCTAGTAGTATGTCTCCTCCCATAGATTGAATCATTATAGCTATGTCATTGTTGAGAGCCTTCAAGTAATACAATAAATCAAAGTTTAGAGATAGTCGAATAGCTAATGAAATTCTATTCCATGCCTTCTAAAATCTCATATTGAAGTCTTGCATGACTTTAAGAATAGCTCTCTTGATTATGGTCAACTGCTCTGAAAGTGATAGATGATCACTCTTATCTACAAACCTTTTACATAAGGTTGTTCCTATCTCATCCCATGAGTGGATAGAATTTGGAGCTAGGACCTTATACCAGTCTAATGCCTTTCTTTTGAAAGATACAGCCAATATCCTAATAGCCACTTTCTCTACTGTGATATTTTGAGTGTTGCAAAAGTTGGCTATGTCCATTATGTGCTCATTAGGAGTTACATCTTGGTCTCCTATGTAATAAAGAACACTTTTGAGGGATACTAATAGCATAGGATCATATTATGGTAAGTTCAAAGGGATTTGGCCACTAAAGCCCACAAAATCTCTTTAGGGAATCATAGCAGTAAGAGGAGCTGACAAGAATCTTCTTGCATAGGTATAACTTATGACTGGTTTAGGAAAGTAACTTCTTACGTAAGGGTGAGTATGGGTGAAGCTTAACCTTCTTGTTGATTTTAAATCTAATTAAACAAACTCAAAAAGAATACCTATAAAAGTTGATCTTGTAGTCACCTTTAGCATGAAAGATAATTATTGCTCTACCACCAAATAGCTAGGTGTTCTTTGGAGTCACCAGATGATAGAAGATGAAAGATACCACTACTAAAAATTGATCAAAACAGCATCAAACTTGATCAATCTTCCATAAAAATGGAAGCGAAAATGGTAGTGAATCCCATCAGGCATGCCATAATTGTTATAGCTTGGAATTGCACCCTTGTGAGAGATTTCTTCAAGCTCCCTCACTTCCAGTTACAAGCATGGGGACAACCTTAGGATGTGGGTTTCTTATGGTGAGGTTGAATCTCTAAGATTTTTTATGAGGCTAGTTCCTCATGTGCTTCACTTTATCTCTTGATTCTCACATTATAATATACTATTAGCTAAGGAAAAGGGGTAAGAGGATAACTAAAAATAAATCTAAGCTAAGGGAGGTGATGTACCAAAAGAAGTGATCCACTTGGTCAGGGGAATGACACTAGTTTAGCATAAGATAAGTTTGTTTACACAACCTCCTAACTAGTTAACTTGAATAAATATTTTGTAAACTAGGCTCACTGAACCATCTATGAAGTAAAGAGGGATTTCTAAATCCACATTAAGCATCCATTAATGGACGAAAAGCTCAAGTTCAAACCCAAAAATAATTGAAAAACACCTAAAAATAATCAAGAAAGAAGGACAATAAGGTTGGAAGGATGCTTCTTCACAATGTTATTGTGTACAAGCTAACTCAACGCACTTTTTAGACAAAAAGATAGGTAAAATAATCTTTATTACTTCAAAGGTCTATTACACAACAATTTTTTTAGAGTGATTCTATCCCTAGTCTGAGGATGATTTGCTTGGCTCCAAGTCCTCTATTTATATAAAAAAGGGGGAAAGAGAAATGGGAAGAAAGAAGAAGTCACTGATGGTTGGAACTTTGATGTTGTACTTCCTTATTATCCCTAAATGTGCCACTCAGGATCACTAAACAATATTCTCGAGCCCTTCCTATCTTTAAGTGTTTCTTTGGTGAATCTGAGAAGCCATGTTGTGAGCATCTAGAATGTCTCTTCTTGGCATGATGCATTTAATCTTTGCACTCAAGATTGATGTGGCTTCTTTCTCTTTACATGCCCTACTAAAAGGATGTGGGTCTCCATGTGTTTCAGCCATGCTACATTTAAGCATCGAATGATGATTATGGGAAGAGAACTATGATAGATGAGAGTCTTTATAATTTATGGCTATCGGTCATTTTGAATTTCCCATGCTTATTGGTCATCCTTGTGCCACTTGTCCTTTGCTGATTGGCCCTTTTTCCTCCAGCTTACACCATGTAGCAACATTTCATTCATTGCATCATGATATTCATGTTACTGGACCAAGCTTAAGTTAAGCACTTGAACAATCTTGATTTACTCGATGTAGAGTAATTTGGGTTCCTTGATCTCTCCAACTTCAAACTTTCCCAGATCCTTTACTTATAAAGCTTTTTAAGTAAAGTATTTAGAGAAACCCAATTTACTCTATGTAGAGTAATTCAAGTTCCCTGAGCTTACTTACCTTAGACTTGTCCATCTTGAAGTCTTTTGACTTTTCTGTTTCTAAGCCTTAAGACTTCAAACTTGTCAAACACAATTACTTCCAATGGCTAGTCACTTATCCTAATTTTGACATCCATTGGCCCATCATTTCCTTTAGACACTTGGTCTCGAGCTTCCTTCTTCTTGGGCCTTTTTTCCATAGCTCCTGCTCAGCTTTTCTTTCGAAGGAATTCCTTCGGCCTTTTATTTCTTTCCCTTGGATTATTTATTTTGGGCAAATATCTCAAAGGAATTTCTTCAGATAATTTGTTTGAAGGAATTCCTTCAAAAATTTTGTCTGAAACTTCCCCTCTTGCTCTCTTCCTTCAGAAATTATCTTTTGGACTTTTCAAAATGGACTTTCCCAAAGGGTGAGAGACCCTTCAAGCTTCTTGCATGTCCCTTTGAATTTCTATAAATGATCCTCCCAAAGGGAAAGATACCCTTCAAGAATTTTGAAATGGTCCTTCCAAAGGGTAACATACCCTTCGGGAAACTTACAACTGTCTACTTGGAGAAGGAAAATCCCTTCAGATTTATGAAAGTGACCTTTGAAAAAGTTGATTGGTCTTCTAAAAATGTTGAAAATATCCCTTTTACTTAAAAAAGGCCCTTCAGCATTTTGAAAATGCCCTTTAGATTTTTTAAGTGTACCTTCAAGTTCTTTGAGAAGACTCATCCCTTGAAGAACTCAAGAAGCACTATTTTTTAAAACCAAATCGGGTTTGTCAAGCCCTTTTACTTATTTCAGGCTTTTTACTGCTCACAACTTATGGAGTAATCAAGTAATGCTCCTTGGAGAACCTGAAATACACTGTCAATGAGTAATTTGGGTTCCTAAACCTAAATTACTTCTACTTATAGAACATTTAGAAGTCAAGCACTGTTGGAAACCCAATTTGCACTATGCCCTCAGAAACCCAAAGTTGTTACTACTGAAAAACCCAAAGTCCTCCCAAAGACTTGGCATTTTCTTACATAAAAGCTCCCTTTTTCATACTTAGGCATATGTGGGCCAAAAATGGCCAACAAGTATATCAGAGGATAAATTAACTAGTGGGAATAAGGTGGATATAAGGTCTATCAACTGGGCTTGTCCACCCCCTTCATGGGTTAAACTTGACTTTGATGGCACTTCAAAAGTTAAACTGGGGCTAATTGGAGGAAGAAGGGTGATCTGTAATAGTAATGGAGTTTTCATGGTGGCTTATGCAGAATCCCTTAGTCTTCAGTCTAACCACTTCCCAAAAGTAACGACTACTTTGTGGGGTATTCAACTAGTTAAAGAATTAAATTTTAGATACCTAGTAATTCAAGGGGACTCTCTTAATATCATAAACTACCTTCAAAGATTAAACACTCATATCTGGACTATTAGGAACCTGGTGAATGATGTTCTAAGTTACTTTAGTATTTTGAATTGATTTCTATTATCCATATCTACAATAAAAGAAACAAAGGAACTGATTAGTTTGCTAACTCTAGGTTACCAATTTAGGCTTTTTTAAATGGGTAAATCCCATGATCTTCTTCCTCCATCTCCCAAATCCTTAATAAATAAGCCAAAAGATAATGTTAAGGTTTCTTTGGTTCATAATTTCCGATTAATTAAAAAGAGCATCATTTCTCTAGATGGTAATGCCATTTCTATAGTTTCATGTTCATTTATGGGATGATTAAAGTTTCATATTATTTCTAATTATGATAATCTTTTTAGAGGACCAACCACCAAAGGTGAGTTTTGTTAGCTTAATCATGGAAAGGATTTGTCTCATGAGAAATATTTGCCATACATGAGCTCCCTCACATTTGGTAATGAGAAATTATTTGGAGGAACGTAATAATTATCTATTTTTGGGGAGACATAATTATATATGACATTTCCTTTCACATGAATGAAGGAATTTTATACTCTCATTTTATGTGTTATCTTCCTAAAACAACTTTGTTCTTAAATGCTCTATTAAGTATTAAGAGATTTGGTTACTAGTTGCACATTAGAGGAATTGGACAAGACTGAGTCAATACCAAGCCTTCCTCTAGTGAGGGACCAATAAATAACATAAAAATATGGCACATATTGAAGAGATGTAAGTTGGATAGTTGCATTGAAAGGATCAAAGGGAATGATCAAGTGTTGTCAATTGATTTTGTTAGGGCTTGATAGGGAAGGACGGTCTCTCAGAGAGGTGAAACTATGGAATTTTTTGAAGAAAACATCACTAGGGTCATTGGTATGTCATTGGAGGGCCTAAATATCTTTAAATACAAACACAAAAAAATGAGGAGATTAAATTATTCTTTAAAGAGAGGGAATCTATTCACAAGTTTCAAGATGGAATACTCAAAACTTCTTTGTCAGATCCATGGGGGAAGGTAAGTTTGTTTATCATTAAGTATACTACTTTGGAAGGGTGGTTCAAGAGACTGTACTCCCACCATTTCTCATTACTGAACCTCTTTAAGCAAAAAATATTAGTGAGCATTAATTTCTTTTTGCTTACGTCCATATAAAATTTAGTTATGGAGTTTCAATTAGGGAAAGGGGAAGCCCCCATTCATCAGGGCCTTATCTATTTATTATTCCAAGAAGCCTAACTAGATAATTATCTTGTTTAAGTTGACCAAGTGAAAAATGCTTTAGAAGATAGGGGACAGGGGAATGAGTGTTCTCTTAACCCTCCTCCCTTGGTTGGTGGGAACAAAACCAAGCAAGGGTCGAGATCTATCAAAATCAAAATTCCATTAGCATATACTCAGGAACAAGGTAAAGAGGAAAGAATACACATTATGGATGCTTAGAATAAGGATATAGAGGAGAAGCTTGATGTGAAGAAGAAAAATGCAAAGATGGATTCCTTCAAAATCAAGAATACTTGTTCGGACTGGCCTCCCTAGAGTGAAGGAGGAGAATCAAAAGTCTAAAGAGGGAAAAAACATTAAAATTATGGATGACAAGAAGGCATTTAGAATGGATAAGAATCCTCGCATAGGGGAAACATGAGCCAAAATGTAAACATCCAAATTCCCTCTTTTAAAGGAGCAATGGCCAACTAAAACACCATGGGAAAGTTGGTTAAAGTTGATGATCTTCAAAGTAGGGTCAAGATCTTTAAGAATGAATCCAACTTAAATTTGAACATTTTAAAATTGTTATTTAGCAAAAACAACAGGAACAAAGACAAAATTGATTCCCTACAACAATAAATAAATGAGGATAAGCATACCCCTTGAAGGACATACAGTTAGAAAAAGAGCAATGGAGATTATTCAAAGAGATTTACCAGCTAAGGGAGGAAAATGCCAAGTTAAAGTGCAATTTGGAAAAAATGGATGGTGAAATGTTGTCCATTAAGGAAAAACTCATTAAAGTGGTAGATATTAAAACATTACCATAAACAATTATGCAACTAGTATACAAATGTTACAAGAAGTCTTGACGAAGAGGAAAGAAGTGGCAATCTAATGAGGCCCGAGCAAGTGAACCAAGAGTCACAGGAAGAATTAAACAACATAAGAGCAGGACCTTGAGGATGACTTTGTAGAAGACCATTTCCAGTACTTGAAAGAGGAATGGGAAGTCGTAGTGGCTCTTAATGATTTCACATACCCTTAAGTTTATCTTTGATCTCTTGTTGTAGTGACAGTTTTGTTGTTGTTTTACTAATGTTTTATTATTAGTTGTTCATGTTATATTCACTTGGATTATTTTTCCTATCTATTGGTTGTTTCAGTTTTTGTGTAGGGTGCTCATTGTCATGTCCCTTGAATTATTTTGTATAAAGGTTTGTGCCCTTTAAAAGATCTATTTTTTACTCGTAATAAAAAAAATAGTTTTAGGATAATTTAAATTGTAACACCTTTGTTTCATCTATTATATATTTTCTCAAAATCTTAATATATTTTTGAGGAGATCTATTAATCTAATATGTTAACTAATGGAAATATCTTAAATATATTTATTTGAAAAATGTTGATATGTATCAATTTTGAGGTACTTATCTTGAATGTGTCATATTTTAAAGGTTTCACAATAAGAAATGACTCCATCTCCTTCTTTGCAAAGTTTTTGTTAATTGGTGATAAATGGTTCCAATCTAGTTGCACCACTATGTTAGGCTAAAACAAATATTTTTAAATAAAAAAAGGCTCCAAATTCTATTATATGCCTAAGATATCGTGATTTTTCAATCCTCTTCCTCGATTAAAAAAGAAAACTACCTTACGATGGTCAAATAGACTTCATATTTAAGGTCGACCATTTTTATTGACATCTTATATTACTACATTTCTCTCACACCCTTGGCTACGATTGTATGTTATACTTATCAGATTAACTAGTACAAACATCTTAAATACATTTGTATGGAAAACGTTGAGATAGATTAATCTCAAGGCATCTATCCTAGATTTGTTAGGGACCATATTGATTAATGACTCCATAACCTTCTCCATGAATTTCATTTTGACTAGTGATATATGGATTCAATCTAGCTGCTCAGTTACATTGTGTTTGAAAAATATTTTTGAAGAAAAAAATAGTCTTTAGACTTCACCACATGATCAAGATATCATGATTTTTTTATCACCTTCTCTAAATTTTAAAAAAACTTTCATGTGATGAAATATATATCAAATTAAAAATCATAATTATTTTATAATAATTAAATGAATGTCAAAATTAAAATTAATTTTTTTTATTGACATCTCACATTATTATATCTTACCACCATCACATTATAAATTACATCTATTAACATAATTAAATTTTTATTAATTTAAAATTTATAATATCACATTATTATATCTTACCACCATCACATTGTAAATTACATCTCTTAACATAATTAATATTTATTAATTTAAAATTTATAATAACCTGGAGTGTTTTCTTTATCCCTTTAACTTGTCATAGTTTGAAAACCTTATTCTACCTATCTACGTTCGGTTAAATCAGAGTTCTTTATCTACTTTAGAAAGCCAATAAAAAATTAAAGTGGTATGAGTCTAATGTTTTAGTTTAAGAAATAAAATAGACCATATAATAATAAAATGGACGGGGAAAATTAAAAGTAGGCACTATGTAACTAAAGACAAGAATATAGAGAATTTGGCATCTTTAAATATTAAAGGGGAAAGAGAAGTCTTAAGAGTAGTGTATCACACCTACGCAACGGTGATGATCGGAAGTGATTTTTATGAAAGCATAATTTTATTATTGAAAAATGATTTGTAAATATATAAATTAAAATTAATAATTGTGATGTATGATTTTATGTACTTATTATAATAAGATTTTTTTTAGGGTAGAGATTGAATTCAATGGTTAGAATTTTAAGAATATTTTCTTTAAAAGTTTTAATATTATTATTATAGTACCATTTATAAGGTTGAATTATGACCCAATTTTCTATAAAGCTTCTCTAAAATAGATATATATAAATAATATATGAGTTTATTTAATTTTTAAGGTACATCTGACTTTTATTACATTGTAGTTTGAAAGAATCATCGATACAATTTAAAGTTTATTTTATTGTATTGATAGGTATTCTTTCAGTGGTATTTGGGAGTGTTGGGAAGTGTAATGACGTGAACATGTCAACTTTTAATTATTTTAAAGATGATAAAATAAAATAAACTTATACCCATTTTTAATTAATTTACAACCGATATATTAAAAATAATAAAAAAGATATGATGTTTAAAAAAATTTAATCATATAAATACAAATAAAATATATAAAATTTAATCATATAAATACAAATAGAATAAAGGTGTGAGAGAAAACAGGGTCTAGCTTATAGTTGAGGCTCTGGGCTTTGGTTGAGGACCGCAATGCTCTTGTTAGGTTCTTTTCAATTGGCTTCTGCTCCCATTCTATTTAGTTTGAGTTTTCTATAGTAGTTTGGCTGAAGATTCTTAAAGGGATGAGCCCTTTCTTGGTTCTTTTACTACTTTTTGACAGATCTCTAATGATCCGTAGTTGTTTCTTGCCTCTCTTACTGGAATTGTGTTCCCCTTGTGGGAGGTGCCTTTTTTGTCTTGGTGGATATTGTTTGCTTCTCATTGCTTTCATGATTTTGCTTGTTTTGGGGATTGGGCCTCTCATTGTGTTTCAGTGCCAATTCATAGCTCCGATTAAAAGTGTTTACCCTAACTAATAAAAAATATATATGAAATGAAATTAAATAACAAAGAAATACACAAAGCAAACAATAGAGTACAACGAAAAAAATAGAGTATAACGAAAATGCAAAGGAGGTAATTTTTTTTAATGTTTATTCCCATTAATTTTACTTTCTTGATGTGTATTTGGAGCGCACAAAGTTTACATATTTAAAAATTAGTCATATTATTAAGTAATTAGGGTTTTTAGAGAAATTTTTATATTTGGTAAAATAATTATATGTATGGTAAAATAACTAGCATACATATCTTACATAAATCTATGTAAAATATACCAATAGATATCATTCTTGAGGCAAGTCAAAATGTATGCTAGGTACCTCGAGAATGATATCTATCGATGTATTTTACATAGATTTATCTAAGATATGTATGCTAGTGTGTGTGTGTGTGTGTGTAGAAAGAGAGAGATGAATCCATCTTCAAAGTATGTACACTTGAATTTTATTGCATTGTAGTTTGAGGGATTCATTGACACAATTCAAAGTTTTTTCACACCACCTTTGCATAAAGACAAATCACCATAGTCCTCAAGTATATTATATTTATTCTACGAAACCTATTAACCCTCCAGTCACCTTAGCCACGCAAAACTCACTAGGCACTATGCAAGAAGCCTCTATGCCACACAGTAGTAATTTATAGATGTGGGCTCATGTGGATGATTCCCATGATTGACTAAAGTCAATAGTTGACATTAATCCATGCCCTAACCAAGTACTCATGTCGTGCCTATGTACCAAGTTGAGTTACGTTCCTCGTGTGAATAATTTCCATATCCCATACCTGATCACAAAAATTACTACTCAAGATCCCATCATTCGCATGATGTGACCCAAACTACACACTACCTTCTACACAAGTTAGTAAAGCTCCAAAATGGAAAATCAAACCTACATAAAACAATATGCTAAGTGGGTGTGAACCTGTACACAAGCTAGAAAGAGAGGAACTGATTGAACCATAGGAGTTATAGTAGGTGTGTGACTCCCTCCACACAAACTCTTAGCATGCAAACTGCGTAAGACCAAACCCGATTCAAGTGTGAAGGCATTTACAAGGGATCAAAGAACATATCTCCATCACTTGTATAACTCTCACATTAATAGGAGAATTTAAGCGATTGATAAATGGTAGGCAAAGTACAGGTGGCAGTTGGGCAGTTAAGTGATGGATGAGGCTATGTTAGGATGGTTAAATGTAAAATCAGTTGTCAACTGTCAAAATATGGCCACACACCTCCTATAACAACCTCGATGCATGCCACTTCTAGGTACACATAAGGATTTGTAGATATTATTATAGTTACTTCTAGATTCAGATTGTCAGCCTAAGTTTAATGTGCATAGTCTGTAGTGACTATTGCATAGTGATTTAGTCTTGCTGATCGACCTCAAGCACCAAAGAGACCTTATAATTCAAATCTCTTATCTTATCTACCTCTCCCAAGTGGGGATTTATTGTCTAAAGGCTTGTTAGCTTTATAAAATATGGGATATTTTCATTATAAGGTGTCAACATTTTTTTTAGGTAACCTCATGCTTTTGAAATCTGCCCTCTAAGAATATTTATGTTGGTTGAACCTTGCACTTTAATGGGAATTGAGTTCACCTCCCTTAATTCTTGTTGCATCTTATGTGTGATTGATTTTTATTAATCTTTGTCTATGGATAAATTTTTATCCCTTTCATTATTGTCCATCCCCAACACATCTGTGTAGAACTAGGAACTCATTTGCAGGTCATATTTTGTGCACACTCAGCTTTGTGTAAGCTTTAACTGTGGATAATCTCATCTCTTTCAATGTTGTGTTGTGTTCCCACACCTCCATATGAAACACTTATGCATTTTAAGTATCCTTAGTGGAGTTTGTATGATATTATCTCATTCTTAGCAATCTATAGTGTGTTCATCAAGGTAGTGGAAGTGTTTGTTATATTCTTAGTGTATCACCTTTCCCTCTATACAACCTCTTACATTTTCTCTCTCTTTTCTTATCAAGTTTAGCTTTACCGCTAGTTGTAGATTTCATTTTTATCTTTGTAGATCTACATGTTGGTCTTAAACCAAGTGCACTTAGAATAGAAGAAGTCAGCGTACTCCAGATGTTCATCCCAAGGAGCATAAGAGTCCTACACCTTGGGAGATGATCCCATTATTGCAACTAGACACCAAATTACTCTGTGGCATGTGAGTCAAAGGCACTTAATGTAGAAGTGCTGCACATCAATGCACTCTAGAGATATTCAAGCATGCGTGCCTATTTCAGGTGACAATAGTTTTTGACACACCTGGTGGGACCAATTTAAAGAAAAGCTAAGGAATTGGTGTTATCGTTAGCCAATAGTGTTGAAAACACTCAGAGCACCTGATGACTCCAAGTATTTTTAGCTTGCTAAGATCAGTGTTTCATCCATATGCCAAGATAAATAAGATCATCTTCAAAAGGTATTAATTCTCATTTTATTGAACTTATTGCATCCTCTAGAAGAAGAAGGGTTAGAACATCTTTATCTCCAATCAAGAGAGCTTGAGATTTAAGGTAGACATACTCTATAGCTTAGTATACCCCTCCTTTTGGTAGATTTCCCCAACTGAGAAAAGGATTATTTCCTATCCCTTTATGTCTATTCTAATAAATCAATTATTCGTACCCTTTAATGGAGGTAGTCCTTTGGCTCTAGCTCAATATGATGGCATCCCAATTTTAGTGCTTAAAAGCTTATCCTATTTTACTAGTGAGAATAAAACCACCCCTATAAAACACATCTAGGACATTGCCAACTTCTGTTTGGTTCACCACATCACAAAGGATAATGTAGTAGTTAGAATTATTGCCTCTTATTTAAATGGTATAGGCATCTAATGGTATATAGATTTAAGGCCAAATTATATCCATGATTAGAATGAGATTTGAGAATAATTATACAATTAGTTCAAAGATAGGAGTGACCACTTGTCATTATAGATCAGCTTACCACAATCAAAAGAGCACTACAGAAGTCGATGGTTGACTTCAATTTTAGATTATAAAAAGTTGGGGATTGAATACTACCCTTGTGTAAGCCATCTATAGACACCACATTTTTATATTATTTAAAGGCCCTAAATGGTGATATAGCTGTAATGGTCCAATCTATGGGAGGCACAATACTACTTGATGCATATGAAGTGGTTGTGTGAGTAGATAATTATTTGATCCAAGTAGGTAAAATTGCACCTAAACCTCTTATACCACTCTTTTTAGAGCTGCCATTCACCCAACCTTCTATGTAGCCTTCATTAGTGCCCATCCCCATCTCATTCAACCTGCCTACTACATCTATTGTTCCACCTAATGAATCACAAGAGTTAAAATCACTACTATAAATTTTTGAGAATGAGTTTGTAGCCCTTAAAAGGTAGCAAGTGAAACATTCTAGGCCTTAACAACCCTTGAATCAGTCATATCAACCAAGTAGGCCTCCTTATTAAGGTGGCATGCAAGCTTAGAATCAACTCACATACAATAGACCACCTTATGCTCAGAACTCCAACATTGTTAATACCTCTTGAGCCCTCATCTTTGTATAGAATAACCTTACGTAAGACTCTGAGTGGTTCTTCTTGTGTAATCAACTACACAACTAGGCCACATATGTAGATGGAGATTTCAACTAGGGGTTCATGGTGTATACTGTGTTGCAGCCTCAAATGAAATTGAATGATGTTGCTATGTAGGGAGGAGATGTCCAAGTGCAAATGTAAAAACAAGATGAATCCACTCTTATAAACTGGTAGGAAGGCAACTTCAATTATGTGAACCAAAATGGTATGTTAGGCATAGAAAGCAACCCAATTTATTTTAACACAATATTTAAATGGAGATCAATGGGGGAGGCACCACCTACCTCAATACACTCAAATTTTATGCCTCAAGTATCATGCATAGAATCCCAAGCTAGAATACCTGGATAACCTTCAATGCAAACGACACAAACTACATAGAAAGGGAATCAACCTCAAACTAGTGCACAAATACAAGAAGAGGCCACTATTCTAAAATCATAGCTAAAAGGAACCTAAATTCCCTTCAGCATAGTTGAGAAAATGAAAAGGATGAGCTTTAATGTAACCATATGGGATGATTTTGTAGGATGCTTTGGAGAATTTCTAAGTGCATGAGTTATCACAACTTATGCCTTCCATCCATACAAACCTATGTCAACAAAAAGAGGAAACATGTGGTAACATTAAACCACCCCCATTCTACATCTTGTTGATCATTAACAAGAAATTGATATATAATTACATGATCAACTCAGGCACAAGTAGTTATGTGATGCCAAAGAAGATTGTAAACATGTTGGGCATTACATATTCACCTATTTCTAAAGGCATCATCCAACTAGATGGCATGATAGTTAAAAATTTAGGAATCATTAAGGACCTAAAAATTAGATTACACACATGCTTGAGCCTCTCCATTGTGCAAGACATAACAACCATTGATCTCCCCCTACTTTGCCATATGCCAAATCCTAGGATTTCATAATGAAGATGGGTGGATACCTATCATTGGATTGGTCACATATGATACTCAAGACCAAATATTGAACTAGGTGATGATCAAGGTCAAGCCTATCTTCATAATTCATGTGGAGCCATAATATCCCAACCCAATTGAGGTAAACTACACAATTTTTGATAAGGAGGAGAATTCAATCCTCAATGAGGCCACCATGCTTTTGGAGGAGGTCCTCGATGACATGTTTAATAAATGGGCATGTGAACATTATGAGTACAACCCATATTACCACACATAAGATACAAGAATGGTCACCTACTGCATCTCTAAGGAGGACCCTATGTTGCTTGACATTGTAAAGGTACAAGAGTACCTTGAAGGTATATGGCAACTATTCTTCGATGGTTTCTAAAGAAAAAATGACACTGGTGCTAGTGTTGTACTAGTCTCCCCTCAGAAAGAAAACTACTTCCATGCATACAGGTTATAGTTCAGCTACACAAATAATGTTTCTATGTACAAGGTGTTTTTCCAGGGCCTCCAATTGGTGTAAAAGAAAGGATTCAAAATGATGTAAGCATTTGGTGACAACAAACTTATTGTGAACTAGCTTCAGGCACAAAACATGCTCAAGAATGACTTGCTAAACCTTACAAGCATATGGTATGGGACATGATCAAAGGTTTTGATACCTTTGGCATATGTTCCATACCAATAACACATAATATTGACACTAATAGACTCACAATCATATGTGTGCAATAGGACATCCCATGTGAGTTAATGAAGGAGTCCCAACAATTCATAAATCTCATAGTCAAACCAATAGTCCTAGATAATGTAAATAATTAACAAGTGTTCAAAAATGATTAATAGATCATCAAATTATTGTAGGATGAATTAGAGTTTAGCACCAAGAAACAATAACAACTTTAATCCTAATATAAGGAGAAAATCATTCAACTAAAGGTGAATAAACTACATAAAGGGTTGGTCATGCTGGAAAGTATTTTCAACTCTGATGATTAGCTAAAAGGTGAAAGGTGTAGGATGACTGCCAAAGAGGAGGTTTTTGTGAAAGTAACCATCTTTGATGGCAATTTCTTAAAGGCTGGAAGGATATGATACCCATCCAAAATTAAAAGGTTGATTGAACTAAGCAAGAGGTATGATGATATCTTCACATGGAGCTATGAAGACCTCAGGGGGTTTAATCTAGGTTTAGGTAAACACACTATTGAGCTTGACCCCAACACAAAACTATTCAGGCAGAAGTAGAGGCCTATTAACCCAAAGCTTGAGCCATTAATGAGTAAGGATCTCTCAAAGCTCATTGAGGCCAACATAATATTTCCAATTAAACATTCCTCATTCCTCATAGATTTAAGGGACCTCAACAAAGCCTCCCTCAAAGACCACTACCCCCTCTTGCCAATGGAATAAATTCTACAAATAATCATAGACACATAAATATTTTTGCTTCCAGATGGTTATTTAGGTTATAACTAGGTTCTTGTGCAAGTGTGCAATCACTACAAAATGACATTCACTACTAAGTGGGGTACCTTCACATATTAGAGGATGCCTTTTGGATTAACAAATGCAAGGGTGACCTTCCAAAGAGCCATGGATATGGTGTTAAAGGGACTTATCAACAAGATCATCTTGGTCTACCTTGATGATATAACTATATTCTATAAGCACATAGAGGATTACTTAGACCATTTGGAGTAGGTCTTTAAAAGGTATTGGGAGTTCATAATCTCTCTAAACCCAAACAAGTGAATTTTTTCTACCCATGAGGGCTCTCTACTTGGGCACAATATTTCTAAATATGGACTCACAATTGATCCAAAATGAGTGAAGGATATTATGTCCCTCCCTCTCCCAAGTCATAAGGGGGGTCTCTAGAGCTTCTTGGGAAGGATAAACTTTGTTAGAAGATTTGTGCCTAATTTCGCTACTCTAGCCAAACCACTCACAACAATTCTCAAGAAGGGCACCAAATTCAATTAGACCCATGAATGGAAAAATGGCTTTGAAGCCATCGATCACACCATTGTGCAAGCCCCCACTTTGATCAACCCAGATACCAACAAGGATTTTATCCTTTATACATATGGTGAGTTGAAGTCATCTTAGTTATTCTGACACAATAGAATAATGATTAGATGGAGTGACCTATTGCTTTCTTTAGCTAGGCACTCAAGGATTATGAGATTCACTATAAATTTGTGGAGAAGCATGCCTTTACGGTCATAAAGGTGCTAAAAAAATTCAATACATACTCCCCAACAAAAAAATCAAGCTCATGGTTACCCATGCAAGTATTAAATATTTTTTGCTTAGTAAGGACATTAGAGAGAAAAGGGTTGGCTGGATCATGAAGGTGATGGAATATGATGTAGACATCCAATTCAACAAGCTAGTGAGAGGAAAAAGGCTATGCAAAAAACTAGAATAAAGTGTGAAAAATGAGAACAGTGCAGTCCTTATGCTATATTAAGAAGAATCGATGGATCAAGAAGCTTCCCAGGTAAGCTGGACCAAAAATATGAGGACCTTCCTTCAAAATGATGCATATCCCCTTGGCCTAAGTAAATTCTAGCAAAAACACTTCAGGTTGTAGACCATTCCTTATGTGCTCATTGATGGTGCACTTTTTTTAAGGGACCTCAATGGAGTCCTCTTGAGGTGCATAGAACAAGAACAAGTGAGCAAAATTCTCCAAGAGTTCCATGATGGGCTATCAGGAGGCCATTATTCACCCAAGACTACCACTATAAAAATTATGCGAGCTGGCTATTATTGGCCAAATCTATTCATAGATATGCACTCATGGGTGTGGAATTGCATTAAATATGCCTTCTTCATAGGCAAATAAAAGATGGCATCTTTATCACTTCACCTAATACAAGCTGACCAACCCTTTGTGCAATGGGGCCTAGATTTCATCGACATGATCAATTTGCCATCAAACACTGGGCACAAATAGATCCTCATTATAACTAACTACTTTATGAGATGGATGGATGTATTGGCCCTTAAAGAGGCCAATAAGGCATAAATTATAGATTTTTATGAGGGAATTATAATGAGATTTGGTATTCTAGACACCATCATCTCTGCTAGAACCAAGATCAACAAGTGGGCCGTTAATCACAATATCCACCTGAGCACATCTTTGAACTATTACCCTCAAGGTAATGGTCTAGCTGAGTCCACTAATAAAAATTTGATTTGTATTATAAAAAGGACCATGGAGGATAATCAGTGAGCCTAACATACACAACTCAAGATAGCCCTTTGGGTTGATCAGATCAGACCTAAGAGAGTGTTGGGAAATACACCCTTCATACTAGTCTATGGAAGGGAAGCCAAGTTGCCCATGTCCCTTGAGTTACCTTCATTAGAACTCACCCATCAATTGGAAATACTTGAGAATGACCCCCTCACAGTGAGGTTAGCCAAGCTAATGGAGATCGAAGAAACTAGAGCATGGGTTGTGCACACTATAGAATTTCAATAGGCCCAGATGAATAGGACCTTCGATAAAAAGGCCATTGATAGAAGTTTCTAGGAGGAAGATGTGGTACTCAAATGGGATGTAAATATAAAAAAAGGCCAAAAGGCATACAAAGTTTGATGCCATATGGAGTGGCCCATATACCATAATCGATTGCAAGCAAACAAACACATTCCAACTCATAAAGGTGAATAGTGAAGAGTTGCCTATCCCAATCAATGGGATTCATCTCCAACACTTCTTCCATTGTTCACATACTTTATAAATAGTAGATTATATGTTTTAAATTCCCTAAGAGCCTTGTGCACATTATTTTAGGATAGTTTTTACTTCCTCTAAGTGCTCGTATGTAGTGCTCTGCTTAACTTAGATCTTCTTTCCTCTACACATCATTCAATGTAGGTATTCTCTTTTATAATTATTGTGGAAGGAGTATTGGATTATTACAAGGCTAGAGGAGTTCATGACTAGTGCGCTTAAAAGATAAAGGATGAATAACTCTAAATGACTCCATGCCCAATGGATTACTTCAAGGCTATTGGATTCCTACTTAGCAGTAAAGCGACCCACAAAGGTCACCAAAAATGTTGACCCTGCAGCTCACCTTAGCCATGTATAAGTCACTAGGCATTGTACATGAAACCTATATGCTATACAGTAGTAATTTATAGAAGTGGGATTGAGTGTGGATGATTACCATGATTGACTAAAGGTAACAGTCAACGTTGATTTGCACCCCAACCATGCACTCATGCTATGCCTATGTACCAAGTTGAGTTGCATGCCCCATGTGAATAATTTCCATATCCCATACTCGATCACAAAAATTAGTAACTGAGATCCCATCATTCACATGTTATGACCTAGGCTATGCACTACTTTTTGCACATGTTTGTAAAGCTCCAAAATAGAAAAGTAAACCTACACAGAGCAATGTGTTAAGAGGGTACAAACCCACACACAAGATAGAAAGCAAAGAACCACCTAAACCATAGGAGTTATGGTAGGCATGTGAATCCCTCAGCACAAAATCTTTGTGTGCAGCCTGCATATGACCAAACCATATTCAAGTACGCAGGGATTCCCAAGGGAGCAAGGCATAGATCTTCATCACCTATGCAAATCTCACATCAGCAAGAGAATTCAAGTGACTAACAAACGGTAGGCAGAGTAAGGGTGGTAGTTTGGCAGTTGAGAAATGGATGAGGCTGTTAGGATGGTTAAATACAAAAGTGATTGTCAGGTGTCAAAATATGGCCACATGCCTCCTATGACAACCTTGATGCCTACCACTTCTAGGTACACATGAGGATTCATAAATATTGTTTTAACTACTTCCAGATTTAGATTGTTAGCTTGAATTTAATGAACATGATTTGTAGTGACTATTGCATAATGATGTGGTCTTCCTAATTGACCTCGAGCCCCAAATGCTACCTTTGAATTCAAAGCTCTTATCTACCCCTCTAAAGTGGGTATTTATTGTATAAAAGCTTGTTAGCTCTATAAAAGGCAAGATATATTCATTGTAAGGCATCAACATTTTTTTAGGCAACCTCATGCTGTCAAAATTTTCCCTCCAAGAACACTTATGTTGGCTAAACCTTGCACTTTAATGGGAATTGAGTTCACCTCCATTCTTCTTGCATCTTGTGTGTGATTTATGTTTGTCGATATTTGTCTTTCGATAAATTTTTGTCCTTTTCATTGTTGTCCATCCCCAACACCTTTATTCAAAACTAGGAACTCGTTTATAGGTCATATTTTGTGCACACTCAGGTTTGCGTAATATATGACTGTGGATAATCTCATCCCTCATGTGTTGTGTTCCTGTGCCTCCATATAAAACTTTTATGCATTTGAAGTATCCATGGTGGAGTCTGTGTGATATTGTCTCATTCTTAGCAATCTGTATTGTGTTCATCAAGGCAATGGAAGTGTTCATTCTATTCTTGGTGTATCACCTTTCAATCTATACAACCTCTTACCGTTTCTCTCCCCTTTATTGTCAAGTTTAGGCTTAGTGCTAGCTTTAGATTTTATTAATCTCTTTATAGATTTGCATATTGGTCTTAAACTAGGCACACTTAGAATATAAGGAAGTTGGCCTACTCTAGAGGTTTGTCCCACGGAGCAAAAGAGTCTCACACTTTGGGAGATGATCCCATTATTACAGTGAGACATCGAGTTGCTTTGTGACATGTGAGTTAAAGGCGTTGGATGCAGAATTGTTGCACATCAATGTGCACTACAACTATTCAATCATAGGTGCCCGTTTCAGGTGACAATAGAACCTAAGATCAAATATTATTTATTTAGATATTCTCCTCAGTATTAGTTCAAGGGGTAGTTCTTTTACTTCTTCAAAGACTTGTGTAACTCTCTGAATATCTTATTGGCTTATGAAGATCAAAAATGCTTGGCCCTTATCTTTTCAGAGATGTTTGATCTTTTCCAACATTTGGCCAAAGACTTTACTTCTATAATGCTTTGCACTCAAATGATTACTTCTTTTATTTACCTTATTTCTTCTTCAAGATTGAGTATGAAATAATCTCTTGACAAAGTCATAGATGTAGTGAGATTAGTAAAGTATTGAAGGATATTATTTGTTTTCACATATTTTCTTAGATGCATGTTTTTTAATTTTTTTTGGATTTATTAGAGTTGCACTTACATTTCTTATTCCTCACTTTACATTATAATTTTTTAGTCCCATAAATCAATTTTAATCTTTCATAAATATTTATATTATTATTTTCTCTTATTATCTAATATAAATGTATTTAACTTTTTAATCGTAAAATACAATAAGATTTTTTTTTTGAAATCCATATGAAATGAATTTTTTTTGGACTTATATGTGATAAAAATAAAATGAAATGAAATATTAAATAATTTTAAGTATTATAATATATATTTGAGCTTTGATTAAAAATTAAATACCTGCATTGTGAAGACCAATGTTGAAGGGATAACTATCATTTAAAAAAAAAAACTCTATCGAGACGGTCGACCATCAAATTTAACCGTAGCAAGTCTCCGCAATGAGTGGTTTCTATGTTAATTTGATTTAATGAATGGAGTAACATGATGGATGATGATATGGCGGGCTTTCACTTACCCATAAAAACATGAGTTGAATGTAAGAAAAAACGTTTTGACAAGCTAATTAACGGCTTCTCAAGTGAGTGACGACATAAGTGGCCCCAATGTCACAAGTTTGTTACCATCTTAAATAAGTCAACACACATGTGATTCATATGCCATCTAGTAACCGGGTTGAGTTCTCAACTATGTAACATGACATGTGGTCCCATTATCATCATCATCATCATCATCATCATTATTATTATTATTATTAATAAATTAATTTATTTAAAAATGTTTTGTATAAAGAATAAAGATTTTTTTTTAAAAAATCGTGTACAAATTTTTCATGTTCATACACAATTTTTTCCAGAAAAGTTATTGATCATAGTAATTTTTTTTTTAGAAAAAAATTATTGATTATATGGATTGTGAAAGCATCAAATCTTTCAAGTTTTACATGTATTAATTTAATATTAGTGATTGAAAAAGTTTTGTAAGGATTTTGGTCTTTTTTATCTTCTTTTCTTGAGTCGTGGTCTTCTTTTTTGATTCAAAAAAGGTGGCTATTTCTGTTGCTCTTATCTAGTTTAGGTAGTATAATCTACCACCTATTTTATGCAATAAGAAATATATTAAACTGTTTACTAATATGGTGGGTTCCTTTGTCAAATTGGATGATAGTTTTAGGGGAAGCAGATTTGTGAGGGTTTGTGCTATTATTGATTTGTCTAAACCTCTTTTTCACTCTGTCAAAGTGGAATCTTTATAAGGCTCTTGAATGCAATTTCTCAACTATGAAGGTCCACCTTTCAAGGGTTTTCATTACAATTGTCTTAGACATCATGTAAATAATTATTCTTCTTAAACCTCTATTCATTGTCAGCATTTTTAAAAGATGAAGAAGGGTCAAGCTAACATTGAATTTATTTGGCATAACCACGATGTGTTCTGTGCTCATTGTCATGACCTCCCCCTACTCTTTCCATCCCTTCGGATTGTTCTCTTGAGAAAAGAGTTGTGGAAGAGAAATTTGATCTCAAATGGGAGTCAAGCTCCCCTTAATTAGATTCTGGTGGTCTTAAATATGGTATGTAAGAACGTGGTATTCTTGTAAAATAATTGGCTTCTCCAAACTTCCATATCCTACTCCCTTCCAGATCATAAGGTGGGAAACCAAACACCAATCCAGGTGTCTCATCTAAATGTAGAGGTTGTAGATTTGAGGTGAAAAGGTTGAGAATGGATGCATAATAACTGATTAGATATGGTACTCAAAGGATGATGGAGGAACTCCTCACTAAGAGAAGAATGATCCCTACCTACATATGATTCCTTATGGGGCTCATAAAATGCCCTTTGCTGGTTTGCAAAGTTTTTCTTTATACAATTATGTTTATGGCCAAAAATTGGTTGTTTATTTGTTGTGAGTTCACAGATAGATGGCAGACTATTTATTGTGAACTTATTGTAGGGTTATAACCCTTTTTAGGGCCATTTGTTTGTTAGGCCTCTTTGGAAGATGTCTTTTTTAGTTTGATTTCTTTGTTTTGGTGTTGAGGTGTGGAATCTCTTATGTCCTTTTACCCTTCATTATAGTAGGTGTGTTGGTATTATCACCTTATGGTTTTGGGGGGATTGGGCCCCTCATTGTGTCCCAAATCTAGTTAGTAGCTCCAATTTCTATAAAAGCTATTCTTCTAGTTCCTAGCTCCAGTCAAAAGTATTTAACCTTATATAAAAAAACATTATGTTACAAAGTTATATGTACATAAAATGAGTGGAATGATCATAATGTAAAGTTACATTAGCCAACGTCAAGAAACTTAATACAAGTTCAAATTAAAAAAAACCATAACATAGAAAACAAGCCAATAAAAGGCAACAACAAAGCAAAAGAGTAACCAAACAATTAGAGTAACCATGAACAATAGAGGAGGAGGTGCAAAATCCTCTGGATTGTCACCCCCAACCCCCCAAGCCACTTTTAGTAGGCTAGTCGGTCATATCAGGGATTGGCTTCCAACCATTCTTATCCTTATATTTTTATTTATCCTCCTTAACCTCTTGAATAGAGGGTGAAATAACAAGTGCAAGCTAGGGGAACTTCACTTAGGGAGGTATAGATTACTCTTGTTCACCAAAATTATTTAGACTTACTCGTAGAGTGGAAAAATGCTATTAATGGGAACCACTATAATGTCTATTTTGAGAGCGGGCTCTACCATGATACCTATAGCCACGATCCCTTAGGGGTGACTACCAATAAGGAGAGTTGGGAGGAACCTAAATAATAACACATGGAAAACTCATTCAATGGTCCAAAAGAGTCTAAAGGTGCTCCACCTTAATACGCACCTTCTTTGCTTCCCCTTGAATCTGAAGCATGACATTAAACAAAACATTAAATCTATTAGTATTAGAGAAACGATCTTCAAGAGTAACATGCAAAAAAATAACATCATTTCTATTTTTCCATAACTAAAAAAGAATACAAGCTTGAAAAATATTCCAAATTTGTGTGATTTTTTCAAGAATCATGGCCGAGTCCATTAGAGCACCATATTTTAGGTGAACATTTCTAAATGAAAGGGATTAAAAAGGGTGTGAATCTAAAGCCATTCCAACTGGGCATGTTTACAGAACTTAAACACATGCTTGAGCATTTATGGGTGGTTATAAATTAAGCAGACATGATGATCCAAGCCCATGCGAACTACCCAAGTGCTAATTGGAAGTCCATAGTGTAGAATACACTAGAATAAGTGTGCATGTTTGGGATCAATTATGGCCACCCATACCACTCAAACCTTCTTTCCCAATATTTTTCAATGGAATTGACTCTCGACTTGCCATTGAGAGTATAAATTTGGATGTGCTAAGGGGAAAGAAATTGATAACTTGATTAGGATTGGTACTGGAGGAAAGGTGTCTCAACAGGGCATTTCCAATCAATCCACCAATGAGAAGGAGATTAAACACCAATTTTGTGAAGGTGTATATGAGATATAGAGTTATGAATTTCCAAAATGGACTCTTGGTTAGATTCTTGTAAGTTAAATTGAGCCCTGAGACCATGCAAAGGAACCCAATCCCTTATATGTTTACCAAAAAGGTCAAAAATGACCTTGATGCCTTGTCTAAAAATTTGAAGGATCTTAATCCATGGCACAAGAGTGAATGGAAGTTCATAAAAATTAAAAATAGGGGACCACCATAGCAATTGGAAGTTTAGAGAGAGCCCAAACTTGAAACCATCTTTATTCCATCTTAGATGCTTCTTGGGCAGTTCCCAAGCCTTTGCAATACTATTAACAACAAATGTGTTCTCAATAGTCACCAGGATTTGAGGGATTAAAAGGGTATACATATTTAATCCCTTCCAGGATCTCTTTCTCATAGGATTTTCTTGAGTGATGTAGTTATAAAAGAAGATTTTCCATATTTCATCTCCTTCAAAGGCTTGGATAATCTACTTTTCACATAAGGCATGAACTTGGATTTTGGTTTAAACAAACCAATACCACCAAGGGATCTTGATTTGAAACAAATATCCCATGCAACCCAGTGGAATCCTTTGCTGCCTTCATAATTGGCCCAGAAAAAAAATCCCTCAAAATTCTATCAAGATTGACATAAGCGGCTTTTGAGGGGGCCTAATAAGAAGAGTAATAAATATGCATAGTGGCCAACAATTTATTTCATATTTTAAACTTTCCTATATGAGAGATGGGTTTATAAATCCAAAATATAGATTTTTTCTTGACCCATTGAACCACATATCCCCATAGGTTCTAGGAAGTGGATTAGAAAGAAAAGGGGATGCCCAAAAACTTTAATTTTTCTCCTAGTTGAATCCAAATCCACTTATACTGAATATTCCTTTGAGGTATGGGGGAGATAGATTGTCTATAACATTGGGTTTTCTTCCATTGAATGTAAGATCTTGAAGCTAGATGAAAGATATTTAAACATTACATAAGATTTAGACAAAAAATTTAATCTTCATCAAGGGTAAGGAAGGAATCATCAACAAAATGCCCATCAACCATTTGCTTAAGAGGGAGGGGAAGAAATATATCCTTAACCAAAACTCTGTAAGTATAGTAAGTTAGAATATAATTAAACCCATTGGCAACCAAAACATATAGGGAAGGGGCAAGAGGACATCGTTGACGAATAGAGTGAAAGAGGCCAAATTGTTTAAATTAGACACCATTGATGGTGATACAAGTTCCGAGGTCTTGAAAAAGCATTTTAATAGTGTTAACAAAATTAGATCCAAAGCCTAAAGCCTAAAGCATGGCTAGTACAAAAGGCCACTCAATTCTATCATAGGTTTTTTCAAAGTAAATATTAACAAATAAGGCCTTTTATTGAGATTTCATGGCCCATTCTATTCCTTCCCAGATAACAATAATGTTGCCAAAGATATATTTGTTATAAATAAAACTAGTTTGTTCAAGTCGAATGATGTAGGGTAATAAATACATGACTTAAAAATTAAGAGCCTTGGAAATGATCTTATAGGATACATTGAGAAGAGTAATGGGTTTCATAATGAGCTCAAGATCACCTACTTTGGGAATAAACTTGATGTTGCCTTAGTTAATCAACTTACCGAGATAGTTGGTTCGAATGGATTCTTGATAAACTTGATGAAGATAGGGCCCAAAAATGTCCCATAACTCTTGATATAAGTCACATGGAAATCCATAAATACTAGGAGCTTTATCAATGGCCATTTGTAACTCATTGATTGTATATGAATTGTAATACAATGTCATTATCACATTTTTGTGCAAATGGATCATTGGTTCAGATTGGGTTCTTATTGGTGTGTTTTCTTGTTTTTATAACTCTCTGTTCTTCTCCATGTGGTCATGTGTTGTTCATATTCTTTTTATTTTCTTTCTTCTCTATTTTTTTGAGTCTTGGGATCTCTATTCTTCTTTATATATATATATATATATATATATATATATAATTTTTAGTATTAGAACAATTATAATACTTGTTTTTGTGCTCTTTTATCCTTTTTTCCCTTGGGTCAAAGTAGATGTTACTTTTCCCCTATTTTTTTGAATTTTATATCTTATTTTTATGTTATCTTGTATGCCAATGGTCCCTAAATTTAATTTGATAAGTCTCTATATACAAAGGTACCTTAAGGCATTTAATAATTCATAGAAACATTATATGCTCATGAAATTACAAGGATCACATATAAGGATTTCCTTCACTCTACTTTTTGCAACATTTATCTATTTAAGAGTTAATGTTGCATATTTTCACCAAAAAAAGGTTTAGTGATAGAACATATATAATCAAATACTTGCTTGTATCTTATACACAGGGCATATCATATATAGGGATAAAGGTTAGGACTATCATATTCATGAATCTACTTGTTGACTTACATGAGTGTTGATTTTCAACTTGTCATCTAATAAGGCACTGACAGAGGTAGACTCCTAAAAATAACATCAACTTTTTTGATATCCTTACAAGGACTCTTATAGTAGATTAGGGCTTGAGCAAAGGAGAAGTAATTTTGATAATCTCACACATCTATTTAAAAATATAGAAGAGTGTTGCAGCCATGGTTAATTTCTTAATTAAGAGATGCCATCTATCGTGTAACCCACAATGACACAACAAAAATTTACACAATAATAACATAATTTTATTGGTTTAAAGAGAGATTACACAACACTAGATTGATCACCAATGATACAACCTTTTAATTTTAAAATACACAAATAAAAATATATCCTAGAGGCTTACAAGAGTCAATCCAACACTGTAGTGTGGTTCCAAACAAATCAACTCCAATAGTCCTCCTCATATTTGCACACATATCCACTTGCATTACTCCTTACAACAACACTTTAGACTACCTCTCCAATATATAATCAAGTGCCTTTTTAAATGAATAGGATGTGTTTATATAGATACATGATCCACCTAAATTACATCAATGATCAACAACCCACTAACACTAATTAAATGAACAAAAGTCTCGATGGTAATATATCACAAGATAACATGTTGTATTATAACATCAATTGATGCACCATAACATCTCAGGAGCTTCTTCACCAATATTAAAGATAATGACAAGCCTTATCCAAATAAACATCTTGTTAGTTATCATCACAAAGTGTCCAAATGACCAAAATTAAGTTTTATGAGGTGTAAAAAAAGAATATCAAGAGCTAAGGTCCATAAATAAGTCTACTGAAGTTACACAATTGATTGAAGTTAAAACCAGAGAATGGCTTATCATAAATTAATGTAGATAATTTGTAGTAAGAAAATAAATCACACAAGGAACATCTGAGACACATTTACCCCTAAACTAATGTGGAATAAACAAAATGTGTGGTGACTCAAATAAGAAACTTGATGCTTGCAAACATAATGCAGACCATTAAAACAATAAAAGACTTCAATGCAATTTATTATTAACTAACTACTTATGTTTTTTCTCAAGTGGATTTATTAGATAAATTTGGTTATCTTCACCTTCATCATGATAAATATTGGAATTTTAAAACCCCCCACATTGGAAAGTATACAAAGAACTAATTAGAAAAGACTTGACCTATTGACAACTTCCCTTTTAATCAAGTTGTTGTCAAGGGATTCATCAGTCTACCTTTTGGAATGTGTATTTTAGTCTAAGTGATTGTAGGATATTCTAGTAGATAATGGCCAAGGATTTTGGAGTTGGCATCTTAATGGTTCCTAGGAGTGGTTCCATGTTGGTGTTTCCCTCTAACACTCCTAGACTGATATGGGTTGTTTAGCTTTTGGGCTTCATTTATTTTGTCTTTTATCTTATTTTTAGCTTTATGTCTATCTCCTTATGTTCTCTTGGAGGATTATTTTGTCTCTCTTGGTCTGATCTGTTAATCAGATCCTTTTATAACATGGCGTAAGGGCCCCTTTCCCCTTATTATTATCTATAAAAAATTACTCATGTTTTTTTTATTGATTCAAGATTACATGTGAACCTAGATGCTATCACATAAAAGTGGTTTATGACAAGTAATATTTGATGAAAATATTTATAGAGTTTTATACCTATAGACCTACATATCCATTATCAGAATAAACTGACCACTATTGGGACAAACTATCTCTATCAAAATAGTATGATACTTGATTGTTACTATCAGAGAAGTCTAATACTGGTCACGTTAACAAAGCTTGGTCATTATTTTTTATTATAATCTACGTTATCTTAGGACATATTTTTCATCATCTACAAATAATATCAAGATATAATTGAGTCTTAAATCAAGCACGTGTTCATAAACCCCTTTGTCAATTCTCATTTAATATAGGTACTTGCATTCATCTTATTTTAAGTACATTGTGGGTTTTTTTAAAACTATTTTATTATATTTATTCTATTCTTCACATGGTGCCTATTTTTTGGTTTAGGGTTGTGTTGTTTAACTTAAATCCACTTTAATATTAAACATTTTGGTGAAATGTCATCCAACCACAAGGTTTCTTCCTCTTACACCTTAAAGGGTTTCCTTGTACCTATATTGGCTCTGATATTTAGGTATTCCTTTGATCCTTTATGTCTTAGGGTGTATTCTTGTTTACTTTTTAGGTTGTGCATTTATTTAGTGTGATTATTATTTTTATTAACAACATGAGTTCATATAATGTAAATGATACATATTTGAAATAAAAATGTGTGCCTTATATTATTGTGATGCTCATTTTGAAGTAGATGAAAAATATAACAATGAATCTATTGAAAATCTTAAGAACTATGTTATGGAAAAATTGTATTACTTTGTTAAGGTTATGAAATAGATGAAATAAGTAGCTAAGATGAATTTTACTTATTTTTTTAATGATGCTCCTATTCTTTGTAGCAAGTCTTGTTTTATCCCTCTAAGTGTATGCCTCCTAATGCTCTTTTATTTTTAACCAATAAGGACATTCGGCCTTTGAATGATCCACTTCATATTTTAGTTGTGCCAAACTTTGAGGTAGTCACTATGGTTCATGTAATAGGTGAATATCAAGGACAAGTCTAAATCTTGTCTCTTGGTTCCCTTGCATCTAATGCTAGGGAACATTATAATGTTTTATTATCCAATCCCATAGCTTGTAAGGTTTTTAACTCTCCTTTTCGACATTGTTTTTTCATGCCCAATATTTATTTATGTGATGGATATGGAGAACCTTATGTACACCTTAAGAAATTTTATGCTTCTATTAGAAACTATGCTCACCTTGATATGCTTACTTAAGATGTTTTCAAGAAGCTTGAGTGGTTATCCTTTAGATTGGTTTCATACTTCACATAATGGATCCATATGTTCATTAATTATGTTAGAAGAGGCTTTCTTATCTTTGTTCATTACTAATAAGGGCCCATGTATTAAATTTGAGCATATTCCATATCTTGAACAAGGTCAACATGAATTTTTTTTTTGATTATATTATTATATTCAAGGGTTGTATTTATTGAGTATTATATCAACCATTGGATCTAGAAAAATAATACATCTTTAATAAAAGTCTCTTGCCTCCTCTAAAAGATAAGGTGTTTTTCAATGCTTATTCATCTTTCAATGATATTTGTCACAAGGTCACAACATTTAGAAAATATTTTTCACAATCGCATGTACTTAAATATGAGAATCATAATTCATATTGTTTCATTATTCAAAATAATGCAAGTCTCAACACTAACCATGTGCCAATTGTAGACACCTAGTTTTTATACAAACCATATAGTCATGATGTCTTTTTCATGTTTTCATGCACTTGAGTCATTTAATTACATTATAATATATCTGATACACTTTTAATTTACTTTGGGAACTTCATAGTATTGCATCATCCACATTTTCCCATGAATACATTTAGATCAATCAATTATTTGCTTTAAGACCTATCCAATCATCTGTCAACTCAACTTTGTCTTTGTTTGATGTTTTTCTTATCATGACCATTTTTATGATTGTTGAAAATGGTCATTTGTCATTTATGGGTCAGTTATGCCATGTGTTGATTTCCCATTCCTTGATTATCAGTTCTCACTCTTTTCCATGGTTGACCTATACACGATGTGCCCACACTTGATTCAAATCAACCTATTAATACAAATTTATCCTAAGCCATTTAACCATATCCTAATAATATAATAAAAATGTTTTATCACATATATATCCATTACACACTTGTCAAAGATCCTGCATATTGATCATGTTATGTTGTCATCATCTCTTCAAATCTTGTGGTTGCATACTTGTACAAAAATAAGGTTGCATTAAGGAGCATCTATATTTATCATTTATTATATTAGGGAGAGAAGGTGAAATCCTTTATATTATTTTGATTAAGTCATTTACATGCATAAAACTACATAAGCCTTGATTATGAACATATGGAATATGTAGATTCAACCCTCAAGGGGGCTCAAGTAACTAACCTTGTACATTTTCTATATTATTGTGACAGTGTGGTGAAATAAGGTTACATAAAAGAAGAAGAGATCCAAAAAATTTATGCACATAAATTTTGCTTACCAAAGACATCATCCCAGATGTCTGATACTAACAAAATATCCCATGAAATTTCATACCACTAGGATTATCATGACCAAATTCATAGTTACTTTTCATATTTTTACAAATTTGCCACATTTGTTGCTTGCTAAAATTAGTTAACCATATTTTATGTTGTTGAAAATGACCATAATTAGAAAAAATAATTTGCTTCTAGGAGATATTTTGTTCCATTCTAGAGTTTTTTCCCAACATTACAATCATTTCGAAATCTCTTGTAAGTCATACTAAGGTATGAATCTCTCTTACCTATCTCTTTCCATTTTGAATTTTAATTTATTAATATTTTCACTTTGTAATTATCAATTTTAAGTAAGTATGATAAACTATATTGATGCATGAGCATCATCCCAAATCTTGTAAATCTTGTAAATAAGAGAATATTTAATAATAAGGAGCCTTTATTAGGCTTCAATATCTTTGTATAGTCTATAAAATACTTTTTAAGAGTTTCCATCTAAAATGTCCAATTTAAATATGTGAGGGTAAATTGTAAGAGTCAATAATGAAAGAGTATTTATCTATTGTTGTAATCTCCTTCAAGTCAACATCACCTCATTATGGTGAAATATAACAACGATAGTCCAAATTAGTAAATTGATAAGAAGTTAAGAGTTTTTAGGGATATGAAAGTCATGTTTAGAATATTGTTGAAGTAGATAAGCCCCAAATCCACATGAGGAGAAGTTAAATAAGTCAAATAAATAAAGCTAAATATTATAGATTGAAAAAGGATACATAGGTCTATATACTGGAGGAGTGATAGAAGATTGAAAGTCTACCTTAAATGGAAAAAAATTGTACATTTAGTGTAATCTCTTTTATGAATAAAAGAAGGGTATTTTGATATTGTTGATGCATCCTCAGATGGCATATATGTATGCATTATTATTATTATTAAATATTCATAAATAAAGGAGAGACAATGGTCTGTATAAGTCTATAAGAATATTAGTCCAAAAAAAAGTCAGTAAGTTTCAATTTTTATGTGGGAAAAATATCTATTATAAAATAATTCCATTTTCCTGATTGAGACTTGGATGGCTGTGTAAAATATTATTATAGGAATAAAGTCTAGTTTCCTGAGTGGGTCGAAGAATCACTTATTTATTTATATTTGTTAATCAGCTTTCAAAGACCGATTTAGTCTTGGATCTCAACATATAACACACTCATCCTAGTCTTGGACCTTTATTTTGTGTTGTTAAATTATGTTTTTTAAAAGTAAATCCTACATGAAAAAGTGAGTGTTCTTGAGATACTCATTATTTTAGACAGAATGTTCTCAGATAAGAGTCCTTTCGAAGAATGACATAAATACATACTTATGTTTTGAGTTCTCCTTTAATCCATTATTATGACTATGATATATTTTTTTACATATTTAATGGGAAAACACATAAATTTGTGCATTGTGCAGACTGAGAGATAAGGCACATTACAAAGCATGGGATCAAATTGACTATTGGAAAGCTGTAAATTTGACTAAAATAGTACTTAGAATTGGGTTATTTTGGTATTATAGGATCATTCAAGATCAATAAAGGTATAGATATTATAATCCATTGAATTTTGAGTTTATTCAAAATAAAATGTATCTCGGTCTATGCTTTCAAGATAGACTCTTAACAGTCAATAAATAATGATAATTGTGGAAAGGATTTGTATAAGTAAAGGGTTTAAAGTAGTTTCTTGAGTAATTTGAAATTGAAAGAGGCATGAATAAACCTTATCATACATGAAGTTAATTTTTGAATAGATGTATATAACACAAGTTAATTAATTCAACAAAGAGCCCACAAGACTCTAAAAAAGAACACAAATTTTGAATTTTGAATAGAACTATTTATGAGTTGTTTAAGAACTATGTTATGAGTAAGTTTCATAAATGTCTAAAGTTTATCCTCAAAAGCAAAATGAAAAATTGAGTTATGTGATTGAGTATGAGTTAATATGAAGTTAAATATCAAGTTAAGTAAGTAATAGTGGATGAGCTTGATAAGGAAAATACTCAAGGATTATATAAAGCCAAGGTCAGTTGTAAATATCCACGTGAAACTGTAATAAGAATTTCATTAGTCTGATAAAGACCAATAGAAGAATATAATCTAATAATATTATAATATTAAACAAATATTATAATAAAGGATAAACCTTACTAATATATTTTAGACCTACAAAGGTAAGAATAAAAAATCTGATCTATATTTATAAATGTTCTAGTAAGACCTAATTAGATCAAAATTGATCATAGTAGTGAATGCAAGTAGTATACTTACATCAAATGGTATCAGAGCTTAGAAAAGCTCTTGGTAAAGTACATGTTTTATGAATGATTCAATTTATTGATTTAAAATCCAACAAACATCTAGTTGAAAGTAATGAAAATTTGAAATTTTTATGTTTCATGAGTTTTTGAATAAGGTACAGGTTTATGAAATGTTGATTGAATGAAATCTGAAACCATTAAGTTAGAAGAAAGTAATTAAATAAGTTGGAGAGGGTGAGTATTACATGATAATCCTTGATAAGAGGTTGGAAAGAGAATATAAGAAGGTCTAAAGAAAAGGACTATGTATGCCAAAAGACTAGGGATGAACCTAGGTGAGGTATCAAGGCAAGGTGAAAAAGACATGTTGGAGAGAATGAGAAAAGAAAGTAATTTGGGAGAATTATTTGATGTATAAATCTATAAAAAATGAAGAAAGGCATAATAAAGGAGTTAGTTTCATAAAAATAGACAGTTGAGTTAAAAGAGAGAGTTAAGAAGGTAAGGTCCATGATAGAGATCATGGTGAAGGAAGAGAGCCAAAGCTATGGATGGAACTTAAGAAGAATAATAAAGTATCCAATAAGATTAATTTGGAAAGGAAAAATAGGAAAATAAAAATTGCCTTGATCAATAAAGAGTTGAAAAACATGTAGATGAGAAAGGTAGTGAATGAGAAAGAGCCGGTCAAGGAAGTTTTGCATGTAGAAGATGTGAACCAGGATGGAGCAGAGATAATAGAAGAATTTTTAGCTTCTCTTGATAGAAAAGAGTGTGAAGAAGGTTGGTTTTATAAGGTTTTAAATGAAGAATAAGAATACTTTGAGGCATTGAGTAGAGAAGGGGATTACTAAAAAAAAAAGTTTTTGAAAAAAAAAAAAACAAGAGGAAATGGAACCACAGCTGCAAGTATTTGATGGGACAAAATTATCATAAGATTTTCATTCTAGTATTGTTTTTGAATGTATGGATACATGTATAAAACATGAAGAATGCATAAAAAATCAGAAATTCATGAACAAGAGCAAAGAGAAAGAAACAGAGTGGAAAAGAAAAGAAAATGTGTCAAGAATAGGCGAACTTATAGAGTTAATATGGTTCCTTTGTTTTATGTTTTATCATGATTTCAGTCATCTAGTTGAAATAATGGTGAGTGATAGGTTTAAGATCATGAATGAGATCTTAAAACAAGTAAGAGAATTTTATTTGGATGATGAAGAACAAAATAATGTATCCTATCAAAAAGTTACTAGAAGAATAAAACCTATTTGGAGGTTCTTGAGAAGATAAATTTATAAAATAAGGAAAAGAATGATGGGAAAAGTAGAGGAAAAGAGAAAGTTTTGAAGGATTGTGAAGTGGAGAAGAAGAAAAAGGAGAAAACAATGGAAAAGTTTTATTTTTATAACATGAAAGTTGTTTTTAATTATGTTTATGCAAGTATATGGAAAATAAGACAAAGAAAAGATGGAAAAATTAAGTTTACAAATAGAGGTAAAGATTAAAAGAAGGATAAAACCAAAGAGACAAATCAATATGTTGATGAACCTAAAAATTCAAGAGCTAAAGAGAACCAAAAGCAAAGAAATTGGAAGAGAAGAAAGAAGGAAAGGTACATTTGAGCTTAAGCTCCAAATTCTTTTACTTGGGGAGTATGATGTAGGAACATCATCCCCAATCTTGTAAATAATGGCATATTTGATAATAAAGAGCCTTTATTAGGCTTCAAGATCTTGGTATAGTCTATAAAATACTTGTTATGAGTTTCCATCTAAAATGTCCAATTCAAATATGTGAGGGTAAATTGTAAGAATCAATAGTGAAAGAGTCTTTGTTTATTATTGTAATCTCCTTATCAAGTCAAAATTACCTCATTATGGTGAAATGAAATGTAAATAGTCCACATTAGTAAATTGATAAGAATTTGAGAGTTTATAAGGATATGAAAGTCATGTTTAAAATATTATTGAAGCAGATAAACTTCACATCCACATGAGGAGAAGTTAAATAAGGCAAATAAATAAAGTTAAATATGATAGATTGAAAAAGGATATGTCGTTTTATAGACTAGAAGAGTGATACAAGATTGAAAGTCTACCTTAAATGGCATAATTATGTACATCTAGTGTAAGATCTTTTATAAATTAAAGAAGGGTATTTTGAGATTGTCTATGCATCCTCAAATGGTATATATGTATGAGCTCTTATTATTAAATATTCATAAGTAAAGGAGAGATAATGGTCTATAGAAGTCTACAAGAATGTTAGTCCAACAAGAAGTATGCAGGTTTCAATTTATATGTGGGAAAAATCTCTGTTGTAAAATAATTCCATTTCCTAATTGAGATATGGATGGCTGTGTAGAATATTATTATAGCAATAAAATATAGTTTCCTGAGTGGGTTGAAGAATCACTTATTTATTTATATTTATTAATCAACTTTCAAAGACTGATTTGGTCTTGTATCTCAACATATAACACACTCATCCTAGTTTTGGATGTTTTTAATGTTCAATTATGGTTTCGAAAAGTAAATCTTGCATGAAAAAGCAAGTGTCCTTGCGATACTCATTATTTTAGACGGAATGTTTTGAGATAAGAGTACTTTAAAATATTGATATAAAGACATACTTATGTTTTGATTTCTCCTTGTTATTATGAAATTGATATATTTTTTTACATATTGAATGGGATAGCACAGAAGTTTGTGCATTGTGCAGATTGAGAGATAAGGCACGTTAGGAAGCATGGGATTAAATTGACTATTGGAAAGTGTGCATTTGACTAAAAAATAAAATAAAATTAGGTTATTTTAGTATTATGGGATCATTAAATATCAATAGAGGTATGAATCTTATAATCCATTAAATTTTGAGTTTCTTCAAAAGAAAATGTATTCTCTGTCTATGCTTTTAAGATAGTCTCTTAACAATTAAGAAAAAATGATAATTGTGGAAAAGATCTGTATAAGGGATTAAAGTAGTTTCTTGAGTAAGTTGAAATTGAATGAGGCATGAAGAGACCTTATCATACATTAAGTTAAGTTTTTAATAGAGGTCTATAGCACAAGTTAATGAATTTAACAAAGATCCCACAAGACTGTCAAAAGGAACATAATTATGAATTTTGAATATAGTTATTTATGAGGTGTTTAAGAGTTATATTATGAGTAAGTTTCATAAATGTCTAAATTCAATCCTCAAAAGTAAAATGAAAACCTGAGTTATGTGATTGAGTATGAGTTAAGAGGAACTAAAATATCAAGCTAAGTAACAATGAATAAGTTAGATAAGGAAAATACTGAAGGGTTGTATAAAGTCAAGGTTATTTGTAAATATCCTTCTGAAATAATATGAATAATTTCATTGGTATGATAAAGACCAATAGAAGAAGATACTCTAATAAATTATTACTATTAACAAATATTAAAATAAAGGACAAACCTTCCTAAAAGATTGTAGACTTACAAAGGTAAGAATAAATAATTAGACCTATATTGAAAAATGTTCTAGTGAGACATAATTAGATTAAAATTGATTATAGTAAAGAATTCAAGTAAGATACTTACATAATGTATTTTAAATATTTACACAATAAACCCACTTTATCCCTTATATTATAATGTTTTCATAGTGTTTTGAACACTTATGAAGTCTTTTATATAACAATTTGGTGAACTTGTCTATTTTAAAACCTATCAACCTTAGTGTTTCATGTTCTCTTTCCTTATAGGGTTTCTTCATATCTAACTTCTTTTGTGCCTCATGTTTTTACTAGACCACCTTGACACTATAGAATATATGTCTACACATGTTAATCATACTTTGGCTCCTGCACATGCTAATCATACTTTGGCTCCTACACATGCTACTGCATCTTAAGATACACCAATTCAATAAAATATTCAAGACATTTTAGTGAAAATCAAATAATTTTCTTCAAATACATAGCTGTGTGGTCACTTCTCATGAGATATTACACAATCCATTGGCTCATGAGGTCCTTGTATACCATTTGCCTATCATTTCATTGTACCTAAATTTAAAGCATTCAATAGCGAGGGTGATACTTCACAACATATTATATATTTTTATGTCTCATGTTTTACCTTTGTGAAAGATACTCTATTGATGATTAATATCTTTGTATAAATCTCAAGGAAAATGCCTTGAATTAGTTTTAAACCCTTCCATTGAGCTAGGTGCTTAATTTCAATGATTTAGCCAATAGTTTCTTAGCCCATTTTTCTATCAAAATTATCTAACGAATTCTCACCAAGTATTTGATAGGGATTTACAAAGTTAGTATGTTATTAAACAAGGACTTAATTAGAATGCTAGTGTGTATGTTCTTACATTCAAAACTATGTTTACGAAGACATCTCACCAAATACCTGATAGGGAGTTATAATTATTTTTTTATACTAATTTGCTTCAATATGTTAAAGATAAATTCTTCTTCACCATGTATCCATATTTTGATGAGATTTTTCATATGGCTCACAACTATGAGATAAAACTTTTAAAGGCCAACATGCTTAAATATGGGTCTAATGCCCCAACTTCTAGTGGATCCAAATATCAAGGTAAATTAAAATTCAAGCCTAATATTAATGATACTCATACTTTTAAAGATAAGGAGGTAAAAAATGTAGTATATGTAATATTAAAACCACATGATAGGATTGTCCTTCCTTCTTGAGGGACAAGACAATTTACAAGGTTACTTTTGAATCCTCACCAAATGCTTAAATGGCTACTTGAATGCAACATGATATATTTACCTCCATAACATAAATTGAATATATCTCAATGCTTACCTATAAACTATGATGTGAATGCACATTGTGAGTACCATAGATCTTCATGACATACTACCAATAGATGTTATATATTAAAAAACATATGATACAAGATGTGATTGATAGTAATGTTATTCAAGTGAATGGACACAATAGTACATTGAATGAATTAGTTTCTTCATGGAATTAAAATTTAAAAATATTTAACAACCCACTTATAAATGATGGCACTAAAAAAAATAAGACAATGTTCACATGGCAACACCTTCACAATAACTTATAGTTTCCAATGATCATATCTTAAATAGTTTCATAGGTTTTATTACTATAGAGGTTCTTCTATTACATTTTATGAACAAAATATTCCAATAAATAATTATAACAATAACTATTATAGGTTGTCATATTTTGTTCAATTTTTGTGATAAAATTGTGGCAAAATTAACACTAAAAAATGAAAAAATAATTCTTGTTGTAGGACATTTCCTGACATACTTTACGTTAGATTAGGTAACATGAATCCACCACTAGTGTCAAAAAGTTTGGTGATGGTTTTGGAGATATATTTAGAGTTTTTTGTTGATGATACATAAGTCAAATTTTTTAGCATCTAGATTTTGATTTTTGGTTCATGTATGTGCTTTTTTAAATTTATTTTTTGGGGCAAGAAAATTATGCATCACATCAATATTTGTTTCACGATGTTAGTGATGTTGGATATGCTACAACTGATATAGGTTGTGTTAGTATACATATATGTAAAAATATAGTTGTGATATTTTATTTATTAAAAAAGTTAAATAATGTTGAAAATGCAAATTATTAATTTAATTATTTATATATAATGCATTAATTATAAATTATATAAAAAATACACTTAAATTAATTCATTATTTTTTAACAACTAATCATTAAAATTTAAATATATTTTGATTTTTTATTAGAAATAATAGATAATACCAACAATTAATGTACTAGAAAATAATTTTGATAAAAGAAAATATTTGTTTAAGGTATGTAAAACAAATTTCAAATTCATATTCATCATGAACATTGAATAAGACCATATTATTTGTAAAATATCCACAACCATCATCATAAAAAATAAGTTTAAAAGTATTAAACAATTTAGTGTATAAGATATTTTAAGGGAACCATCCCATCATAGAAAAAATTTAGTATTCTTCTTCTTCTTCTTCTTCCTCCTCCTCATCACCACCAACATGCCCACCACCACCATCCTCATTATCATTGCTTCCATGATCCTCATGCATCTAAAATATATTTATGACATACAAAAATATGTTATAAATCAAATTTAAAATTAAAAAAGAAAATTTAAATATAATAATAGTATAAACAACATATACAATTTGGTCATTAGGATTCTTTTGGTCATCAACAATTGTGGAAGAAGAATGATGGCCCATATGATTATGATATTATTTGGCATAACCACAATGTATTATATGCCTAGAGTAAAAGTATTTCCACCTATTTCTTCTAAACCACTAGGTATTTATTTTAAGAAGGTGGTTGTGGAAGAGAAATTTGGCCCTAAGGGGGAATTAGATTATCTTCATTTAGAAAATGCCAGTCTTAAAGACTGGACATTGGATTGAGGTATTATGGAGGATCAATTGGCTTCTCCAAGTTATCATTTCCCACTTCCCTCCAAAGGTGGGGAAACTAATGATGATCTGGGTGATCGATTAAATGTAGAGGTTGAAGATCTGAGGTGAAAAGGCTAAGATTTGATGTTAAAACATTGATTAAAAATGGTTCATAGAGAATGATGGAAGTAATCATTTATAAGAGTAGGATGATTCCTTCATGCAAAATAATCATCTCTTTATTTTGTTTTATTCCTATGATCATTATATATCTGATGTTAATTTGTGATGTCTTTTTTCAAAGTTATTTTTTGGGGTGTTACCCATGTAATGATGCATATTTGTTAACTTTTTGCTACCCAAGTTTGTGAATTTTTGATTACTCGTTTTCTTTGAGTTGTTAGTTAGGTTTTATTCTTAATGGATCTCACATGCGTATCTTTATTTTTATGCGATGATTGTTGGTGTTATCATTTTTTGGGACTGGACCCTCTATAATGTCCCAACACCAATTCAGAGATTTAGTTTCTATAAAACCTTCTCCTTGGAGCTTTATAGCTCTGCTTAGAAATATTTTCCTAGTTCATAATTTCGGTCAAAGGCATCTACCCTTTATTAAAAAAAACATGATGAGGTGTACTTAGAGAGGTGACCAATATTCCCCACATAACAATTAAAATACAAATAAATGAGTTCATATTTAAAAATTATTAATTAATTTGTAATTTTTAAACCCAAATAATATATCACTAAAACCTAATCTTAGAATTTTAGCTTTATATATATATATATATAGTTAATTAATACTTGGATTTCTTATATGACAATGATGTGTCTCATAAGTGCTTGCCAACCTTCCTCCATTTCCACTTGTATCTGATCATCAAGGGGCATGATTTTAAAGTTGGATTCTTGAAAAAATTAGAGAAATTAATAGTATGATCATGAGTAAATAACAAAGAATATAAAAGGAGTAACTCCTAAAAAAATTAAATAGATTATTTCACTTACATATGTCATGATGACATATTACTGTATGTTGTATTTTTTAAATTATTGAATGTATTCTTGAATTGGTCTACGTTCTAATACCCTATGTTGGAAAAGCATTAAAAATAAATTACATCAGTTACCATGACATATTTACTACATGTTGTTCTTTTTAAGTTATTGAATGTATTTTTGAATTGGTCTATGTTCAAATACACTATATTGGAAAAATATTAAAAGTAAATTACATTATTTATTCAAAAATAAATACATAGTAATTTTATTATTTTTTTCAAAATAAAGAGAAAGGATATAAATTGTATAAATTTAGGCATAACTCCTTTAAGGCATTTTAACCCTATGTGATGAGTAACATGGTTTGTTTGAACCCTTTTTCAGTGGTCTCGAGATATCCACATTTTTTTATTTCTCCAATACAATAATTTTTTAATTACCCTCCCATTTTGTAAATCATATTTTTCCACCCCACCTTCATATAATGGGTGGTTCACATATATTTCCATTGGATTTTTTTAGGCCACATTAATTTACATTTAAATCATACCCCATGTATGTGAGAGTCTGTCTCTCAATGAGATTCAAACCATATTCATTTAACAATAGGTTCACTGCATGCTTTTTATCTTCTTTGGGGAAAACAAGCTAGTCAAGGTAGGTTAGGGCTTTGGTGTTGGTAAGGTGTCTAATTACATGGTGAATATGGTCCATAAAATATTCACCATTTGAGTCTCTCCAAATTTCCCCTACCTCATTGAACCAAATGGGTGTGTCAATAGTACCATAGGAGAATAAATGGCACTTAAGGGGCACAATAATTAGGTGGTCAATGGTGGATAGGGGAATGGTGGGGGTGTGAAGAGGTATGCCATAATCAATGTGGACATCATATATCTCTCTCTACCTCATGCTTTTCAGACCACATGGTTTTAAAACCTTAACCACCTTTTTCTTTAGTCTCTTTCCAACTAAAGAAGTTCCCTATAATTTGGAGAGGGTTTGAGGATTTTTCTACAAGTACCTTGGTGTTGTAGCCTTAGATTAAAAAGATAGTTTAAAATATTTAGATCAAGGATGTAAAATGAAAAAATATTGAATGAAATAAGAATTGTGTTTCAAAATAAAAATATAAGCTTAGCAAATTCTCTTCCTAGTCATAAAAAAATTGTGCACCAATTGAAAGAACATGTATACTATATGTTTATTATGGGGGGTGATTTAATGGTTAAATTTATTTTTGTTTCTCTTTTCCCTTATCTATATTTTCTTTTCCTACCAATGGATTTTAAGGTTTGTTGGGGGAATATACTAACAATAATATATTGAATAGATGGGAATGTAAAAGACATGAATATGTATAACTAAAACATTTTTTTGATCTACTCTATCTTTTTCAGAACAAAATGAAACAAATTCAATAGATTTCCCCCTCTTTGTTTAAGTTTAAAAATCATTTTTCAAATATTTTATTAGTTCTGACTCCAATTCTAACGTAATTGCATCAACAATTGAAAGGATGCTTGTGTTAGGGTTTGCATCATCGGGAGGGTAAATTTCTACTTTATTAAATAAAAAACATGTTATCTCTTAAAGTGGGTCCATTTAATTGTGATTATTTCCAAAAATACTTGAGGAAAAAATGTCATTAGGTTAATGACTAGTCATGGAGGTCATTTTAGATGACTTAAACATACATGAATAAAAATCCCCCCAAAAATCAACAATTTAACATGTTAACCAAAATATAAAACACTTTGATTAGTATTTTTAAGGTACCTATGCATTTTCCTTCAATGTGTAAATTAATGACAATGTTATGCACAAGCTAAATATAATAATATAATAATATAATAATATATATATATATATATATATATATATATATATATATATATATATATATAAATTGAATATTCCATTATATATATATATATATATAATGGAATATTCAATTTATATATATATATATATATATAATGGAATATTTAATTTTAAATATCTCATTAATTCACATCACGAGATAATTTTTATTGGAAATATGACTTTTCCTACTACAAGTTACAATCATAAGAGCAAAATATAATAGATCCACACAAATGTTTAATAAAAGAGCATAATATTAGAATTATATGACTGAGCCACTTTGAGGGGGAAATTATAAAATCTTGTAGTAAGAATATAATTCATAATATGATGATCCACTACTAACCACTACCTCCTATATATAACCTACTTAATTTATGGATACTCTATAGGTTGACCTATTACTAATATGAAGCTATAGAAATAATCATATGACTAAGTAGAAAACAACACATGATCATAATTGTCATCATTACAATGTTAGTGCTTTGAAAATTTATCATTTTCCCATGGATAGTGTTCCCAAGCCTCTTCTTCATCCTCTTCTAGGGACTCATATGATGAGATGTAATTGTTCGGTGATAGAGGGTGATCTAGTTTCTTGTCTTATTTTTCATCCAAATCTTCCTTTGAATCATTACCCTTATCCTTGTCCTCCTTAGCATCAATTTCATGCTTAGGTTCTCATCCTAATTATCGAGAAGGCTCGTCATAACATAAACAAATTTCAACCTATATTTTCATTGGCTCTTGTTATTTTTTTGCTTCTTTCTCTCTCTAATCCTCACTTATTATAAATTTATTTTATTTTATTGGAGGGAGCCATGATTAATTATATAAAGAGAAATGATGTATAAATGAATATCTAGAAATTATAGAAGATGATGTTGGTGTTATAAATTTGGAAAATTTGAAATCTAAAATAATTGCAATGAGAATTCAAAAATGGTACTTGAGTGTGCCTTCAAAGTATTAAATTTTACATATCCATCAACTTAGAGCAAACATCCACTGGTACATATAAATCATTTCATCATTCTTTACAAAGCTCCATTAGTGCATTTGTAAAGTATTTTTTTTCACATCCATCTATGCAGTTGTAATTGAGATTCTTATAACAATCACCATCCTAATATATTATTCAATAAAATGGTTACAAATAAATAAGTTTTTAGATCCCCTAATAACAAGGAGATAGCCTTATTACCAAATCCCAATAATCCCTCAATGATTACTAATTATATTAAGATGTTACACACCTTACTAAAAATATAATATACTCACTAACAAACTTATCTCACAATCTCACACACTAACATTATATTTATAACATTCCCCTATAGTGTTGACATACAAAGAGGAATAAAACCACACAGACACACATACATATAAATATTTAATACAAATATTCTTCATCACTTGGCTAGGTAAAGTCTTCATCACTAAGATGGGAAGTGTGTTCTTCTCAGTGAATTTCTTCAATTATTGTTGGTGTCCTAGATTGCACCCTAGCTAAGAAAGGAGATTGTTCTAAAATATTTGGACATAGATTACACAACAAACTTCACATAATACAATTAATCCATATCTAAATTATGCTAAGATGGTAAATAAAAAATAGAGCTTCCATATTTATAGGAAAAAGATCCCCTATAAATAAGGAGGTAACTCAACAATACATCTAAATAAGTGAGTTGGTTTAATAACCAAAACTCACTTATAATAATAATAATAAAAATAATAATAATAATAATAATAATAATAATAATAATAATAATAATAATAATAATAATAATAATAATAATAATAATAATAATAATAATGTTACAATATAGTAATCCATAACATTCACCCCCTTAACAATATTATCCCTAGTCACACCCCCTTAGTCTAAACATGGGGATAATATCATCCGGTACTGCATCTGAATTCATGACTATGTAATTTTTCCAAGGATCACAAACCTAAAAAATGGTTTTTCCATGGCTGGCCAAAAACCAATGAAGGTTTATCCCATGGATAACCTACAACAATGATGGTTTTTCCCATGGCTAACCAACAACCAAGTAGTTTTGCTAGTTTACCACAAACCATGTCATGTATGTAAGTACATATTTATTCCCATCATTTTCTAACTTAGAGGGATTATAAAAGGAAATATCAAAGGGATTACTTAAACAAGAATTGCACTTTTGTTCTTATTCAAGCACACATGTAGAAATAGAAACTATCACACCACACAACACACTACACACATGTCACCAAATCATTAATGCAACCCCATCATTGGTAACTAATGAGAGGTCTCTAAAAGACCTCCTACCTCCATTTCCTCCAACCTCTATTTGATGTTACTTACTATAAGAAGTCTTCAAAAGCATACCCAAATTATTCATCCATTTGTTTGTAGTCATAATCTGAGCCCTCTTATGTGATCACATTGGCCTCATCCATTTTAAGTTTACCACTTATGATATCTCTTGCACTAAATTTACAAAATGGAGACTTATGTCCCTTTTTTTTGAAATAAAAACATTGCTCTTCCTCTTTGTTTTTGGAAGAACTAGCATACTTGTTTTTTACATAAAGGGTAGTTTCTTCCTTAGTATCTTCTTTTATTCTTTTCTCCTCAACTAGAAGTGAAAAAATCATGCCATCAAGTGATTGAGTAGGCATTTGCCCAAGAGTAAAAACCACATTATTGTATCTATGTGGTAGGCTATTCAAAATGACAATGTTTGCATCTTCATCATCCACTTGAGCTTGAACTTCTGTTAATTGCCTTAAGAGAGACCTTAGCTCATTTATGAGGCTTAACATTATTGCACCTTCATTCATCTTTAATTTAAATGATTGCAACTTTAAAGTGAATTTGAAATTTACCACTTTAGAGCCAAATATTTGATTTAGAAAATCCCATATTTCTTTAGACTTCTTTCCCAAGTCTACATAGTGCAACTTAGTGTCTGATAAAGCAAGTCCAATAATGGATTTTGCTTTGTCATCCCTAGTTTGCCATTCTATCAACTTAGCAGCATCAGATGGTTCTTTTTATTTTCCACTTACAATCCCCCAGAGGTTTTTGTTCATCAGTTGCATTTGGATTTTCACCTTCTAAGTGTGAAAATTTAATCCATTCAATTTATCTAAGGGAATTTCCATTTTTATTTTCTAGGGTGTTGGTTTCGATCGATAATGCACCCGTACAAAGATTTAGGATACTAATAGAAGGCAATTAATAATTTTGACTTGAAAGACTATTGTCTTTTAAAAAAATAATATTTTGATAAAAATATTAGGGAAAATTAAAAAGTAATAAAGGAAATTACTTTTTAATTGACACAAGAAATGAGAAATAAAGACAACTAAGCAAATTAATTTTCAAGGATAGAAAATTTTAATAAAACAACTGGAAACACATAGAATTTGCATAGGAATGATTTGAGAAGAAAATGCATCGATCATAATAGAGTTATATGCTAATGATTTATATGAAAGTTCATTGCACACTAAATAAAACTAGACCTATGACAAATCATGTTTTCTATGCTACATGAGATGTGTGTTTGTGAATCCTATGGGATAGATCCAAAACACTTGTAGAGGAGGACACTAATGTTTGCACAACAAATACTCATATACCTCTTCCTATAATTCAAGATTCATAATCAGGTTGAGTTTATGGTGCATGGACAGGCTAAGGGGAGCGTATAAATAAATCTGTTGTGTGAAGGGGTAGGCTAGATCCTCCTATGAATAAGGGATGACCTAAGCTTTTAACAACCACCAATTAATTTTTATAGCTATATGGTGATGCCAATCAGATGTGAATGCTAATGCAATTAGTCATAAACTAAGTTGAGGAAAAAAGTCACCAAAAGACTCTCATACTGGTTAGATCGACATAGCCCTGGTACCAAATGAAATATTTGGATAGAGATTGCAAAACAAACTTCACATAATATAATTAATCCATATCTAAATTATGCCAAGATGAATAATATAAAATAGAGCTTCCATATTTATAGGAAAATGATCCCCTACAAATAAGGAAGCAAGTCTTTGAACTAGAGGTCCATATTTAGCCTCAATGGTGGTCCCTTTATGTTATTTATACTTGACTACATGGTTATGTCTACTCCTTGGTGTTTGATCAAGATCTAATGGTAGAATGATGACCCCTAAAATACTTATTTGATTTGGTCAAAAAATTTCCTTTTGGTTCAACTTTATCCATCAATTATTGCTCAAGATAATTAAAATACTCCAACCTATCTTTATTCCTATTGGCCTCATAGATCCTCACTTTTAAATCTTGAACCTTTTGAACTCCTATGTGCGATTGATATCTTTGGTATGAATGAACGTGGGCTATTGATTTCCTATCATGAATATATTTTGACATGTTGAATTGAGCTCACACTATTAGATCATAATGTATGAAAGAATGTAGACTGTCAGATTTGCCTAGACCCATCATTTGAACTCAAATGAATAATTCATGAGGTCTAACTTTGACATATGTATGCTCATATTTGACTCCTACTTGATGTTTGCATGACTGTCATTAATATTTTTTAACCCCAATAGTTATATTCCATGTTTAAATTTGATATTTGTGTACCCATCATGATGTTCATGTGATCATCATTGATGTTTGCATGACTGCCAATGCTTGAACACTAGTAGATAAATGCTGAGCTTTATTTTGACATCTATGCAAATGTTTCTTCTTGAGAATTAGTCTTTAAAAGCTTATATCTTGAGTTAGAAGCCTTGTGCGATCATGGAATTTATAAGATATGATCTTGGCATGAAGAATATTATGGCATTGTAATCCTTTTGCTTGTAAGGCTCCTTAAGGTGCATTTATTAAATACGTAAGTGAACTAGTCTATTCCTTTCTAGATGATGTCTTGGTAATGGTTTGGTTCCTTAAAATTGCATAGTCCATCTTTAGATTAATCTTTCAAAGTTTTGATGAATATATAAGGTTTGAGCAACCTGGTCTATGCTCTTAAATTCTTATACACCATGAAATCTACTTGGACCCTTCATCTACAATTATAGACTTATCCCTTGAAGATCAATTAGATCAAACTTTAAGCTTGCTTAAAGTGTTTCAAAATATTTTCAAAATCTATATGATCTTCACTTGAAGTCTGTCTACTCCTCGTGACATTCGGTCACTCTTCAATTAGGATCTTGCTTAGCTTTTGGACTCTTGGACTAGGCACATTTTAGTATGTAGACCAAATTTGGTGAACATCTTTGGTGACTTGGCTGGGAAACATGTCCTACTATGCTTGAGAACTCTAGACTATTTACATGACCCTTATACCATTTACATGACTACAATGTATCCTATCAACTTTACAAAGATAAATAATTCCACCAAACAAGAAAGGAAAGAAACTTGAAAAGGAAACTAACCTAATAAAACAAAAGAAACTAACCTACTAAAAAATTATGCAAACAAAGAAATTATTTGGGATAAAACAAAAAATAACTAATGTGTTAGAATAACCCTTAGAGAAAATTAAGATCAACTAACTATGTATAGGGAACTCAGCTTCCTTAATAGTAGTGTTTCAGATGTATCCTATTGACTGGGATAGGAAGCTCTTCACCATCCATCTTTGTAAGTTAGAAAGCATTATGGGATTTATAGCTAGAGCCTATGTATGGACCAATCTAGAGAGAATAAAATTTTGTGTCCCTTCCTGGCTTAGCTCTATCTTCATCCCACTTTAGTACCAAATATCTTTCTTAGAAACTTCTTAAAAAAGCTCCTTTATCAAATGATCTCTTTACCATTGCTTGATGCGTCTCCACAGCCAACATGGACTAATGCTTTGTCTCTTATAGCTCTATGAGCTCAACATATCTTATTTCCATTAGCTCATTTTCTAAAAGCTCAAGTTGATGCATTATTTCCAAAGCAGGGAATTCAAGAGAAATAGGCATTCTTGCTTCCTTACCATATACTAGCTTGTATGGAGAATTGGCTATTGACCTTTTATAGGTGATCCTCTCAGCCTACAAAGCTGACTTTAATTTTATATTTCATGACCTTTGATTGTCTTCAATATTCCTCCTAATGATCTTCAACAAATTCTTATTAGTAGAATCAATAAGGCTATTACCTTATGGGTGATAGTTTGATGAGGTACTATGAAAAACATTATGTTGAACTGCCCACTGGCTGATCTTATATCCCACAAAAGCCATAACATTGTCATAAATAATAGTTGAAGGGAATCCAAATATGGTAATAAAACCTTCATAGAAGTCCATAATATTGGTCTCATTGGCTTCTTTCAATGTCACTACTTCTATCCATCTAGTAAAATAATCTATGGTAGTTAGGATCCATTTGTGTCCTAAACTTGAAGGGGGTTAATAAGACCAATAAAGTCTAATACCCATTGGATGAAGGGTTGATTCATTGAGATTGGTTGGAGAGGTAAGGTTGAAGGATTCACCTTTACAATAAACATGACACATTGTCTGCACTTTCTAACCCATGTATGATAATCACCAAACATACTTGGACAATAATAACCACCTCTCATTATCTTGCGAGTTGTGATATTTGCTAAATAATGCCCTCCATCATGTCCATCATAGAATTTCTCAAGTAGTCTCTATGTTTGACTTGGCTTCATTCACCTTAGCAACATGCCATTGATATCTTTTTTGAACAACACATTATCAACAAGAAGAAAAGGAATTGACTATAATCTAAAATATCTCTTTTTTGAAGGGGTTAGATGAGAAGGATAAACACCATCCTGGAAACACTTTATCATGTCTAAGAACCAAATAGATTTGAGGTGTGATTAGTTATAACTTATTCATCATTTGATACTATAACCACCCCATTAGTCTCTTGCAAGTCTTAGGCTAGATGTTCACAAATTACTTTGCCTCTAATCAGCTTTGTGACCTTGATCTCCAAATCATACTCCATTATTTTGGTTATCCAACCAGATCTTTTAACATTTATATCCTTGTTCAAGAGGAAATATTTGACACTTGGATGTGTAATCATCAAATGTATCTTATTATTGGACATATCTAAACTTCTTAAGAGATATTATGATTGAAATTTCATGTTTTTCAACAAAAGAGCACCTTATTTCATATTCTTCTAATCCTTGACTATATAAGGCTATTGGTTGCTCTAAAGTCTCTTAATTATGTTGCATGAGAATGCCTAAAATTGTGTCAATATTAGTTGTTGACGCAGGAAAATGCACCCTGTGATAGGAAGTCAAACTCCTGCCTTTTCCTCGCAACATGGAAACTCCTCTCTTGCCTGTGGGATAGTGAAGTTGGAGAGGAGAGTCTCTAGATAAGGGCTAGCTCCCTTTAATGTATCATTGTTTATTCTAGCAAGTGCAATATATATATATATATATATATATATATATATATATATATATATATATATATATATATATATATAGCTATATAGCTATATAATAAAAGGGGGATGAAAAGGGAAAGGAGTGTGCAGGATAAACAAGCCTACTCTAAGGAGGTGATACACCAAAATGAAATGACCTTTCCACATCCACACTTAGGATCAGACAAAAACAACATACATACACTCAGACTTGGCAGAAAGACTAGGCTGCAAGAAAATGGTAGGGAGGTTCTTATGAAAACACAAGAACAAGGACTCACCAAGATGCTGTGAAATACATACTGTAAGTGACCTCCTCTATTTCTGCACCCCAAATAGAAACTCTTGTCTTGTCAATTGTAGATGGTGCTTTGTAGATAGCTGGTGTGTTGGTGTTTGAACCTGTGAGAGCATTAAAAGATAATGACTGGACACAAATCAAACACTCAGGACATACACAAAATATCCATCCAAGAAGAGGTGAAACTGCTTTTTATTTGATTCAAGTAGAAATTTTAGCAGGGTTGCACCCAATAAAATTGTGAAAAAAGATCCTTACAAATGAACAAATCACGATGTTATATGGTAAAAGACTAGGAGACTCATTGGCACCTTTTGCTTGCATGTGGCCTATCGCATCTTCATTGGGAAGAAGAAAAACACTGTGTTGACGTTATGCTTCTGCTGGGACCATGCTGGTCACCTTGTCTCTTTTCCATTTTGTCTCATCTGGCTTGTTTGGCCCCCAGGGGCGAACTTTCAGCAGGTCATTTCATTTTGAGCTCCTTTCAGTTAGCATTCTCTTTTTTTTAAAAACCAACGACTGCTTCATTTTGTCAAACTAGACATCTTCATCGACATCCTCATGCCTTGTTGGTAGTCGGATCCATGCTATGCTTCTATGACATTTTTTTCTTTTAACTGCGGGCACCTTTTCTTTTGTTAAACTTGACGGGTCCCTTTTGTGTTTTAGACTGTCTGTGGCTTGCTTGATTCTTTGGTGGGTCACTTGTTTATTGCATACTGCTCCTTGGATTTTAATGCCTCCATGAAATTTTGTCCACAGACATTTCCCCGTGGACAAAAAGTTTGCAGAAATTATTCACCTAGCTTTGCATTGTATTTGAAGCGCGCCCAAATTCCTTTAGACTTTTTGTCTGAAGGAATTCCTTTGAGCAAAAAGTCTGAAGGAATTTGGGACTGTCTATTTTGATCAATATAAGCTTTGGACTTACCTGATCCTTCCATACAAATGTTAAGTGCTTTCTCTCTGAAAGGGATTTTGACCTGGAGACTGCCCTTTCCCTTTCCCTTTGTTTATAAGCGATCTGGCCCTTTGCTTTTGCCTTTGGTGTATGCAGGACTTAGTCAATTTAAACCAAATAAACTTTAAACTGAACCTTAAACTGAAACTAATTTTTCTTAGAAAATGTTGAAGTGCTTGCCCTTCAGAAGGGTACTGAACCTTGAAGATTGCCCTTCAGTTCAAGGGCATACCCTTGAACCAAGCGTTGAACCAAGCCCGTTGAACCAAGCTGTTGAACCAAAATGGTTCAACGGTTCAATGGTTCATCCTAGCACATCGATGAACTCTTGAACCAAGGCTGATGACCCATTGAACTGAATTGAAGCATTGAACTTTTTGGTTGAACCCACTGGCTTGAACTAAGTGATGAACCAAGTTCGTTGAACCAAACACGTTGAACCCAACATGGTTCAATAGTTCAATGGTTCAATGCTTGTTGAAATGAGATGCTAAACTTGAAGATGGACTGTGTGAACCAAAGGTGGTTGAACCATTGAACCAAGCCATAAAATGAACTCTTTAAACTTGTTGAACCCAAAAATGACCATCATTGAATAGCAGGGGAAGAAGGTGACCTAAATTTTACTTGCAGGCAAAAATTAGTCAACAGATGACGACTCACAGGGGAAGCATGCCTGCTATGCTTGGAATCAAATTGCCTTACAGTCCATTGGGCATGGAGTTAGATGCAGCTATGCAAAAGTTAACAATAGCCCCAAGAGATTCGAGAATCAAACATGAAGCTTTACCCCACACGCGAAGGGAAACACACAAGGCTAAAAAAATACTACCTGTGCAAACTGCACTTAGGGAAAGCAGGAAAGAACAACTAAAAACAAACTATTATATACAGATAACCAAATATTCACGCCTTCCTCATAGATCAAAGGGAAAAATTCTCACGTCCCCTTCTTGGCAAGAAGACTTATGGTGGCAGGTAAGTAGCTGAAAGAAAATGAGATTTGGTGACTTGCTCTTCTTGCCGGTCACTTGAGTCAGCTGAAAACCAAGTGGATATTCAAACATGCTCCCAACGTATACATACTCTATTTTTTCTTGGAAGCTTGCCTCCTATTGGTTCTTCAAGCTGGTGTTACCCATCAAGAAATTGATTACTGTCGGCTCATCACCATAAGCCCCTTGATACGCACCCTTGACTGGCTTGCTCTCCTCTGCCTCATGCTCGGGTTACATGGTATGGCCATCTTCCTTGATGATTTCAAAGAGTATATCTTTAGATTCACCAGCCTCTCGAAGGGGTAAATCTAAAAAATTATAGCCTCCTTGCATGCTTGTTTGAACCCCAATGTTGCCTTCTTTGCTCTTATCCAGCTCATAGCCTCCTTGAAGAACAGTGCAGCCTGCCCCAATGACTTCAAACAACATTCAAGCATGAACACGAGATTGTCCATGCTCTTCCATTTCACTTAAGGTGATCTCCTCCTCATCTGTACTCATGAAGTCTCCCTGATCAGTCATGAATTGAGCACACTCTTCTTTGCTTGCTTCCTTCAAGATAGGTTCCTCTTCGAGAAGGGGTGAAGTGGAATGCTGATGGATGAACTCATGTGGAAGAGGAGGCAATCCCTGAACTAGAATCAAATGATTCTCCTCTTTCCATTTGGGCAACACTTCACCTATATAAGGCATGGCCTGATAGTTCTCTTGGGGATGTGTAGGTGGGGTGTGTTCAGACATGGAATGTGCTGTTGGGTCTGAACCGTCCATCACACACTGGCTGAGGAATCTCTCTTTGGATTTAGCTCTATAATCCGATTGCCTATATTCTCTTGGAAGAGCCTTTCCTAGAAGTCATAATCATCATTAGGAGTAGGAGCAGCCCCATCTTCTTTAAATTTTTGTGCAAAACCTTGCTCTTTTTCTTCCTTTCCACCCCAAGATTCCACTATTTGCTTCTAGCTCATGATCTTGGGATTGGAATCTTGCTCCTGTGAACAGGCAACAACTTTATCCTCTTCAAGGGCTTGAGCTGGTTCATGGTGTTCCTTCTTCCAATTCAAAAATGGGAGATCATGTTGAAAGACTTGAGGAGGTTGAGGAAGATTTGGGAGGGTCTACTCATGTACATGAAGAGTTGTCTGAAAAGAGGCGTGCTGAAAAGCTAGGTGAATGGGATTAAGGGTAGGATCGATTGATGCATCGGGTGAACCAGAATGAGCAAGTGCCATCTGATAAAAAGGATTCAACATACAAGAGGGAGTTTTTTCTAGAATAGGAGGGGGCAGGCCTTGGGCCAAAACTTCTTGATTTTCATTCCTCCATTTTACCAGCATTTCATCAATATTGAAATTAGCTTGTGGATTGATGAAAGGTGTCTCTTTTGGCGTCGACTCCTCTACAAGGTCTGAAAACTCCATTTCTCTCTCTCCCAGTAGTCTCATCTTAGCCTCTAATTCCTCAATCTGCTTAGCTATATTATCCTCATTTTGCACTCCTTGGAGCTCGTGGGAAACCCCATAGAGATGGGGAGTGCATGAAAATTGCTGTGATATGCAAGGAGCTTCTTGAGGAAGGGTGGGGGGAACTTGAAAAGGACTAACTTGATCTTGTACCTCACACTCTTAGATAATGTCTTTCACCCCCTTGCTATTTTGTGACTCAACCACTTGATTTCAGCTCAAGAAATTTGGACTGGGCATCTCCATTGGGGTTGATGAGGCCATAATGTGAGAGGGCATCAAAGATTTAGATTCCACTTCCCTTGCTGCCAAAATGGACTGCTACATCTGAAGGTTTTCAAATTTGATCTATCTATCAAGATTAGCCTTAAACACAAGATTTGCCATTTCAGAACTCTCTTCAACATGATTGGGGAAAGGACTTTGACAGGCTTGATTTGGCTTATGAGCAGGTGTTGTATATGGCTGATATGATGCTTGGGGCAGTGAGTATGTAGGTTGATAGACTTGGTAAGGCTACCTCTCATGAACACTCAGCTTCTCCTCCAAATATGTGATCAAATCACCCACATCTAGCATCTCACTTGTAAGCCTGTGCCAATTGGCTCTTTCAATGGGAGTCCATTCCCTCTTAACCTGATTCAGTGCATTTCTCACTTGATGGATGACATGATCAGGAACTTCTTGGCCACATCCCTTTTTGGTGTCAAGATCTACTACATATTTTTCATATCCCAGCAGTGCTCACTTGAAGGCAGAAATGGGTTGATTGGCGAAGAGACTGGGTTGAGTGGGAGAAGTGACGTAATGAGAAGACTAGGCATAAGGTTGATATAACTCATGGATGGGCTGGGACTGGCCATATTGAAATTGATAAGGATTAACATAAGGCTGGTAAGGATCATAGACATGCTGGCCAAGGAAAATAAGGTCCATGGCTTTGAATGATGGGATTATACATACCAGAATGCTATTTCTTGATGGTATGGTACCAAAACTGCTTAACCAATTAATTTAACTGAGAGTCACCATTGGTGTTTGATGTAGAAGCCTCTAAAGGCTGGTTGGTTGAAGAACACACCAAAATTCTTTAATTCTTTAGACAAAACCTGTCCCAGTTGGTCCCACCAGGCGTGCCAAAACTGTTGATGCAAGAAAATGCACCCAGTGATAGGAAGTCAAACTCCTACCTTCTCCTCACAACATGGAAACTCCTCTCTCGCTTGTGGGACATTGAAGCTGGAGAGGAGAGTCTCTAGATAAGGGCTAGCTCCCTTTGATGTATCATTGTTTGTTTTAGCAAGTGCAAAATATAGGGATATATATATATATATATATATACAACTATATAATAAAAGGGGGATATAAAGGGAAAGGAGAGTTCAGGAAAAACAAGCCTAATCTAAGGAGGTGATACACCAAAATGAAATGACCTTTCCACATCCACACTCAGGATCAGACAAAAAAAACATACATACACTCAGACTTGGCAGAAAGACCAGGCTACAAGAAAATGACAGGGAGGTTCTTATGAAAACATAGGAACAGGGACTCACCAAGATGCTATGAAATACATACTATAAGTGACCTCCTCTATTTCTGCACCCCAAATGGAAACTCTTCTCCTGTCAGCTATAGATGGCACTTTGTAGATAGCTGGTGTGTTGGTGTTTGAACCTGTGAGAGCATTAAAAGACAATGACTGGACATAAATTAAACACTCAGGACATACATAAAATATCCATCCAAGAAGAGGTGAAACTACTTTTTATTTGATTCAGGCAAAAATTTTAGCAGGGCTGTGCTCGATAAAATTGTGAAAAAGATCCTTACAAATGAACAAATCGTGATGTTATATGGAAAAAGACTAGGAGACTCATTGGCACCTTTTGCTTGCATGTGGCCTATCGCGTCTTCATTGGGAAGAAGAAAAACACTGTGATGATGTCAACCTTCTGTTGGGACCATGCTGGCCGCCTTGTCTCTTTTCCATATTGTCTCATCTGGCCTGTTCAGCCCCTAGGGGTGAACTTTCAGCAGGTCGTTTCATTTTGAGCTCCTTTCGGTTAGCATTCTCTTTGTTTTTAAAACCAACGGCCACTTCATTTTGTCAAACTTGACGTCTTCATCGATGTCCTCGTGCCTTGTTGGCAGTTGTATCCATGCTACGCTTCTATGGCATTTTTCTCTTTTAACTGTGGGCACCTTTTCCTTTTTTAAACTCGATGGGTCCCTTTGTGTTTTAGACTATCTGTGGCTTGCTTGATTCTTCGGTGGGTCGCTTATTTATTATAGACTGCTCCCTACCTTTTAATGTCTCCATAGACTTTTGTCCGTGGACATTTCCCTGTGAACAAAAAGTCCGCAGAAATTGTTTGCCTAGCTTTGCATTGTATTTGAAGCGTGCTCAAATTCCTTCAGGCAAAAAGTCCAAAGGAATTCGGGACTATCTATTTTGATCAATATAAGCTTTGGACTTACCCGATCCTTCCATGCAAATGTTAAATGCCTGCCCTCCAAAAGGGCTTTTGACCTGAAGACTGCCCTTTTCCTTTGCCTTTGTTTATAAGTGACCCGACCCTTTACTTTTGCCTTTGGTGTATGCAGGACGTAGTCAATTTAAACCAAATGAACTTTGAACTAAACCTTGAACTGAAACCAATTTTTTATTAGCAAATGTTGAAGTGCCTGCCCTTTGAAAGGGTACTGAACCTTGAAGACTGCCCTTTAGTTCAAGGGCATACCCTTGAACCAAGCATTGAACCAGGCCTGTTGAACCAAGCCATTGAACCAAAATGGTTCAACGGTTCAATGGTTCAACCTCGCATGCCAATGAACTCTTGAACCAAGGCCAATGACCCGTTGAACTGAATCGAAGCATTGAACTTTTTGGTTGAACCCACCAGCTTGAACTGAGTGATGAACCAAGTTCATTGAACCAAACACGTTGAACCCAACATGTTAAACCCAACATGGTTGAATGCTTGTTGAAATGAGATGCTAAACTTGAAGATGGACCGTGTGAACCAAAGGTGGTTGAACCACTGAACCAAGCCATAAAATGAACTCTTTGAACTTGTTGAACCTGAAAATGACCGTCATTGAACAACAGGGGAAGAAGGTGACCGAAATTTTGCCTACGAGTGAAAATTGGTCAACATTAGTATAGGTGTATAAGAAGAAATCCTTTATGAAATTAGGGTTTAGGAGTGTAGGAGCACTGGTTATAACTTTTTTGATCTCTTCAAAACTTCTTACTCCTTACTTGGACCAACTAAAACTCTGACCCTTTTTTGGCATGGCTATGAGTGTCCTAGATAAAGTATAAAAATATAAAATGTATCTTGTTATGAAATTTATCTTGCCTAAAAATCTTTGCAAGGCTTTCTTATGTTTAGGCAAGGAAAGTACAAGAATTGAGTCTATCCTATTAGGATCTATGTGTGCACCTTATTTGGAAATCACATGTCCTAAAAGCCTACCTTTATGAATAGAAAAAACACACTTTTTGGGATTCAAAGACACCCAAAATTGTTTGCACATTTCAAACACTTATCTGAAGTGAATCATATGCTCATCCACACTATTAGAGAACATGGTTATATCATCCAGATAAACAAGTATAAAATTGTTAAGGAGACCTTGAAATGCCATGTCCATAGCTTTCTAAAAAGTTGCTTCAAAATTTGATAAATCAAAAGGTATCTTTTTATATGAAAATTCCCCCCCACTTTATAGCAAAGGATATTTTGAATTGGTCTTCTTCTTTGACCAAAATCTATTTATAACCACTATAGTCATCTAACAAGGAGAACCTTTATAAACTTACAACTAACTGTAAAATTTACTTCATTGATAGTAATGGATAGTGGTCTTTAAGAGAGGCCTTGTTCAAGTCATGGAAGTCAACACATAGTCTTATTTCACCATTATTTTTTTGTACTCGGACAAGGTTTGCTACCCAAGTTGAGTGCTTAACTAGAAATATTATAGCTGACTCAATGAGCTTATGTAGCTGAACTCTCATCAAAGGTTCAAGCTTTGGGTTAATAGGCCTTTGTCTTTATCTAACCAACCCTGTCTCATCCTATAACTCAATGGTATGTTGAACTACACTTGGATCAAATCCTTTGAGATCATTGTACTGCCATGTAAAGACATCTACAATACTTCAACATAACTAAATAAAAGTTTCATTCTCTAAAAATGTGTAAATTTTGCCTAACTTTAAGCTCTTACCAGTTGAAATCTCCACATTTGTATAGTGTTATTCCTTAGTTGATAAATAAATTTTTTATTTTCTTAATTCATCATCTCTACTGAATATATGTTCAAGGGTGACCAACCCTTTAGGCAACTTATTTGTCTTCAGTTGCACAATTTGCTCACCATACTGCTGCAAGTGTTTGTCTTGGTTCCTTGAGGAGAATTCAACTTCCTCTTGTAAGAACCTAATGATATGAATATCATATTAAAATACTTGATAATTTTCATTTTTATCTAGGATATAAGGCCTTACAATCACCTTGATGTGTGATTGAAACTTTTCATTCTTTATATCATCTAAGATACTAAATTGTGACCTAATGGCATCCAACCTATCTGCATGTTTATTCTTATTTATGAATATGGCCTGAATATTTAAAGGTTGAAAGTCTTCAAGTAAATCCCATACTCTATGATTATAGGACCTAAATAGTGGGTTATTGCATACATTAAGTCCTCTTACTTGGTGAACTACTAGTTCACTATCACCAAAGACTTGTAAGGTATTGACCTTCATCGTTCTTAGCCATTATAAACCATACACTAGTGCTTCATATTTAGTAACGTTATTATAAAAACCAAAATAAAACTTGAGATAAGATTAATAACTTTGATTGGATTGAAAAATTAACATCATTCCATCCCTAGTTCCATGTTTGCTCCTAGATATATCAAAGTATAGTTGTTATAGGCCATCACTAGGCTGATCATCTTTCATCAAAGATAGAATTGGTGTATCATTTTCATGTAGGAAATAGACACCAAGTCCTTGTTATTAAATTAACTTTTAGGTATCATTCTCATGTAAATTAGATTCCCACTTATCAAGGAAAAGATTTGGGGCTTCATCTAGGGGTGATTCAGTTTCCACCTCATTATTTTCTAGTACCTTGTTTGAGATAACACATTTGGTGTTCACCATACTTGGCATATATGGTTCCAAATTAAATATTAAAATAGGTTAGAATGTATTGTTACCTTGGTACCATACCTGGTCCTAAACATCAGATATGTCTAATCAACTGATAAATATCCTCCAATATTTGAAGTAAAGTCGCTTGACAGACACATGGTAAAATAGGGAGGCATGCCCACTACTACTACATCTTATCAAATGGTAACATTGGGGCAAGTATGTAATGTAAAATTTAGATCCTTGATTATTCCTAATGTTTTTTTTTGTGACCCATCCAATTGTAATACTCCCTTGGTATTTGGTTCGTAGACATGACCAAGCTTGCCTACAATTTGTTTGGGCATGCCAATGATACTAGCTCCAATATATACCATACAATTATGGACTAAGTAGTCACCAAATATTAAAGAGAGATAAAAGGGAGGGTTTTTTTTATTTGACATTGGTTTTTTCCACCTTTTTCATGTTATGTATCTATTGATTTGATTGCTTGGTAGGTTGGTCTAAATTGGCCAAGACAACTCCTTGTTTCTCAACTGGTTCTTTATATACATTAAGAGATAAAAGATTTTGAATAAGCATGTATTTTTTCCCTATAATGGAAAGGGAATCCCACATGCTAATGCTAACATTTTATTTATTCATTTTATCTATTATGTTAAATGAAGCTCCACTAGCCTTTGGCTGTAACTTTTGAACCATTGGTTGTTCTCTAATTAGAGGTATTTGGGGAACCTTCCCTACTTCTGTATCCTAAATATTCTATGCTATTGGAGCAAAAAATTTATCTTTGACAATATTTGAAATAAAATTAGGAACACTAGAAGCATCACTCATATTTTGAGCTTCCTCAACTACTCTTCTTTTAGGTCTAGTCAAAATTGAAACTTGACCATTTATGTTGCTAGTTTTACCAACTTAATTGAATGAAATATGATCATAAAATTTCCAATTAACATTGATGACATCAGGCTACCTTGGAACATGTTGAGTTTATCCTTAAAATGTAATGTTCATGTCTTGATATTGACTTGATTGAAGAGAAAACTCTTCTTGTGTCATTTATGGAATAGTAATATCCTATGATATTAAGGCTTGGTTTTGAGTGTCATTTAGATTGAATGGCTACCAACTTGAATCTTGCATCAAGTTATTTTGAGGAACAATAGGTTTTGAACTAGAAGGTACATTGGGATCAAGTGCTGCATATGGCTTAGTTTGGGTTATGTCTCCTTGATTTTGGGAAGGTTGCCTATTGTCCTTGAAACCTTGATAAGGAGGTATTTGATTATTAAAGGAATGATAAGTGTTTTGATTTTATTTCTGATAAGGTCTACCTTGGTGCTATCATCTTTTGAGTTGAACAATCTCATTTCCAAAATTTTGTAACATGCTTTTCAGATCTCTGATCTCACTAGCTTGATTAGAAGGGGCTACAACTTGGGCTTTTGGAGATGGAATAAGAGCTATAGATGGAATTTGAGAAACATAAGGAGAAGGAATAGGTTAAAATTATATAAATATGGTCATTAAAGGCCTTAGAGCAAGTTTACCAACTTATATCATGCTATTTTTTGCTCTTATTTTAAGTTCATAGGAATTTGACAAAGTATTACTACCTGTGGACTGCATCATGACACTAATATCAGAATTGAGAGCCTTTAGATAGTAAAAAAATGCATAATCTAGGGATGGTCTAACTAATTCAGGGATTATAGTCCATGTCTTTTATAATCTAAGGTTAAAATTAGACATGAACTCATGGGGGTATCTTTGTATAGTAGTTGTTCAACCAAATATAGATGATCAAACTTGTCTTCAAATTGCCTAACTAAGGCTGAAACTAATTCATCCTTAGTGGAAATTGAGGTTAAAATAATATTCTTATACCATTACAATTATTTTACTTTAAAGGAGACAATAAGTAGTCTGATAGCTAGATTATCTTGAACACCATTACGAACATAACATAGGTTGGCAACATCTTGAATATGCTCAATACCAATAGTTTTATCCCATTCTCTTGAGAAGAGAGGAATAATATTAAGGGTAGACATAATAATATCATCATATTGGGCTAAATTTAGGGGACTACCCCTATTTAATGGAATAAAAACTTGATTTTTGATAACCATTTGGGAAAAAGGGATTTGGGTTATGGGGACAATAGATTGGACTAAAACAATAAGATAATTAGGAGATGAATGCTTATTTTATGGATAAGGATTTGTCCTATTAAATATTTATTTTTTATAATAATTAGAAGGCAATTCAATGTGTTCAAAAGGAGTACCTTTACTTGATGATCTTGTAGTAACCTTTGACATGAAAACACTGTCTGAAAGGTGCTATGAGCTCTGCAACTTGAAGGATATTCAAATTTTAATGATGGAAGATGTCTCCTCCTTTTATAATTTCTTTTTCTTAATATTCAAACTTCAATTATGCCAAGGAAACTTTGTTCCACTAAGTGTGCCAAAACTGTTGGTGTCCTAGATTACACCCTAGTCGAGTAAGGAGATTGTTCAAGTCCTCTTACACAAATCTAGTCTAACATGGGGCTGACCCTAGGATGCGGGTCACATAAACTTGGGTTAGACCTCTGGAGAAGGCTGAATTCCTCATAGATCTATCACCTAAACTAGACCTAATCTAACATTTTCTTGGAAAAGGGGAGAGAGAGTAACAAGAATACATAAAAGCATATAAAATGAGGTGATGCACTAAAAATTAGAACACTTATACTTTGCACAAGACACACTATTAGACACATTCAAGACCAAATAAAATTAGTCCCACATAAGTATTTCAAAATAAGGCATTGATTAGTTATCAAAATAGAATGAGAGGGCAGATATCCACTTTCAAGCTAAATAAAAAACTATAAATTGCACTTAAAATGACCTCTGAAAGCTACCATGCACTTCATGAAGGTGAGAAAACTCAGACATAGATAAGGAACATACATTCACTTAAACATAGTACATGAATTCGTAAGGTACAATTCAATCTAGCTTGAAAAATGATGGAATTTAGTCTTTATTGCATCAAAAGGTGTTACAGTACAAATTTTGACATAGCCTAAGCAAGCCAAAGCATAAAAGTCTATTCTCTAAAATATCAAAGATTTGTTGTCTAAAACTTTCAAAGAGTTTTATAATGTGGTAGAAGATGGAAAATATATAGAAAAAGGGAAGAGAGAGGGAACTATGATGTATTATCACAAGTTTGAGGATGTTGACTCATGAACTTATTAATAAGGAACAAATTCTGTAAAAGAATTGAATGCCCATTGTCATTATCCAACCACTAGGTCCCCTTCTTGGAACTCCATACCATTATCTATCTAATATGCTATCAAGGACCATATCTTGGTATTGATATAATTATGCCACACCACTTTGGGTAACCAAATGTACCTGTTTATAAAAAATGTGACCATGTTGATGGATGAGACAACCTTCTATGCTCACATTATGTCTATATTTGGTTCAACTTGAACATGGGTCCATTATAGATGAAAACCAATCCAATTATTGGTTTTCACATAGTCACAATATCCATGGAAACCTACAAACTACTTGACCTTGGTTCATAATCACTAGTCCATCTTTGATCTCTGTATTAGACCCTAAGTGTCCTATTGTGCATCTAAACCCTGTGAGTGCCAAGAATTCACCATATACATAGATCCTTCTAAGAATGGAAAACACAGTCATAGAAAGAACCCTACACGTCATAAATATTTAAACCAAATGATCATATTTAGTTTTAATGGTGGTCCCTTTATGTTATTTATACCTGATTACATGGTTATGTTCACTCCTTGGCATTTGATCGAGTTTTAATGCTAGAATGATGACCCCTGCAAGACTTGTTTTCTTTGGTCAAAACATTGCCTTTTGGTTCAACTTTGTTCATCAAATATTACTCAAGATAATTAAAATGCTCCAACCTATCTTTATTCCTATTGGCCTTGTAGATCCTCACTACCAGATCTTGACCCATTTGACCTCCTATGCACCGTTGATCTCTTTGGTATGAATGAATGCCATCCATTGATTTCCTACCACAAAGATCCTTTGACATGTTGACTTGAACTCACACCATTAGATCATAATGTACAAAAGAACATGGATTATTATATTTGCCTATACCCACCATTCTAATTTAAATGGCTAATTCATGAGGACCAACTTTGATGTTTGCATGCCCATATTTGATGGTTATATGAACGTATTTGACATTTACATAATCATCATTAAGATTTTTGAACCCTAATAGTTATTTTCCATGTCTAAATTTAACATTTGCACACTAATCATTTGATGTTAACATGATTGTCATTGACATCTATGTGACTATCAATCCTTGAACCTTAGTAGATAAATGTTGAGCTTTATTTTGACATCCTTGCAAACATTTCTTCTTGCAAGTCAGTCTTTAAAAGCTTATATCTTGAGTTAGAAACCTTGCATGGGCATGAAATTTATAGGATATGATCTTGGAATGAAGAAAAATATGGCACTATAATCCTTTTGCTCACAAGGCTCCCTGAGGTGAATTTATTAAGTGCACAAGTAAATTGGTCCATTCCTTTTTGGATGACATCCTGGTGATGGTCTAGTTCCTTAAACTTGCACAGTCTATCTTTTGATCAATATTTCAAAGTTATGATGAATTTTTAAGTTTTGTGCAACTTGGTTCATGCTCTTGAGTGCTTAGACACCATCAAATCTACTTAGACCCTTCATCTATAATTATAGACCTGTCCCTTGAAGATCAATTAGATCACACTTTAATATTTCTTAAAGATTTTCAAAAGATTTACAAAAGCTATATGATATTCACTTGAAGTCTGTCTACTCCTCATGACATTGGGTCGCTCTTCAATCATGGTCTTGCTTGTCTTTTGGACTTGTAGACTAGGAACATTTTAGTATGTAGACCAAATTTGGTCAACAATTACCATGGACTTGTAAAAATTTCCATTGAGAAGGTCTTTTTCTCTCTTCTTGTAATTAAAAATGATATGCACTAGATTTTAATAGTAAAAATATGTGTATTTACTTTTTGCATTTTTAGATTTGTTTAAATGTTTAGTTTTTTAAGAAGTGTTTGACTTGTTTTATGAAACTATCACTTCTTATTTTGAAACATAGTTTTTAACCTTGTCTCTTATTAGTGCTCTAAATTTACACCCTAGCTAAAAAGGGGATTGTTAAGGTCCTTTTACTCAAATCTAGTCTAACATGAGACTGATCCTAGGCTATGGGTATCCTAATAATGGATCAGACCTCTAAAGAAGGCTAACTTCATTTTGGATCTATCACCTATATTAAACATAAACTAACACTTGCTTGGAAAAGGGAGAGGAAGACTTTAACAATAACATATGAAAGTATGTAAAAGAGGTGATGCACCAATGATTTAATCACTCAAACTCATATACGACACAATATAAGATGTATTCAAGACCAAATAAAATTAGTCCCACATAAATATTTCATAATAAGGCATTGATTAGTTATCAAACTAACATAAGAGGGAAAATATCCACTTTCAAGCTAAACAACAAACTATAAATTGCACTTATAATGACTTGTGAGAGTTACTAAGCACTTTATGAAGGTGATAAAACTTAGACATATACAAGGAAAATACATTCACTTAACCACAGTACATGAATTCATAAGACACACTTCAATATAGCTTGAAAAATGATAAAATTCATTCTTTATTACATCAAAAGGTATTACAATACAAATTTTGATAGAGTTTTGTAATACCAAAAAAAAGAGATCCATTTCAAGGCTTGGTAGTTTTTATTTATAGAAAAGGGAAAGAGAGAGAACTGTGTATTGAAAGAGGCCCAACCACTTTTAATGGATTAACACCAATTTGAGGATGCTGACTCATGATCTTATCAAGAAAGAAGGTCCTCCTAAAATAATTGAATGCTCTATTGATCTTTATCTAACTACCAGGTCACTTTTAAGAACTCTACACCATTTTTACTTGATCTATTTATGAGGACCAAATCTTCATATCTTGAAATTGATAGAGACATGATTGGTTTGCTATAGGTGGTAGTTTTTTGAGGGTATGTCCATGTACAAGGATGAGATGCTCATCCATTAATTGTAAATATCTACCGCTATTTGGGAAATGAACCTGGGTCTATTATAGATGAAAGCCAATGAAAATATTGGTTTTCCCATAGTCTTAATATTGACAAATGAAACTTTATAGGTGTTTGATCTTGATTTATCAATGAGTCACCACAATTTTGGTATGTGCTAGGTATAAAAGACCTATTTTATTTCTATGGAGCTTTGCTAGAAAAGTTTTGGTCCCATTGGTTCAACCTAGCTCATGCTCGAGTACTGGTCCCTTTATTTTTTTTTACCTTGCTTGGGTCAAAAAATGCCCCATAAATTTTTATAAAAAATGTTTAGGCTTACCTTTACTTGGATGGTCCTTGAAAATTGACTTAACCTATCAACATTTTGACCCATCTCGCACCATTGATCTTGATTAGTATGAATGAATGCAAACCTTTGATCCTTTACTAGTCTAATGTGCTTGTGCCATTTATCCTTCACACATTTGCCTTTGAGATCAGCTAACCCCCTTGACCCTCTACTCACCATTAGATCTGAATATGTGATTGAATGCAAGCCATAGATCTACTTGGACCCACTATCTTGTTAGTCACCACTCGTAGTTAGATCCTTTTATGATTAAACACCAATCATTGATTTTGAATGTTTGAAATTAAATGGTTACTTCCCAAGGATTTATTTTGACATCCATGTGGCTATATTTGACATCCATGTAAACGTATTTGAAATCTACATGACTATCTTCCAAATTTTTGAAATCAAATAGCATTTACTATAGCCTTAATTTGACATTTGCATGCCTATCATTTAATGTTCATGAAAACATCAATGAGGTATGCAAGACCATCAATATTTGGAACCAAATGGATAAATGCTATGCTTTACTTTGATGTTTGCATGAATGTCTTCAAGATATTTGAAATCTAATAGCTATTTACCATGGCTTAAATTTGACAGCTGTACGAATGTCTTATTGACTTCTTGACCTAATGCATGCCATTCGATCTTTACTCAGATAAAATGTAGACCACTGATCTTGGACCCATTTAAATATAAATAACTGTTTTCTCTAGCTTGAAATTTGACATCTACATGAATGTATTTGATGTTCATGCACCCATCACTATATATTTGAAAACCAATGACCATTTTTGTACTTGAATTTAACACTTGCACACCTATCATCTCTCTATTAGATCAACTTTGCCGAAACAAACAATTCTGTTAGGAATTTTACATTAGGCATTTTGTCTCAGAACTATTTCTTTGGGGTTTTTATCTTGGCCACTTGTACTAGAATAAATAAGTTTTTGGGACTTTTATTTTAGATAATTTATCTAAAAGAATCAAGTCTGTGTGGTTCTTATTTCAAATTATTTATTTGAAAGAAATGAATACGTAGATTTTTTGTATTAGATATTTTATCTAAAAGAATTCAGTCTTTAGGGAAATTATATGGAACAATTTTCTCAAAAGAAATACTTATGCCTTGAACATTTTTTTTGAAAGAATTAAGACTTATCAAAATAAAATCCCCTAAAATATTTATTAAGGACTTAGTAAAAAAAAGGGTTTGCACTTAACTTTTTAAAGCCTGAAGGCTCTTCTAAACTTGTGCTTGAACTTTGAATGCTCAAATAAATTTCCAATGCTTGTGAAACTTGTCCTTGTCTTTTGATCTACTTGGTTTCACCATGAAACATGCTCAAGAACCTTCTCTTTGCTCTACAGACCTATCCCTCAAATATTGACAAAAATACACTATAAGTAAACTTAAAGTGTTTAAAAAGCTTTGCAATTTGTATGTGATCCTTGTATCACTTATTATATCCAAAAAATCTATTCTATCCTTACTCCATATTTTATCTTCAAGTCATTACACTAAATTTAGGCAAGTTTGCTATGTAGGCCAAAAATTGGCTAACATCTTTGGTGACTCAGCGGGGTAGCATGCCTGCTATGCTTGAGAACTCAAACCATTTACATGATACCTAGACCATTTACATATAATACATTTTTTCCATGACTAAAACAAACCTCTTGACTAAAAAGACAAGAAATCCACCAAAATAAGGAAAAAATTAAAAGAAAATAGGGAAACTACTTAAGAAAGAAAATGTGTGAACAAAGCACTTATTTAGGACCAAAAAAACTAATGTGTCAAAAAATAACACTTCGAGTAAACCAAATAAACTATCTGTGTACAGGGAACACAAATTCCTCAAAAGTAGTGTTTCAGATGTATCCCATTGACTGGGATAGGAAGCTCCTCACCATCCATTTTTACAAGTTGTAAAGCATTGTTAGTTTTATAGCAGGATTTTGTATATGGACCACTCTAAATAAAGTCAAAGTTTGTATTCCTTCCTAGCTTAGCTCTTTCCTCATTCCACTTAATGACTAAATCTCTTTCTTAAATAAGTACCTTTGTTAAAACATCTCTTTATCATTGCTTGATGGGACTCCATAGCCAACATGGACTGATGCCTTATCTCTTCTAGCTCCATGATCTTATCATATCTGATTTCCATTAGCTCATTATATAAAATATCAAGTTGATTCATTAGTTACAAAATAGCGAATTTAAGATAAATAGGCATTCTTATTTCCTTACCATATACTAGCTTGTATGGAGAATTGGCTATTGACCTTTTATAGGTGATCTTGTCAGCCCACATAGATGACTTCAATTTGAGATGCCATGACCTCTGATTATCTCTAATAGTCCTTCTAATTATCTTTAACAAATTCTTGTTAGTAGACTCAACAAGGCTATTGCCTTGTGGGTAATAGTTTGATGAGGTACTGAGAAAAACACTATGTTGAAATGCCCACTAGTTGATCTTAAACCCTATAAAACAAATAACATTATCAAAAATGATGGTTGAAGGGACTCTAAAATTGGTAAGAAAACCTTCAAAAAAGTCCAAAACATTGTTTTCATTGGCTTCTTTTAATGCCACTGCTTCTGTCCATCTAGTAAAATAAAATGTGGCAATTAGGATCCACTTGTGTCCTAAGCTTGAAGGGTGGTTAATGAGACCAATAAAGTCCAATATCCACTAGATAAAGGGTTGATTCAATAAAATTGGTTGGAGAGGTAAGGTCATAAGCTTAACTTTCCTAACAAATAGAACACATTGTCTGCATTTCCTAATCCATACATGACAGTCACTAAATATACTTATCAGTAATACCCACCTCTCATGATCTTATGGGCTCTAGAATTCACTAAATAATGATACCCACCATTTACATCATGCAATTTCTCAATAAATCTCTATGTTTGACTTGGATCTATGCACCTTAACAACATGCTATTGATATCCTTTAAAAAAAAACACTATTAACAAGAATAAAAATAATTAATTGTAATCTAAAATATCTTCTCTTTGAAGGGGTCAGATGATTAGGATAAATAGAATCTTGTAAGTATCTTACCATATCTTATAACTAGTTGGAAGGTGAGATGTGATCATTTACAATGTATTCATCATTTGACACCATAACCACCCACTAACATCTTGAAAGTCTTGGGATAGATGTTCACAAAGTCATTTGCCTCTAATCAGCTTCATGACCTTGATCTTAACATCATATTCCATAAATTTGGTTATCTAACCAACTCTTTTTTCATTTATATCCCTTTTCAAGGGGAAAACCTTAACACTTGTGCAACCATCAAATGTATCTTATTATTGGACAAGTACCTAAACTTCTTAAGAGACCTTATAAATGAAAGTACATGCTTCTCAACAAAATAGTGCCTTTTTTAAAACTCTTCTAAGTCTTGACTGAAGAAGGCTATTGGCTACTCCAAAATCTCTTGATTATGCTACATGAAAATACCTAAAATAGTGTCAATATTAGCATAGGTGTACAAGAAGAAATCCTTTGTGAAATTAAGGTTCAGGAGTGTAGGAGCACTAGCTATGGCTTTCTTGATTTCTTCAAATCTTGTTAATCCTTCCTTTGACCAAATAAAACTCTGACCCTTATTTAGCATAGATTTAAGTGGATTAGCTAAAGTAACAAACTCTGAAATGTATCTTCTTATGAAATTTATCTTGCCTAAAGAGCTTTGCAAGGCTTTCTTGTGTTTAGGCAAGGAGAGTGCAAGAATTGAATCCATCCTATCAAGATCTATACTCATACCATGCTTTGAAATCACATATCCAAGAAGCTTACCTTCATGAACCAAGAAAACCCATTTTTTGGGATTTAGAGATATCCCAAACTATCTACATTTTCTAAATACTTGCTCAAGGTGATCATGTGCTCAACTATGCTATCAGAGAATACTATTATGTCATCCAAATAAATAAGTATGAACTTGTTAAGGAGACCTTAGAATGCCATATCTATGGCTTTATAAAAAAATGATCTAGCATTAGATAAACCAAATGGCATCTTTCTATATGCAAACATCACCCACTTTGTGGTGAAGGCTATTTTGAACCTGTCTTCTTCTTTGACCAAAATATGATTATAACCATTGTATCTATCTAATAAGGAAAACCATTCTAAACCTGTAACTAACTATAAAATTTGCTCCATTGATGGAAATGGATGGTGGTATTTAAAGGAGGCCTTATTCAAGTCATGAAAGTCAACACAGAGTCTAATTTTACCACTCTTTTTCCATATTGGAACAAGATTTACCATCCAAGTCAAGTTCTTAATTGGAAATATTATAGCTAACTCAATGAGTTTATGAAGTTTAACTCTCATCAAAGGTTCAAGTTTTAGGTTAATAGGCCTTTGTCTTTGTCTGAATGGCCTAGTCTCATCCTCTAACTCAATGGTATGTTGATATAGACTTAGATCAAATCCTTTAAGATCACTATACTACCATACAAAGACATCTAATAATATTGAACATAACTTAATAAAATTTTCCTTCTTTGAAGCTGTGGAAACTTTACCCAACTTTAAGCTCTTACCAGTTGAAATATCTACATTTGTATAGTGTTATTCCTTGGTTGATAAAGAATTATTTTCTTTTATTAATTTGTCATCTTTGTTGAATATGTTTTCAAGGGTGACCAACCCTTTAGGTAACTTATTTGTCTTCAGTTTCACAATCTGGTCACCATACTGCTGTAAGTGCTTGTCTTGGTTCCCTAAGGATAATTCAACTTTACTCTTATAAGAACCTAAAAATATAAATATCCTCTTCAAATAATTTCCAATTTTTATGGTTATTTGGGATAGAAGGAGTTATAATCACTTTGATGTGTGATTGAACCTTTTCATTCTTTATGTCATCTAGGATACTGCATTGTGACCCAATGACAACCAAACTATTTGCATCTTTGTTCTTATTTCTTGATATGGCACAAATATTTAAATCTTGAAAGTATTCAAGTCCCATACTCTATGATTATAGGATGTAATCAGTGTATTTTTACATATGCTTATACCTCTTACTTGGTGAACTACTAGTTCACTATTACCAAAAACTTGTAAGGTACTGACCTTCATCTTTCTTGCCCATTATAAACCATGCACTAATACTTAGTATTTAGTTACATTATTGGAACAACCAAAATAAAACATAAGAGAAGAGAAATACCTTTGATTAGTTAGAGAAATCAACATCATTCTATCCCTAGTTCTATGTTTGTTCCTAGATCCATCAAAATATAGCTACCACATGCCATCACTAGGCTGATCATCCTTTATCAAAGTTAGAATTGGTGTATCATTTTCATGAAGGTAATAATTACCAAGTCCTTCTTATTCAATTAAATTATAAGGATCATGCTCATGTAAATTAGATGCCTACTCATCAAGGAAACAATCTGGAACTCCATCTGGAGGTGATTTAGTTTCCACCTCACTATTTTTAGTAGCTTGTCTGAGATAACATAATTAGTATTCACCATACTTGGCATATATAAATCCAAACGAAATCTTGAAATAGGTTTAGAATGTATTGTTATCTTGGTAGCATACCTAGTCCTAAACATTAAATATGTCTAATCAGTTGAAAAATATCATCCAATATTTGAAGTAAAGTTTCTTCACAGACACATAGCAAAATAGGGAGACAAGTCCACTACAACTACATATTTTTGAATCGTAACATTAGGAAAAGCATGTAATGTAAAATTTAGGCCCTTGATTATGCATACTATCTTTTTTGGTGACCCATCTAGTTGCAATACTCTTTTGGTATTTGGCTCATAGATAAGACCAAACTTGTCCATAATTTGCTTATGCATGATAGTGCTACTAGCTCTACTATCTACCATATAATTATGGACTAAGCAGTCACCAAATATTAAAGAGAGATAAAAGGGTAGGGTTTTGTTTGACTTGACATTAGTTTTATCCACCTTTATCATGTTATGTATATACTGATCAGGTTGTTTGGTAAGCTAATCTAAATTGGCCAAGATAGCTCCTTGTTTTTCAACTAGTTCATTAGACACCTTAAGAGTTGAAAGCTCTTGAATGAACATGTACTTTGGCCCTAACATAACAAGGGCATCCCACCTGTTGATGCTAACATTTGATTTCTTAATTTGATCTATTATGCTGAATGAGGCTCCACTAACCTTTGGCTATAACTTTTGAACCACTGGTTATTCTCTAATTAGAGGCATTTGGGGAACCTTCTCTACCTCTACATTTTAGTTCTTTTGTGCTATAGGGACAAAAGGTTGATCCTTGACACTTTTGGGAACAATGTTAGGAATAATAAGGACATTTTTCACATCTTAAGCTTCTTCAATTGCTCTTCTTTTAGCTCTAATTAGAGTTGCCACTTGACCATTTGTGTTGCTAGTTTCACCAACTTAATTGAATGCAATATGATCATCCAATTACAAATTCACATTGATGGAATCAAACTACCTTGAAAATTATTGAGCCTGTCCTTAGGATTCCATATTCATATTTTGATACTGACCATTTTGAAGAGAGAACTCCTCTTGTGTCATTTATGGAATAGTAATATATTATGATATTAAGGCTTGGTTTTGAGTGTCATTTGGATTGAATGGATGCTAAATTGAATCTTGCATCAAGTTTTTTTGAGGAAAAATAGGTTTTTAATTGGAAGGTACATTAGGATCAAGGGTTGTGTATGGATTTGTTATGGCTCCTTGGTTTTGGTAAGGTTGCATATTGTCCTTGAAACTTTGATAAGGAGGTATTTGGTTATTGAAGAACTGATAAGTATTTTGGTTTTGCTACTAATAAGGATTATCTTAGTGCTATTGTTGCTTGAGTTAAACAATCTCATTCCTAAAATCTTATAACATACTTTTTAGATATCTAATATCACTAGCTTGATTAGAAGGGGCTACAAATTGGGCTTCTAGAGATGGGATAAGAGCTATAGATGTGATCTAAGGAACTTGAGGGGGAGGAATAGGTTGAAATTTTGGGAATATGGAAATTAGAGGCCTTGGATCAATTTTATTGGCTTGTATCAAGTTATTTTCTACTCTTATTACAAGTTCATAGGCATTTGGCAAGTATTACCACCCATAGACTATATCATGACACTAATATAAAAATTTAGGGCCTTTAAATAGTAAAAAATGCATACTCTAGAGATGGTTTGACCAATGTATGGATCTTAGTCCATATATTTTAGAATCTAAGGTTAAATCAAACATGAACTCATGGGGGTACCTTTGTATGGTAGTTAGTTGTTTAACCAATGACAGGTGATCAGATTTGTCTTCAAATTATTTGACTAAGGCTGTACATAAATCATCCCAAGTAGTAATGGAGGTCAAATGAATATTCTTATACCATTACAATGATTTTCCCTTGAGGGAACCAATAAGTAGTCTGATAGCCACATTATCTTGGACAATATTATGAACAACACATAGGTTGGCAACATGCTAAATATGCTTAATATAAGTAGTTTTATCCCATTCTCCTAAGAAAAAAGGGATAATTTTTAAGGTAGACATAGGGATGTCATAATATTGGGCCAAATTCAGGGGACTACCCCTATTAAATGGAACAAACACTTGATTCCTGATCAGCATTTGGGAAAAGGGGATCTAGATTATGGGGATAATAACTTAGACTAAAACAATAGGATGAATAGGAGGTGAAACTTTATTTTGAGGATAAGGTCTTGTATTATTGAATCTTGATTTTTTGTAAGAAGTAAAAGGTATCTCAATGAATTCAAAAGGAATACCTTTACTTGATGACATTGTTGTAACCTTTGGCATGAAAGCACTATTTGGCTGATGTTGCTATAACTTAAGGAATGTTTGGCTTTTGATGATGGTAGATGTCTCCTCTTTTTGAAATTTATTATTCTCAATCTTCAAACTTTAATTATGCTAAGAGAACTTAGTTCCATTAGGCATGCCAAAACTATTGGTGTTCTAGATTTACACCCTAGCTAAGAAGGGGATTGTGTAGGTCCTTTTACTCAAATCTAGTCCAATATGGGACTGATCCTAGGCTGTGGGTATCCTAATAATGGATTAGAACTATGGAGAAGGCTAAATTCCTTTTGGATATATTACCTATACTAAACCTAAACTAGCACTTGTTTGGAAAAGGGAGAGGGAAACTTTAACAATAACTTACGAAAGTATGTAAAAGAGGTGATGCACTAATGATTCAATCACTCAAACTCATACAAGACACACTATAGGATGTATTCAAGACCAAATAAAATTAGTTCCACATATATATTTCACAATAATGCATTTATCAGTTATCAAACTAGCATGTGAGGGTAGATATCCACTTTCAAGCTACAATAAGCTGTAAATTACAGTTATAATGACCAGTGAGAGATACTAAGCACTTCATGAAGGTGAGAAAACTCAGACATAGACAAGGAAAATATATTCATTTAACCATACTACATGAATTCGTAAGACACACTTCAATCTAGCTTGTAAAATGATGAAAGTCAATCTTTAATCCATCAAAAGGTGTTATAATACAAATTTTAGCATAGTTTCATCATCCCAAAAAGTAGGGATTCTTTTTAAGGCTTGGAAACCTATATTTATAGAAAAAGAAAGAGAGAGAGAGAGATGTGCATTGAAAGAGGCCCAACTAATTTTGATGGATTATCACCAATTTGAGGATGTTGACTCATGAACTTATCAAGAAAGAAGTCCTCCTAAATGAATTAAATGCTCCATTGATATTTATCCAACAACCAAGTCACTTCTTAGAACTCTATGCCATCTTTACTTGATCTACTTGTGAAGATCAAATATTCATATCTTAGAACTAACAGATCCATGCTTGGTCTATTGTAGGTGGTGGTTTGTCGAGGGTATGGCCATGTCTAAGGATGAAATACTCCTCTATTAATTGTAAATATCTACTCCTATTTGGGAAATGAAACTGGGTCTATTATAGATAAAAATCAATGAAAATATTGGTTTTCCCAGTCTTAATGTTGACAGATGAAACTTACCAAGTTTTTGATCTCAATTTGTCAATAATCTACCACCCTTTTAGTCTGTGCTAGGTTTAAAATACCTATTTTATTTATATGGATCTTTGTTGGTGATGTTTGGTCTCACTGGTTCAACTTGGCTCATGATCGAGCACTGGTCCCTTTGTTTTTTTACCTTGATTGGGTCAAATAATGCCCTATCAACTTTCATCAAAAAATTTTGGGCTCACCTTTGTTTGATTGGTTGTCAAAAATTAACTCATCCTATCAACATTTTGACCCATTTTTCAACATTGATCTTGATTAGTATAAATGAACGTAAACCTTTGATCCTCTACTAGTCTAACATGCTTGTGCTATTTATCATTCATTCATTTACCTTTGAGATTAGCTAACCCTGTTGACCCTCCACTCATCATTAGATCTAAATCTGTGATTGAATTTGAGCCATTAGATCTGCCTAGACCCACTATCTTGTCAGTCACCACTCTTTGTTAGATATTTTTTTGATTAAACACCAACCATTGATATTGAATGTTTAAAATCAAATGGTTAATTTATGAGGATTTATTTTGAAATTCACATGCTTATATTTGACATCCATGTGAATGTATTTGACATGTACATGATCATCTACAATATTTTTGAAATCAAATGACTATTTGTCATAGCCTTAATTTAATGTCTATGTGCCCATCATTTAATGTTCATGGGAATGTCAATGACATCTATGAGACCACAAATATTTGGACCTAAATGGATGAATATTGAGATTTATTTTTATGTTTGCATGAATGTCTCCAAGACATTTGAAATCTAATGGCTATTTATTGTGGATTAAATTTGACAGCTGCACGAATGTCTTATTGACTTATCAACCTTATACATGTTGTTAGATCTTTACTCAGATCAAACACAATCCATCGATCTTGGACCCATTTGAATATGAAAGGATATTTTTTATATCTTGAACTTTGACATCTACACAAATGTGTTTAACATCCATATGCATGTCACTACATATTTGAAAACCAATGGTCATTTTCTATGTTTGAATTTGACACTTGGTGCACTCATCATCTCTCTACTGGAACAACTTTGCCAAAATAAACAATTCTATCAGAACTTTTACATCAATAATTTTGTCTCGAAATTATTTCCTTAGGCTATTTGTCTCAACAACTTTTTCTTGAAAGAATTAAGTCTACAGGGTTCTTACTTCAAACAATTTATCTGAAAGAAATGAATACTTAAATTTTATACATCTTAAATTTTATCCAAAAGAATTTGGTCTTCAAGGAAATTATTGAGAAATAATTTTCTTGAAATAAATACTTATGCCTCAAACATTTTTTTGAAAGAATTAAGACTCAGCAGAATAAAATCCCCCAAAATATTTCTTAAGGACTTAGCAAAAAAAAGGGTTTACACTTAACTTTTTAAATCCTGAAGGCTCTTATAAACTTATGCTTGAACTTTGAATGCTCAAATGACTTTATAATTCTTGTATACATTTTACCTAACTTTTGATCTACTTGGTTTCACCATGAAACCTACTCAAGAACATTCTCTTTGCTCTGTAGACTTGTCCCTCAAATATTGAGAAAAATACACTTTAAGTAAACTTAAAGTGTTTCAAAAGCTTTGTAATCTACATGTAATCCTTGGATCACTCATTCCATCCAGAAAATATATTCCAACCTTGCTCTATATTTGATCTTTAGGACAATGCACTGAATTGAGGCAAGTTTACTATGTAGGCCAAAAATTGGCTAACATTTCCCTCATCAAACAATGTGGATATAATATTCTATAAATATGGATTTAGTGTACTTAGAGTAAACACCATATTGGACATACTATTGGGCATGCTAATTAGTAGTATGGATTTTGCTTCATTTTAATTTATTTATTCATTTGTTCTAGTTAACTGGTTTATTAGATAATGAAACTTGCTTATGTAGGATATAATATCTTTGCCTTCCTCCAATTTTAATATGTATAATTTTTGCTAGTTATTTTAGCACTATTGACTTGAGATATGAATAGTGTGTTTAGTGATTCCATATTTCTTTAATTTTTTTTTTGAAGTCTACTTGATGTAAATATGGATTTGATAAGCTAAGACAAATGATGGTAAAAAATTGATTATCTCTGACCTTCCATTTTTGGAGTGTATTAGCATCTATTGGTTGTACCACAGTTCCATCAATAATATCCCAAAGATCTATTTCAACTAGCAACAATGTATCTGAATATTCCATGTATGGAAATCATTTTACATCAAACTTATCAACAAAATTTAATTTATCCATCCCCCACAAGTTTGATGTAGCAGATGTCAGCTTCAACCAACAATGTGTCCTTACAAGGAAAATCTTTAACTCTATGTAATACAAGATGACATTCAATTACTTTGTCCTAACAAACTCAAATGATAAAAAACTATAAATGATACCTATTAAACAATACACAAAAAGGTTAATACTTTAATTTTATTGACCAAATTGACTAGACATCGACTATTAGAAAAATATGAATATAAACATTTAATAACAAAATCCAATTGAATATTTGATTTAAAAAATAAAATTAAAAAACATATAATTTATTGATTTAAAAATTAACTAATCTTTTTAAACTAATGACATAGACTAATCAACCTTAACAAAACTAAAGCAAAACATAAACCTAAATATTGAAAAACTAAAAAGAAAATAAAAACACCTTATTTATCTTAAGAAACATGCAGGTCATAGATGGTTTTGATGGGAGCTAAGTTGAGTTGGGGTTTTGATAGGGTGAGCTCAAACATTTTTGAGTTGGGCAATTCAGTGTAGATAGGTCATTGACGTAGGATGATGTTTGAAGCTGATCTAATTGTTATGTGGATAAATCTAGTAGGAACATAAATGTAGAGACATGATAACTAACACACCAATATGGAGATAGGTGTGGGATTCAGGGCACCAATTAACATGCCAACTTGACCAATCATATAGGGTCTATGTGTAACATTCAAGAATAGGTAAAAAGTGTAAAACAATTGTGATTAATTATTTGATTTTATTTAAACATTAAATGCAAACAAATTTAGATAAAATTATGATCAGGGAATTGTATCAATGATCTATGAATTGGAAATATGGTGATCTTCACTGAATTGAGAAATATATGTCTATAACAATCATCAACCTAGGAGTGAGTTGGGATTCAACTCATAGGGATCTCCCTGATATAGATCAAAAAAGAGCTTAATGTGTTCAATGTCACTAAGTGTAGGCAAGTGTTAAGATCAATCATAGGTGTTAATACAAATTTGGGCTAGATAGGGTTGAGACATCAATCAATTAATAATTTAGCTAAGACATTGAGTCAGAGAGGTAGTGAGATAGACAATGTAAAGATCCTTTATGTAGAATGTTGAGTGGATTCCAATACAAACAATAAATAAAACCCTCATTAATAAAAATTAAAACACTTTCAAGATTTGAAAAAATCACATAGAAAAGTATTTTTGAATGTTAATGGAGTTTATAGTGGTCTAAAAAATATTACCTCTAACAGAAAGAGTGAAGGTCTATCAAATGATAAGAGTAGTGGATGTTATATTCACTTCAAAGCTATTATTATGAATAAGAACTAAATTGTAGAGAGGTACCTCAGGTACATACTATGATAATTTAAAATATATTTATTCTAGTCTCACATAAATCAATCTTTGAATGCATTATTTAATAAATTAATTACAAATAAATAGGCTTTTAGTTTTCTTGATAACAAGGAGATAGCGTTATTACCAAATCCAAACAAACCCTCAACAAATAGTAATTAATGTAAGATACAAAATGCCTTACTAACAATTTAATATACTCACTAACAAACTTATTTCATAATGTCATGCACTAACACTATATTTCTAACACTTACTAAAAAAAATCCTTATATATTTATGGAGGTGAATAAACATCCTTAAGTATGTATAAATCAGTTCATCATTCTACGAGAAGATCTATTAGTGAATCTACAAAGTAAAATATTTTCCATGTTCACCTATAAAGTAATAATTGTTATTCTTACAAAAATGATCTTGTAACACTTAGATTGAAGATGATTACATATCCAATGATAGATATAGATCAATTCATCATTATTTGAGAAGATATATCAATACACTTTAAAAGTGAAATATTTTCCATATTTTTCTATGTATCCATAATTGATATTCTTACAACATTCACCTTGAACTAATAATTAAATTACATGTGGATACACATCTTCTAGTACATATAAATTAGTTCATCATTCTCTGATAAAATATATCAATGCACCTAAAAAGTATAAGATTTTACATATATGTTTATGTAGTTATAATTGGTATTTTTTATTAAAGTCACCTTGTTGACAATATTCCATATATACCAATGGAGGTGACTACACATCCACTGGTATGTATAAATCAGCTCATCATTCTCAGAGAATATCTGTAAGTGCACCTAAAAATTAGAAGTTTACCCATATTTGTCTATGTAGTCATAATTCATATTCTTGAAATGGTCACACTAAACCACTCAGATTAGAGGTGACTACACATCCACTTGTATGTAAAAATCAACTCATCATTAATTGAGAGGATTTATTAGTGAACCTACAAAGTACAATATGTTTTAAATATCTATCTATGTAGTCAAAATTGAGATTCTTGGAATAGTCACCCTACACCACTCAGATTGGAGGTCACTAAACATCCACAAATAAGTATAAATAATTTAATTAGTATCTAAGAAGATATATCAGTAAAATACAATATTTTCCATATATTTCTATGTATTCATAATTGAGATTATTAAAAAAATCACCTTATACCACTTATACTATAGGTGACTACACATCCACAAGTACATATAAATCAATTCATCATTTTTTTAGAAGACCTAGTGCACCTACAAAGTAAGTGATTTTCCAAATTTGTTTATACAATCATAAATAATATTATTGTAACAATCACCTTGCACCAAAACTAAAATTAGAGATGACTACAAATCCATCAGTACGTATATATAAATTCATCATTATTCAAGAAGATCTATTAGTACAACTATAAAGTACAATATTTTCATATTAGTCTATGCAATCATAATTGATATTTCACAATAGTCACCCTATACCACTCAGATTGGAGGTGACTAAACATTCATTAGTATTATATGAAGGGATGTAGTTAGTTATGTTTCTTAAAATCAAAGTATAGTCTTATAAGACATTTCCTTTTAATATCATTGTTCAATATCATCTAATATTAACAATAACAAAAAAACAATTGAAGACAATCACAAATTTTTTGATCAAGATCTAAATGACATAGATGAAAAAGTACATGATGTGGTATGGCATAGTATTTTACCCTAATTTGGTTTTATAAACCCTAATAGGATATAAACTATTATATGAATTATTATTGATAAATTTGACATTCAAGCATACATTTGAATGTAAAACATTGAAAATGATTACAATGATTTGATAACTAGAATATGATAAATATAGTAAGTACAACATGGGATGGGTGCTTAGATTTTATTATTGACTACCCGATTGTGACTATGTTTTGATAGTGGGAAAAATTGAAGTAGCATGTGAATTTTAAAATTTTAGATTTGTATTTCTATTTGTGCAAGGTCCATTCTATTAGATCTAGGTAAATATCAATTTTTGATACTAACTTGAGTGGTTGGTAGTGACTTTTGATGAAAGATGTGCTTGTGACCATATGGTCACCATTTCTTGTCTCATGAAAGTTTTATATATGTGATGATGAAACCTAATGATGTGTACAACTCTAAAAATCAGCCTCCTTCACCTTAAAACCTAGGTATGCTTTTGAGGTTAGAAACCTATAAAAACTAAGAAATTGTAATGGGTTAAGTTTATCCCAATCACCACTATTTGATGATTGACTACTAGCTATGTATCCAATAATTCAAGGAGGAAAATAAACCCACATGTATTTTTACCACCTAATGTGATTGTGCAATTATAATCCTTATATATATTAATGCATCTAATGATTTTGTTTTGGTACATAAGAATGTTTGTTTTCAATTGGATTTAGTATGATTTAGACTTGGCTTGTGACTAGTCTTAGTTATTGATTTAAAATATAGGAAGAATAGGGTAGATCAATTAATGTTCAATACTGTATAAATGTGTAATATATAAGTGTCAAGTCCCCTATCAAGTGAGGATTTGATTATTTATATATATGAGTTAAATTGGGTAATTTATCATGTTATGAGCATGCTTGGAATATGGGCTAACCCCTAAGGAAAGATTTGATTTTAAAAATCAACCATTTTTTAGAGAGGGTCACTATAGTCAACTTCATGTCAATATAGATTGACAATATTAACCGAGTTTGACGGTAGGCACTTAAACACATGAATGATGACTTGAAGGCATAAGGATGTATGTATGAGATAATAATTTGGATTGGCATATATTTTAATGTTTTTTTAGGAGAGGGTGACTATAGTAAAATTCAGGTCAGTATCAATTGACGATACCAATAGAGTTTAATTTTAGTGACCTAGGCCCATCAATAATAACTTGAAAGTTTAGAGGTGTTTGTATGAGATATTAAGTTGGTTTAGCACATATGATAATGTTCATGTAGGTTTTTGATAGAAATAGAGGGTCAAAATCATAATGTAACATGTAGGTGTGATAGAATGGTGGTTTAGGACCATATTTATATGTGTAAGTCATTTATGGTAAATGTAAGTTAATCTTGTCATTTCCAAGTGCTTAATACCAAATTTTAGTAAATAAAAATACCATAATTTTATTCTATTAATGGAATTGATAGAGTAAAAGGAAAAATGTATACCTAAGTGTGTGTAACACACTATCTTTGGTAGGAAGCTCTAATTATGTAAGTCACTTAATAGCAAAACCTGCAACAAACAAATAATTGTTAATGTCCATAGATTAAATTTTAAAATTTGAAAATGAAAGAGTGAGGAAGGATTACACTTATGTGTTGGTGAAAACTGTGTTGCCAATGCAAATTTTTGGAGATGATGCTTCCCTATTTAAGCATTGGAGAATTGTGCTTCTTTGTTGAAGTACATGGAGAGTTGGGGTGACTATGAACCAAATTTATGTAAATATGCAAGATTTTAGGTTGGAAAGACAATATAACCAACCCTCATAAATATGGAGAGAAGTACATAATATACTAACTAAAATAATGTTTTCTAAAAGTAAGGAACTGATGATGGGTTCACTAGAAGTAAAATTGAATCAACCATTATATATGAATTATAGATTTAATTTTATAGTTTTGCTCAAGTTTTATCAAGTTCACTCCATGTAAAACAAGATGCATGATCAAAAGAGAAAAAATGTTCATGTCCCCATCATGACCTCAAATTTAATTGTATAATTTTACTCAAGTTCATTTAATTTCACTCAATTTAAAATAAATGCATGATCAACAGAGAATGAACAATGTTCATGCCCACATCATGACCTCAGATGTAATTGTATAGTTTCACTCAAGTTTACTCAATTTCACTCAATATAAAATATATGCATGATCAAAAGAGAATGAACAATGTTCATGCCCCCATCATGACCTTAGTGTCAACAAGTGTGAAGTGGAATGATAACCATTTATCATTCAAATTATAAATTGTAATGTCGTTTATGTCATGAACCAATATAATGCCTTGTGAATTTGAAATAGTTTATATGTGCATGAACTAGTATCATGCCCCATGAATCTATACCAATTAATATAAAATTTTATGTATCTAAATGATGAAATTGAGAACATGTATCTCAAATGTGTGTATATGTGGAACTTGTAATTAATATTCATATAAAATGAGTGCATATGCCCATTCATATGCACCTAAGTGTACATGAATCTATACTCAAGTCTCTATGAAGTAAGTGCATATGTGTGGCATATGCCCCAATAATTTATATTGATGTGCCAATATCTATCATGTAACTAAAATAATCTGATATCTAAACCATTCTAAATCTTTAAAATATGTAATTAAATCTAATTTTATATTTATGAAGGCTTAAGTATTTATGATGAGCCCACTATAATTCCCCCATTTTGAGATGAGGGATCTATCCTATAAATCATTATTCTCAAAATAAGAGTTAACTACATCATATCATGTATAATCATGTGAATATGTGGAGAGTATGTTATCGTATTAGTGTATATGTTGATCAAGGCATTTATGTATCATATGCAATGCATGGAATATAAGTTTATTGCATAGATAGATGCATTAATAAAGACATAGTTGTAACCATCACTAAAAATATAATTAAATAGCACTACACAGTAAAGGTGCATGCTATGGATCATGATGCTACTCAATGTCAACAAGCCTAACAAGTGAAACATGTTGAAGTGTTAGTGTCACACATAAGGCCAAGGGACACACATAAGTGACATGAATATTTCATAAAAAATAAGGCCAAGGGACACACGTAAAGGACATAAATGTGTCATAAATAAGGGACATAAATACTTCACATCAAAAAAGGCCAAGGGACACATGCAATGGACATAAATATGTCATAAACAAAGATAATTGACCACACATAATAGACAAGCACAAAATAACTTATCTTACAAGAGAGTAATAACATTTACAAAGGATAAGACAAGTAAAGACTAGTCTACAACATCCACATGTATCAATGTCACATCATTGTAAAATAACATATCCATTTATCACTGTGCAAGATGTAACTAGAAAGACATGTGTAAATAATCTAAATAGATTAACATGGTAAAAGGTTATAGAAAGATATGACCTGTAATAGTGAAACCTATGGAATAAGATGCCCCAAATATTAATATGGCCACTAAGTAGAGGAAAGTCCAACATCTGTATGTCCATGTGTCACTTGTATATCTTACATCACCTCTATATACCATGAAATAGATCACCCTCATATACCAATATGTTTAACCCTAATTTGGTGTTATAAACCCTAATAGGATAGAAACTAATATATTAATTTAGATTGATAGGTATGACATTCAAGCTTATAACTAAATGTAAAATAATGAAACTAATTTCAATGATTTGAAAATTAGAATATGCTAAATATAGTAAGTACAATAATTAATTTTTCAGTTGACTATCATATCATGACTATGTTTTAACAATGGAAAATATATTTAACTAGGCATGTGACTCATCATATTCTATAATTGTGTTTTTATCTACATGGGGTTGATTCTATTAAATTTGGGTTAGTATCAATTGTCAACACTAACCTAAGTGGTCGTAGTGAACTGTGTCAAAACTCGGGTTTATCTCTTTATATACCTATGAATATATGGTCACCTTCACATGTCTCTGAAAGCTTTGTATGTATGATGCCAAACCCTGATGATGTGTACAACTTCATAAATCAACTTCCTTCACAAACCCTAGTTTTGTTTGTTAGGGATAGAAACTTATAAAAATAATAAAGTGTAAAGTGATGAGCTTACCCTAATCACCCCCATTTGATGATTGAGCATTATATACATATCTAATACTCCAAGGAGGGAAATAAATTAACACAGAGTTATCCCATATAGTGTGATTGTGTAATTGTGATCTTTCACTATATTAATGTAAATAGTGTTTTGGTTTTAATACTTGACAATGCTTACTTTGAATTAACTTTAGTATGATTCTAACTTAGCTTTTGATTGCTTCTGGTAATTTATTTCCAAGTTGGAAAGAATAGGGAATATTTTATTAATGTGCAATAGTGTATAAATGTGTACCAAATAAGTTCCAAGTCCCCTATAAAGTGAGGCCTTAAATTAATATTTATATGATTCTAATTGGGTAATTTTTCATGCCATCGACATGCTAGGTATATGCACTAACCCTATGGAAAAATTTGATTATAAAAAATAATATGGGAGAGGGTCAGCATAGTCAATTTCAAGTCACTATCAACTAATGACAATGATTGAGTTTGATAGTAGTGACCTAGGCACATGAATAATGACTTGAAGGTCTGGGGATGTCTGTATAAGATAATAAGTTGGTTTGACATAGACTATAAGGTTATTCCAAAAGAGGGTCACTATAGTCAACTTTAGGTCAATGCCAACTAAAGATACCAATTGATTTTGATGCTAGTGACCTTATTGGTAGAAGAACATGGATTGTAAAGTTGTGCAAGATATTTGTAATATATTCATGCGTTATGCACTCATTTTTTATTATATAGAATATTTTGTCTTATCTTTATGAGTTGAAATAAACTAGAATATAAAAGAATCTACTTTTGGCACCAAGTACAAGAAGAAGATGAATAGTCATAGATTAGAAAAATCTATATATACTTTCATTTGTAATAAGAAGAGGGTTCTACTTTTAGAAGAGATAAATAGAGATTAACTGGTTGGTTACCCATATGATTTCTTATTATGTTTCTTACATGTATTCTCATATGTAATGTCTTGGTTAATTTTTATTTGAACTATTATGAATGCATTATTTTAGTTTATACAATACTGGTTGTTCTTAATTTCCTCAATAACACAAAATAATTAATACATCTTACGTTTATGTCATTAAAATTACTCCCTTTTTATGATAAAATATTCTACACACATGAAGTATCTCACAAATATCCTCATCCTTAGCATGTTATGATGCTTTAGGAACCTTTGCTAACAATGGTACGATGAGTGTGGAACCTCTTTTTGGAGGAAATTATGCTGAGATGGTTACTAGGGCAGAGAGATATTGAGACATGGTTAGACCAAAGGATATGTAATTTTGTAGAAGAAGATTAAAAAAGGATTGGTCTTACAGTTTAGGAGATCATTCAAGGGAATATTTATGGAGAAATTTATGAAATATTTTAGTGTGAGTTACTTGAATTGATAGCTAACTGGTTAGCATGGTTAGAATATTATTGCTTTAAACCAAGGATATAAGAAACTATAATCTAGACTAAAGAAAAGATGGATCAGTTACATAGATTAGAAATGGATTGGACAAGAGCAATAGATCATTGGGTTGTCAGTATACTAGATGGATATATAATTGTGTTTGTAATGTAAAGATACACAACTTTCAAAGTTGTGAAGGACTTGTTCATTAGAGGAATTTGAGGGAATTTTTTATAGTGACTACCTATCCTAGTGAAGCTATTGATTTTGGACAAGGCCATGATGCCTACTCTAATCAATTAAAGTAGTCACTTCAAGCATATGGGGGTGTGTGTGACATGATGGTGAATGACGATTAGATGAGCGGATAATTCTTGGACTTGAATCCATAATGGAGATATGAGTGAACAAGGGTTGGAAGAAGAGTATGGATTCAAAACATGAGCTATGAAAACAAAATAGGTGGAGTAAACAAAAAAATACCTAGGTAATTATGAGTAGAGTAAAGAGTAGCAAAAACAAAATGAAGAATGATTAGGAAGAAGTGATGAAAGAGAAGAAAGAGATGAATAATGAAGGATGAATAAAGATGAAGATGAATGCTGACAGAAAGAAAGAAGTGATGAAGAATGAGAGGAAGAAGAGATGTTCAAAGATGAAGATGAGAATAGTGTAGAGGTAGATCAGTTAGATGATAGATGTAGTGTGCAACTATAAGAATGGGTATTACCATAAAAAAGACATGAAGTGTTAATAAAATAATAAGGATAAAGTTGTAGAGTAATCATAGGTTCAAGCTTGGAAAGAGAAGTCATATGAAAGAATCATTCACTAAAAAAGTACATGTCCTCACATCCCAATTTTTTATATTCTAGTAAAGATTTTCAACCAAAAGGATATGCATATAGTAGTTGGGAATGTCCATTTTTAGAAAAAGTGCATCAATGGGGTACTAAAATTGAAACAACCTTAATTTGTAAGAATTTGAAGGCCATAAGGTTCATTGGAACCAAGCAGAGAAAAGTAGAAAATATAGAAAATTAGAGTGCATAGACAAACTCTCCTAGTGCACATGTAAATCTTATTAGTGCATAGATAAGATTACATAGGATGTAACTTCTCACTATAACATATGCGTAGCATATCCCCTCAACAGCATTTTATAATATGGGTGATTTAGGATCATTTATAAACCTATAAACATATGATGGTTCTACAAACCCTAAGTAATACTTACTAACATGTGAGATGAAATGACAAGCTAAAGGTATTAATAATGAGGCTATAAGGAAGTGAAAATTAATCAAGACACTAAATGAAAGATCACTTGAGTTTATATACCACAAATATATCACTCGGTTAACTCTACACTAGGTTGAGTGGCTTATCATAGAATTTATAATGAAAAAATGTACAAGTTAAACTATTTAAGACCTAAAAGAAATTAGAAAAATTTAGGAGAATAAATCTATTATTATGATCACAGGTTCTTAGATGTTATGAAGAAGGTGGAATTTGCCTTAGAAGATAAAGATAAAGCTATGTGGTTTGTCCAAGGACTACATTCCAAGATCAAGTTTACTATAACATAAACTCAATATACTACTAAGGCAGATGCTAGAGCTACTGCACTTTAGGTAGAGAAATTTGAAGATTATGGTGAAGCTCCCATAATAGGTTCTAAGATTGAAAATACATTGTAAGATTTTATGAAGAGGATAGAATAGTATCATGATGAAGATAAGACTAAGTTAATTCTATGGTACATGGAATGTGGGAAAGAAGGACATCATAAGAATGATTATCTGAAGATCAAGCTAGAGTTATATGAAATTTGTAGAGTAGTAGGGCACACAAAATAGTGCCATTTCCTATAATAGTATGTTAAAATCTCATAGAATTTGTATTACAATTTTTGTAAATCGTAAAATTAGGATGAAAATAATTGTAGGGATTTGTAGGAGCTTAAAGAAGATATTACAAAGAATGTATTCACCATCATTATGTAGCAAGTATTATTGGTGAAGTAGATGATTCCAAGCCCAAAGGTTGATAAAGGTTATGCGAGTCAAGTAGGTTCTCAATGGATTCCTACTTTACCTCAGTACCAGCCTCAAGGTTTGGCTGGATGGACCCCTCATTCATTGGGTTAGACACCACCATCACCATAGTACCAGTAATCAACACCTTGGAATCCGATAATGATGAATCAATAACAAAATAGTGGGACTCTACGAGTTATGAAATAATAATTTGGGATTGGAGATAATGCCTTGTCGCATCAAAACTAGAATACAACACAATAACAAGGAGGTTATAGAGGAGGTTATCAATCAAATAGAAGAGGATCTAGGGGCAGATACAAGGGGGGTTATCAAGGTGGTAGAGGAAATAATTATCAACACCACATTTAAAATGTTTCTTATGTGGAGAGTATAACCATGTGCAGTGAAATTACTCTTTAAATCCCTAGAGATAGTCTTACTGTGCATAATACAGGGTATATGATCATCATGAGATAGAAGACTATCCTATTTTGGAAAATCAAATAAAAGAAAAGGCTATCAAGAATGTTAACATGGTGGATGTGTGGCCTATTTAGGATGCATTTTTTAATGCTATTATAAGACACCAACATGTAGATAGAGTATTACCTCATCTCGAAATGCCTTATGACTAGGGAATTTAGAAAGTGAAATAGGACATTTACCCAGACCCAATTTTAGAAAGAAGTTTGCTGGGTGAATAATTTGTCACCAGTTGACTAACGGCAAAATGGTTACATCAACCACAACATAAGGAGATTTATGCGGCTAAATGGGTGTGGTGACCACAAATAGATTGAGATAAATCTCTCCTCTTAGCAAGGGGAGGTTCCCTATAAACTATAGTATATATATAAGCTGAAAATAGACACAGGGGTGAAATCATACCATCCATCTCTCTTTTTTCAGAGATGATGTTCACAAAATAGAGGAGAATTTTGGTGTAATTACTGAAATCACTTCTCTTCTTTCAGAAGTGATATTCAACCAACAACAATATTCTTCCTGAGTAGTAATAAAAACCACAAGAAACCAATGAAAGCACAAAGTCTTTCATTGTCTCTCTTACTGATTAGTACAAAGGAACACATTAGTTTGAAGCATAGCCCAAAGTCTTCACTTCAACTACAACAGAGTAAAGGATTACAAAGGATAAAGAGAGCTCAAAGTCTCTCTAGTATCCTTTACAAAAAACATAGACTGAAGGCAATTATGACAGTATAAAGTCTCCCACACTCAGATTCAAGACATCTTCCAGCTTACTTCCACTTGTTATACTTGTTTGATTAAATGGACAAGTCTGTATTTATAAAACAGACATAAGAACAATTTTCTAGATGACACAAGCTTATTCCAACACAAAGTTTGAAAGGTCACTTGCTTTTTCATTCATTTAACAAAATATGATTAATAGTCTGAGATCAAAGTCTCAAGATTGACTTTCAATTTGGGTAGAGCTTCATTTTTGATAACAGAGAGATCTCTCTTATACAAAATAAGAGATTACAATATATAGCATTACAAGAAAGACTTGGGTGCTTATTTTCATGAAATCAGCCCATGCTAAATTGAATGCATTGAATATCTATGAAAGGGCCATGATAGAATAGGTCATTAGCCTTGACTTTGGTGTTATAAATCATCTCATATGTCTCTTCTTAAGCATGGGTTGTCTGGTCTTCTTTATGATGCTTACATGGCTGTTTATTCACCTTTACTTAATGCAAAAAAATAGGCCACATTTTTGAATGTTCACTCTCTCTAATGTCCATCTAGTGGACTATTCCACCTACTAAAAATAACTCTCCTACAGATATTTCTAGATTTCTTATAGTTATTCTCTCTTTCCTTGCAATGTTTTATCTTTCGTTGGTGATCTGAGCTCTTGGGGCTATCTTCTCACTTTCTATTACTCTTTCAACTCCTTTTTGGGTTGGTCACTGAGCTTGTTCTCAGGTCTTTTGAAAACCAATGGTTATTCCATCACCCTAAATTTGACATCCATGGGGACATCACCAGTTGCTTGAACCTCATTGAACCTTGAACCTTGAACTCTTTTGGTTCAAAGGTTTAATGGTTCAATGATTCAATGATTGAATGTTTTTTAAAAGGTCACATTCACTCTCTTTTTTTTCTTCAGTTGAACCATTTCTTTGAACTTCTTTCTGGAATCTTCCACTTCTTTCATTCGCTCAAAGCTTCCTTTCAAACTTTAAACTCTTTGAACCCTTAAACCTTTGAACCATTTTAGTTCAAGGTTCAAATGATTTAATGGTTCATTCTCTTTTTTTGAATCCTTTGAAGCTTCAAACTCTCTAGATCCTTTCATTTTCTAAGTCTGTCAAAATTATTGAACTCATTGAACCTTTGAACTCTTTTTGGTTCAAAGTTTAATGGTTCAAAGTCTTTTGAACTTGTTTAACCCATTGAACCTTTAAACTTTTGAACCTTTCAAAGTTCAATGTTCAATGGTTTAATGATTCAATGTTAACTCTTTGAAGCCTTCTTTTCTTTAAGTCTGCTAAAGTCATTGAAACATTGAACTCATTAAACATTTGAACTTTTTAGAGGTGGGGTTTAATGGTTCATTCTAATTGTTTTAAGCCCACCGTTAAGTCTTTTGATTGAACCTCTATGTTGAACCATCCTCAAAACACTAAGGAAATGCCTTAAGTGTTTTGAACTTCCCTTTGAGAAAGCTCGCCTGCTGAACTTGTGACTTCCTTAGTTAAAAAGGCTTGAATATTTGAAAAACTTAACTGCTTAGAACATTTTTGAGAAAGAAAAGAGAGATTTTTGGTCTGTAAGACCAAAATGATTTGTATGTTGTCCATAAAATCAAGTGACAGATTTTAGGAACAACAATTGGCTCTAATTGGGGAACTTCTATCGATTGAAAATTGAAGTAATTAAAGGGAGTGGAAACCAGAATCTCAGTGCCTTCATTTATGCCATTAGGATACAGAGTCATGCTTACCCAAAAAAAAAAGTGCCAAAAACCAAAAGGTGCCAAAAACAAATGAAAAACACAAAACAAAGAAAGACTATACAAATGTATATATATATATATATATATATATATATATATAAAACTGGACTTATCTGATACTTCAAGGATTGAAGTGCTTCAGATGCTGCCCATTGTGAGGTAGAGTAAATGGCATTCCATCTTGATATTTCAACAAGAAACTATTTTCACCATTTAAATGATGAATGGAAAATGGGCCTCTCCATAGGGAATCCAATTTTCTATGTATTCCTTTTGGTTCTCTCCTCTTGTCCCACAATAAGACTTGATATCCAATCTAAAAATTATAGATCCTTGCTTTTTGGTCGAAGAGTCTCTTTAAAAAACTTTGATGCACAACAATTCATCCACCACCATTATTCTTTGCTCATTAAGTTTAGTCAAGCACATGATCTTCTTATCGATGGAACTTTCATAAGTTAAATCTTCTACTGCCTTTGCTAACTTTAATACTGGTAATTCCAGGGTGATTGGTATCTCTGCATTGAGACCATATGAATTTGGAATGGGGGCATACCTATCACCCTCTTGGGTGTAATCTTATCTACCCATAAAGCGTCAAGCAATGCTTTATGCCAAGTTCTCTGATTTTCATCCACCAGCTTCCTAATAATGGTCACCAGGTTCTTGTTACTTGATTCTGCTTGACCATTTCCTTGTAGATAATAGTTAGAAGAGTGAGAGAGGATAATCCCATAATAGTAGTAAAACTGGGTAATCTCATGAGAAGAGAAATATGCTACATTATCTGTTATAATCTTGGTTGGGACCCCAAACTTGGAAATGATGTTTTCTTTAAGGAAATTACATACTACTTCTAAAGTAGCATGCTTGAATGGAATGGCTTCCACCCACTTGGTAAATTAGTCTGTGGCTGTGAGGACATAATCATGTCCAACACTTGAGGATGGATTTATAGTGCCAATGAAATTAATTCCCCATTGGTAAAATGGCTCTTCTATCACCACAAGCTTGAGAGGTAACGCAACCAATTTGGGTTTGCCAATGAACTATTGACATAGCTCGCATCTACGCACTCAAGCGTATGAATCTCAAAATAGAGTAGGCCAATAGTACCTTGTTTATAGAATCTTATGGGTAGTCACAAGCATGGAAAAATGTCCTCCACAAGATAAATTGTGGAAGGACTCCAAAAGTTTGTTCTACTACACTTTATCCATGTAGTGAAGGAATACCCCATCACGGTTCCTCTTATACAGATCATTATTCCACAGGACAAAATTGGAATCTTTCAATTTAATAGTCCACTTTCCTTTACAAGATAGGTGAGCAGGACACTCACCATAGGTAAGGAAATGAGCAATATTTGAATACCACTCATTCATAGTGGTGACAAAGAGAATTGTTGGCATGTCTTCAACTTCTATTTTTTCATGCTCTACTTCTTCTGGTATGTTATCAAAAATTAATTGGTAGAGACCCCTTCCATACACAAGCTTCATTAGTTTGATAACAAGATCAAACTCTAGATTTTGGCAATCTAATTTCCCCTTTTAGTTCCAAACTCCTACTGAGTTAGTATGGACTTGACTATTGTATCAGGAACTAAAGCAATAGTGTGCGAGTTCAGGATGTAAAAATAGAAGTGCTTTACTACCTTTAACACATCATAAGCATGATTCTCCATGTTTGAATACTTTAGCTCATGAGCTTTAAGAGGATAACTCATAAAGGAGATGGGAGATTCCACACCTTCTTTATTTTTCTGAACCAAGATGGTTGAAAGTGTATGTTTAGAAGCATAGCTATACATCATGAAGTCTTTGGTGTAATCAGGACAAACTAGGATTAGGGCATGGGTGATAGCTTCCTTGATGTCTTGAAATGCCAACTTACCTTCTTCAGTCTAGCTAAAAGTGGCTTTGCCTTTCATCATATTGACAATGTGGCGAGTCTTCTCTGCGACTTCAAGAATGAACCTTCACAAAAAATTTACCTTTCTAAAAAAATAGTGGACTGTGATCTTACTGGTAGGAAAAGAAATCTCTTGAATAGATTTGACCCTTTCTGGGTTGATTTTTATGCCTTCTCAGGACATAGTGTGATTGAGAAGTTTACCTTTTTTAACCCCAAAAATTGACTTCTTGGGATTAAGAGAAATACCATTTTGCCTACATCACTTTACAACTTGTTGTAGATGATGCACATGATCATGACGATGTTTCGAAAAGACTGTTAAGTCATCAATGTATACCATAATGAACTTACCCATTTTATTTCTAAAAGCAAGGTCCATCACTCTCTAGAAGGTGGTACTAGCATTGATCAAGCCAAAAGGCATTCTGTGATATGCAAAAGTACCCCAGAGTGTTGTGAAGGTGGTCTTATGTTGGTTTGCTTCACTAACTTCCACTTGAATATATCTCAAAAAACCATCTAGCATTGATAACATCTTAGTGCCAGTCACTGTTTGCAGTAGCTGATCCATGATGGGAAGGGGATAGTTGTCCTTTAAAGATGACTGATTCAAATTTCTAAAATCAACACACAGGTGAATTTCTCCATTCTTCTTTCTTACAACAACTATATTCACAACCCAAGTGGAATGATGGATTGGGAAAATAATTATTACATTCAATATTTTTTGTATCTCAAACAAAATCATCCTGATATCCTAGGGTTGTACTGCCTTTGCTTCTACTTGTGAGGTAACTACCCAATCTTGAGAGGAATTTTGTGCTTGATTTCTTCAGGTCTGAGAGATTTTAGATCATCATATGAATATGCCAAAACATCATTTTAATGGTGAAGCAGAGTGATAATTTTGAGTTTTTCATCAAGGGTATAACAATTCCCAATGTTGACCATTTTTGGATTGTCTTCTGTACTTAAATTTATTTGATCAAAATCTTTGGAGGATTTTGAATCTATTTGTTGTTCCTTGATAAACCTATCATGTTTGTCAAAAAGTTTCTCAAGATAAACTAATCCTTTGGAAATTTTATTCCCTTTGAGCTGAAGGAACTATTCATCAACTTTTGAATTTGTCTCCAGAGTTGATTGCCACATTAGAGATTCACTGCCTTCAAATTGAAGCTTTTCAAAGCTATCTCTTTGTTCCAAAAAAGCAATAATTTGATTATCACCATTGAATACCTGCCAATAGTCAACATTATTAGGTACACTTGATCAAAATACCAACTTGATAGTGTACCTATTTTCTTTCAAATCTTAGTGAGGGACCAAGAGAGTTGTAGAGATGGCCAAGAAATTTGCACAGCTATTAAATTCTCTAGGCACGATAGAAATACTGAAAGCATCAAAGCTTTAAATGTAGTCCCACATCAGATTGTGATAATGCCACAATCTCTCATTCTTAGTTTGATACAGGTTTCTCACCTGACAAACCACCAACTCAACATCTCTTTTGGTATGAAGGATTTTAACACCTTTATCTTAAGCAACTTAAAATCCAAGCAGCAACGATTCATACTCAGCAGTGTTGTTGGTGTTGCTAAACTACAACTTATATGCATAGGGGAAAATATCTCCTTGAGGAGATATTAAAACAACTCCAACTTTAGAAATGGTAGAAGAGTTACTGCCATCAAATTCCAAAATCTAAATATCATTAGAATATGATCTTCTTTCAAAATTTTCTTCATCAGGAAGAGAAGATCCTTTTTCATGTGTATTACACCCTACTAATTCTTTTGATGTCTTATCTGAATATTTTGGATTGTCACCTATTGGATTTTCATCTATTGAAATAGAAACATCTTTAGTAGACAGAAAGTAATTGCCCATACCTAAAGATTCAAATAGAATTTGAGCTTTAGGGGCTAACGTTTAGGTAATAATGTACTTTGATTCCTTCTCAGGAAGTAGCCTTTGCATGACACCCTTGACAGGAATCCTCACCTCAGATAGGTTCATGCTTAATTATCCACCAATGTCCTTACAAAAAATTTTCTCAAGAAGAATGCCGTAGGAGGCTAGGACATTAGCCACCAGGACTGTCATTTTAATTCTCTTATTTGGGAAGGCTGCAAATGCAAATTAAGAATCCTTGATTTATCCCAGTAGAGGCACTTATTTGTTTTCCATGGAGAAACATCTCTCAAAGGTCTTAGTCAGTGTGAGACCAAGAGAGTCTGCCACCTTGGCAGGCATGACATTGTCAGATGCACTAGAATCAATTATGTAATTATTCAGCTGATGACCATTTATCAACAGGGAGACATAAAATGGTTCTATCTTCCTAGGGGTAGTTGGAGGAGTAATCACAAGATTATTTTGGGTGGATGTGTTCTTTGGTGGAATAGGGGTTACTTTCAAAATTTCTTGTCCTGTAAGGACAATTTTATTTTTTACGCATTGAACTAACCTATCTAATTGCTCAAGGTTGGATTGCAAGAATTCAAACTCAGACATTTGAATTTTGGTCTTCTTAGCATGGTCAATTATATCAAATGACTGAAATGAATTAGAAATAGTGGAAGGTAGTCCATCAATCTAATATTTGCTGGATGTAGGACTAGTCTACAAATTTGAAGCAGAAGGTGAAGGAATATTTGAGATACTTACTTTTTTATTGCTCACTGGGTCCTTTGATTGGAAAGGCAAAGAAACCCCTCATTTAGCAATTGAAATTGCTGGTTGAGATTCTTTCCCTATTTTTCCTTTATCCACTTGTTGAGCTGACTAGTTCTGAGACTTGGTAAATACAACGTATGATCCATCAAATGCTTCTCCTTTACTTCTGGGTTCATCCTGGTAATTCAAAAAACTAATGTTGGAGTCACCAGCTGATTCTTCTTAGCCTTCTGCAAAGAGATCAACGTCATCTTCATGGTTTAACTTAGGTTGGAAAGAAAAATCATGTTCAACTTCATGATAACTAACTACTAAGTTAACTAGTGCTACTTCAATGGCAAGCTTCCCTAGTGGGGGAGGAAGGCGATTTGGTTGCCCTTGATTTTTGGTAGTATTACCTTGATATGAATAGTTGGGAAACATCCTCCATGGTATATCTTGATAAGAAGGAGGAGTAGACATCCCTTGTGCCATTTTCTTTTTTAGAGCTAGCAATTCATTTGCTAGCTTTTACACCATAGGATCAGTGGTACTTGTAGATGAATATTTAGAAGATGAAGAAGATTTACCTCTGTTAGGATCTCTTCTTATCTTTCCTGCCAAGATAAGGTAATCTTCAACCTCAATCACCAAAATTTGAGATGCAACAAGGTCTATGTGGCTAGCCTGCCTCAACAAGAAAATCACTTTAAGAAGTTGAGAATTGATGAAGAAGCATTTGAGATTCTCAGACATCAGCTGAGCAATGGTAGGAATCCTATTCCTTAGCTTGTCAAATTTGGTAATGAAGTCTCTCATGGGTTCATGAGGCTCCTTCTTCATTTGTGTAAGTTGAGCTAATAGGGCATGGGCATCCTCTGTAGGTTTGAACCTGGCCTCAAATTTGGCTTTGAGGGTGTTCCGGTCAGTCACTATTTGTGATTCTAGATGATAAAATTAGTCTACAACAGTGCCTTGCAATGTTTACACAAACAATATGACTACAATGTCTTCATATTCAATGCCTATCACACCACATGCCATGCAAAAAGCTAAAATATGTTCATCAGGATGAATCTTCCCATCACCATAGAACTTGGAGAAAATTTTCCTTGAGCTACGGGGTAGCTCATGTAGAGGTGAGGTCAGATTTAAGGGACCAAAAGTATTACCCCAGGGGCCTTGAGCTGCCATGATATGGCTGTTAAAAGGAGGGATAATAAATCTCTGTGGGATATGTATGGACAAAGATCTACTTGTAGAGGAAAGAGTAGCTTTACTCGGTATTGGGGACCTGATGTTTGTAGGAGGGAAACTCCTAGTTCGTTGAAGGTGAGTTTGTAGAGGGGAAAGATCAAAATTATTTTACTGCACAAGCTTGAATATAGAGTCAACAATACCTTGAGATCTTTGGCTTCACGTGTATGGTGGATTTACTAGAGTGTAAAATGGGTATGGAAAACAACTGGAACTACTTCAATTTGAAGCTTGAGGCTTCAAACTGCTTGTTCTTCCCCAACAGAGTCGCCAAAAATTGTTGGCATGGAGCTGCTGGAAAAAGATCAAAATTACTCATTCATCCCTAGCAGAGTCACCAAAAACTATTGGGTGAATATTTTATCACCATCTGACTGATGACAAAAAGGTTACATCAACCACAACATAAGGAGATTTATACGACCAAATGGGTGTGGTGACCATATCCAAATTGAGATAAATCTCTCCTCTCACCAAGGGGAGGTTCCATATATATATATATATATATATATATATATATATAAGCTAAAAATAGACACAAGGGTGAAATCATACCATCCATCTCTCTTTTTTTAGAGATGATATTCATAGAATAGAGGAGAATTCTAGTGTAATTATTGAAAGCACTTCTCTTATTTTATAAGTGATATTCAACCAATAATAGGATTCTTCCTGGGTAGTAATAAAAACCATAAGAAACTAATGAAAGCACAAAGTCTTTAATTATCTCTCCTAATGATTAGGACAAAGGAACACAATAGTTTGAAGTGTAGCCCAAAGTCTTCACTTGAACTACAACAGAGTAAAGGATTACGAAGGATAAATAAAGATCAAAGTCTCTCTAGTATCCTTTACACAAAACACAGATTAAAGGCAATTATGACGGCATAAAGTCTCCCATATTCGGCTTCAAGACATCTTCTAGCTTACTTCCACTTATTCTGCTTGTTTGATTAAATGGATAAGACTATATTTAGGAAATATATATAAGAACAATTTCTTAGATGACACAAGCTTATTCCAACACAAAGTCTGAAAGGTCACTTGCTTTCTCATTCATTTAACAAAATATGATTAATAGTCTAAGCTCAAAGTCTCAGGATTGTCTTTCAATTTGGGCAGAGCTTCACTTCTAATAATAGATAGATATCTCTTATACAAAATGAGATATTAAAATATATAGCATTACAAGAAAGACTTGGGCACTTGTTTTCATGAAATCAGCCCATGCCGAATTGAATACATTGAACATATATGAAAGGGCCATGCTAGAATAGGTCATCAGCCTTGAATTTGGCATTCTAAATCATCTCAAATGTCTCCTCCTAAGCATGGGTTGTCTGGTCTTCTTTATGACACTCACACAGTTGTCTATTCACCTTTACTTAATGTAAAAAAATAGGCCACACCTTTGAATGTTCACTCTCTCTGATGTCCATTTGGTGGGTTGTTCCACCTACTAGAAATAACTCTCCTACAGATATTTCTAGATTTCCTATAGTGTTTCTCTCTTTCCTTGCCATGTTTTGTCTTTCCTTGGTGATCTGAGCTCTCAGGGATATCTTCTCGCTTTCTGCTACTATTTCAACTCCTTTTTGGGCTGGTCACTGAGCTTATTCATAGGTATTTTGAAAACCAATGGTTATTCTATCACCTTGAATTTGACATCCATAGGGACATCACTAGTTGCTTAAACCTCATTGAACCTTGAACCTTGAACTCTTTTGGTTCAAAGGTTTAGTGGTTCAATGGTTCAGTGATTGAATTATTTGTAAAAGGCTACATTCACTCTCTTTTTCTTCTTCAGTTGAACCATTTATTTGAACTTCTTTCTAGAATCTTCTACTTCCTTCATTCACTCGAAGCTTCCTTTTGAAATTTGAACTCTGTGAACCCTTTGAACCCTTGAACCTTTGAACCATTTTGGTTCAAGGTTCAAATGATTCAACGGTTCATTCTCTTTCTTTGAATCCTTTAAAGCTTCAAACTCTCTGGATCCTTTCATTTTTTGAGTCCGTCAAACTTATTAAACTTGTTGAACCTTTGAACCTTTGAACCTTTGAAATCTTTTTGGTTCAAAGTTCAACAGTTTAATCTTCACTCTTTAAATCCTTTTATTCTCTAAGTCTTTTGAACTTGTTGAACCTTTAAACTTTTGAACCTTTCAAAGTTCAAGGTTTAATGGTTCAATGATTCAATGTTAACTCTTCGAAGCCTTCTTTTCTTTAAGTCCACTGAAGTCATTAAACCTTTGAACTCGTTGAACCTTTGAACCTTTTAGAGGTGGGGTTCAATGGTTCATTCCAGTTGTTTGAATCCCATCATTAAGTCTTTTGATTGAACCTCAGTGTTGAACCATCCTCAAAACACTAAAGAAATGTCTTAAGTGTTTTGAACTTCCCTTTGAGAAATATCGCTTGTTGAACCTGTGACTTCTTTAGCTAAAAAGGCTTGAATATTTGAAAATTTAACTGCTTAGAACATTTTTGAGAAAGAAAAGAGAGAGTTTTAGTCTACAAGACCAAAATGGTTGGTATGTTGTCCACAAAAGCAAGTGACAAATTTTGGGAATAACATGGTTGATGTATGAAGCTCCATAGATGTTGAAGAATATTTAACATCAAACCACTACCAAAGGATATGATTCAACAACAAATGCCCAAATGTATGGTTAGATTATGTGCATTATGCACCAAGGTGGAGTTGTTACTGCATTGATATATTTAGTGAATCTACTAAGTACACTACATAATGAAGACATTTCTTAGAACATTATAAATTTGATACATAATTTACTAAAGTATACACAATGAGGGTAATAGAAGATAGAAAAACTTATCTGGTATGTAAAAACAAAGAAGCCATGGGATGTAGATGTGTGAATCGACATTGAAGTTATAGGATATGAAATTCCAAATGCTATCTTTGATTTTGGTAGAACAATTAACATGATACCTAGGTCTACATGGGAGGTTATGAGATGACCATTTCTCAGTTACAACCTAGTGAATCTGAGTTTAACAAATTATAAAAGAGTTAAACCCATTGGAAAGTTAGAATATATTGAGATCAAAGTCATAATTAATCCTACAGTGTGACTTGGAAGTCATCGATATGAAGATAACATCAACTCATTATCCTACATTGATTGGTAAGAAATGGGCATATGATGGTTAGATGACTATCAATACTATGAAAAATTAATTAGAGGTGAATCAAGGAGATAAGATTGTAATAATTCATTTACATAAGGCACATAAACCCTACATCATTTTTGCTAAACCAGACTCTCCTTATGTTGCACAAGAGACTAGCTGGATGAAGGTAAACTCTGAGGAAAACCTGAAAGCTCTGTGCACAGCTAAGTGTAATTATTATATGAGTATAATAAACCTTAGGTATAAATTTTACTCATTCAATAGTTGAAGATATCTAAACAATAGAAGCCTAAACCAGTAGTTACTCAGCCTTTGGTACCTCAATTTGTCATAGAATATTATGCATTCATGTCTACTAAATTGCCTATTCACTTAGAAATTGATTTTCTCTATCAAGTAGATGATCATATGCAGGAATATATAGATTTGACTAGAGAAGGCACCTCACCTTGGGAAATAGATTCATTTATAAGAATATAATTAGCTATGCATTTACTCAACTAGGTTGGGGGTGACCATGAACTTTGACATATAAGAATGGTCTTCACCATGAAAAGACAACTTTCTTCAAACTATGCAACCGAGGATATCAATCAAATCATTCTACACATATAAGTTCATGTGCCTATGATCAATCAATTATTTAGTGCCTTGAATTACACATGAAGAAAGTTGTAGTGATATGGTGGACAATGCATCAAAATTATCAAATTGATTGGGATGATAGTGCGAACTTATGATTAGAAAATTTTAACTACCATAGGTTATCAAAATTAATTGGCCTTACTTTTAGAAAGGTGAGTGCCTCAAAATACACCTAAGTATTGGATTCATATCTTTCATTACACACTTGCTCCTTTACCATCAACTTGGTATATGCATCAAGAACATATGAAGGAGACAAATAATTAGGCTTAGGTGAAAATTGACTTCATATGGAATTTTATGTTTGAAGATGAGACTCTTGTGGTTCATAATGCCTGCTTAAAATAAAAAATTTCCTATGCCATGGGTACACAAAGGATTTAAGAACCATGACAGAGTCTAATACATATAAGAATGTAGCCTATGATCTGAATACAACACTTCAAATATAAAAAGTTGCTAAGATGGAAGAATAATCTCTTATGCAGCCATGCCATCAAATAAAGCATGAAGACAAGGAAAATAAAAATTTAGATACTGATGGTGATATTTATAAGACATATACTTTTTAACTTGAACATCGCATAAAACTATTATAGGATCCAGTTGTAGCACCCACTAAAGAAGAAAAGTTGCATAACATACAAATTCTTGAGAAGGAAGGGCAAAGAATGCTGTGAGAATCTATTGTCGATGAAAAGTGTAAGATTTATCAACAACTTTTTAAAAAGTATGTGGAAAACATCAAAAGTGAGGAGATTCCTAAATTGGAACATATAGGTGACTATTGGATTAATTTTAAAGTTTATGAAGCTATGTAACTCCTATAGTATTATCAAGATGTGTTTCCCAAATTTTTAAAAGAATTTAGAGTAGATCCTTTTCTAGGTGAAATGCATATCGAGCTTAAGGAATGTACACAACCCATAAAAAATGATGTATAAATTAAATCCAAACATGAAGTTGAAAGTAAAGGTTAAACTAGACAAAATATAAGAAGCAAGTTTAATTTATCTTATAGAGAAGGTAGATTAGGTTAGTCACATCATTGTGTATCCTAAGAAAATAAAGGTGATCAAAGTATGTGGTGACTATAAAATTTTGAATGACACATGTGTTAATGATCCATTTATGATTCCCTTCATAGATGAAGTTTTGGAATCTATTATAGGTCATGAAGTTTACTCCTTCATAGATGAGTTCAGTGTCTATCATCAAATACCCATCGCAAAAGAAGTTATAGCTAAAATTTTTTTTACCATGGAATGGGGATCATTTACATATAAGGTAATGCCTTTAGGCCTTAAGAATGCACCTACAATTTTTTATAGAGAAGTGGTGATTACCTTTAAGGATTTCATTCACAACTTTTTGGAAGTATATCTAAATGATTGGGTAGTATTTTCTGTATTTAAAGAGAACTTTTCCAAGCTGTGCCTCATGCTCGAACATTGCCAAGCTCTACACATTGCCCTAAATTTGAATTTTTTTTTTTTTTTTACACCTTTTAGTGTCCTACTAAGACATGTGGTGTGTGGTGAAGGGATTTTGGTAAACCAAGCCAAAATTATAATCATTCTTAGTATGCCTCCACCCATCAGCTCCATGGAAGTGTGATCCTTTCTTGGCCACATGGGTTACTATCACAAGTTTATAAAGGGATATGAAACCATTTCATCCCTATTGGAATTTTGAGTTTCAATCACCTTTCATATAACTGAAGTAGTGATTTATCACTATGCCTATTCTCATCTTTTCAGATTGGAGTAACCCCTTTCATGTGCATATTAATGCATCTAGTATCGCAATCAGTGCTATGCTTGCACAACTAGGAGATGGTGAACTAGATTACCCCATAGATTTTACAAGCCAAAAATTATTTGACACATAAAAGAATTACATGAAAACTAAAAGGGAAGCACTGGCTATAATGTTTGGACTATAGAAATTTAGACATTATATTCTTGCGATACCACTTGAAGTTCTCATAGATCATCAAGCTCTATGCTACCTAGTCAATAAGCCTATGATTGAAGGATGAATTTCAAGATGGTTTATGTTTTTTTAAGAATTTTAATTCCAAATAAACATCAAGCTAGGCAGAGAAAATATTGGGCTGAATCATGTTAGTCACATCATGCATGGGGAAGATCTAGAAGAACTACATGAAGATTTTCCTAATGCCCATATATTTTAAATTTCTATGATACATGATAATTTTGAAGCAATTGTTAATTTCCTTGAATAAGGGGTATTCCCTACACACTACCAAGAAAGAGACAAGAAGTAGTTTGCTACCAGAGCCTTGCCATTTACTATTATAAATGGGCTCTTGTATCATTTAGGGAAGGATAAAGTACTGAACACAGTAGTTCTAGAATATGAACACCCATAACTGTTATAGAAATCACACCAAGGAATAGTAAGAGGTCATTTTACTAGAGAATATACTAAATGCAAACTATTATAGAGTGGATTATGGTGGCTGAATCTTTTTTAGGATGCACATAGATTAACACAACATTGTGATGTATGTTAATGAATGGGTAAGCCACATCAGAAGGATGAAATTCCCTTACAACCTTTTTTAGCCAAACAAGGTTTTGAATAGTGGGGCATTGATTTTGTAAGACCTATCAATCCCCCAAGTAACTGTAATAAATCTTGATATATTATCACTGTGATTGATTATTTTACCAAATGGGTTGAATCTGCTATGACACCTAACTATGGGGTGAAGGACACAAAAAAGTTCCTTTATGAGAATATTATCAGATGGTTTGGATGCCCCATCAAGCTTGTTAGTATTTTTTAGGATGAATAATACTATCAAATCTCTTATTAAAGAATTCATGATTTCCCATCATCAAAGTACTGCGTACTATTCATAAGCTAATAAAAAAGCTAAGACTTACAATAAAGTGTTGGGAAAAATGTTGATGAAGATCTATGATGTCAATAGGTATGATTTGGAAGATCACATTCCTATTATTCTTTGGGATTATCAAATGCACTATAAGAAGGATACATGTTTTACTCCATTTCAGTTGGTCTATGGGATTGAAGATGTAATACTTATGGAATAATTGGTACTCAGTTTGTGCATTATAATGGGTATGAGACTAGGGGATCATGAGTCTCTCATAAATAAGCTTCTCAAGTTGAATTAGATGCATGAGTATCAACACAAAGCATCTTAGTTGTATAAAGTTCATAAGCAAAGTTAGAAAACATGATACAATAGGAACTTCTGACATAATGAGTTCCATAAAGATCAACTAGTTTTGTTATATGATAGTCACTTCAAAGCATTTTCATGTAAATTATAGATCAAGTGGAAAGGGCCTTACATTTTAAATGAAATATCAAGCAAAGAACCATTATTTTGAGAGATATACAAGGAATTATTTTTCCAGGGTGGGTGAATGGTTGTAGGCTTATGCCCTACCACCAATAGTATTAATTTATCTCTTTCTACCAAATGAGTGCGTGTTGAGTAACACTGAGTAGATTGGGATTTCCCAATTTTGTATGTTTTCTTATGTGTGTGTATGTGTGTGTTTGTAGGTGATCTCTTCACCATATTTTAGAACCATGATAAGAAGTATAGCGTGTGATACTGATGCATAAAATAATTTAGTTGCACCATTATTAATGTCAGTAAAAGTGAAAGAAAGTAATTAAGTATGAGACATGTATGATCAAGTCACATTAGCCAAGATATTAGTTGTATAATGGTCATCCCCAAGTAGTTAATTTTAGATCCTAGGTTTGGTTGACTTAATATTCACCAAATCAGTGGCCAATCAACATCATTAGTATATATTAAAATATAAAGAGTAAAGAATATAATGGTGTATCTTGACACATGAACCAATGAAAAATTACCTGTATTTCTAGATCAAATAAGATTTTCCACATCAACATTCACATTTATATCAAAGGGAAAACTCAATGTAACATTTACATAGAAACTAATAGGCGTGAAATATATAAAGGCATAAGGTTACAAACAAAGTCTACATTTCATTCTTGTAAACATTTTTTGAGTTGAAGCTCTAGAGTTGAGTGAAATTAACTAGTGTAGGAAGTAAACAGTTTCTAATTTCTAGTATTTAGATACCATGGATCATTCACATCTCATCAAAAAAGTGAAAAATGTTCAGAAAGAAATAATGGGTGTCAATCTTACACTTTGATAGACAAAATATACTGATCTATATCCATTTGATTATCTTTGATTAAAAGAACAAAAACTCTTACAACTAGATCTAGTTGATGCTACGCAACCCGTTACTACTACAACCCCATATCATTTACAAAACATAGACATCAAGTGCTTTCTTTGGATGCCCACCTTTGGTGATTTTGGGGAGATTCTACAAATCCTACTCAGCCTGTATAATGAAGGAAACATTTAAATTAGCCTTGATACCACCATCATCATCAAAACTAAAGTAATGGCTAGAGCTTTAGGCATGTCTACATAGGGTGATTCTCTTGCTCCTTACAAGTAAAAAACATGTCCTATCCTTCAATAAGTCTGAGATGTATATGTCCAATAGTCTATAAGAATCCCCATTGAAGATATCCAAGATGAACTAGTGCACATCTTGGTTGAATGAATTACACACTGATTTTGGTAGACCACCAAGTCTATAAAACAAATACCCAAAGGAGTGGTTAACATTGCACATTACATGATCCACCATAATGATTAGTTTAACTAGGTCGAGTACTTTATATAAGAGCTACTTATAGATATTGAAAAGTGCCACAAAACTTCCTGACAAACCTTTTAGTACCAATTTTTGATCTTTATACTATGTTTCACTTAATGAAAGTCCCTTGAAGGAAAGGTGCACCTAGACATTGACTACTAGCCATCATGACAATTTCACAACTTGATATGGACACCTAAGTTAGGTTCTCTAGCTCATGAGGGTAAGTTCAAGACATAGTGGGATAAGTGTTTGGATTTTATTACTACACACCCATGAGTGCTACCAAACATCATGCAATACCTAGAACAAAATGCTATTGTCACTTTGATTCTAAAAGGTGTCTTCATTCACATACATTAGCTACCTAGGTTGACATTTAGTACCGTACCATATTTTTTTACCATGGCCATGGCATTGGCTAAGGTCTCTAAGTAAAAATTCTATGTAACTGGGCATGTGACACCTCCCAAAGCCATACCACCTGACACAATAGTTCCTTCAGTGTAGAAACACCCTAAAGCCACAAACTCATAGTAGTAGAAAGGAAAGTGTAAGATCTCCATAGAATAATAACCATCACCTTAGCTAAAGTAAAATATGAGTAGTACCATCACTTGGCTAGATGACCCCAAGATACCCCATATCACAAGCTCCTACGACCTACCTTAGATGGGTATGGATGAGTAAAAATTTTACTAGGTGATTATTTCATATATGGTAGGAGAATTTTATGAGGAGGACTTCTTCTTTTGGAAGGTAGTGCACATAGTTCAAGTGCATAAGAAGATCTCTCTAAGTCTTTGTATAGAAATACCACTATACCCAACATCCATATTTGTTAACACTTTATACAAAAAGGCTAAACAAATATAGAGAACAATCAAACTCTTTGAGCAATCACCTTCCACCACTTTCATAGCTGTTGATGTATTTGCACCAATACTTAAAAGACCATATGAGACTTTGTTATGTAGATCAAAAAGATGATGAGAGACTAGGGTTTATCTTACCCTCAAATAATGTACATTTGATAGGGTAGTCATTACATAATAAGTACAACCTTCTCCTTCCTTGAATTCATCACCACCCAAACACAAGGTGGTTACTTTAAGGTACAATACATCCTCTGTCTCCAACTCTATTTTCTAGTTGAATGATTTTCCACTATAGAACAAGACCCTACTATCAAAGAGATCATATTGGATCAAACCATAACTAAAAAATAAAAGGATTCATGGGAGGAAGTAACTAATGTAGTAGAAAAAAGTGTATATTAAGAGGAAAAGAAGTGCCAAAAAGAACAAGCCCAATAGTAGCAAGTTGAGCAAGCACATTGTCAAGTTAAGGAAGCTAAGGCCAAGAAGAAGACACATGATGTAGAAGTTGAATGAAAATAATCTATCAAGGAAATAAAGAAGGAACAAGAAGCTACCAATGTAGAAAAGTAGGTGTAGGAGGTGTACCAATAGAATATGGATGAAGAATAGAAGAATAAATAGGTGGTACTCATTGCCAAGGCCAAGGTAGAACAAGATAAGCAAAAAAAAAGATGTAGAGGCACAAACAAAGAAGTATTAGAGGATGCCACTCTCATCTAGTAGTAAGTTGATGAAGTTGTAAGGAAAAAGAAAGAAGAAGATGAAGCCTTGCACAAATAATAGGCTCATGCACAAGAAGAACAAGTGCATGCAACCAAGGTGTGGGATGATATAGAGGTACACACATAGGTGAATGTCAAATAATACAATGCTGATACACTTTAAAAATAGAAAGAGGAAGAAGAGTGTGCATAGAAGTAATAGGAGGAGGAACAAGAAAAAAAGAAGGTTGTGGAAGAATAGAAAAATAAGAAAGTAATGGAGGAAGTAAATAAAAAATAAGATGAAGATGCTGTAAAATAACTAAAGACTATAGAAGATGCCAAGGCACAACAATAACAAGTTCCTAGATAACAAAAATAAGGTGAGATAGAGTAGCCAGTGCAATAAGAAAATAAACTTGAAGCTAGAATAGGTGAGTAGTAATTGGGCTTGCCTTTGGGAGGAGTCTAGCTATGGGACGTTCTAATTATGGGTGCTCAATAAACCACCTTCTCACTTACACTTATGACCATGCCACAACATGATCCTTCAATTATTGTAGGAACTTTGGCTGCCTTCCCACTCCAGTAGGAAGCATCCTTGGATGTTTCTAGGTTACCATTGAAGAAGTAATTAGATGGTACTGTGGTGTTCCAGGAGTCCATTATATAGAAGGCCACCTCATTGGAATAGGAGATTGATCAATCTAAGGTTTAGAGCATTAAGTTAAAGGCTTGATTACATGAAGCCACAAAGTTCATCCAGGATACTTGTCTCAAGTTGGTCACTTAAGAAATTAGGGACCAAGTAATGTCTGATCAGTACAGACTCAAAACACTTATCTATGAGTTAACAAAAGATTGGTGCATAGCACAAAAACTATACACATTGGGAACATTGGTCCAAGATGTCAAGGTTGAGGCTACCACACTCATCACTCTTCTAGAGGAGTACTAATGAATGCTCAATTCTGCCACACTTCAAGATTAATAGGTTACATGTAGTTTACTAGATTGGAAGCAATAATTGGATACCACATTAGCTAGTTCTAGTATGGATTTTACAAATGATGCCATAGCTAAATTAACCATGATAAGCCACACTACAATTATGGAGGATAAGGATGAATCGCTCTAGGAATCACTAAATGTTAGGGATAATGTGTGTGAGAAATTTTTGAATTATTAGAGCCAATTATTGCATAGTTCAAGTTAAGTACTGTGCAGAGTACAACTTTTGAAAATTTTATATAGAATTTTGAATTAGGGAAGACTTAATAAGATAAACAGGGCCAAGTTGATTAAAAACCTATAAAGGGTAGCCACCTAGTTATACCAGCATATTGAAAACCCTTAAAGGGTGGTAGGTTAGTATACTACTTATTTGAAAAATCAAAAGGGAGGTGAAGTAGTGCACAATAGGTGAAAACCAAAAATGATACCTTGAGCAAGTACTATGAATCTTACTTGTCCAACCATTACTTCAACCCCTAATAACTTGTGCATTTTTGGAAGATCCTGTGACATTGTCTCAGGATGAGATAACATTTTAAGTCCATAAAAGTGTTGGTAGAAGAACATGGATTATAAAACTATGCAGGATATTTGTTTGATATTCATACGTTATGCACTCATTTTGTCATTGTATAGTCTATTTTATCTTATTTTAATGAGGTGTAATAAGCTAGAATATGAAGAGACTCCACTTTTAGCACCAATTATGAGAAGGAGATGAATAGTCATAGATTGGAAACATCTATACATACTTTTATTTTTAAGAAGAAGAGGGTTCCACGTTTAGAAGAGATTAATAGAGATTATCTAGTTATGGTATGATTTATTGTTATGTTCTTTGTGTGCATTCTCATGTGTAATGTATTGGTTACTTTCTATCTGAACTATTATGAATTCATTATTTTAGTTTATATAATGCCAATTGTTCTTAATTTCCTCAATAACACAAAATAATTAATGCACATTACATTTCTATTGTCCAAATTCCTACCTTTTTATGATAAACTATTCTATGCACATGAAGTATCTCACAACTATCCTTATCCTTAGTATGTTTTGATGCTTTAGGAACCTCTACTAACAAACCTAGGTATATTAATGATGAGTTGAAGGTTTGGGGATACATGTATGAGATAATAAATTACTTTGGCATTGACTATAAGGTTCATGCAGGTTTTTAACAATAAACATAGAGGGTCAAACTTATAAGGTAACATGTAGGCGTGAGAGGATAATAGGTTATGACCATATTTGTGAGCACAAGTCATGCATGGGAAATGTGTGTCAAGCTTGTCATTTTTAATTTTTAATACCATATAATAGTATCTACACCTAGGAAAGGGCACATTCATATGTGCCATCAAAGTAAAAGGCCATCATTTAAACATAACCTACTAGATAGGTCCAACTCTACCAATCACCACCATCATCATCATCATGTCAACCACATGAGGCATAGTGAGGATCATATTCATGTTGAGGATGATGTATATATTACTCAAGCTCCTGGGGGTGCATTCATTTATGACAATATACTATAAGGTTGCAATTTAATCACAACCACATGAATAAATGTTATTTCATCAAGAAATGAATTATATTTATGGAAACCATGTAAGAGGAAGTTTGGGATAAATCTATGCATCATGAAGATGATAATTTTTAATTTATGAACCCGATATACATGTGTTTTTTTGTGTGTGTGCATTCAGTTTTACTAATTTGTGTGTGTATGTCATAATTTTTAGTAGCTCATGGTTATAATTTTAAATATGATATATGATTTGTTTATTAAAATTATTAAAATATGTTGATATAATTAGCACTATAATTTTATTATATAAAAATATGCATTGGATTAATGTCTACTTACAAGAATACTTCCTTTTGAAGCTAAGAAAGCTAAACTTGGTGAGAAAAAATACTCTAATTTTGATGAATACATTAGATGATGCACATTGTGTCATTTTTTATGTCTGGAATGAGTAATTACGATTTCAACCCATTTTATTTGTTTTTTACTTTCAAAAAAGGAATTTTGAATTATAACATTTTAGTTTATTAAATCATCTCTTTGTTGATACACTTTCACTATTGATTCTTGAGGCACTCACCTTGTTGAACAAGATTTCACTTTCTATATTTCATTGATGAAAAAATTCATAAGACGTACTTGATATAATATATAAATAAAATCATTGGGGAAGGGGTTCACATAATAAGTCTAAATTATCGATAATGGCATATTAAAAATAATTAAATATTATATATATATATATAAAATAAATATTTAATTATTTTTAATATACCATTATCGATAATTTAGACATATTATGTGATCCCCTTCCCCAATGATTTTATTTATATATTATATCAAGTACATCTTTATATATATATATATATATATATATATATATATATTTTCTCCAGGTCCATGACTCAAGGACATAAATCCAAGAAACTACAAAAAAAATCATATTTTGACAAAGCCAACCTTCTATATGAGATGATCCATTAACTAGGTGTATATTCTATTCTAAGTTTCATCAATATAGATTATTTCAAGACAAGGGTTTTCTCTCAAGTTCTATGCCATTGAACAACACTCAAAATATTATTTAAATATGTTTTCCAACTTTTATGACTGCCATCTAGAATATATAAGAGAATACACAACTCTTCATATGTAATATCCACATGCTACATCCATTACATACATTCTTCCACATTTTAAGAAGACTATTACTCCTTACATGATTGAAATTGTATATGATTTAATATAAGTTAAATACTAATGTGAATTTATTTAACCTTTAAGAACAAGTACTATGCTTGTGATAGATTAGTCTTGGGCTCTTTTAAGTGTTTGTTGTATTAAACTAGTTGTAAGGAAAGAAAACATGCAAACAAAGGACACAAACACATTAAAAAAAAAATATAACACAAGACATACCTTGGAGAAACTCAATGTGATAAAAATCCAATATTATTAAATTCATACTTCCTCAACATTTCAAGATTTTGCCTTATTGGGCTTATAAGGACACCAACCTCATGGGCTCATGTACTCGTAATGATATCTGTAATGTTCAATGGAATAATTTCCTCTCAAAAAATAAAATAAAATATATATATATATATATATATATATATATATATATATATATATATATATATATATATATATATATAAGTTGTGTAGTATTAAATTCATTCACATACATGAAAACAATAGTTGATGAAGAAATAACTTAATGAATCCCTCAAATGTATCTTCTTGAATGCTAGGATTGAATACTTTTCTACCTTTTCTCCCTTGGATAAAATGCTTGAATGAAATCTATAGGTTCATATTTATACACAATAATACCCATTAGTATTACACAAGAGTCATAAGATTCATAAACTAAATCCAAAATGCCTTCATGTCTTTTTAACTTCTTGTGCATGTAAAAATGCCATAACAAGTCCTCTAACTCCAAGAGGCCATAACTTTTGCATATGAACTTGAAATCATATGATTTTTTTTTTTAAATTCCATAATTTTTCAATAGGAAACAAAATATATAATCAAAATGTAAATTTGATGCAAAAAATATGGTGTTTTATCTCATACAATATAAAATATCACTTTTGGCATGTCATAAATTACCCCTATTTGATAATCGATTGTCTTACCAACTGAGTTTGATGATCTATATGATCCATATTTATGATTATACACTAAATATTTGAAGGTTTTTAGTCCAATAAAAGTTATAAAAATAATATGAATATTTACCTCCTATCTTCCCAAGTGAGATACCAGACTTATCATCCTCTTAGACTGTACCTTTTTCCTCTCTCTTAGAGAGTATTTGCTGAACTATGAAACCGACCAACCTAGGTTGTTAAAAGGGTCCATAAATCCATATAATATATAATAAATAACAGTATTTCACTCTTTGGTGTTGTCATATTTATTTTCACATTTCCTCTTATCCCATCTACTATGATACATATGCTTTTATGCTAGGGTGAAGCTCTCTATAAGGATATGCTCATACAACATCATCTTTGCTATTCAAAATGATTTCAATAAGTCAATGAACCATATTTCATTAAATAGGTGATTTTAAAAAAATACAACATGATTTAAAAATTCCCTTATATTAGATCTTATAATTTAAAAATGTAATATACATGGATTGGAAACACACAATTCCATTTACAAAGTTACCCATATCTTGCAACTAAAAATTTACATCAAAACAATGCAATATACATTGATGAAAACATACTCAATGAATGAAAATATATGCCAAAACATACATCCATCAAGTAAAATATTCTTATTTTGAAGTGTTACTTACCATGGACACAATTTTCACCATTTATTATTGACATCATGTCATGCCACTTCTTCTCCTTTCAAGGAAGCACCAACTCAGGAGTAATTTGAATCAACTCTAGAGTCCTAAGCAAAATTGGAGAGAGATTATTAAAACCAATTGTAGAGTCCCATACAAAAGTGGCATTAGAGTCTTAAAACCACCTCAAGATTCCCATAGAAAGTGGCATCATATTATTACAACCAACTCCTATGTATGCATACAAGTATCTCTAGAAGATTATAGTTCTATTTTTTGAGAACTTGTTGCACTCTTATTCCATGTGCATATAACAATTCAAAATCATGATAAAAATTGATATAAATATTATTAACATACCATAACCAACATATGAATGCTATAATATTTTTAATCTATGAAAACTAGCCTATAATGCCATGCTACAATTGTGTGAGTTCTTAAATACATGTTAAAACATTGATAAATAACGAGACATGCTACACATGATGTAATTCTAAATTTACAAGGAAAGAAAAATAAAACCAATACATTGTCACCTTTGTGATACCTTGGCATTTAACATGTTTTTGGAGATTTATCTCAACATAGAGTTCCTCTTCTACCCATTTTGTCACATACTACAAGAATTTGGGAAGGAATAACATGTTAACTTGATAAATTACCATGAACATGATAATACTTAATTTTTTTTGATAAACCTATTTGATGCAATGAGATGCTCATACATATGATTCTCAAAATTATTTTGTGGTTATTCCATATTCACTCTTAATGAGTGACATTCTTCCATACTTTCTCATATAAAATAGGTTAGCTTACTTCTTTCAATAAAGAAACATAATAAATAATTTGGAGGTGATTACATATGCATGCCAAATAACATATCAACTATGCAAATACTCTATTCGTAAAACTAATAATATTAACTTACCATTAACCACTTATATGTTGAACATTGTCATTGATTAAGGGAGAGATTATTGAGCTTTGTCTTTGAGTGTTGAGATTTGATATTTAATTTTGTCATTGATGTCAAACGTTCTAAGGAAGATGCATGGTTATTTTATTAATGTCAATCTAATATAGTTGATGTCAAAGGTTATTGTATAAATAATTGGTCAAGTAAGCCTTAAGGTCTTTACAACAAGTGTAAATCATCTTGTAATGCTTTGTCTATATCTTGTAAGATAGTATTTGCAAGTGGTAAGATGAAATATGTGAGCTCCAAAGAAGAATCAATGTGATCTAAAGTTCTGTGTAAGCAATGCTGAAGATGCTCTGAATATGATATGAAGATGAGAATCCTCTAAAGATAATGAATTTAATAATACCTAACAATATTTGAGCATGAATGAGATTGTCTGAGGTTATTTATAAGGTATTGAAGACCTTGTAGACGAATAGAAGGTCAGCTCCAAAGATCTATGTGCTCTGAAGTTTCACGTATACAGCTCCAAAGATGCTACAATTGAGATTCAAAGATTTGTAAGTAGCTCTAAAGAATTTATATTGAAGCCTTGAAAAAGTGTGAGTGTATGATATTTAGGAAGCATACACAAGAGGCATTGAAACATAGTTGAGTTCCAAGGTGTAGTCATGTAGTCTACAAAGTGGCTAGAAGATTAGATTCAAGGCTTAATAAGACTTGTAAGTCAAGGTTTAGAAATCAAGAAGAGAGATGGTGGGTAGATGAGGTAACAATATAAATTTTCATGACATGGGTGTGCATATGAGCTTTGATTGAGGTAAGGTAAGTTGTTTCAAGTATGTGGATAAAGTTTTAGGACACGGTTTGCAAGAAAAAAGCTTTTAAGGTTTGATGAGTGCACAAAATGAAGAAAAGTATACCTAAAAAGGATTTCTTAGTGATTGTTGGCATGTGTAATAGATATATGATAACCTAAGTTGTTCATGGTTTTAAGGAAGGGTTCTAGATCAAATATACAAGAATTAATTTTTGAAAAGAGGAGTTAAATTTTATGAATGCTCATTAAGACTAAAAGTTAGTCTAAACCCTCATAAAACCCTGATAAAGACCTGAAATTGAAAATATTATTCTAAAGAGATCAGAATGGTATAATACGATAATAAAAGTGATTTAAGGTTGAATTCAACTCTCCCAGGCATCTCCAAGTGTGATTGGTTTCTCAAGAAAGTGAGAAGACCATACAAATAAGTGCTCATCTTTTGAAGATTTTTTGTAGCAAACATTATTGACTGAGTCATAGTTGATAAGTGGATGAAGATAAAAGTATGAGACTTGAATTTGTTTTTAATTAAGTTTTATGGACAATTTTTAGGTCTCATATGTGTGAAACTGGTGATCAAAGTTGATTAGTCATTGAACAAACCTAATGGTGTAGATAGTGAAGAAATCAGACAAAAGAGAGAAGATGTTTCATGATGAGTTTTCTTGAAAGAGTGATGCATTTAAATACATGATGATGTTTTTTAGGTATTAAATGATCTATCAATGATTTTTATAAACTTGGAATTTAGTGTAAGTGGTTGAAGCATTGAATCCAAAATGGCTTATTTGGTTGAGTTGAGTCTATGAGTGAGAAGGTTAGAAGATTGGTCTATAAGATTAATAGTTCTCATTATATCTCATGATATGATTAATTGAGGTTTATTTTAGGATTTTTTAAGATCCTATTCAATAATTTAAATACCTTGAAGATATTAAATCATGTGACAAATGTTCATGTTTCTTTTACTATGTTTTGGAGTCAGTTGGCAGTAGTGAGTAAACATCTTACAAAAAATTATTTGAGATTTTTTACCTTGATTTGAAGCATTAGATGAAGTTGGAAATGACCCTAAAGTCACAATATTCTTTAATATATAATTTTTTTCCATGGTAGTTTGGAAAAATTAAGTAGATACATCAGTTTATCAAGATAGAGTTTCTATTGTGTGCATGCCTTTTATAAGTAGTAATTTGAGTAAAGGTTCAAGTGGTAATTATAAATAAAAGGTGTTTTAGACCTGAATAAAATTTTATAATGGATAGTAGAGTGGTATATGATGTGTTCCTACTATGTTAAGTGTTTGGATAGGATTCAAAGAGATCAAAGGGTAATGTGTTATTAAGAAGGCCTTTTAGGTCTCCATAAGCCTAAAAGAGGAGTAAGGGCTAATTGATGTATGGATAACCTATTGTAGTTATTGATTCATGAATAAGGCATGCTGTTATAATATGATTTAACCTATTCATGGCTGACCTAAAAATATATGATTAAATGAATTGTATAAAATCAAGGCAGTTAGGTCTATTTTGGGCGTGCTTAAAAAAAGAGAAAAGGGGATGCTAAGAGTGTACTAAGAGAGTGAGAGCAAAACATAATAAATGAATGACATAGATAATTTGAAGGAAAAAGGAAGTCATGTAGAATAGTAGAGATATCATGAATATTTAACAAATTTTTTTAAAGAGAGGATTAAGGTTAGAAGACCTAATCAAGATATGAAGAGGGCTAGTTAAGCAAAGAGTGATGAAGATCAGTTTAAGAGGGATGAAGAGAGAGAAGAGAAGAAAGAGTAGATCATCATATATTGTATAAGAAATAAGGATTTATGAAGGTGATCAAACAATTAGGTGGCTAAGTTGGTGTTGAATCATCTAGGGGGTTGGAGCCTTCTTGCAAGTTGGATCTTGCTAAAGCCAGGTGGGTGCTTGGTAAATTTGGGGTTGGTGTTCTTTGCCAAGTTAGTTCTTAGCTAAATATTATCAAGTCAGTGCTTGATATATTGGGGTTGGTGTTCCAATTTGAGTGGGTGCTCAATTGAATGTTGATATTTTTCTTATAAGACTGTAGTCCCTTTGCTTCATTAATGGGTTTTTTTACCCCAAGAGGGTTTCCCATGTATATGTTGTGTTCATGTGTTTGATGTTCTTATGCTTTGATATTTATGATTACTTAGATGTACATACATGTTAAAATGGTTCATACATAGTTAAGTGGAATTGAAAAGTTTTGAATATTGGTTCACTCCCCTCTCAGTCATATTGTTTCCAATAATTGATATCAAATCAAGTCCTTTGGAATAGGATTAACAAATTAAAGGACATTCTAAGTAACAATGATGACTAGTCAACAAGCTCAAGGAGGTTTCTCTAAAAGTAAAGTTCCATTGTTTAGTGGATATAACTATGCCTTCTTGAATGTTAGAATGAAGGTATATCTAATGTTATTAGGACATGATATTTGGTAGTTAGTTATGGATGGATATATTTCAACCCTAATTATACCAACATATGCAACAAGTAAAAAGGCTAGAAAAAATAACTCCAAGTTAATGAATGCCATTCTGTGTGGCCTATCATAGGTAGAGCTAGTAAAGGTAATGCATTGTGTTTTAGCCAAAGATATATGGGATAAATTTAAAACCATCTATGAAAGAGACACCAAAGAAAAGATGGCCAAATTATAGACCCAGAGAAGATAGTTTGAAAGCCTAAGGATGAATGAAGATGAATCTATTGCATCTAATTTGTTAAGAGTTGATGAAGTCATCAACAACGTTAGAGGACTGGGAGAAAAAGTGAAAGAGTCTACTATTATTGAAAAGGTATTGAGATCACTAACTTCCAAGTTTGATTATAAAGTTTCTATAATAGAAGAGATGCAAGATTTGGACAAACTAGAGATGGATGGGCTTCATGACATCTTGACAGCCTATGGGATGAGATCAAATGAATGAAGACCTATCAAGAAGGAAGTTTCTTTCAAAGTTGAAAATAAGTCAAAGGTCAATTTTGTCATCAAATTGTGCACCCTAGGACACTCTATGAAGTTCCTAAAATTTGATGCAACATGGAGTCATCTCTAAAGTTTGTGGGAACTTGTAAGAGAGATGAATCTATAGTATTATGAGGGATAGCTCCCTAGATATGACTTGATGTTATTATGCTACTAAAACTACCTATTATGGGTGAAAATGGAAATAAAAATACATAATCAAACATAAACTAGAAGGTGATACACCAATATTTGCTTCCATTCATACAATTGGAATTTACATAATGAATTAAGATAACCAAACTAGCCTCAACACCATTAATGAAGCACTCTAGGATTAGTGTTTCTCATGAAGCCAAATAACAACTCAAAAAATGAAGGAAAGTGAAGGGAAGGTTAGATATGACACTACCAAACTCATACACACTTTGAGAATCTATTGCAACAACATAAACTTCATGAAACCTATTAGGAGAGAAGTCATTTATAGTAGCACATTCAAGGATTGTATGAAAACAAGATGAACTCAATCTATACTTGACATTCAAGATGGATCACTTCAACATGTAGTGAAAATGGACTTAGAGTATAACTATATTGTTTCTCATTAACTTAATTACAAATTAAGGTACAAATTTGGTAGGGTTTCACCATGCCAATAGTTGGAATCCTTTCCAATAGCCAAAATGACTTATATTTATAGAATTTAGAAGAAGAGAGAGAAGAGAAAAGTTGAAGAGGCTCAAGGGCAAGTGTCAAAGGTGAAAATTAGTTACAGGGCATGTGGATGGAATAAAAAATGATTCATGAAACTGCATTACAATTGATCACATCCCAAATTAGTCTCCTCTTCTAAGTGTGGCGTAACAATCCTCTCAATCACTATTCCTTTGTGAAACTATCTTCATCATGGCTTTTTTGAGAATTCCAATGCATTTTATGGACAAATGTCTCATGTATGATGAGGAGAGGGAGTTACAAAGATTATTTCAACTACATGGGGAGTTTCCTTCATCATGAAATTCTCTTACATAAGCTCATCATCACCTTACAATCATGATCACTCTATAATAGGTATTATTTGACACTTGGCACTATAATATTTCAATATTACCCAATTGATCCATACTAGGGGTATTTTGACATGTGTTAGGACACTTTATATGCTTGGATTCATCAAAAACATCATAACAATCCACCAAACTTGAGTTTCCACTTTGTCCATTATGTCATTCTCGATGCCAATTTAGACATGTTGAATAGAAAGAGCTAGTAGAGGAACTTGTGAGTATTTACAAGGTATAAAAATGGTATGGAGTGTTTTATCAAGTCCCAAGATACCTCCCAAAGTTATTGACATCTCATGGTCATCTTTAGGCCCTATAAAATGTAAAAACTGTTAAGAAAACCTATTTATTACATCACTTGTATAGATTCTATACAATAAAATTCCATGGATTTGACCCTCATGGAGTTGGAAACAACTTATATTTTATGATCATGGTGAAATTAATTCAAATAGATGCACTTTTGGCTTGATTTCTACCATCAGGTCACAAAATAGGGTTTTGGAGTCACTAGCCCTCTTATCATTTGTTCATGAAGATGACACTTTAGAATTCCTTCCAAATGCCACTGAGGGATCCTCAAGGACATTCTAAAAATTCCTTGAATAGATACATGTCCCATGAAAATTCTCATTAAATATATGAGCATTCCAACTTGGCATTCAAGCTCTTCTTGTGCATTTTGTGAGGCCTGTGAAAGTAAAAAAGCTCTACTGATGGAGTCTATAGTTATACTGATGGAGTCCATAGTTCTACTATAAGAGTATATAATTGAATTTATAGAGTCCATATTTTTTATGATGTCTTCAACATCTCTAAAATACCCATGCAAGCATGAATTATTCAAGTGAAAAGCATGGATAAGGTCAAAAATGCACATGACCCTTAATTTGGCTTATAGGCTTAAGGGATTCCTTCATGAATGACTATAACCCTTCTTGGTTAGAGAATCCTATTTGATATAAATATTATATTAAGGTTTTTTTATCTTGTGTTATTTCCCCTCTATATTTTCCATACTTTGTCTAGTCCTTGCTTGCCTTTTGGTCCATCATTTCAATTTTTTTTCCAAAAATGTCATCTCCATGCAACGTAAAATGACCACTGATCTGAGATAAAATAGAGAGGGTTTGTAATATTAACCTTGGAAAATTGATGATTTTATCATCTCATATGAATAATAATGGTACTTTTTACCAAATTTCACCCCTTGATTCCAAATTTAAGACCTCCATCTCTTCAAATTTCCAAGGCAAACTTTCTAGGAAAGGGTGTATGCAGGGTAGGCAGAGTAGGTAAGATTTAGATATTTTAGGGGTTTATTTGAACTTGGTTAGGAAATATAAGGATTATAAATTAATATAAAAACATATTTAAATAATTTACAAACTCTTTATCCCTTCAAACACCTTTTTTTATGCCTTGAAATCATGAACTAGGCCTATAACTACCTAGGAAGGGGAAATCACTATTTTATGCTTGGCTGTAGGTGATCCTAGAGCTTTGTTTAGTCTTATGGACACCATTAAAACATATTTTTATGTTTAAATCTCATAAAAATTATCCTTAATTATTTTTCCAATGCCAAGCTAACTCTTTTGTACTAATGCATCCCTTATGCTCAAGGCTAGGGCACTGCTTGTGTGGACTGAGATAGCCCCTTAAGACCTACCTATAGGTGGTTTGAGTCTTGAATAATGTATTTTAACATGTAATACATATTTATTATGCCATAATATTCTTCCTAATTCTTTCATTCTTCCTAGAAGCCTTGAAACTAGCATTACTCCATACTTAAATCCTTAACTAATACTCTTCTACTTGTTTGGAATGAGACAGGACTATATGTGTTTATTTGGAGTCTCTAGCATTTGGTTGATATTTTTAGACCTATTATTCATGTATCCTTGGTCATATAACATCTTCATGATTTATATTCACTTAAAAACTCCTCAAGCCATATCAACTCCATGTTTGGGTCCTTGACCTAGAATACCCTACCTAACTACGACAATAATGGTTTGTCATGCCTGTAAGATGCATCTTAGCAAGAATTAGGTCTAGTGTATGATATGTTTAGGATTTTCATGGTCACCTTGAGGTAAATTTTCAATCATTTACCTTGTATTTATTTTGAAATCTCCTCATGAGGTTTAAACTTCAAAGTTCCACCTTACTACCAACATACCTTTTGATTGACTATGTTTTCATGGATTTAGGGGCCTATAATTATGTTTGAGTTCCATTAGGTCATGTTATTGACAAGATACACTTCTACCCTAGTCCTAGTATCTTAAAAATTTCCAATTCACTTAAATACTTTCAATTTAGTCATTGTTAGCCCAAACTGAGATGAAATTTTTACTAAACCTGTTGTAGATGGTTATTCTCAGTCCCTTGTATGGATAGGGAAGAGTGTTTTAGAGGTCAAGACATCAAATTCACCTTTGTCTCTATCACCCCAGCTCAAGAATCTCCTTTGGACTAGTTTGAATAATTCATTATTGATAGAATAAGTAAATACTTCCGAAATTTAAGTGCAAAGTCATTTTTTATCCACACCCTATAGATATCACTATTTGGATTCAGTGATTTTTGGCCATTTTAAGGTTGTCCCAACTCCATCTTCTACTCCTTTTGACCTTAAATTGGCATAGGAAATGCATGTAGATAGGGATACAAAAAAAAAAAATCAAGATCATTGAGAACTCATTCTATCATGGCAACCATTATCAAAAAAAAGCTTTGAGATCTCTATTTTCCACTTTTAGGGACATAAGAACCAAAATAGTCAATCATTCTTTTGAAGGAGAATTTTCTCTTTGCATAGTATCTTTAGCTTCATGGCATGAAATCCATGACCTTGGGAGATGTTATGACCTCAAACATGAATTCCACCATGTATCCCATCATTTTTACCTCCATACATCATTTGGAACTCCTGTAGAATTTGACTATGAGCACACTTTGCTAATAAGGTAGTAAATAAGGAAAATTAGACAAATTAGCTTGAAGAATGGTAATTTGATTTGATATCTCAAAATTACATTGAATGGAAGCACATTTTAAACATGGAACCAAACACATTTAAACCTCCCATAGATCTCTCTTTCACATTGCAAGACTTAGGTTACCCATATATGGCTACCAACTTAGAAAATAAGCATGATTTTGAAATATCCTTTAAAGGTATTGAGAGTGAAGGAATTGGATGATGAAAAACCATTAGAGAGGGAATTATTCATGCTTCAAAACACTTAATCAAACTCACATTCCTCTATGGATCTCTAAAAATAAGAAATATATACAAACTTATACCCCTCTTGGATGAAATTCCTTAAAAATCTATTTGGAGTGAAAGTGATTGTTCATGAAGGAAGAGCCACAAATATAATAATTATTTTTATGGATGTGAAGTTCACTTAGATTACTATCCACTTATGGAATCATTCCTCCTAACTCCACTTGTAGCTTCCATTGTGAGTTCTTGAACTTGCCCTTCCTTGGTTTGCCAATGGAAATATAAGGAAAATAAGTTATACATGAAATTTTTAATGAAATATTATCAATAAAAATTTGTAAATTACCTATTATGAGGTGAAGAGTCACACCACCATGTTTTTAGCTGCAAGTACACTTGAGAAGTCTGTATAAATGCTACAAATGAGCCTATTTTCAAGGGAAAACTATCATTTCCTACATAAAATAACTTGTAACTACCAAATAACATGATATTGACATAATTTTACCTCTCCAAAATTTAACCAACACTTGGTGACAAATTTATTGCTTGGAAAAATTTGTACATGTCTTTAATTGAGCTAAAAATATGACCAAATGACCCTTTTTACATATGAAACAAGGTGAAAGATAAATTAATGACTTGGAAACATATTAAAAACATGTTAAAGGACATATTAGAACATTTTAAACACAATTTTATCCTTTTACCATATTTAACCAAGGTTGACCAATTTTGACTTTGGTTGACTAGGCCATTTCAAGAGGGATGCGCTTAGAGAAGGACTAGGGGAAGGATAAATAAGATGTTTAGACCATTATGAGACCCCATAAGACATGAAACCTTATTTAAAATTTCAAAATAGTAGGGGTTGACTTAAATTTGACTTAGGGTCAAATTTGATCAATAATTAATAAGGACAAAGATGAGGTATGTTCAGATATTGATGATGATGAAGCTATGTTTGCTAGAAATATAAGAATAGGTTTAGGCAAGTAAAAAGATAAGTTACCATTCAAGTGTTTTAACTATGGAAAAATTGGACTTTTTAAAAACAAGTGTCCTCATAAGTTGAAGATTGAGAATGATGATATAGACAAGAAATCCTATAGGTCTAAAAAGAGCAAGAAGAGTTTCAAAAAGTATGAATGAGAGAAGAGGTCATTTAGGAACAAGAAAAGATTCTAGACCAAAGAATATAACTCATGTAATGTGAGTGATTCAAACACATTTGACATTGAAGATGATAAAAATGAATATGAGCATGACAATAATGAAACCTTGTTCATAGGTATAGAATCAAATAATGAGGGTGGCTCACATGGGAAAGGTCTCATGATTGATGCATAATCAGAAGAATAAGAATATTATGACAATGAATAAGCTAAATTAGATATTGAATTAGAAATCATGAGTGGCCTAGAAGATTTTAAGATTATGAAGAGGAAAACTAATAGACTAAAATCATTAGTTCAGGACTATGAGGAGTAGATTAAATTGTTTATGGAAAGGATGTGCAACACCTTAAAGGAGTATGAAGAGATCATCCATTAAGTTGAAACCAAGAATGAGTTTATGGTAGCAATCCTAAAGGTTAGAGAGGAATATTACAATAGATATGAAACTAAGTTAGAATCTCTAAGAGCCAAATTAGATCAAGTATTTAGGAAAGTAAAGAATTTTGTGAAGTTTGACAAGAGCACTGAGGCTCTAGATGATATCCTAAGTAGCCAAAATTATGCAAGTGAAAAGATAGGTCTTGGAATCAATGAAGACCAAAAGAAGGAACCTCAAATTGATAAGAATACTATTGAAGACAAAAAGTTCAAAGACCTATCATATAGCCCAATTTTAGAAGGTATGGTAATTATTTCAATGGTTACTATTTTACATGCAGTCAGTTTGGTTATAAATCTAGAGAATGTAGAGGATCCTCTAGGAATGAGTACTCTTAGAAATATAGAAGGTGAGGCAATTGGTCACAAGGAGATCATATTTGTCATTAGTCAAATGGTATATATAGAGTGATCTATTACAACTATCATGATGAAGGACCTATTTCAATATTTTATGGTAATAGACTTAAAGGATCATTTAGTCAAGACAAAGAGGCTCATAGACATATCACTAAGAAATGGATAAAAAAGACAAAACTTGTGGATAAGGTGAAGGTGGAGTAAAATACTAAAGAAAAAGATTCTGTGAAAGCTTAGAATAAAGACAATGAGTGCTCAACCCACATGTCTAGAGACAAGAGAAGTCTTGATTCTCATATGACTGATCAAAGTAACAGGAATGGATAAGTAGCCAAGAAGAAGAAGAATGATAAAATATGTCATGATTAGTCCATAAACCAAGGTGGGATGATTGCTATTATAGATAAAAAAACAAGTAAGTATTTTCAAGAACACTTGTTATCTGCATGTCTTGACAAGGCAATCAAATAAAAGAAGAAGGTTGACAAGATGGTGTTGAAATCAAACCTAAAGAGCTAGCCAAGTAGAGAAGGATTCTAAAGAATATTCAGCCTAGTAAGGATATAAAGATCTAAGAATCTCTTGAATTCATGTTTTTTTAAGTGCCATATGTAGAAGGGGTGGCTCCATTAAGCTTCATAGAGACACTATTCTATCAGTAGAAGCATGAGGTGGTAGTCAAAAAATGCTTTAAAGATAGAATGAAAAACATTTAGCATATAAAAGGTAAGCTTTTGAGATCTATTTATATAGGTGAGCCTAATCTTTGAAGACAAAAGGGGAGTTCCTATTTATATCAAGAATGGGATAGCCATGTGTGTGGTCAAAGAGTTTGGTATCTTCTTCATCCATGATAAAGAAAGATATGTGATATTGAATTCCTAGTGAAAAAAAAACATATGATTAGTCAAAAGGGGAGCTTGGTAGCTCTATGTTCTTTGTTAAGAAGGTGATTATTATTGATATATATGAAGATGAGGAGAGATTGTGTTTGAGATGCTTCATACACTCTATTTATTGATCTTTTGATGAATTAGTTGGGAGAATCATCAAATTAAGAAATTTTTGAGAATGATTACCATAGTTTTTGAAGATTATGTGTTATCTAGTGTATTTGAGAGACAGTATCAGTTCACAAGAGTAGAATAGATAATTTTTGATATTTAATATTAATAGAAGTTTGATGGATACTTGGTTTGAGGTGGAGATATTTAAGTTAAATGAGTTTGATCTATGTTGAATTGGTTCTATAATCTGAGTTCATTTTGAAAAAAAAAAATAGTTATGGAAGATCTTTGTCACTAATGTCAAAGGGGGAGAAATATCAAAAAAGTTCTGAAAGATAGAAAAGATGATAAGGGGGGAACAAGACTAGGAAGGAAGAAATAATAGGAAAATACCAAGACTAAGAGATGATTTCCATCAAGAAGTGGTTGACAAATTTTTTTGAGTATGTTTTCCATCAATGACAAAGTGGGAGATTGTTGAACATTGTCATTGATTAAGGGAGAGATTGTTGAGCTTTGTCTTTGAGTGTTGAGATTTGATATTTAATGTTGTCAGTGATCTGAAATGTTCTAATGAAGATGCATGGTTATTTTATTAGTATCAATCTAATATAGTTTATGCCAAAGGTTCTTGTGCAAATACTTGATAATGTAAGCCTTTAGATCAGTACAAGTGTAAAACATATTGTAATTCTTTATTTATATCTTGTATGTTAGTATTTTCAGGTGGTAAGATGAAATGTGTGAACTCCAAAGAAGATGCAATGTGCTCCAAAATTCTATGTAAGCAATGCTGATGATGATTTAACAATGATGTAAATATGAGAATGCTCTAAAGAGAATGCTACAAAAAATACTCAACAGTATTAGAGTAGAAATGAGATTGTTTGAGGTTGTATCAAAGGTATTGAAGACTTTATAAATGAGTAGAAGGTCAGATTCAAAGATCTGTGTGCTTTGAAGTTCTATGTACACAACTCCAAAGATGCTATAGTTGAGCTCCAAAGAATTTCTATTGAATCTTTGAAGAAGTTTGAGTGTATGATATTAATTGAGCATATAAAGAGGCATTGGAACATTTTTGAGTTCCAAGGTGTAGTCATGTAGCTTACAGAGTGGCTAGAAGATCATATTCAAAGATTAATAAGACTTGTAGGTCAAGGCTTAGAAATCAATAAGAGAGATGGTGGCCAGATGAGGTAACAAGATTATTTTTCATGACATGGATGAGTATATGAACTTTGACTAAGGTAAGGTAAGTTGTTTCAAGTAAGTGCATGAAGTTTTAGGACATGGTTTGGAAGAAAAAGGATTTCAATATTTTATGAGTGCACATAATGAAGAAAAGTCTACCTAAGAAGGTTTTCTCAGTGCTCATTGGGATGTGAAATAGCTGCATGAGAACCTAAATTTCATGTTAGATAAGGAAGAGTTCTATCTCAAAGATATAAGCATTGGTTTCTGGAAAGAGGAACTGAGTTTTATGAATGATCGTTAGGACTAGAAATTAGTCTAAACCCTCATTAAACCTTGATAAAGACCCAATATTGAAAATATTATTATAAAGAGCTCATAATGGTTTGATATGATTGGAAAAGTGATTAAAGGTTGAATTCAACTCTCCCAAGTATCTCTAGGTGTGATTGGTTTCTCAAGAAAGTGAGAAGACCATACAAATAAGTGCTTATCTTTCAAAGATTTGATGTAGAAAATAGTGTTTACCAATTCATAGTTTATAAGTGGATTAAGATCAAAGTATGAGACTTGTAGTTATTTTTCATGAAGGTTTTTAGATAGGTTCCAGATCTTAGATGTGTGAAACTGGTAATCAAAGCTGACTAATCACTGAACAGATCTAGTGGTGTAGATAGTGAAGAAATCAGACATTAAAATGCATGGTGATGTTGTTTAAGTCTTAAATGATCTATAGATTCTTTGAAAAAAATTTGAAGTTGGTGTAAGTGGTTGAATCATTGAATTCAAAATGGCTTATCTAGTTGAGTTGAGTTTATGAGTAAGAAGGTCAAAAGATTGGTCTGTAAGACCAATAGTTCTCATGATATCTCATGATCTAATTGATTGAGGTTTATTTTAGGATATTTTAAGATCCTATTCATGAATTTAAATCCCTTAAATATATTCAATCATGTGACAAATTTTCATGTTTCTTTTACTATGTTTTGGAGACAGTTGGTAGTTCTAAGTAAACATCTTACAGAGAAGTGTTTAAGCTTGTTTACCCTAAGTTTAAGAATTATATGAAGTTGGTGATGACCCTGAGGTCATGAGATTCCTAAACATATAATTTTTTTCCATGGTAGTTTGGAAAAATTAAGTGGATAACTCAGTTGATTAAGAAAAAGTTTCTGTTGTGTAGAGGCCTTTTATAAACATTAATTTGAGTAAGGGTTAAGTGGTAGTTAGACCTAAAAAGTGTTGTAGACCTAAATAAAATTGGATAAGGGATATTGGAGTGGCATGTGATGTTTTCCTTTTATGTGAAGCATTTGGATAAGCTTCAAAAAGATCAAAGGGTAACATGTTGTTGATAAGGCCTTTTAGGTCTCCATAAGCCTAAAAGAGGAGTAAGGGATAATTGATGTATGACCAACCTATTTTAGTAATTTATTCATGACTAAGGCATGTTATTATAATATTATTTAACCTATTCATGGATGAACTAAAAGTATATGATCAAATTACCTATATAAAATCAAGGTAGTTAGGCCTGTTTTGGGTGTGCTTAAAAAAAGAGAAAAGGGGATGCTAAGAGTTTACTAAGAGAGTGAGATTAGAAAAAAATAAGAAAATGCCATAGATAATTTGTGAGAAAAAGTATGTCATTTAGAATAAAAAATATATCATGAATATCTAACAAAAGTTTTGCAAGAAAGGGTTAAGGTTAGAAGACCTAATCAAGCTATAAAGAGTGCTAGTTACGTGAAGAGGGTTGAAGATCAGTTTGAGAGGGCTGAAGAGAGTGAAGAGAAGAAAGAGTAAATCATAATATATTTTATAAAAAATAATTATTTTTTAAGGTGATCAAATAATTAGGTGGCTGAGTTAGTGTTGAGTCATCTAGGGGGTTGGAGCCTCCTTGCAAGTTGGAGCTTGCCAAAGACAAGTGGGTGCTTGGTAAATTAGGGGTTGGTTCTCCTTATTGAGTTAGTGCTTAGCTAAAGATTATCAATTTGGTTCTTAATAGATTGGGCTTGGTGCTCCAATTTGAGTGGGTGATCAACTAAATGTTGATGTTTGTCTTATAGGACCATAGTCCATTTGCTTTATTAGTGGGTTTTGTACCCCAAGAAGGTTTCCAACATATATGATATGTTCATGTGTTTGATGTTTTTATGTTCTATAGTTTATAATTTTTGAGATGTACATGCATGTTTAAATGGTTCATACATAGTTAAGTGAAATTGAAAAGTTTTTAAGACTAATTCACCCCCCATTCTTAGTAATCTTGTTTCAAACATTATAATGGTGGTTAGTAATCCTCTATGAGTTGCCTCATCTTGATAGCTTCTATCTTGGATAGCTTTTAGAGGTAAATAAAAGTATGAGTTTTGAAACTATTATTCAAAGGATTGATCTCTTACCATGTTTAATTTTTGTCAATGGTGATGGGTGATCCTCATTGGGATGATTCCTCTTAATGGATTCTTCCTTAACTAGGTAGGTTTATTTAGTTTCTATATCTTATATTGGATATTATTGATAAGATTATTAATTTTTTACCTCTTTATTTTTAGGTGTATGAATAACTTATCTTTTTTTTAGATTTATCTTCCTTCTTGGAATGCTCATTTCAATTATTTATGTGAAGTTATGGATGAAGCTCCCAAATTTTTTCATGCCAATTCCAACTCATGTTGTAATGAGTGCAATGATTCTTTCCCATTCTCTATGAAAAAATTCCCTTATTCCCCTTCTCCATATTTTGATTTAGAGAGTGGTGTTTACAACTTTCATCCTTACTTTTGAAAGACATGGGATTATTTTGGATGGATTTACTCTTCCAACACATGGCCACACAATGGATATTCATTACACAAAAAGAACATGGACATGTATACAAATAATTTTATGCTATATGACCATTATTATTACATTTGAAGTAAACAATGAAATATTTGTTCTTTCCATACCTTCTTAGGATGCCCATTGTGTAAGCATAATGAAGTGGTAATGAATTACCTCCTCCTTTAGGATGTTCTCTCTTTGGATATGCTTTGAATTCATCATTGATGTTCTTCCCATCATTAAAAGGCTATCCATTTTCTAATTCTATCTTGTATTCACTCACATGGCCATGGAGTGACAATGTGCTATTTCCTTCATAGATCTATTATCATCTTTTTGGAGGTTTTTTTCGGCCCTTCGAGGTAGCTCAATGTTACCTTAATCTTCATGAAATACCTACCGATTATTTTGATAATCAAACTACTCATTAGATTTGAAAAAATAAATGATGCCATTAACTTGCATGGGATATTTTTGTAGAGCTAGTGTCTTGGGAGCTTTAATTTTTAAAGTTTTCCTTCAACTATCTTGGAGCATTCTCCAACTCCTTATTTACCACTAACATATCCCAAACTTGCATACTAATAACATCCTCATCCATTATGGGATTAGTCATTCCTTGATTCCAAGACCTTTTCCATCATAACCAATCTTAGTTATCAAATTAGAGCCAAAACACTTAGTACACTTCTCAAATTTACCAAAGGAAACATTTATATCTTGATGGAAAGAAAAAAAATATGGTGGAGTGCTTAATTTCCATACCTCAATAATGGTTTGTGCATATTTGGTAGAGAAATCCTTAGCAAGATAGAGTCTTCTCTCTCCTTCACATCTTCACATTTAACTTGGAACTTAGACAACATCTCTTCCTTGGTTTGCACTCATGTTTCAACTATTCAATTATGCCCATGAAAAATTCTCCATTGCTTATCATGATATCTTACAACTCTTGATTCTCATGTTCCAAGTTTCAACACATCTTTCTTAATTAAAAGTTTTCCCCTAAAATTTTATGGTTTATATCTTTAAGCTCTTGAAGCTTTTCTCTCTTCAAAGCTTTTCCCATGGTTGAAATTTTACAACAAAAAAATCCTGCACTTTTTTGTCAACAAAAAAAACATAGAAACATATATAACACAATGTGAAAATGTGTTAGAAAATCATTTTAAGGCATAAATAAAAACTTGATCTGATACTAATCTGATCTATAAACTAGGTGTATATTCTACTCTAAGTTTCACAAATATCTATTCTTTCAAGGTAAGGGGTTCTCTCAAGTTTTATGTCATATAACAACACCTAAAATTGTATTTAAATATGTATTCCAACTCTTATTACTCACATATAAAACATACAAGAGAAGGTGTAACCCTTCACATGCAATATCCACATGCTACATCCATTTCATACATTCTTACACATTATACATATGCTACTACTCAATAAATGATTGTAATTAAAATGCTTGCATAGAAGTGTAATAAAATGTGAAGTTTTTTAACCTTTAAGAACAAGTATTATGCTTGTGATAGATGAGTCTTGGGATCTCTTAAGTATTTATTATATTATAATAGTTGTATGGAATGAAAACAAAAGAAATAAGCACATAAAAAAGAGATAACACAAGACACCCTAGAAACTCAATGTGAGAAAACTTTAGCATTAATGAAGCCATGCTTCCTCATCTCCATTATTGTCTAAAATTAAAAATATTTTACCTTATTGGGCTTAAAATGACACTGACCTCATGGGATTATACACTCATAATGATATCTTAAATGTTTAATGGAAGACATATTTTTTAAGGGAGAAAAACTATTGAACTTAGCTGTCTTAATTGTGTAGTACGCAACTCATTCACTATAATAAAATAATGAATTGATGAAGGAACCACTTAATAAATACCTCAAATACACCCTATTAAATTCTTAAATAAAATATATAGGTCTTTATTTATATATAACACACTTTGGTCTCATAAAATAATCCTAAGAGTTGAGAACTATAGCCAAAACTCTTATGCCTTTCAACTTTTCATGCGTGCAAAACTGCCATAACAAGTCCTTTAAATTTAAAAGGCCATAAATGTTGCATACAAACTCAAAATTAATGCCATTTATTTTAAATTTCATAATTTTTTTATAGGATCCAAAATATGCACTTAAAATATTTTTTTATGCCAAACATATGCTAGTTTAGCTCATACAACAAAAACTAGCACTTTTATCATGTCATGAATTACCTTATTTGATAGCTGATTATCTCATCAATTGAATTGGATGATATATATGATAAAATTTTATGATAATCATATTGGTTTATTTTATTGCATGATAAAATGGGGTAACCAAAGGAAAAAATGAGATAGAGAAACTTGGGATAGAAATGTTAAAAGATAACCAAGTCTCTGCCTCTATTGACCCATACACGTGCCCAAGGTGAGTTTGAGATAGAGGTATAAAATCACACACAAGATAGTTGGCACTGCATCCATGTACAAATTGGACTCAAGAATTTTTTTTCCATTAAAGTATGTATGAGATGACACAAATACCATGTCTATGTGTGTAAAATGATAAAATAATAGGTGAAGATAAGTCAGACCACATGGACCCAAGAACTGCACCAAAGATTGTGAGGGAAGACATCAATATTTATGAATGATGGATTAATTCTGATAGACAATTAGGAAGTGTTAGAAGATGGGGTGGTAGCTAAATTGGATAAATGATCCATATTTATTATCAAAAAGGTGATAAAAACATTAACTATGAACTAGTGATAAATGAGTGATCAAATAACACCTAAGCTATTCAAATTCCTATAAAATATAGAGCCCTAATAAGAGAGAAGGGGGAGGAAAAGAAGGAAATTGATGTGTAAATAATAAAAGTTCATCTATGGGTTTGGAAAGTGATAATGAGGTGTTTTATAATTCTTAGATAAATTAAATAGGTTATGATTGATTCTAGTGCCTTTGAGCACATTTCAATACATGTAATCTTGAGCTAAAAAGTAATGGAGTGATTGAATCTATAATTAGGTTAGATGTTGCCCTCTTAGTTTTATAATGTAATTATATTGAATAATTTTTTTGTTATCTATTCATATAAGTTTATACTTTCTACCATATTTTTGTGAATGCATGCTCTAAGTATCAGTGCATGCATCTTAATACGATTCACCATTCAATGCAACTACCCCAATATATATAAGTTTCCCTATATATTCCTTGGGTGAGGGTGTGAGGTTCACACCTTTCATTATATATTAGTGTGATAAGGTTAAATGTTGGTATCTTGAAGGTTTCAAGTGGTAGAACTAATGGGTGACTGATAAAACTAGACTCCCAACATTATTAGTTCCATTACGAGGAAAATTCAAAATTTGTTGTTATGATGGTGAGCAAAGGTGGTATAAATAGTGAGCTCATATAGATAAATAATTATAATGCATATAGTGGTTTGAAGGGTAGAAGGTGAAGAGGGATTGGATTGTGAAAGGTAGAGGGGGAGAAGGCTTTCAACATTAGGGAACTAGATGAGTGCGAGCTCAAGAGGTACAAGAATAACGAGGTTCATCAAAGAGTGATGGATAAGAAAGACCATAGGAAAAGGGGAGAGTATGAATTTAGATTTGACACTAGGAATTTCATAATATGAGGATTTTATGAGGAAGAATCTTATGTATAGGAGGTTTAATCTATCAATTTAGGAATGTGTGCCACTGAGATATAACAAATTTTGAAAGCCAAAAGCTAAAATACCTAAAGCAGAGGAAAACTAGGAAGAGACTACCAAAGGAATGCCTATTTTATTTTCTACATGAATTATGTGTTCATGTGTGCAGGTTTTCATAACAAGGATTCAACCATAGATGTAGAAGGATTTGATGCCATTTATTTTCTTTATTTCCTACCTTGTAGGTTAGAATATTATAAGGTAGATTTTTGGTGCAATAGTTATGTACCTTTCATTTAATAATACGTGTGTGACTCATAACTCTAGTTGAGAGAGTTGAAAAAGGGATTTATTCCAAGATCATTTTTCTAGACATATAAATTTATGGATGAGGGCTATTGTGTAATTTTTGTAACCTCTCTAAGATTGATTAGAAAGAGCAAGGCACCAAATGGGAAGAAATGAATGCATTTCTTGAGGATAGACAATTGAGTTAATGTGGGGTAATTTTGAACTACACATGTGATCAATATGGACATGAAACAAAGGTATAAATGCATGCATAATATATTTGACCCTATGTGTGAGGTAAATTATGCCAGTAGGGTAGGCACAAGTTGACATAGAAACCATGTCTACATGTGCAAAATGAAAAAAACAATAGGATCAAGACAAGTTAGACTATGTGGGCCCAAGAATCCACTAGATATTATGGGGGAAGACATAATGAGTTTTAAATGATGAATTTATTCTCATAGATAGCTAGGAATTTGTAGAAGATGGCATGGCAGCAGAATTAGAGTAATGAGTTGTATTAATTATCAAGTGGGTAGGAAAAAAATTAACTATGAACTACTGATATATGAGTTGTCAAGAAACACTTGAAGCTATTCCTATGCCTATAAAAGGTAGAGACCTAATAAGAGATAAGGGGGTGTTCAAGTAATAAATTTCTATGGTAATAATTATAGTTCATTTATGGGACTAAAAAATGATAACAAGGTGATGCATAATTCATATAGAAGTTATATAGGTTATGATTGATTATAATACCTTTTAGAATGTTTCAATTCATGTAATCTTGAGTTGATAAGTAATGGAATGTTTTTTCCATCCTTGTTACAACTATAAAATGTTGTTAGATACCACCCTCCTTAGTTGGATGATGTAATTATATTGAATAATGTGTATATTCTCTTTTTAGATAAATGCATACTCGTTACCATATTTTTATGCATTCATGCTCCAAGTACCAGTGCAAGTGCCTTATCAAGATTCACTATTGCATGAGACTACCCCTGACCTACCTTAGTTTCCATCTATATCGATGAGTGATGAGGTTCACTCCTTGTGTGATATGCCAATGTGAGAAGGTTTAATTTTGGTATATTTAAGGGTTCACATGGGAGAATTGGTGTGTGACTGGAAAAATAGACTCTCAACAACCTTTATTACTACCCTTTATCCCTTTAGATCAAATGGGTTATTTAAAAAAAATGGGAGATCTAAATAAATAAAACTCCACCCAAAATTCATTATCATATTAAAATAGATATTTAACAATAAATGTTGGTAGATATGTAATAGGAATATTTGAGATTATTATCTAGATATGTAATTTAGACCCAAAACATCAAACTACCTAAGTAATATCTAGAGCCATTATAATAAAATGCAAATGTATGAATGAATAATTCAAACCCACACTTAAATACTAAAGCTAATTGTTCCAAAACAAGATTGAACAGATCAAAAACAAGAGGATTGGATTTAGATTACCTTAGACTAAGTATTTTGACATTATGATTGCTTGATCATGGATTAAATGGATGCTTGTGATTGATAGTTGATCATATGTACGCTAAGACTTTATGGATTCAATGCTTGGTTCCAATGGACGAGTGGTCTTGTTTATATAGAATAGGGAGGGAAGGATAAATGGTTAGAATGTAAATTTGGATTATGAAGATCAATGGTTGAGGATTATCTAAGGAATTTAAAATTCCTTGGAGGATTATAGAGGATAGAAGGTTCTAGAGGTAGAAACCACTAAAATATCTTTAGGAGGGTTAAGCATGATTAGGGATAGATTAAATAGGTGACTAGAAGATTCTACAGAATCTAGCAGGGTAGGCTTGTAGAAAATTCTAATAATAGATAGGTAGGTGGGCTTTGAGAATTTAAAATTATCAAAATAATGGATAAGATAGATTAGGATGGGATAATGGAGATTTAGGAAGATTAATAAAATAGTGGGAAAGAATAAGGTTAGTAAATGAAGAAAAATGAAGGGGGATATTAGATAAAAGGGGATAAATTAGATAAGTATAATTAATGTTGACTAATAGTAATATTAGTGACGATAAAGGAGGTGAGTGGATTTATGTGCATACATGTTGCCCCTCTTTGAAAGAGCATTGCGATTGGGGAAAGTGAAAGGAGTGATGGTCTTTAAAATAAAAACCATTTCATGGATGAATGTTGGTAAATGATATTAGTGGATATGATGCCCCCTTAAGGGGACATGTGATGAAGAATTAAATGAATGGCCACTCTAAAGAAGAAATAAGGGGTGGGATGCGATAGATAGATGAGGGGATAGGATGCTATATATGGGATAGATTATGAAGAAGATGAATTTGACTTGAGAAATGAGATACACATGGATTATTCCCTTATAAAAGACACATGCATAGGAGTAGAGATGCTTATATTATAGTTGTCGACACATCCTAAGGGGGAATCAATCATAACATGATGATGCTATGAGTAAAAGGCCACAAGATTTCAACATATCCCAAGAAAAAGTACATGAAAGGGAGAGATGTAGGCTAGGATAAGATGATGATTTGATAAGATTAAGGATGAGTGTATCTCAAAGCTAACATCAAGTGATATGATGAAGAAAATAAAATAGAAGAAATGATAGGATCAAGAGACTAAAAGTCAAAGAAGAAGAATTAGACTACACTTCAAATCAATGAACCATAATGTGATTAATAACAATGATGCCCCTATCAAGAACACATGCAAGGGAGAAATAGATGATAAATTAATCATTCGGGGATGATTAATGGAAGAAAAGATAGATGTTCGGATTTTTGTCAGGCTTAATTGATAGGTGTGGGTGATTGACAAAAAGATTAAGGAGATGATTGTGGGGATGGTGATTGATCAATATATTGATTGATGTTATAACTCAAAGATTGGAATGATTCATGACTTGAAGATGATGAGAGATAAGAGAGATATGATGATAGATGTGATAATGAAGGATGGGGAAAGAGGTAAAGTGGCTGAGCTATTATTGGTCATTAAAAAGTGGCAAGTGCTACCTAAATAGTCTACAAATACCTCAACCCAATGTAGTTTTTATTAGAGGATAGATGCCAAGATATACTAGAGGATGATGATGATGATAATGATGATTAGACCTATTAGTGATTAGAGGATAAAAGATTATATGTTAGTTGGATGAGTCGAGAGGATTAGATAAGTGATGGGAATAATGATGATGAGATAAATGATGAGGGTATAGGTGATCAAGCCATCACAACTTTCATAAGGCTCATCATAATATAAACAATCCATTAAATATAGCACTTGGTAGGATGGCCCATGATATAAGCTGATGAATAGAATGTTGTGCCAATGTGTATGGGAAAATAGTGAACTCTACATCATCAAGGGCATTTATAAGTATTATTATAGGCTTTGGTGACCTCATAACATCCTCATTAATTTCCTAATAGATAAAAAGAGACATGATTCAAATAAAACATAAGACACAAGATATATACATGATGCAAACAAGTCAAACAACATAAAGCATACAAGTAGCACACATAAATATCTACATGCAGTGTCATTGTGTCTTGTCTAATGATGGGATGAGTGATTGGGTGATGGACTGGACTAGGATGACCATAATGTGATTGTGGACTTAGGATATACTTGGATCTAGAGTATACTTGGATAGTATGGCCATGATTAGGATTAGGACATAGGTAAGGATAAGGATGTGGATATGGATTTTGAATTAGAGGAGGGACTTGGATGAGGATGTGGATATGGGAACCTAGATTAAGAGTGGGATAAGGAGTTGGAGGTTTATATGAGAGTCATAAGACTGATCAGGTGAAAGTGAGACTAGGTTAATGCTACTAGATTTACACCTAGTTTAGATTAAGAAGGTGGATGACGTGTTTGTGAAAGATGAAAGGCATGGAAATGGATGTGACTAGGGGAAAAGGCATAAGACAAGACATCATGGACTATTTTTGGTTTTTTTAAATTTTATGATTTTTAAGGATTTTGACATATTTTAATCTTTAGGGATTTTTAGGATATATATGTACACTATACAAATGGGATTACTAGAAAAGGGAATACCAAGCTTAGAAACTAAGATGAAGATAGATAGAATGACGAATGGGATGCTAAAAAAGATGAGGGTGATGCAAAAATGGGGATAAGGACCAAAGAAGAAGGGACTAAGGATTGCCAATGACTGGATTGTGAAGGAACCAAATGTTTAGTTTCTTGACTGTCCATTGGAGGATATGATAAGATGATTCTAAAACATTTCTCAAGATGAATTCCATTTTCTTACAAAGGTCAAGATGGGAATGAAAGAGTGATAGGGTACACGATATGATGGTAGATAATGGGTAGGGATAATGGACCAAGGGATAAAATAGACATGGATGACATGGAGATATTTTTACCCCCAAGCATTGAGGTAAAATGTGGACAATGGATTATGTTACCATGATGTTGGAAATTGCTTTTTATCATGGTACTTACCCAAGTTGCTAATAGAATAGTTTTCACAATTGGATGAATGATTTTTATTTCACTTTTAACTTCTTATTTTTTTACTTTTTTGATTTGTTGGGCATCTCAATTTATTGGAGAAGGGTGAGATGCAAGATTACTGATACTGTCTAGATCTTTTGCTACATCTTAATTCCTTGCTAAGCTAACTATTTGACTATCTAGAGATGGTTATAGTAGGTACATATGATATTGGTTATATTTTTTGATCAAGCTTGAGATTTATGCTATTTTGAGATAATATAATGATGCTTAATTATATGATAATTCATGATTGCTTATTATGAATTGGTTTGTATATGTGTTTACATTTTAAGCATATTAATGAATTATTCTAGTTGCATATTATTGCTTATGGTTATCATGTGAAAATATCTAATAACTTGAGTATTGTGAGGTATATTCATGAGAATTCATCCCTCAAACATGCTAGAGGGAGAGCATCATTAGAGAGGGTGGTGTAGATGGGGACGTTGAAGGTCTACAGGGAGCTGGAGAAACCCTAGACACACACACACACACACAATAATTAGTTATGATAGAAAATGAATTTAAAATGATTGTTTTGGTGTTTGTTTAAATTATTAATCTCTATGTTTTCTTGAGTAGGCAAACTATAGGAATAAAATCCCTTGTGTGTTTAGTCCAATGTGTCATTAATATGCTTAAATGGCAAATTTAATTAAGGTAAAATTTAAATATGGGTTATTTATTATGTTATAATGAAATCACTAAATCATAATTAAATGTTAAATGGGTTTAATATGAAATTTAAATTTCATATTAAAATATTAAAAAGGGAATTATTTAAAAAAAAAGAATTGCTTTTAAAAAGAAAAAAGAGAAAAAAATTGAAATTAGAAAAAAAATAAAAATCTGGAAGGAAAAAAAGGAAAAGAATAAAAGGGCTTAAAATTTGTAGAAAATAAAAAGATAAAACAAAAAAAAAGAAAAATCTCTAGAAAAGAATTAATATCTATTTTCTATTTAAGAGAAAGAATTATGGAAGAAAGGGAGAGATAGTTTTAACAAGAAGGAAGCATGACTTGGGGAGAAAGCGCAATCCATCTAATTCCATCAGGATGCCATCAATGAGGTAGGTGATGTTATTGAAATATTGTGAGAATTTTTGTGTGAATTATGACAAATATAAGACTGGGTATTTGTTATTAAATCTATGAGGTTATATAATTATTCACTCAAACTTAGACACCCTTTTTAATTGGTATAAATGTGTTAGCGATTCATGTAATTTACATAATATACCTTTCTTTAAAAATTAATAGATTTTATATAAAAATGTTAAATAGTGATTCATATACTATATGAATAACACTTTTTATATATGGCCCTCTAGAAGTAAATGATTCATAAAAAGATGAAAATGAATATATACTATGAAATGTAGAAGGAAGATAATCATACAAACAGTATCAATTACGATGCATGGGTGAACATAAGATGGAATCAATACACATAATTGGTGGCTTATATGATCTTCTGAGGAGTTGGTCCATTTTCAAGATAAATAATCATTTCACAATTGGAAGAGCAAAAAAAAAAAAAAGGGTTAATGATTGTGTTTTTGGTAAATTAAATAAAAAATAAAGAAGAGGAATGCACAGGATTATTATATGACCATTTAAAAAATTCTAGTTTATGTTTTGTCTAGTTATACTTCTTTTATAATTGAATAACATGTTATTTAATATTATTTGTTTGAAGAGTTTTAGGCCTCGAATGTTGAACCAGTTCAGGATGGTTTAACTCTAATACGTCCATCCAATATGAAACAGATACCAATCCATTAGGTGATTCATCATACTTACAGTTTAAATTATGATCCTTGGGCATCAATATAGTTACCTATCTAGTTTAAATTATTAAAAACAAACTATAATATCTTTGCTAATAGTAGATTACATGAGCATAAAACTAGATGGTGGGTATATAAACATTTAGTTTTGAACTTAATAAATGTTACATGCTCGTCCATATACTACTAAGTATATGCTAGAGATTTCTCTAGGTATGATGATTCATGGATAATTATTTTATTAATGTTAAATTTAGATTACTTATATAATAGTAAAATTTAAATATTTAGATACATATTGTGAATTAATAGAATTAAATATCAATATACATGGTTAATAACTTACATATAATTAAATCATGATTACGCCTATTTGTATGAATTAAATGCTTATATTCTATTAGTATGACATGCTTATATTTCCCTCATTGAATATTATCATATTTCTAATAGAATAACTTACAACATATTAATCATGTAGTGCCATTTCTCCATTGACTGGGTTTTTATTTCTTTAAAATCTATTCTTCCTCAAGGAAGGTGCCAAGAAATATTAAAATCTGAGAGAATATAATCGGGATGTATATGTAATTGGGTTTACATAATTAGAGGATTGGCTAGGGAATCACCCCATTTCAGCTAAGACAATACATTCCAAATTAAATTTTATGTCATTATCTTCTATAATTAATCGAAAGGTTAATTGTTTAAATAATGTAGGTTAATGTTTAAGATTATTGAATACTTTGGGATTATATACTTAGCTTTTAAGAGTATATTTTAATGGTATCGAGAAATGTATGCCTAAATTAGGAAGTTTATAAACTTTTATAATCATAAACGGGACAAAAGATATTAATCCATTATGTGGTATAGTCTTTGAAACATAGTTGATTAATACCAAGTGGAGAAACCTCATATATGGGCATTGGTCAATGCCAAAAGAAATGTTATTAGAAGAATCTATTATTCCTTGTATTGGGACTCAAGTGGAAATTTTATCTTGATCTATAAAATGAATTAAATTGGGATTTTACTATAAACTTTTTAGTTTTATGAGTTATGTAGTCAATAGGCATAAAACTAACATTAATAACTCTCGAATGAGAATAACAATAAAGAACCAGATTTTTAGTTATAAATGTATAGATAATCATATTAATGTATAAATAGATTCAGATGGATTTACCTCTTTATCTTGTGGGATAAACTAGAGGAACGTTTAGACTGCTTAAAATTTGGTAACATGTCATACGAAATATTGAATTAAGTTATGACTATTTACATAAGTGGAACCTTGGGGAAGATAATTATTAAGTTAATATTTTTGGGAAAATATTAAATAAAAAATGAAGGAATTAAATAATATAGTTTATCAAACAATTATTTTTAAACCTTCAAATATGAACCAATTCTAAAACTGGTGGTGAAACTAGATTTCTTGTATTTTTGGGGAAAACAAAGTTCTGGGTTTCTAGCCATTGTATGCAATGTGTGTGTTTTCATGTATAATTAATTAGTTTGGTTTCAAGAATTAGTAGTTTTTTTAAAAAAAATACTAAAATTTGGTTTAGAAATTACATAACATTAGAATACCTACATGTGGTGCACACTAGGATGTGCAAGTGCTTGTATGTGGAGATTATACCTATAATGCATTAGATGATTGTATAAGTCATTAAATTAATTAAGAATCAGTGACTATAACCCTTAGAATATAATCTTAGAATCAAATAAGTTAATAGGATAATGGGTTTATCTGACTCACTATAATAATATGAATGACTGTTAGTCATATGTATTGAGTATGGAATACTTGTGTGCATTACATACTATGAGTATGTTAAATGTTTAGCTATACTTAGTGATTAATGATTATCATGATGCATGTTTTTATGTTAAAATACATTGGTATGATTGTATTAAATTTATACCTAGGTGGTATAATACTTTATTATTTTCTTTTTATTTATATGAATCGATTAATTCAAAAAAATCATAAATTTGGTGTATGTGATGTTATGTATTTGAGAACCTATGATAGTATGGGATATCATAGGGTTTTACTATATAAAGGTATGTTTTACCCATGTGGTACATACTATAATTATTATTCCTAAAATCATATCTATATTTGACTATTTTACTATATACATGTTGTTTATAGCTGTGGATAGTGTGTGATGTTATAGTTGGTAAGTCTTGTGTATGCATGCATGAAACTTTGAGAGTTTAGCTAATGTTGTGTTGGTATGTTATTATGTTCCATGGAAATGATGACTTGATTTGTTATATATATATTTACTTGCATAATTCTTGTGTTTCCATGTATTTGAGACTACTTCATTTGATTGATTATGGAAAATTGATAGTTAAATCTTAGAACACTAGACTATGGTAATATGGGTTGTCATAGGATGTAGATATTTGGAAACCAATTATATTGTTTATTTTTTATAGTTAAATTATATATTTATTCAAAGGATATATTTTTAATCATTATTTCTAGTATGGGATAAAATATAATGAAAGATTCATGCATATATTTAACAGACTAAATATATGCTATTATTACTCTTATGTGTAGTATGTCATGTGATGCATTACTAGTAGGATGTAAGTTGATGAATATTATAGTTTAATTGTATTTGATCAATCTGCATTGATAATGCAGAGTAAAGAGTGATATGGACTTAACTGGCTTACTGGAATTGCAATGTTAAATAAAGGCAGTCCGATCAAGTGGTGTGTATGAAATTGATTGATCTGAATCATTATTATTTATTATTTGTAAAACTTTGGGCAAAAGTATGTTTTTGAGGCATTATCATTTCATGAGTATGATTTACATGCATGTGTGATATCTTGTAATAGATCAAGTTTTCTATGATACACTACATGTTTAGTTAGTTATAAATCATACAACACACAAGTACTTGCTAGTCTCTCTGGATTCCCATGCCATCACTATCTACCCATCCATGAAGGGAGGGACATTTAAGGATGGGAATAGTGAAGGGGATCATTGGCCCATGGTTGGTGTGTTAAATTACTTAAATGATTCTCTTCCTCCCCACAATATTACTACTTCTTATGATGACACTTGAGATTGCCACAATTACTTGAGGTTTGGAAACTGTGCTCTAGAGTAGCCAAGCATCTTATTTGTACATTGTATTATATTTTACTTATTATTGTAAAATTGTCATGAAGAGTTGTAATTATACATTGATGCACATTAACAGTAGTTTTTATGTATTTAGATGAGTTAATTTTAAAATGTTATAATTACTTTCTATATTGAGTTGCTTTTCTCTCATGATATTGGAGATCCATATTTTATGTTGTAATATGAGCTGATGTCATGTTTGCATGTGATTAATTTTATGTCCTCTATTAGACTATTGATATGTTGTCTACTTTTACATATGTGTTTATTTTTTTTAAAAAAATTGTGTTTCTAGTTAGATCCTAGTGGGGATGTTACATTTGGTATCAAAGCTATGGCTCGAACTCTAGGACCTTATGAGTCCATTAGCATTTTTGTGTCTTGAAAACCTAGTGACATGAGTTTTGCACTGGTATTTATAATTATGGTGTCTTAGTGTAAAACTATATTATTCTATGGTTGGAGTTTTTAAGACTTAGTAGACCCACCTGTGTAGCCTAGTGACTTTTGTTAGTATGGGACATTCTTCATGTGTGAGACTTAAGAGCACTCGTATCCCTTTGATTTGTTTATGAGATTGGTTATCAAGTGTCCCATTGGTGATGGTTTTATTTTAGGTTTGGTTAGATGAGTATATAACATAGTTCATGAGTTATGAACAAAATATTTCTACCATAGTTTGATTACTTAGATCAAACAACTCGAGAGTGACTATATTTTTTCTTGATTATCAAGTCACCTCTGCCATTTGTGTTTTGTGTTGTAAGTTTGGGATGTTTATAATTTAAAGCTTATGTGATTTAGTTTTGTGTATTTATTCATAAATACTAGGAGTGAAAAATATCTTAAGATCATTTTTATTTTAGTACCACCTAGGGTGGTGGAAAATATTATTAGTAGAAGTGTTGCTGTATTGTTTGATAATTATTTTATGTTAGGAGTTTGTTTATAGAATTTTCACTCTTAAAATATGTTGTGTTATCCCTCTTAGTTGGCTTAGAGATGAGTCATTATTATCTCATTCTTCTTTGACATCATTATAAGCTATTGAGAGGATTCACATTTTCATGACATTGATTAGTGTTCTCTTTTATGGGAATTATTTTTGAATGTTGTTGACTTTACTCCCTTGGAATTTATGGGAGAATGTTTTCTAATCTTGTTGAGAGATAAATTTAAAGATTAGATGGATGCACACATATTTATATTGACATATCTCTCTCCTAGTTGTGGAAGTATATTGAGATACCGTACTTACAAGATTGGGTAAGTAGGTAGTATTTTAGCAACATTAAGTTGCAATGTTTTCCTTTACTTGGTGATGGTATGTAGGAGTTTTTGAGATGATATCTCTTTATTTCTTACTTATAATTATTTAGAGTAATTACTTGATCTAACTTGTGATTTTAAGACCACGTAAGGTGGTAAACCTTGATTTATATATATTACGAATTATAAGATGATTATAATTACTATGATTTTATTAACCCTTTACTAGATTGATACTAATCTCGTTTACTTATTGCATGTTGTTTTAAGGAGATATTTTTGTACATTTTACCAGAAGTGAGTAGGGTATAGGAAGTGTGGAACATTTTGTCAACTAGGGGTTGGAATAAACTTTTAAATTGTTATGTGCTAGTAGAGCAAACAAGGAGATATTGTTTTGTTTATTCCCTTATAAGGTTAAAAGAATGGTGTGATTCTTATTATCAAGTTACTATAACATTATTTACTCTTAATCATGAGAATAATAGAATAAGTTAAGATATTAACTATGATACTAGTATGTTAATACAATTATGGATTGATTGTATGAACTCATTTATATGTATGAGGATACATATAGAATCATTTAACATATAGTTTTGCTTCCAATGATCTAATAGCATAAAATTATAATTATTTGAAAATTTTAGGTGCACATTTTGAGATCATTAGGTCGTGGAGACCTAAGTGAAGAGTGGTGAATTGGAAATATGAGTTTTAAGGGATAAGGATGGTATCCTATTTAGCCTCACATTAACTATGATTATTGGTATTGAGTTGGATCGATAGATGAACTTGTCAAATCTAAGATTTAATAGGTAGAACTTATCAAATTTAGTTTTATGTCCATAAACATGTATACGGTGGATAGAGATTTTATATGGATGAGTTTTCCATATTTTTGTATACTTGATAATTACTGTTCCTATTCATCATCATACTGATTAAGATCTCTATGGAGTAGAGATAATATTGACATGTTATATTATCCAAAGTTACATGGAATAGTGAAAATATTAATTTTACACATTATTTTTGATAGATTCCCTAAATACTTTTCTATGAAATGAGAGAACACTAGGTTAGGGATATGTATTGGGGTTGGAAAATTTTGTGGAACTCTCCTTGATAATTTTTTTTCTTGCATGATGATCTTGTGTGCTCTTAGGAAGTTGGTGAAACTTTCGCTAAGACATGTGGGAACCTTCAAGGTAACATAAGTGGTTAGCCCTAAGTATTTAGGCTTGTCTTGACAAATTCTAGACCTTGGGGTGGTCATGACCAAATTAATTAGAGTAAGTAATACTCATAACCATGTTTAATTAAATGGGAGATATTATTGAGTGGGGTCTTGTGGGACCATTAATCTAGGAATAATGCAATTTAAGGGAAATATAGTGATTTCTATAGGTAATTTCCATTTATTTTCTTAGTTTGACATTATGTTTCATGTTATTTCTTTGGTAAGAAATGTTTTGATTGAAAAATTATCTTTGAATAAGAGTCATCAGGGATGATGACTAGCTTTAGGGGGGAAGGATGTTACATCATGATTCCTCACTAAGTTAACTATTTGACTATCTAGAGATGGTTATAGTAGGTACACATGATATTGGTTATTTTTTTAATTAAGATTGAGATTTATGATATTTTAGGATAATAGAATAATGTTTAATTAGATGATAATTTATGATTGCTTATTATGAACTGGTTTATGCATGTGTTTACATTTTAAGTATATTAATGAATTATTCTAGTTATTTATTATTGCTTATGATTATCATGTGAAAAGATATAATGACTTGCATGTTTTGAGGTGGATGCAGGAGAATTCATCCCTTGAATGTGCTGGAGGGAGAGAATAATCAGAGAGGGTGATGTTGATGGAGACATTGAAGGTCTATAAAGAGCTGGTAAAACCCTTTACATACACACACAGTAGTTAGTTATGGTAGAAAATATATTTGAAATGATTGTTTTGGTGTTTGTTTAAATTGTTAATTTATATGTTTGATTGAGAAGGTAAATTATAGGAATAAAATACCTTGTGTGTTTATCCCAATGTGTCATTAATACACTTAAAGGGAAAATTTAATTAAGGTAAAATTTAAATACAAGTTATTTATTATGTTACAATTAAATTGCTAAAGCATGATTAAATGTTAAATGGGTTTAATATGAAATTGGAATTTCATATTAAAATATTAGAAAAGGAATTATTTAAAAAAATAAAAAAAATAACTGCTTTGAAAAGGAAAAAAGAAAAAAACATTGAAATTAGAAAAAAAATCAAAATATGGAAGAAAAAAAAGGCTTAAAATTAGCAAAAAACAAAAAGATAAAATAAAAATAAAAATATCTAGAAAATAATTAATATCTATTTTATATTTAAGAGAAATAATTATGGAAGAAAGGGAGAGATAGTTTTAACAAGAAAGAAGCATGACTTGGGGAGAAAGTGCAATCCATTTGATTCCAACTGGATGCCATCAAGGAGGTAGGTGATGTTATTGAAATATTGTGAGAATTTTTGTGTGAATTATGAGAAATATAAGACTAGGCATTTGATATTAAATCTATGAGGCTATACAATTATTCACTCAGACTTAGACACCTTTTTTAATTGGTATAAAAGTGTAAGCGATTCATTTAGTTTACATAATTTACCTTTCTTTAAAAAGTAATATATTTTATAGGAAAGTGTTAAATAGGGATTCATATACTATATGAATAACAATTTTTATATAAGGCCCTCTGGAAGTAAATGATTCATTAAAATATGAAGATGAATATATACTACAAAACATAGAAGGAAGATGATCATACAAACAATATCAATTACAATGCATGGGTGAATAGAAGATGGAATCGATGCACATAATTGGTGGCTTATATGATTTTTTGGGTCCATTATCAAGACAAATAATCATTTCACAATTGGAAGAGCAGAAAAAAATAGGTTAATGCTTGCATTTTTGGTAATTTCAATAAAAGACAAAGAAGAAGAATGTAGAGGATTGTTATATGACCCTTTAAAAAATTCTAGTTTATGTTTTGTCTATTTATACTTCTTCTATCATTGAATAACATGTTATTTAATATTGTCTATTTGGAGAGTTTTAGGCTTTGAATGTTGAACTATTTGGCCTAAAATTTCTATTGTAAACTACAAAAAAAATACCTATATGTGATTATTAAAAAAAACATAAGATGTTATGCATGAATGTCATATTAGTTTTCCTTTGTTTTTAGCATAATGATGATGATATAAAGAAAGGAAAGAATAAAAAAGGTATTTAAAAAATAATCCAACTAAATGTTATCTACTTGGTAGATACTTTGGCCATTAATTGTGGAGGTTTAGGATGGTTTGACTCTAATACTTCCATCCAATATGAAGTAGATACAGATCTATTAGGTGTTTAATCATAATTCCAAATTTATTTTATGATCCTTGGGCATTGATCTAGTTACCTAGCCAATTTAAATTATTAAAAAAAAACTATAATATCTCTACTAATCATAGATTATATGAGGATAAAACCGTACAATGAGTATAGAGACATTTAGTTTCAAACTTAATAAATGTTACCTGCTGGTCCATATACTACTAAGTATATGTTGGAGATTGCTCTAGGTACGGTGATTCAATGACAATTATTTTATTAATGTTCAATTTGGATTAATTATATAATATAAAAAATTAATTATTTAGATACATATCATAAATTAATATAATTAAATATCAATATACATGGTTAAGAACTTACGTATAGTTAAACCATGATTAAGCCTATTTGTATGAATTAAATGCTTGTATTCTATTAGTATGGCATGTTTATATTTCATTCATTGAATATTATCTGATTTCTATTAGAATAACCTACATCATATTAACCATGTAGTGCCATTTCTACTGTGACTGGGTTTCTATTTCTTTAAAATTTATTCTTCCTCAAGAAAGGCACTAAGAAATATTAAAATATGAGAGAATATAATTAGGATGTATATGTAATTGGGTTTACATAATTAGAGAATTGGATGGGGTGTCTCCCCATTTCAGCTAAGACAATACATTTCAAATTAAATTTTATCTCATTATCCTCTACAATTAACTGAAAGGTTAATTATTTAAACAATGTAGGTTAGTGTTTAAGATTATTGAATACTTTGGGAGTATATACTTATATTTTAAGAGTATATTTTAATGGCATTGATAAATTTATGTTTGAAGTAAGTAGGAGGGCTATAAACTTTTATAATCGTAAACATGATATAAGATATTAATCCATCATGTGGTATAGGCTTTGAAACATAGTTGATTAATACCAGGTGGATAAACCTCATATATGGGCATTGGTCAATGCCAAAAGAAATACTATTAGAAGAAATTATCATTCCTTGTATTAGGCTTAGGTGGAAATTTTAACTCGATCTATAAAATGAATTAAATCAAGATTTTACTATAAACTTTTTAGTTTTATGAATTATGTAGTCAGTAGTCATAAAACTTGCATTAATAACTCTAAAATGAGAGTAACAATAAATAAATATATATTTAGTTATAAATTGATAGATAATAATATTAATGTATAAATAGAGTCAAACAAATTTACCTCTTTGTCTTTTGGGATAAACTAGAGGAACTTTTAGACTCCTTAAAATTTGGTAACACATCATATAGAATATTGAATTAAGTTATGACTATTTACATAAGTGGAACCTTGGGGAATAGAATTTTTGAGTTAATATTTTTGGAAAAATATTAACCAAAAAATTAAGGAATTAAATAATATAATTTATAAAATAATTGCTTGTAAACCTTAAAATATGAACTAATTCTAAAACTGGTGGTGAAACTAGATTTCTTATATTTTTGGGGAAAATAAAGTTCTAGGTTTCTAACCATTATACATTATGTTTCCATGTATACTTAATTATTTTAGTTTCGAGACTTAGTAGTTTTTATTAAAATACTATTTTTTTTAAATAAATTGCATACCATTAGAATACCTACATGTGGTGCACACTAGGATGTGCAAGTGCTTATATGTGGATATCATACCTAAAATGCATTAGATGATTCTATAAGTCATTAAATTAATTAATAATAATGAAGTATAACCCTTAGAATAGACTCATAGAAGAAAATAAGTTAATAGGATAATGGGTTTATCAGACTCACTACAATAATATGAATGACTGTTCGTCATATGTATTCAGTATGGAATACTTGTGTGCATTACATATTATGAGTGTGTTAAATGTTTAGTATACTTAATGCTTAGTAATGCATCATGATGAATGATTTTATGTTGAAATATCTTGGTATTCTTTTATGTGGGTTATACCCAAGTGATATAATACATTATTGTTTGATTGTTATTTGCATGCATCAGTTGAATCTTGAAAATTATAAATTTGGTGTATGTGATGTTATGTAGTTGGGAACCTATGATAGTATGGGATATCATAAGGTATTATAGTATAAATATATGTTGTACCCAAGTGGTATATAATGTAATTATTATTCCTAAACTCATATCTATATTTGAATGTTTTACTATATACATGTTGGTTATAGCTATGAATAGTGTGTGATGTTATAGTTGGTAAATCTTGTGTATGCGTGCATAAAACTTTGAGAGTTTAGCTAATGTTGTGTTGGTATGTTATTTTGTTCCATGGAAATGATGAATTTATTTTTTAAATATATAGTTACTTGTCTAATGCTTGTGTTTCCATGTATTTGAGACTAATTCATTTGATTGATTGTGGAAAATTGGTAGTTAAATCTTAGAACACTGGACTATGGTAATATGGGTTGCCATAGCTATAAATATATAGAAAATAATTATATTGTTTGATTTTTATAGTTAAATTGTATATTTACTTAGAGGGTATATTTTTAATCATTATTTATAGTATGAGATAGAATATAATGAAAGATTCATGCATATGTTTAGTAGACTAAATGTATGTTGTTATTAATCCTATGTGTAGTATGTCATGTGATGCATTAATAGTAGGATATAAGTTGATGAATCTTGTGGTTAAATTGTATTTGACCAATCTAAATTTCTAATGTAGAGTAACTAGTGAAATGGACTTCACTGACTTACTGACATTGCAATGTTAAATAAAGGTAGTCTGATCAAGTGGCGTGTAAGAAATTGATTGATCATTATTATTTGTAAAAATTTGGGCCAAAGTATGTTTCATGAGTATGATTTACATGCATGTGTGATATCTTGTAATAGATCAAGTTTTTTATGATACACTACATGTTTAGTTAGTTAGAAATCATATAGAATATAGGTACTTGCTAGTCTTTCTAGATTCCCATGCCATCACTATGTACCCATCCATGAAGGGAGGGCCATTTCCTGATGGGATTATTGTGGGGGATTGTTGGTCTATGGTTGGTGTGGTAAATCACTTGAAATTATTCTCTCCCTCCCCACAATAGTACTACTTATCAAGATGACACTTGAGATTACCATAAATACTTGAAGTTAGAAAAATATGGTCTAGGGTAGCCAAGTATCTTATTTATACATTGTATTATATTTTACTTGTTATTGTAAATTTGTCATGAAGATTTATAATTATACATTGATGCACATTGATAATGGTTTTTGTGTATTTAGATGAGTTAAGTTTAAAATTTTATAATTACTTTATATATTAAGTTGCCTTTCTCTCATGATATTGGAGATCCGTATTTTATGTTGCATTATGATTCGATGTCATGTTTGCATGTGATTAATTTTATGTCCTCTATTAGAATCTTAGGATGTTGTCTACTTTTGAATATGTGTTTATTTAAAAAAAATTGTGTTTCTAGTTAGATCCCAGTGGGGATGTTACATCTTCTACTGATACCTATTCTAGAGATATGTAATGCTAGGATCTTGTCACTAATATTGGATGTATTAAAGTTTTGGTGGCATTTATTTAATCTCTATTTAACATCCTCTAACATTTTTAACCAGGTGTCTTTGTAACCCTTATGAGGGATAATGCTACCCAGGGATTGGAGATATGGTATGTGTTGACCATTTTTGACCCCAAGTCAAAATAAGTCAACCCCCTATAGTCCAAATTTTTTATATAAGGGTCTAATAAAATTTTATAGTGTGTCTCATGGTTATTTTGATGTCATTTAATGTCTTATTAGCCTTGGTCATAGTTAAATCTAGTCCTAAGCTACTCTATGTCATTTAGGGGGTCATATTTGGGCCATAAATGAAGTGGCACAATTTTATTAGGTATACATGTGTTATAAACCTCATTATAATTTCAAATATGTCAAATTACTTGTTATTAATGTTAGGACTAATTGAAACTTGTAGGTTCCTAATTGAAAATCAAGAAAATAAGTGAAAAGGAGTTTTGAAGGTTATACAGACTATGGGAGAGTGACACATGGGATAAGTTTAGCATTGACCTTTCAACTTCCTTGAATCCATTTACATTCTTGATATACTTTGGAAGTTTCAAAATTGGACCAAAAATGTTCTATCTCTCCATTGCTCCACTAGATAAGTAATACTGGTCAACATATCTTTTGATGGTATAGCCAGTAGGAGGACTTCCAAATGAAATGATCTTGGTGGTCAATATTGCACTTTTTCAAATTAATTTTCATGTTTAGAGTTGGAATAATGGTTTTATATACTTTATGAACCATTTTTAACAAGTTGACTCTCTATTTTTGCATGTTGTTTCCCATACCCTGTAGGTTTTCTTCTTGTATGAGTAGGTCCATATAATATAGTTGGTGAAATTGCCTCTAGAGGATGTGATTTTTTTTTTCTCATGATTGAAATATTTTTTTCATGTTTAAAAATGATTTTATGGGTCAAACATATTAGGTTACATATTTAGACCACCATTGTTAAGTTGCAAGCATATTCCACCAAGTACAATGGTCCTAATTCTCATAATGGTTTCTTAGGAATGTGATATGATTTATTTAATGTTTTTAAATTTTATAAAAATAATATTCTTTCCAATTTTAGTCTCCCAAGATCATGCATTAACCAATAACACAATCATAAGTGACACATAGTCAATTCCCTATAAGTTCTATATGTAGTCATGGTGTATGAAGGATTTGATCATGTTCATGGAGGTATAATAAAGTTTCTAAGGAGTTTGATAATGTTCTTATAATATGAAAAATCAAACCAATCATGAAGAGATGTTCTTAAGTGATGTATATAAACTAAGATGATAGTTTAACCCCATACACAGTCCATTGAGGTGCACCTACAAGTGCCTATAAGATAATATCATGTTGAGACAAGGAATTTGATTGTTTTTAGGTTACTTATGATGGAAAAGTTTCATTTGAATATCTTGAAAATAAATAATATTGGTTATATAATCCTTAACTATTCATATTGTTCATATTCAAATCCACTACCTTGTCTGCTACTGCAAGTATATCTACAGGTGTCCCATAAGAGAATAATCACATTGAAACTTAGTACTTGACCGGTTTGAAGTCACTTAAGATGAAAAAAATAAATTTGATAGCTTGAAAAAGTTTAAGACTGATTTTAAGGACATAACCATGTACATTGTTGATGACTGACTTCCACTACCTTGTGTATTGAAATGTCCACCTACAAGTGGCACTGACAAAGATTGAGCAAGATTATAACATAGTTTTGGAGCATTCTTGAGCCCTCCTTAGGCTCTGTAAGGATTGAGGAATTTACTATAATTCCATGTTGAATATTTTGATTTTTAGATATACCTATAGATTCATGTTCACATATAAAGGAGAGTTCAATGACAAACTACCTTAATCTATCTGAATAGAGACTTGGACATTCTTTTAATATTTTCATGATGAGGCATTTTGAAGTGCTATCTAGTCTAATGCCTCCATCATGTGGTCCAGGTGAAAGAGAAATGTTAGGCATGATAAAAGGCTAGTTGGTCAAGATAACATGATGATAAAGGCCTCCCATTACCTATATTATTTCACTATAGAATGTAAGTATTCTTTGTAGTGTTACAGGTTCAAGTAGCCCTTAAATGAATTGAAATACAATAGAAATGAAACATTTGGGTAGATGACTTATTTTGAAGGAAAATGATACTTTAATCTCAAGATACATTAAAGGAAGTTGATGAATATATTTTTGACCTAAATTACCACCTATAGAACCTCCTTTTGGGCTCAAGAAAGTGCACCTATAGGTTAAAAAAAGGTAACATGGTAGAACCTATAGGATAAATGCTATTCTCATGCTCTAGATAGGTTATGAGTATGTTTAATTTGTTTAATGAAGATAAAATGTATAAATAATGTTTGAAAATCAAGTTTAATATGAAAACAAACATCATGTAGAGATCTTGTATTGCTAAAGTGATCATTCAAAGTAGGGCCATAAGACCACTACCAAGGGGTTATGCAACTTGGGTGTAGACTAGACCTAGGGGTAGAGATAAGTATAAATAATTAATAAAGGACATTAGACACTTTGAAGATGTATATAAGGAATGAGACATGAGGTATAACTATAGATGACACCCTACATTCATACCCTTCTTGAAGAACACACAGTCATAGTTGACTGTCTAATTAGGCCTGTCAAGTGAAAGGCATGATTTGAGGATTTTAACAAGAGTTGAAATGATGTATATGATTAGAGTGTATTAAAAATTTATAATGAAAATATCATTATGTCATCATACAAAGGAAATGGATCATGAAAACCATCATCAAGATGAACTTGTAGACTGCATATAAGATATTATATAGTCAGTAAACTAGGAGCCTATTTTGAAGATTTTAAAGGGTTAGAGGATCCACGAGCATAGTCTAACTTTGAAAATAGGTATAAAGTACCTAAATAACATCCTTGAGCCTCTCATATCATTGTATTTCATATAAAAATGGGGGAGATACCCTTTATTATATCTCAGATAGAGGGTACTCCATGAAATAGGAAAATTACAGACTTGGGGAGTATATGATGAAAGGATGCACTAAGGGTCTCACATGTGATGAATGGTGGTTTCCATACTGGAATTAGACATGGAAAAAACTAAAAAAATGACCAAAATCATGACTAAACACTCATAGGAGGTGGTGAAGGGGCTAAACATAGTCAAAATCCATTAGGCCTAGGCTAGGCCTAATGCCTAAAAAAGGTCAAATACCACTTATAGAAATAGATGAAATTTTTAGATTATTGGAAGACTTTAATGAGGAGTCATAAGGTGTGTTTGAGCCTAAAAAATATATATAAATACATGATAAGATATTTCTTGGCCTAAGATCCTAACATGGTATGCAAAATGCAGGAAATAACTCAAGAAGATAAGTTTAGAAGCTTATATGTGAATGAAGGCTTAGCATGGGAGTTTGAGAGGTTAAGATATGTTAGAGAGGGTCTTGAAAAATATTTTAGTAAAATTAGTTTGAGGATTGAACTCCAGGATTGTATGAACAATCCTTAAGACCCAAAACATATCCAAACCCTCCAAAACCCTTGTTTTTGACCCGATGGAGAAGAAGTTGAGGAAAAGGTATCTAAGAGGAATAGTTTGGGTGGAAAATGAAATTGATATTGTAGAGGACTCCAAATATCTCCTTCCCATTGAATTGAGTTATACCTTACTTGTACAAATAGGGCATAAAACTAGTTTCTTTGATAGTTTTTGGCATTTTACAAGTTCAATGGCAAATTAAAGGATGTAAATCACTTGGGGAAGTATATTGAGACCTAAAAAAACTTGTAATATAAATTAATTTCCCTAGGAAAACACACAAATACCTTTGATAACACCTCCACTTCATCTAATCGAGAATGACATAGTGAACAAATAAGTGAGAAGGTGAAAACTCCAAGTAGAATGACTTTTAAGGTCTACCTAAGGAATCTAAGGGAATGAAGGGTCCTGATAATTGTCATACACTCCTTTGTATGGAATGGTTTGGAAAACTGAAGGCAACTTTGGTGCCAAGTGTGAAAGGTGAGTGAAAGAGGATTTATTTAGACTGCAAGTAGTGATAACTCATGTCCAAAAGATTATTAGTGATTAGGGATATAACCAATGCATGTTGGGGCTTGTTTATAACCCTCCCTCTTATTTTAATCATGATAATTGTCCCTAGTCTATTATGTAACATTCTAAGGATTTCAAATGATGAAGGTAGTTTCTAGGCACATAAATGAAGAGTCTTACACCACATTTTAGGAGTTTTATGCCTTTGAGGGACATTTGTCCAAGTAGAACTTGCATGGTATATTACATATTCCTCTCTCCTACATATGTAACTACTTTTCTTAGCTTGACAAGTGTTCTTATGACTCTTGGACTTCATTCTCTTCTCTCCTCTCTCAAATTTTATAAGTAGTAGCCATTTTGGCTCTTGTAGACTAATTCCACTCTATGTATGGAAAATCACTATTGGATTGACATTGTATTTTATCTTTGAACAATAAATTCAAGTCTTGTTTTGAGTTCATGAGCATTTTTATAAGTGTGCAAAGTGATGTATGGTGATGTTAAGTGATAATATTCTATCCTTACTTCTCCTTATCCTCTCATGTTTATGTAAAAGTTCCTCTTCTAACAGGTCATATAGAGTATAGCTAGTGTGTTAGACTCCTTTAAAGTGTAAAATTATCCTTAGAGTGTAAAATATGCCCTTTTATTCACTTACCTTGTGTTGCTTCATGTATATCACCTCTATATTAAAGCACTTATGTTAGAACCCCTTAAGATTTTGAAGTTGGTTTATAGGTCCTATTGCTTAGTGAAATAAGTATGATGGTCTTGTGGAAATACTTTTGGTGTATCAACCCATTAGATTAGTTTTATTTCATGTAAAATAATATCTCTTTTCCCATAATAATGTGGTTAATTAGGTGATAAATATTTCAAGGTATATTTAGGGAGTTATCCCTTCAACCTAGAGGTCTACTTATACTATAGGTAAACCCACATACCTAGAAGTATTCCCATCTTGCCCAAATATTAAATAGGCTTGAATACCCTCCTCTAGGCTGAAATATTTGGTGACAACAATTATAGCATGCCTGATGGGACCAAGGTCCAAGAGAGTGGAAAGATTGTTGGTGTGTATTTCTTCTAATTAGATTTTGGAAATAAATAAGATAACACCAATGGTGACTCCAAATTAAATCTTCTAGTTGTAATTAGCCCATGTATCTCTTATTGAAGGATTTGATAAATTATTGTGTTTCCTTTGAGATATGAGGTTGATATGAATAACTATGGTGAATATACCTACTATGAACATCCCTATCAACCTTATTATGAACCATGTTATACCCCTCAATAGTCCTATCATAATAGCTACCAGTTCTATGAACCATAGAATCCCTATAGTCCTTAAGTTCCCTTTCCATATAGAGATCATGTTGTTGGACAACCCTATAAGGAAGGATATCAATAAACCTATCAAAAATTTCCTTTTTATCAATCCCAATGTGCCCATATAAACCATATCATGATACCTATCAACCTCAAGAGGATTAATATGAGTCTTGTCGTGATGAATCAAATAATTCCATTGATTGTACAAAAAGATACTACAAGGCAAGGTATGAATTTTTGTAAAAACAAATCCAACAACATAGAGATGGCCTCAATCCCCATCATTACCCTCCTCCTCCTTTATTAACCCCATATTATATCAAATATTTATTGGCACTCATACTAGATTTACTAGTTAATGAAGATAATATGAGAGCATGGGATGATGAATTTGATGTGATCCCTAACCATTTGATGGAAATGTTAAAATGTGTTTCCCAAGGTGTTGTATATGGTTGAGGAGTTATAATGAACTCAATGGGAGATCAAAGAGAAGATGTACTTGGCAAAGAAGTGTTCCCAAAGCTCAATAGATAGGGTAAAGATGTGGGAAGACAAAGAAATTAAGAATGAACATGATGCTATTGAAGAACCTCAAGGAGGCTATTGGCAAGCTTAAATAATGATGTATGTGTTTTTTCTTCTAACCATCCCAAATTGTCACTTACCCATGAGCTTACATGAAGTCCTCTTTCCTAAATCCATTCATAAGACCTCCATCACACCTTATTCTTTACCTTAACTCACGATCCTATCTATCAACCTTTCACCTCACCCTATCTTAAAAGAGAGCCTATTTTGAGGGAATCAAGTAAAGAGGAGCAAGTAGTCATGAAGAAGAACACCTATGGAAGAAGTTTCATGCAATAAATGAAGAGTTTGAGTAGCCAAATAGTTAAACTTCTCCTAAGAAGTATACACTTGATCATAAGGTTGTTAATGATAATCTCAAGTATGAAGTTGAATGTGCTATCAATAATGAAGGTGAACTTTAAGGCATTCCTCAAGAGTTTGTAGTATTAGAAGAGTCTCATGAGACCAAGATAGGAGATGTAGTCCTTGAAGAGTACTCCAAAACTCAACCTAATGTTGAATCACCTCAAATTCATTAGATCATAAAGAATATCAACTTGGTGACCTCATACATCAAGAAGAGGAAGCTAAATAAGTAGTGGTTCTAAATGACAAGGAGAGTAAAGATGATTGGTAGCTACAAATGAAGCTCTTTAAAGAGGTTGAAGAACTTTTTGAAGTTGAGGGCCAAGTGCATGAGAATGTGGAGAAAACATTTTCCATAGAGGATAATGACCAATATTGGGTGGAATATAAAGAGCTACTTGATGAGCTTGAATAACTTGTAACTGAAAGGAAACCTAAGCTTATTGAGAGAACCATGGAAAATAAGAAAGTATGTCTTATTAAACCACCATTGGAGGTTGATTTGAGGAGTCCCATGAGAAATTTAAGGTTGTTTGGATGCAATAATATTTCATTTCCATAGTTGATTTGGTTTAAGATGCTTTGTTTTCATTGAACATCATGAAAATAAAGTTGGTAAACACTATGAAGAAGATGGAGGCATCAATTTCAAGGTTAAAAAAGTAACATGTCTCATTCAATCCTTAATTTCATGGAGTAAGAGAGGTTTCAAACTTCCCCTTTGATCCAAAAGGAACTATTTATTTTAGGTTAGTTTATGTTTAAGTTAGTTAGTTTAGTTTGTGTGTGTGTGTTCCATAAGTACTCATGAAGCACAAGTGTGTGTTTACCTAGTTTCTTGTCTTGTGTGTTGTCTCTTGTTGGTTTTTTTATGTCTTGGTATATTTACAAGTTAGTTTCAGTGTCATATTTGAGCATAAGTGAATCCATATCCCAATGGATAGAAAAAGGCTACTAGTCTTGGGCATAACAAGCATATCACCCTTAGAAATCACCAAGAATGTTGACCATTTTTAACCCCAAGTGAAAATAGGTCAACCCAATATAATCAAAAAATTGATATAGGGGTCTAGTAAAATGTTATAGGGTATGTAATGGTAAATTTTATGTCATTTAATCTCTTATTATCCTTGGTCATAGTTAAATCTAGTCCTAAGTCATTCTATGTCATTTAGGGGGTCATATTTGGGCCATAAATGAAGTAACATAGTTTTATTAGGTATAAATGTGTTATAAAACTCCTTAAAAATGTTAAATATGTCATATTAATTGTCAAGAATATTAGGAATAACTAAAACTTGTAGGTTCCTAACTAAAAATAAAGAAAACAAGTGAAAAAGGAGTTTTGAAGGTTGTACGACCTATAAGAGAGAGTGGAACATAAGAGAATATTATAAAATGAAATTTAAACTTATTTTAATATATTTAAATGATTTATATTCTTTTAAAGTTCCAAAATTGGACCAAAACCATTCTATCTCTCCATCACTCCACTAGGCAAGCAATACTGGTCAATAGGTCTTTTGATGGTATGACTGATAGGAGGACTTTTAGGTCAAATGATATTGGTGGTTGAAATTAAACTTGGTATTATTAATTTTCATGTTTTGATTTTTAATAATTGTTTAATATAATTTATGAACCATTATTAACAAGTTGACTATCTATTTTTGCATGTTCTTTCCCACACCCTGCAAGTTTTCTTATTGAATGAGTAGGTCTGTATAATCCATTTGGTGAAATTTACTATAAAGTATGTGAAAAATTGTTTCTCATGATTTAAATCTTTGTTTTCATGTTTATAAATTATTTTATGGGTCAAACATCCTAGGTTGCATATTTAGACCACCATTGTTAAGTTACAGGCATATTCCACCAAGTACAGTGGTCCTAGTTCTCACCATGGTTTCCTAGGAATGTGATATGATTTACTTAATGTTTTTACATGTCATAAAAATAATATTATTTCCAATTTTAGTCTCCTAATATCATGCATTTATCAAGAACATAGTTATAAGTGACACACAGTCAATTCCCTACAAGTTCCATCTACAGTCATGGTGTATGAATGATTTGACATTATTGATGGAGGTGTAATGAAGTTTATAAGGAGGTTGAGCATGTTATTATACCATGAAAAATCAAACCAAGTATGAGGAGATACTCTTAAGTGATGTATGTAAACTATGATGATAGTTCAACCCCATACACAGTCTATTGATGTGCACCTATAGGTGCCTGCAAGAGAATAGGAAATTGATTGTTTTTAGGTTTTTTATGATGTAAATGTTTCATTTGAATATATTGAGAATAACTAATATTGGTTATAGGATCCTTTACCATTAATATTATTCATATTCCATTCCACTACCTTGTTTGCTACTACAAGTGCATCTACAGGTGTCCCATAAGAGAATAATCACATTAAAACTCGATAATTGACTGGTTTGAAGTAAATTAAGATGAAAAAAATCCACTTGAGACCTTGAGAAAGTCTAGACTGATTGTAAGGCCATAACCATGTACATTATTGATGACTGACTTCCACTTGCCCACCTATAGGTGGCATTTATAGAGATTGAGCAAGATTAGAACATAGTTTTGGATCATGCTTGAGCCCTCCTTAAGATATCTAAGGATTGAGGAATGTCATAGCATTTCATGTTAAATATTTTTATTTTTAGACAAACCTAGAGATTCTTGTTCACATGTAAAGGAGAATTCAGGGACAAACTAAATTAATCTATCCAAATAAAGACCTAGTCATTATTTTAATAATTTCATGATGAGGCATTTTGAAGTGATAGCTGGTCTAATGCCTCCATCATGTAGTCTAGGTGTAAGATTAAAATTTAGGCATGAAAAAATGTTAGTTAGTTAAGATAACATGATGCCAAAGGCCTCCCATTTCATGTGTTATTGCATTGTAGAATGTAAGTATTCTCCACAGTGTTATAGGTTCAAGTAGCCCTTAAATGAATTGAGATACAATAAAAACCCAAATTTTGGATAGATGACTTATTTTGAAGAAAAAGGACACTTTTATCTCAAGATACATTCAAGGAAATTTATGCATAGGTTTGTGACCTAAATTACCACCTATAGAACCTCCTATTGGGTCCAAGAAAGTGCATGCATAGGTTAAAAAAGGTAACATGGTAGAACAAACACCCTATAGAGAACCTTTGTTGCTAAAGTGATCATTCATAGTAGGGCCATGAGACCACTACTAAGGGGTTATGCAACTTGGGTGTAAACTAGACCTAGGGGTAGAGATAAGTCTAAATAGTCAAGAAAGGACCTTGGTCACTTTGAAGATTTTTGGAAGGCATGAGACATGAGGTCTAACTATATATGACACCCTACAGTCATACCATTCTTGAAGAAGACATAGTCATAGTTGACTGTGTAATTAGGCCTATCAAGTGAAAGGCATGCTTTGAGGAGTTTAGAAAGGGTTAAAATGATTAATATGATTTAATTTTATTGAAAAATTATATTTATAATATCATGATGTCCTCACACAAAGGAAATAGATCATGAAAAACATCATCAAGGTGCACTTCCAGACTATATACAAGATACTACACAGTCATCAAACTAGGAGCCTGTTTTGAAGATTTTAAAGGGTTAGAGGATCCATGAGCATAGTCCAACTTTGAAAATTGATAAAAATTAACTCCATAAACTACATGATCCTCCCATATCATTGTATTTAATATAAAAATAGGGGAGATACCCTTTGTTTTATCTTAGAAAGAGGGTACTCCAAGAAATAGGAAAATTATAGACATGGGGAGTATATGATGAGAGGATGGACTAGGGGTCTTAAGTGTGATGAATTATGGTTTAAAAAGTGGTATTATACATGGATAAAAATGAAAAAAACCCAAAAAATAATTACTAAACAATCATAGGAAGTGGTGAGGGGGATGAACACAATCAACATCTATTAGGCCTAGGTTAGGCCTAGTGCCTAAAAACTATCAAATACCACTTATAGGACCAAATGAATTTTGTAGAGAATTGGAGGACCTTAATGAGGAGGCATAAGGTGTGTTTGAGCCTATAAAATATAAATAAAGACATTATAAGGTCATTTATTTGCCTAAGAGCCTAAAAGGGTAGGCAAAATGCTAGAAACAACTTGAGAAGACAAGTTTAGAAGATCATATGTGCATGGAAGCTTAGCATTGGCGTCTAATAGTTTGAGACATGTTAGAGAGAGTATTGAAAAAAGAATTAGTGAAATTATTTGGAGGATTTAATTTTAGGATTTTATGAACAATCCTTAAGAGCCAAAATATCTCAAAACCCTCCAAAACTATTATTCTTGACCCGATGGAGAAGAAGTTGAGGAATAGGTTTCTAGGAGGGCTAGTTTGGCTAGGAAATGACTTTGATCTTGTAAAGGAATCCCCATATCTCATTCCCATTCAATTGAGTTTCACCATAATTATAGGAACATGGAATTGAACTAGTTTTTTTGACATTTTTTGGTTTTTTACAAGTTTCAAGGAAAACACACAATTGCCTCTACTAACACCTCCACTTCAACAAGTCTAGAATGACATAGTGAACAAACAAGTGATAAGGTGAAAAATACAAGTGGGAGGAATTTTAAGGTATACCTAAGTAATATGAGGGCATGAAGGATCTTTATAGGTGTCATACTCTCTCTATATGGAATGTTTTGTAAAAATGAAGGCAAATTTTGTGCTAAGTGTGCAAGGTGAGTGAAAGAGGAGTTATTTGGACTGTAGGTAGTGATAAATCATGTCCATAAGAATATTAATGATTAGGGATGAAATAAATTCATGTTTTAGATTGTTTATAACCCATTACTATTAGTAGAATCATGATACCTATCCCTAGTCTATTGTGGAATGTTCTAAGGAGGTCAAATGATGAAGGTAGTTTTTAGGCATGCAAATGAAGAGTCCTACACCACATTTTATGAGTTTCATGATTTTGAGGGACATTTGTATAAGTATAACTTGCATGGTATATTCCATATTTATCTCTCTTACATATGTAACTCCTTTTCTCATCTTGATAAGTTTTATTATAACTCTTGGACTTAATTCTCTTCTCTCCTCTCTCAAATTCTATAAGCAGTAGCTATTTTGGCTCTTGTAGATTAATTAACTCCATGTATGGCAAAGACCTACTAGATTGAAATTGTATTTTTAATTTTAATAATAAATTCAAGTCTAGTTTTGAGTTCATGAACATTTATCTAAGTGTGCAAAGTGATGTATGGTGATGTTAAGTGATAATATTCTATCCATGCTTCTTCTTATCCTCTCATGTTTATGTAAGAGTTCCTATTTTAGCATGTCATATAGAGCATATATAGTGTTTTAGGATATTTTAAAGTGTATATTTTTCCTTAGAATTTGAAATCTACCCTCTAGTTCACTTACCTTGTGTTGCTTCATGCATATCACCTCTATATTGAAACAATTATGTTATAACCCCTTAGGATTTTAAAACTAGTTTATAGGTCTTGTTTCTGAGTGAAATAAGTATGATGGTATTATGGAGATCCTTTTAGTGTATTACCCCCTTAGAATAGTTTAATTTCATGTAAACTTCTATCTCTTTTCCGACAAGTAATTGGTTAAGTAGGTGATAATCATTTCAATATATATTCAGGGAGCTAGCCCTTAAACCTAAAGGTCTTCTTCTACTATAGGTAAACCCACATACCTAAAAGTATTACCATGTTTCCAAATTTTGGAGAAGGATTGAACACCCTCCTCTAGTGTGAAATATTTGGTGACAACAATTTGGATGGGAACATGTCATGATTGTGATGATGGGATATAAGATGTGAATAAGGGATATGATCATGATGAAATATATGATAGAATGGGAAGAAAAAATGGGGTTAAATAGTTACATATACCATTGGATATGGTGGAGGGTATTTTTTATATTGGTGCTATGAGATTAAGAGATATAAGACCTTTTGATTCTTTGATCCAAACATTAAGAGGATAGTTGGCCATATGGTGATTACCTTTGACATTATTTGGATTTGTTGATTGGATTTGATAATGATTTCCCCCTGGTGTCTAATTGTGGGCTTCACTAGAGGAAATTAATTTTTGAATTGATATATGATGATTATTTTGAATTTAATAGCCCCCTGTGCTTGATTTTGGGCTTCACTAGGAGAAGAATTTTTTTGATTAGGCTGATGATTTAAATTTTCTTGAATTTGATTTATGGGATCAAAGATGATTTGATCATGATTTATGACTTTTAGAATATGGTCTTAGACATTTTTCTTTGTGGCACATGATGTTTAATGTAGAGGGGAATCCAATGATGCATGTTCCTATTCATCCTTTTCATGGAGTGGGACGTAGGGATTATGGAGGTGAGGTGGATGATTAATGTTATGTGATGGATTAAGGGGATAATGGGTAGCATAGTCCTCATAAAGGTCACTAGGATCCCTAGCCTTAATGTCAGATAAATTATCCTCAAGAATCTCAAAAAGATCACTAATACTTTATCTAGGACAAGTGTTTGAGGTAGGATCAAATCCTTTTTGACTATCTTTGATAGATAAAGCTTGTAAGAAGTTTATTATGATTTCGTCATCCTAATTGGGATCAAAAGATGTGCCTAGGCACTAATTATCATCCAAATTATGGGTATATTTAAAATATTAGGCATTATCATCATTTGCTACAATATCTATGAGGGATGATGTTTTTGATGAGGAATCTGATTCAGATACTGGTGCTGAACATGACCTTGATGCAATTAACATTTGTATTGATTACGATGATCACTCTAATATATGAGATGCAATACTACTAATAGAAGATGCATTATTTGTAGTTAACCTCTCCTTAGGAGGTTTATTATATGGTGGATGAAGGGGAAATGATGAAGGAAAAAAGGATTTGATAAAGATAGGTCCATGAAAGGAATTATGAGGAAAGGGAAGATTAAGCTCATGGGAAATAAAATCATCTTTAATGGATAATTTGTCAAATATGGGGGGACCATGGAAGATGGATGTGTTGTCTTAACCTTATATTGGAATGGGAGGGGCTTGATCCTGATTGAGAATGAAATCTTGGAATTTTTCTTCTTGGTCACCTAGGGATATAGACTCATCTGGTTCATCCTCAATTTCTATGTCATCACAGTTGATGAGGTCTTGAACATAGTCTTGGAAATTATGACATTGATTAATGATATGCCCTTAGGGTCAATGATATGTAAAATATTGATTAGCTTTATACTAAGAGGGTTTAGGTTTGGTAGGATCGATATGTCATATGGGTGGATAGATCATCATGTTAGTAAAAATAAGCTACAAGAAGAGGGCTTAGAGGGATATAGGGAGAGGAGTATAAGGAACCACTTCACTTCATGACTTAGATGTATTAGATGGTTATTGACATGATGAGGTGACTGGACTGGTAGTAGATGAGGTGGAAATGATAAGATTTCCTTTGATAGTAGGGGAAGGGGTAGATGATTGGATATGCCTAGTGGATAGAGGATTAGAATAAGATTGGTTATCATGATAATTAGATGGGGATAAAGGTTGATGAGGGACTAGTTTGGGAGGTTAATTTAGGCTTATGGGGTCAACATCATTAGGAATGTGATCACCCATATTCAATAGACATAAGAGAAATTCATATTTATTAGCTAAGATGTATTGATTAAATAAGGAGACCACATTATTGGATGATGAGGTTGATCTTGATGAGCTAGGGGATTATGGATGGGGAAGGATGTAGGATGTTGGTTTGGGATAGGTGGGATTAAGGTCAAAAGGTAGGTGATCACCCATTTCTAATAGCCATAAGAGGAATTTGTCTTTATTAGCCATGATGTATTTATTTAATAGGGTGACCACATTACTATGATTATGGATGGATGATGAGGTCAACTTTGATGAGATAGAAGATGGATGGGGAAGGATGTGAGATGTTGGTTTGGGATAAATAGGATTAAGGTCATAAGGTAAGTAAACACCCATTTCTAAAGTTTGTAAAAGTACTTCATTCTTATTAGCCAAGATTTATTAGTCTACAATAACTAGATCTATACCCAAGGAGATAGATGATAAAGGGGCTTCAATAAGAGGTAGACTAAGGATTAGATATGGTTTCTTGAAAAAAGTAAGTCTGAATGACTATGCTAGTATGATTAGTAATGATGAGGATGAGATGGATGAAATGTGATTGAGATGATGTAGGACTATGATCAAATTTTAGACTAATAATACAATAAGTGCTAATGATCTATTAACAATGCCTAGTTTTCAAGATAGAAAAAGGATTGGGTATTTTATGGGTACCTAGATTCACACTAACAAGATAATGATTGGATGGGTGCTAGTTATGAATAATCAATTTGAGTGGATGATAGAGACTAGACTGATGATGATTGGATGCTAGTTTGAAAATGATAAAGTGACAATATGCTAAAAGGATATCTCCTATGTATGAGATCTAACCTAATGATGAGTGATTGTAGGAAAAAAGGACTAGCTTAAGACTTGGATTGATTTACTTAAGATGAGATGGGATAGGATTATGTGATGAAGGTGATGAGATTAAAATAAGGAAAAATATAGATGATGAGGAAATGATAAAGAGTAATATAAATGATATGGGGATGGTTTGGACATAGGTGTGATATAAAGATCCAACTAGGTATGTTTTGGGGCAAGATAGGATGAGATTAGACTAGATGGGTGATGATATGGTTTTACTGGGTGATAAAGAAGTCAAGACAAAATTAAATTAGGATATGTACAAGATTAATGATGTACAAGATATGATAAAAGATGAATGCACAAGATGAATAAGAATATACAAAATGGGGATAAGGATATACAATATGGTAATAAAGAGCCTAGATAGACTATATAATTTTGGGGTGAAAGGATAACTTAGTTCACAAATAACACTGGTCTAACATGACACACACCCAAATAAGTAGACCATAATCTTGAGATTAGTAAACTAATTGGTGTGTAACCTAATGACTTAACCATCTAATAGATTCATGGGTGATGCTATAGGCTATTAACTCATTACATTATAAACCAAACCCTCTCAACCCCATATATGCATGATAATCATTTGGGAGTTGATACTGACTCCAATAGTGGATCACCTATTACAATCGAGAGGTCTTATACTAGGCTGAATAGGCTCTTTAAGGGCATCCTTGATATATTATAAGTATTATAAGGCCCAAGTAAATATAATATGGTGCATAATTTATTTTTGTATTGGAGCTAAAATTCCCCTCACTATATGGAACCCTTTTTGGGGAATTCTGCTTTAGTGCCTAGTGATAAGCTATCCTGATATTTATACTCGATTAGAACGTGGAGTTTGGTCTAGTACATGGTGATGAAATCCATGTCACCGACCCATAGAAATAAAAATGGGAAGGGTTTATTGGTGGTTTTTGATCCTATAGGAATATCCACAAGGACACAAGGAGGAGATCATAAATCACCATAGCCCTTGGGTGACAAAAAAGCAGACCAAAAAAGGAGATTAATTCACCAATTTAATTAAGATGTGAGATTTATACAATATCAAAGGTAGACAAAAATATATAAGATATAACATCATTTAAAAAAGTGATTAAAATATTTTAAGACAAAAATAAATTTTAAAATGCCAAAATGTCTTTGATAGGTAGCCTACAAGAAAATGATTAGTAGTTTGATTGACTCTTTTAAAGAGGCAACCTATAAGATAATGATTAGTAGTTTTGATGAATAATATTGAGGGGTAACCTATAAGACAAAATGTTAGACCAAAATATGACCTATAAAATAAGATGTTACCAAGGCAATATTGCTTCTATATGCACCCCTAAAAGAAATAAAGTGTTAGTCTAATAGGCCTTAATAAAACACCCTAAAAAATCATGATTTGGATTTATAATTTATTTGAGGTAAGCAGGCCATGATATAGGGGTCTAGGGGAGACAACCCCTAGTGGGGTCAAGGGGTAGAATGACTTAAAATTCACTAAAAATTATTCTAGAAATGTACTTAAAAAGGATAATTTTGAAGGCAAAAATTAATGCAAAATCGTTACTACTAGTGCAATATCACAACTACCAGTGTAATATCACAATTCATGAATCATAATTTTGCCACATATAATTAATCATGATGGTCAATATATAGAATGATATTTGGTACAATATTGTGATTCATAGGGTGATATTGTGACTGCATGATTAGCGATATTGCAGGAAGGTTTAAAAATTTAAATTTTTTGATTTTTGACCAAAATGTAGGTGTTTAGATGATTAGATTAACCTAGATGCTTAAATGCCTAATAAATATTTATAGGTAATATGTTAGTATTATAATAATGTATTAATATTTTTACTAAAAGATACCAAGATAGGATTTTGTAATAAAGATGGACAAACCAACACAATCTTTGAAATAGAAAGATGTTTTCCTAATTTATCCTAAGATCTACCTTATTAATTTGAAAAGGTCAAATAGTAAACAAAATAGCCCCAAAAATGACCAAATTACAATATCATGATTATAAGTGAAATATCACTATTCTCAGGTTAATACTATGACTATGTAATTAGTGATTTTTTAGAAGACAAGAAAAAGGTCAAGGCTGTGATGTTTTGGTTTTAGATGATCCTGCTTAGGACATTTTGTTGACCCTATCAATTAACACACAATAGATCACATAGATAAAATCCCTTTCACAAAATGTGGTTAGCAAAGATGTATGTTTTAAGACCCAAAATCATAAAATGTGTTTAGAAAAAATATTCTTAGATCTAAGATAGTTAAATAAGCTTTCAAGAGTGGCCTATATGATTACTAATTTTACTTTAAAAATAGAAAATGACTATATTGACCCTAAAGATAAGGTACCACAATATAACAATTAGAAAATTTGGACAAAACTATAATATCATGACCATAGTTGCAATATCATGACTTATAGGGCAATGCCATGAAACTTGAATTCATGATTTTGTAGATGGCCAATAACCAGTCGTAGAGAGAAAACCATTAGCCATTAAGGGTTAGACAAAATTGCTGATTAGCATGCAAAATCATAATTTTCAATGCAAGAATGCAAATTGTGAATTGTGGTATTATGGAAGGGTAAAAATACTATCAAAGAAAACTATTAGTAGTTAAAACTTGGTGGTTAGTGCATTACCATAATTCTTTGGGACAAAATTGAGATTACAATGTTGTAACTTGTAGAATGATGCCATGATTTTCACCTGTGCTAAAATTTCCTTCAAAATTTGGTACTTGTTCTTCCACTAGTCAATCTTGAAACTTCCAAAAACACTTCTTGAAAGTAAAAAGGTTAAATTGGGAGTAATCTCCCATCATGGTCACCAAAATGTAAAAGGAAAATTTGAGCTTATTATCTAAATATGTAATTTAGACCCAAAACATCAAATTACCAAAGTAAGATCTAGAGCCATTAGAATCCAATACAAATGAATAAATGAACAATTCAAACCTGTACTTAAATCCTAAAGCTAACTACTCCAAACCAAGGTTAAATGGATAAAAACAAGAGGATTGGATTTATATTACCTTAGACTTAGGAATTTGACTTTATTATTGCTTGATCTTGGATTCAATGGATGCTTGTGATTTCTAGTTGATCATATGGACATGAAGACATTATGGATTCAATTCTTGGTTCCAATGGAGGAGTGGTCTTATTTATATAGAATATGGAGGGAAGGATAAATGGTTAGAATTCAAAGTTGGATTGTGTAGATCAATGGTTGAGGATTGTCTAAGGAATTTAAATTTCCTTGAGGATTCTAGAGGATAGAAGGTTATAGAGGTAGAAAACTATAGAATATCTTTGGGAGGGTTGAGCATGATTAGGGATAGATTGGATAGGTGATTAGGATATTCTAGAGAATTTAGCGGGGGAAGCGGGGGGGGGGTAGGCTTGTAGGAAATCCTAGGAATAGGTAGGTAGGTGGGCTTTGAGAATTTAAAATTCCCAAAATAATGGAAAAGATAGATTAGGATGGGATAATGGAGATTTAGGAGGATTAATGAAGAAGTGGGATATAATAAGGTTGGTAAATGAATAATAATGAAGGGGGATATTATAAAAAAGGGGATAAATTAGTAGGATTAAAGGGAATAAATTAAATAAGTAGAATTAATGTTGACTAATAGTAATATTAGTGATAAAGAAGGAAGTAAGCGGATTTAGGTGCATATAAGAGAAAAGATTCATACGCCTATGATCCCATGATATGCATGAATGGTAGGGGTCCTTTCTCTTGGTTGGGGAATAACATGAATGTTTAATGCTTTGATTTCATTTAAAACATTCGTAGTTCCCATTTTTGGTGTTTTTAGTTAGTATATCTATTTACAATTCCATTGTAGCACTCTTGTATAAAAGTTTAACATGATTAACTAATTCGTACATGAGACTTATTTATAAATATAAGATATTTCAATCTTGATCCACTTAAGTGCACATGCAACTTAGAGATATTTGATACACAATAATCAATTGATAGTTATTTGATATATCCTATAATATACTAAAGGCTAATTAGGATGGATGAGATATTTTAGATTCCTACTTCCACTTAATTTCACTTGTAACTTATTAAGTATAACTAGCACTACACCACTCCCATATCTACATGTATTTCAACCAATAATATAATTGAGATTCTTTTAGCACAAACTATGAGCTTGGTGAAAACATAATACTTCATAAATTGATATAAATGCCTAAATAAACATCTAATACATGTTAATTAATTCATAATGATCTGACATCTTCTACAATATATAAGAGACCAATTGGGATGGACAAGATCTTTGAGTATAGATTCACTTAAGTTTTCTTGTAACTTATAGACATATGGTACACATTACTCAATTAATAATGCTCTAACATCTCTTGAAATATATTAGAGACCAATTGATATATAAAAGATATTTAATCTCATTCCACTTAAGTGCATTTGTAACTTATATACATATAGTACGTGTTGATTGATTAATAATTCTCTAATGTCTCCCACAATATATTAGAGACTAATTGAGACATATAATATATTTTAGTTTCAATCCACTTCAGTGCACTTGTAACTTATAAAAATCCATACACACTAATTAATTGATAATTCTATAACATCTCCTATAATATATCATAGACTAATTGTAATATATAAGATATTTTAGTGTCCTTCGAACTTGTAACTTGATAAGAATAACTAATACTAAATCACTTACCATAACTATATTTTCTTAAATAAGTAATATAATTGAGATTCTTAAAATGCACACTATGATCTTGGTACACATACAATACTTCCTAGACTGATAGAAATGATTATATAAACATATAGTATGCATTAATCAATTTATAATGCTCTAACATTTCCTTCTCACACCCATGTTATAAGTTTTATGATATATCCATATCTAATATATTTAATATTCTTGCAACACTCACCTTGTTTGGAGGCCCATACTATTAATTATTGTAACAGTGGCATTACTGACTATTAAAATCAATCCCAATCCACTTGAGAATTAGTCTAGTTATAAAGTACTATTTTTTTCCATATCTAGTTGTGCAACCATAATTTATGAGATTATTATAGTTTAATTAATAGAGGACCCATGAATTTAATGATGTAAGTGACTAAACCTTGTAATACACTTATTGTGCATTCATAATTTAGATTATTTATGTTAATCCTAATTGATTTTTAAAAAGAATTATGAGTATTGGGGATGCATTTGAAATCCAAAATGGAATTTCAATAAATAAATTATAAAAAGCACTACAAGAGGTGATTATTTATAAAATACTAAGTGAGATTAGATATATTAATCTATAAGATATTATGAATCACAACTAATCACACATCTGGGAAATACCCCACCTAACTAACCTATGTCAATCAAAGGTGTAAATTACCTTGAGATGTTTATTACAAATAACTAAGATTAATTAATTATTCTAACATTTCCCCCCTTAATTGATCATATCCTAAAGATAAGTAGAGAGAATTTTTGAATGCCTTAAACTTATCATGTGCAAGTGACTTCATGAAAACATCTGCACATTGATCCTGAGCTGGGCAATACTGGAACTATATTTTGTGGTACTGAACATGTTCATGTATGAAATGAATTTAAACATCTATGTGATTGGTTCTCTCATGAAATACTGGATTGAAAAAAGATGTAGAACACCCTGATTGTCATAATTTAGAACTATAAGTTGAGGCTATGGAACTTTAAGTCTTGAAAGAATGCGATGTATCTAAATCAATTCACAGACAACTCATACTGTAACATGATATTCTACCTCTATGGAAGATCTAGAAACATAAATTTGATTCTTACTTCCCCATGAAATCAAACTAGATCCTCAAAGGAACACAAATCTAGAAGTGGATTTTATATCATAAATAGAAGCTACATGATCTACATCCGTGTATCCTATCAATAAATTATCATTCTTCTTGTACTCTAGGCCATACTCAACTATACCTCTGATGTATCTCAATACTTGATTTTCCATTTTCCAATGTGTTACCTTTGATTCCTACATGAATTGAGATAGATAGCTGATAGAATAGCTAATATCTGTCCTAGTATATGTCAAGTAAATGAGACTCCCAATCAACTACTGATAGAGAGTTGCATTTACTTTTTATGATGGATCTGTATGAGATAACTAAAGTCTTGTCTCCATAGGTGTTGAAATAGGCTTGTGATCCATCATCTTGAATTTTTTGAGCAATGTCTTGGTATAATTCATTTGTGAAACAAAAATGTAATGTTCCTTCTACCATACCTCCAAACCAAGATAATAGTGAAGTAACCCAAGATCTATCATGTAGAATGATTACTTGAGATCATTCTTAGTTGCATCGATCATCTTCACTATGCTACCAGTGAAGACTAGATCATTGACATAAATAATCACTATAAAAACCTCCTCCCATGCTATTTGAGCTATATGTTAGGATCATATGGGCTCCTATTGAATCCATATTGTATGAGATGCTCATCAATCTTGATATATCAAGTTTAGGGATCCTATTTTAGCCCATAGAAAGACTTGATAAGCCTACATAGGTTTTATTCTTGATTAGGTGCCATAAATCCTTTAGGTTGAGTCATGTAGACTTCTTCTTTAAAATCTCCATTTAGAAAGGCATTTTTTACATCCATTTGATGGAATCTCCATTAAAACTATGCAGCCATAGGAAAAACCATTCTGATAGTCTTTATCTTAGTTGTGGTAGCAAATGTCTCCTCATAGTCAATTCCTTCTTTCTGAGCATACCCTTTTACAATAATCCTTGCCTTATGAATATTACCATATGCTTTGTAATTGGTTTTAAAGACCAATTTATAACCAATAGGCTTCTTCCCTAGTTGAAGATCAAAAAGTTTCCAAGTGTTATTCTCTATCAGTGACTGATACTCAACATCCATGGCATCTTTCCAATGTCTAGACTATAGGGATTTTGTTACTATAGAGGGCTCATATGTTTCTTGCACAATGCTCATAAGGTCCATATTAACCTCTTCTCGATCCATGCTTCAAGTCCTTGATCTTGAAGTGGATGTATTTGGTACTTCAATCAAGTTAACATCTTGTATAGTACTTATATACCACTTGGGCATATGCTAAATTGTAGGTGGTGGTGTCGGAGGTCCTACTTGACTATATTCCTATTCAATTTCACCATCACTATCTAAAAATATTATAGGAATTTTGCTTGTATCATTTGCCTATGTTGATGATAGATTAATTCCACTCTTTTCATCAAACACTACATCTCTATTGATTAGTACCTTCTTTGTTTTAGGATCAAGGAGATTATATGCCTTTGATTGTGTACTATATCCCAGAAAAATACATTCTTTTATTTTTTTATACAACTTTTTTATTTTCTTATTAGGAAAAAGAATATATGAATTGCAACCAAAAAATTGAATTTGAGTTATCTTTGGTTTATTCCTTGTCTAAGCTTCATATGGTGTGATTCCATCAAGAGCTTTGGTGGGTGACCTATTCAACAAGTAGACTATAGTGTGACAAGCTTCTACCCAATATGTATTAGGCAATTTTGCATCTTTAACCATGTTATAAAACATTTCCATAATGACTCTATTATGCCATTATTCAACTCCATTCTATTGAGTTGAATATGGAGTTGTTATTTGTAGACTAATTCCATTTGCACTGAGATAGGCTGAGAATGCTTTACTGGTGTATTCTCCCCCTTGATTTGAGTGGAGGGTCTTGATTTTCCTACCAGTTTCATTTTCAACTATGGCCTTGAATTTTTTAAAGACTTGAAAAGCTTGATCCTTAGTATTCAATAAATATAAACATATTTTTCATGAGTAATCATCAGCAAAAAGCTAAAATTATTTGTATCCCCTAAGATTGGGAATAAAATGTTTGCAAAGATCAGTGTGCACCAAGTCCAAGTTGCCAAGTGACTGATACTCAGTCTTTCCAAAGGGAGATCTTCTTTGTTTTATTGCTAAGAAATTGGTACATATATCACAATATTTCTTGAGTTTGGGAAGGCCATGAACCAATCTTATTTTATCAATTGAAGCAAATAACCATAACTCAAGTGACCATATCTTTTGTGTCACAAATTACCTAGTTGTGTATCTTTGACCATAAGTGCTTGATGATCATTTGGAACAAACTCAAGCTGAAACATTTTTCCAATGTTGGAAGCCTTTGCAATCACTTTGAAATGCCTAGAATTTTATTTGATGTGATAAATATTTTGACCATTTTGGTGATCAAATTCAACCATGAGGTTGTGGTCAAGTAGCTGATTAATAGACAACAATTTTTTTGTAAGTCCTAGAACATAAATAACATTTGAAATGTTGTAATTCCTATTTCCAAATTAAAGTTTGATGTCACCACTTCCTTGTACTATATATAAGATATCATCTCCAAGTGATATATTTCCCTTTTATTTTAATTTTGTCAAAGTAGAAAACCAGTCTTTTCTGTCTATCATGTGTCTAGTTGCTCCTGAATCAACATACCGAACTAAACTTAGATTATTGGTAGACTCAGGTGTTTGAGTAGCTAAACCATATTCCTCATTTGAAGAATCATTCTCTTAAGCAACATTGCCATGTTGTTTAGGCTTTTAATTTTTTTGTTTCTTCCTATTTTGTTGTTGTGGTTGTTTCTTTTCTATTTGAGGCGACTTGTTGAAATTAGACTTCTTGCTTAATGAGCCATGTTAAAAAGTGTTGTACTAATAATTTTTCAAGACATGTCTCTACTTTCCACAAATTTGACATGCTTTAGGAGAATGTGAATTGTTCCCTTATTGGTTTTGTTATTTATTTTGCTTTGGATATTGCTTTGGACCCTTTATGGGTTTCTTCCCCTTTTGATTTGATATGAGTGCATGTTTATCATATGCTTCCTCTAAATTATGCATAGCCTCATCTTATTTCAACAAATTTACCAACACCTCAAACGTCATTTTTTGTCCTATGAATTTCAATGTGGTCACAAAGATCCTATATGTGGGGGGGGGGTAGTGCTCTAAGGACTATAGGGACCAAAGAATCATTGGTCAGCGGTTTGCCTAAAGATTGAAGAGAAACCCAAAAATTTATAACTCTTCTAAGGAATGCTTCTACTTTTTCATTTGATTTGAGCTTAAGAGTCTGTAATTGGCTTTGAAGATGCAAGATTTGATTTTGATTCTTAGCTTTATATATAGTTTTAAGCTTGTCCCGTGTATATTTTATAATTATAGCACTATGGATATGAGGTTGTACCTTATCTAAAACTCTAAACATAATTATTAACTTAGCATTTTTATTAACCTTGTCAAATTTCTATTGCTGATCAACATCTATTGCATGTCTAAGCCATGTGCCTTCTACAACTGACCAAATGTCTTCAAACTCTAGATGTATTTGTAATTTTTTTTCCATGCTATATAATTATCACTGTGAAGCAATTATGTGTTACGGAGCACAAGATGTGGTCTAAAACCAAACATTTTATAAGTTACATATGATATATTACAAGTGTCTTGTTAAGTGCAAAAAAAATGTGCATTTGCAAAATGTAAAGAAAATGCAAAAAAACATACACAAAGATGATAAATCACACACAATCACACAATGGATGTTAGACTCTGTCAAAAATGCATCTAAACAAGCAATGGAAAATTGGATGTCAGTTTCAACCAAAAATGTGTTCGAGGAGCAAATGATGTTACAATTTTTCTATGGAATTTTTACAATTTAATGACACCAATAGATATATAATAAAAAAATATGTACTTTAAAAAAATTGGAACTCAAATTTGAGTTATGAATAAGAAGTTATAGGTATTTTTATTTCTCATAAAAATGGGTGAATTCAATTAAAAAATACCACAAATTGATTTTTGAGGCCAAAACAAAAAAGAATATATTCATGCAACCACTTTTTGGAATTAGAATTTCTCCACAAACTTATATAAGCTAATGGAGGTGAAAAATAGTTTGCTAATTTTTTTGGTAGCATGCAATGGATTTTGACTTACTCTTTTAAAAAAATACAACTTATAAGGCAAAAAATAATATTTTTTCAGTTGCATAAAGAGGAAAGAAGATGGATGATAGGGGTCCTAACTTGATTGGGTCCCCAAAGAGTCTCCTCTAATGGATTATTTTTTTAATGAGAATATTTATATTTTAACAAAATAAATCCTAAAAGAAATGAATCGAACTTTTTTTTCTTTTTCTTGTGAAAGACTTTTTGGCTTCCTTCAAAGAACAATGGTCAATCTATAGGGATTGATACCTTTTGGAGTTGAGAGGCCATGGAAGGAGCTGAGAGGTTATGTGGATATTTTTGGAGGTTGAGAGTCTGACTGCTGGTCCAATGTCAGATCTGATGGCTTTTGGCTACTATATAGGGTCAAATCATTAGGATTTCAAGGCCTCTATATCAAAGAGATTTGAATTAGACACCATTTGAAAACCATTTGATAATAATAGTTATAGGTAGGTCAATGCCTTTGCAATGATGATGCCTTATACAACTAACCAAATATCTTCAAACTCTACATGTATTTGTACTTTTGTTTTCCATGCTACATAATTATCATCACAAAGTAATTGTGTGTCAAGGAACACAAAACATGGTCCACAACTAGACATTTTACCAGTTGCATATGATAAAGTACAAGTGTGTTGTTAAGTGAAAAAATAAAAATGATTTTGTAAAATGTAAATAAAATGAAAAAATTCATACACAAAGATGAAAAATCTCACACAAACAGACAATAAACGTCAGACTCTATCAAAAATGCATCCAAACAAGTAATGAAAAAATGGAAGTTGGTTTCAACCAAAAATGCATCTAAGGAGCAAATGAGGTTATATTTTTTATGGTGTTTTTACAATTTAATGACACAAATAGATAGAGAATAAAAAAATATGTACTTAAAAAAAAAAAAACTCAAATTTGAGTTACGAATCAAAAGTTATGGGTGTTTTGATTTATTGTAAAATAGGTCAAATCAATTAAAAAATACTACAAATTATTTTTTGAGGCCAAAACAAAAAAGAATATATTAGTGAAACCACTCATTGGAATAAAAATTTCTACATGAACTTAGAAAAGCTAATGGAAGTGAAAAAACATTTTTCCTATTTCCTCAGTATGCATGCAATAGATTTTGACTTCCTCTTTTAAAAAAATACAACTTATAAGGCAAAAAATAATAATTTTTTAGTTGTGTAAAGAGGAAAGAATGTGGATGATAGGTGTCTTAACTTGATTAGGACCTCAAAGAGTCTCCTCTAATGGATTATTTTTTAATGATAATATTTATATTTTAATAAAATAAATCTTAAAATAAATAAATTGGCCTTTTTTTCTTCTTTTGCTTATGAAAGACTTTTATCTACCAAAAAGGAACTATGGTTGATCTACAGGGCTTGACACCTCTTGGAGTTGTGAGGTCATGGAAGGAGATGAGAGGCCATGTGGCTCTTTTTAGAGGTTGAGAGTCTGACTGCTGGTCCACCATCAGATCTGATGGCTTTTAATTGCTATGCATAGTCAAATCACTAAGATTTCAACACCTTGATATATCAAAGAGATCTTAATTGGACACCATTTGAAAACTATTTGATAATAATAGTTATAGGTAGGTCAATGCCTCTATAATAAGTATGATGCTCAGACATTGATGCCTCCTCTCAATGGTTTTTCCCACTTGAATCTCAAAATATCCTATAGGACAAAAAATGCAGTGCTATATACTAGGAAAAAATGTCAAAGACAATATTTTGCAATAAACCAGATCTCTCTGCAAATCCAATGCCATACCAATGAGAAAGATGCTATTGTAGTGTTGTTTCAGGCTACTCTTAGTTTATGTTAATTTTAGAAATAAAAACTGATCTTAAATAATTAAATAGAATGTGTAGATCTATTAACAACCTATTGATGTTGGGTGACATTATTCAAATAAAATCAATAAATATTCAAATCAAATATTTTGATTGTCATTTTTTCTAATGATGTACCCAAGGGACTTGAGATAAATACTTAAATCAAATAGAGGGTTGATGAATGTATAAATAATAAATATTTTCAATAAAAAATTGATCAATATCAAATATTAATTTTAGATCTGAAAAATAATACAAATTTTCATCATAATTTTTTTGAATATGCATCGATTTGGAATTATAAGATCAAACCCTCTAAATATATATATATATATATATATATATATATATATATATATATATATATATATATATATATATCCAAGTTTAATACAAATATGTTGAAAATTTTGTAAAACAAAAAAAAATTGCCTATAAGAGAGCTATTATCCTTCTATAAAATTGACCAAAATTCGAATAGTGTTTCAGCTTAGGATGGTTGAAATTGGAGCAGAGTGATGCATCCAAGGATCATACAAATCTTGCTCTCAATCTCCACTAGTTCTATTATTCTTCAAAAAGACTCCTCAAATTGTTTTTGCTCTGGTACCAAATGAATCTAGAATGGAATTGCATTAACTAAATTAGAAAATCACTACAAGAGGTGCTTATTTATACAATACTAATTGAGATTATATCTTTTAGTCTATATGAGATTATGACTCACAAAAACTAATTACACATCTAGGAAATACCCTACCTAACTAACCTATGTCAATCAAAGGTGTAAATTACCTTGAGACATTTATTACAAATAGCTAAGATTACTTAATTATTATAACAACATTAATATATCATTATACATAAAGGAAGATAAATTTATTCTATTTATAGGAGTCAGAGGAGAAAAATGAATTTGGGATGAGAGCTAAGAGAATTATTGTAATTATTAAGATTTTAGTTGGCTAATTTTAAAATTAACTACTCATGGTTATGAAAGTTATTTCTGATACCTCATTTGGTAATAGAAATGGAGAGGTTAAAGGTTTTAATGGGGGAAGCATGTGCATCCACCTTCAGTGTTAGCATATAGAGATAACTATGATTATTACTAGTTTCCATTATGCACAATATCTCAAAACTAGTGGTATAAGGAAAAATCATTCACCAACCTTAACTTCTTCAGCTTCTGAAGCTAATGTAATTTTGGTTGGTGCAAAATGTTTGCAGGAGTGGTCATAACTAGTAGATGGAATTTCATTTGATAAAATTCTAACCATCTTGGTATACTTCAATGACCATCTTGAACACTTTATGAGAGAATAATATCAGCCTCTATCAGATAATAATTTTAGCTTGTCATAATACCCAAGTTGTAATGATTATGACAATGGAGATGATGACATAAAATCTTATTAATTTTTAAATGTTCGTAATGGTTTTAAAGAATTTTCTAAAATAAATAGTTTGGTATAAAAATAAAAATATAGTCATTTTAACGCTCATGCATGCCTTGAATGTAGGATTTTTTTTTTTAAATTTTTCACTTAATTCTATAGTGAAATTGGTGTGTATTTGTTGTTGTGGTGGTCGTTATTTTTGTTTTTATGATGTATACACATTTGTTTATAGTTTTGTGGGGTATATTATATATTTATTTTTTAGTGTATATATGTTTTTTTCAAATTTAAAAGAAAAATTATGGCATATGATGATAGTGATTTTGAAGAAGAATTTGAGAATAAATATGCCATATAAATTCATGAACTATTTCCATTATGATAGGGGTAGTTTTTTTTGTTTTATAATGGGTAAAAATATGGGTTTAGAAAAGGTCCATACCTTTTTACAAACTCAAAAAAAGAGTAAGCAATACTACACTAAACACTTGGAACAAGCAAAAGATATGAAACAACAACATCGGCCCTAATACAATAGAACATAATAGTAGGACATCAACTCTTGGTCAATAAAGCATCAATAAAGGCACCAAAAGACACTTTGACAACAAGACAAAATCTACTAAATAAAAATATAATTCTAGACCATTATGTCCTCCTTTCATACTTAAGAGTTTGATTTTAATTTTCAAATTAAACCTCCTTTGTATCCTCTACTTCTTCCACCTACTTCTTTCGTTTCTCCTTGGTTATTTTGTTGGGTCCATCCTAGGTGTCTAAATCCTTCCTCTTTTAAAGTCATTATTACAATGTTTTTATACTAATGACATAATTATTGATGGTAACTATAATTGTATTAATATTTTGGTCCAAGTTCCCTTTTATAATCCTCAATTCCTCTTATATTCTTTCCAATTTACTTCCAAGGCTGGCAAGATCCTCTCTCATCTAGAATATGTCCTCCAAAAGGTTCCATTGGATAATTTACTACTGAGACCCTTTTACATTACTAGTATTATCCATTTCCATTTGAATTTGAAACTATTTGAAAGCCTTTCAATATGCCTAATTGCATGTTAAACACCTTCTCTAGTTTAACAATCCTCAAAACTTGGTCCTTAACCACAATCTCCTCCATCCTTTTATGACTATGAATGAAACCACCTGATTGAGAAAAAGGATATCCCTACTCCAAATTGAGGTCCCTAAAGTGTGAGGGATGAAGATCATCTAAGGGACTAGGGTCATCATATTGGATTTCAATGAAGTGATATTTAATTTCTTAGAGGTCCTAGCATTCTCCTCCTACTTATTAGATTTAGGATAAATGTCCTTCCTTATGGATGACTCTGATTTTAGGGACTTATATTTTACCAAAGTCTTTTTATCCTTATCTAGGTTAATAACCTAAAATGATACATGTGGTTTACCCCCATTTCAAGGATATTGGTTAATGGGATTTTGGTGGTGATTAACTTAGGTATCTATTTAGGCTTAGTCCCTCCTTCCTTAAGAGGTGCGACTAGAGGATTATGTTTCACCATATATAAAAATTTAGGCACAAATGTAAGAGTGTTTGTTTCCTTCAAGATAATGGTAGGTTTAGCCTCTTAAAAGATAAATATAGGGTTAGTTTATTACTTAAATTGGATTATCCTCAAATTTTTATAAATTATTTCCAACCTTCCACTACCCTAATTCATGTGGTCAGTTATGTTTTTGGTTACCTATTAGAAATAAAGGTTTTTATCTAACATATGTCAATTTTATAGTAATAAATTTTATTTTTAATTAGGGTTATGTCACCCCTAGATTCATAATTTATTTGTAAAAATATAAAAGTGGTTGTCATAATTTATGCCAGGCCCCAATTTTCAAAGTGCGACTTTTGTTGGACCTTTTTCCTATTATACACATATACTATTATGACATGATCCCTATGTTATTTGATACGTGATATGTTTATTATTTCATTATTAATGAGACAATGGAATTTTGGTTCTTACTGATATTAGTTTCTTTTATGATTTACATTTAGGTGGTGGTTATGAAATATTTCATTTGACTATTATGATGTATATTATAATATTATATTAGTCAAGTGAATACTAATTTATTGTGTGATTTGGGATTACCAGTATATGATATTATCATGTAGTGATTATCCCATGTGGATATTTATATGTTTTGATTTTATAGTTTCATGTATGAATCTTATATTATTAGATATTCCCTGATATGTTTACATTCAATATCTTTGGATACCTAGGGTAGTGTAATTTTATGTGTGAAATGATGTACAAGTGATAGGCGAGCCAAGTGAGGGAACTGGGATTAAACTAAGAATAATTAAAATTTTGGTTATATATTCATTGTGGATTCATGACTCCATTAGATTAAAAACTAATCCTAGTGTCATTGTTTAATCTAGTTTTGGATCTTTGACCCTCTTTGACCCTCCTAACACTATTCACACCCCTTGAAACTATTAATTACCTTTCTAAAAGACATTATAATTCAAATTCAAATTCAATTAATATATAAAGGTTAATTTTAAATCCATTTAAGTGGCCCCATTAACCAAAACTAGATTGCTAACTTGTAATTATGTTTGTAAGTGGGTGTAAAGTGTATTAGAGGTTATTTTATGTGCATTTAAGACCCCTTATGAACAAGGGATGGGCTAAGAATTTTGTGGAGTGTTGATCAAGTAATAAGATAACCTATGTGCCAATTTATAGCATGAGGAAGTGATATCATTAATAGGCATATGTAAGTCTTGATTTCCCACATCATTGTGTAGGGTGACTTAATGCTAGAGAAGACTTTTGGAAAAGGCCCAACGAATGGGAATGGACAAGTGTCACCTTACCATTAACCATTGGGTTGGACTATTTTACCTATAATATCATGGAAATCCTTCCTTGGAAGAACTTTTTACTCATTTTGAATTTGATAATGGAGGAGAGCTTGTAGAAGGAGAGAAGGAGATTAGATAAGGAAGAGAGATAGTTTCCAACACTTGTAAGAGATATAGTTGTGTAGAGATAAGATTTAGAGCCAAGGTAGGCTTCCTTATCACCTTTTATATTTCAATTTATTCTTTTAAAATAATTATCTTTCTCTCTTTTCTTATTTTGAGCTTTCAAGAGGTGTAAGGCCATTCGGTTTACCTTCTCTCTTTATTTTTTTCCATGGTTGTGCCTATGACCACCATGTGAATTTTATTACCTATTTTGGGCTTGGAGATGAAAAATACATCTAATTTTTTTGGCAATTTTAACATAATTTTTATAGATTTAAAATTCTAGTTATGCTTCCCAAATGATCTTAACTTGTTCTACATGGTATGCACCTTCTTGTGGAGGGTTCAAACAAGGGAACAAAGTTCCAAGTCCTCATACAAATCTATTGTGAATGGGTTTTTTTAAAGGTAAAACCTCATGTCTTCAAACTCATCCCATTGGAAGGAATAAGGGATTGGGTAAGGCAAAAACTTCAAAGGCCTATTTATCCTACCCCTAGAGTGTGGAGGGTATAAATTCTTGTCCACAATGGCTGATTGTGAAGTCTTGTTAAGTTTTACTTCTTTTTGGCTTCCATGTGTGTATTCAACTCTTGTTATGAAAGATATTCTTATTGATGTTATGTAAATCCTTTTGATATAATGAAGTGTTAGTAGAAACACCTACTTGTTCCTCTTATATGATATTTTTACCTTGCTAGTATCTACCTCATTCCTTACAGGCTATATTATTTTCCCTTAAACATTTGGTGTCACCTATACTCAAATATGGGAGTCCTAGGGTTAGGGCTACCTAAAGTAGCTACTTGATTATGGGAATAGGATGGGGGCGATCCCCTCCTTAGTTTGACCTTATGGTTACACTTGGAGCTTGTTTGGAGTCTAATTTAATCCTTTATGGCCTTTAAAATGTAAATGATAAGAAAATAATTATTGGCTTGTTTTCAAGCCATTTGTTTTAATATTATATCATGATAAATGTGAAATGGAAAGGAGGAAAAATATGATGTAATGAGTAGCAGATTTCAAGTATAAATTTATTTTTAAGTGCCAGTTGAAATTATAAGAGGTAAATGTAATGAAACATTATTTTTATGTTTTGGATCAAGTTATAAAAATTGTATGAACAATATCATTCTCTATTTTTTTATACAATTTATCTAAAAAAAAATTCAAATCTTCTTTATAATTTTGTTTGAACAAATTCTATTAAGGCCAAGAAGGGCTAGGATCATTTAGATAATTTTTATATAATTTTAAAAGTCCCATTTTTTTATAATTTAAATTTTAATATAAAATATGATTAATTATGATTCTACTAAAATTTACAATTTTATTTGGGATATATGGTTTAATTGTTATGAATTTTTAAAGTTAAACTATTGATAATTGCCTAGTTTTATTTATAATTTTTTACAATTCACATAATTTTTGTGCACATTAAACAAGGAAAAAAGTTCCAAAAATAATTTTACCCCCCTAAAAATTTTCCCTCTTTCATATGGAATAAGTTTTAAGGCCTAGAATTGCGTCTTTTTCAAGATATGTCTGTTGGCAATTTGGCCTGCCAAGGCCAAATGCCAACCCCTAAAAATGAAAACTTTTCATGATACCCACTTAAGCCTATACATGGTACTATCCTGAGTGATGATGTATCCTAATTAATTATTAAGGTATTCAACACTTTTATATATGTCTTACAGTCTAATTGTGATCATCATATGTCCTAGGTGTCTTTGATCCTTAAATGATGTGCTTGATTATCATAGTGTTAATTGACTTTCAAGTTAAGGGGTTAGGTTTAAATGTCTTATCATTGCCATGTCTCAGTTTCATCTTTTATTAATTATCCACATGATTTTGAGTATGTTTGGATGCCTTGATTATGGTTTGAAGTCACCTTATGATCTAAAATGCCTTAATGAAGATGGTTGAAGAAGGAAATTGATGATGCACTATGAGTTTCTTTGGTGTATTTGGTATATTCAAGTATGGGGATGACTATGAGATTTGAAGGATGATGAAGATACATAAAGCCTCATTGAAACATTTTGAGAAGGTTATTAGGTATTCTTCATGATACTCATTGACAAATCTTCCTTGAAGTTATGTGTATATTGTCTAAAAAGAATATTTTGGTCTTAAAAAGACAATTTTTGACCTCATAAGGCCTTTAAAGCATATAAAATACCCATAATAATCCTCATAATCATATTATTGTTTAGTCAAATGGGTTCATACTTTGAAAATGTCTCCTCTACAAGTATAAAGTGTTGTTTGGCCTCCAAAGAGTTCCCACATGTGAAATATGCCCCCTTTTGCTCTCCAAAGCTTATTACCTATTTTAATATGCCTTTTGAATCATAATCTTCCTCATATTTCCCTAAAATGGTGGTTCATATCTTAAAGTGTGGAGGAAATACTGGAGAAAGGGTATTTTCATGTGTTTCTTATAGAAAGTATGGACTTATACAAATTTTTTTGCACAGTGGAGCTTAGGAGTTTGAAGGTGGATCCATGGCAAATGTTTTAATGAATTTTCATGAAAAGAAGGTTCCATACAGGCTCAAAACTAGTTCTCTTAATCCATCAAGCTCTTTTATAGCTTGAGAGAGCCCTTCAGGTTTGTAGAGAGTATGACCATGAGAGAAAATAAAAAGATCTAAAATTTTGGGTAGAGGAAGGGACATTAGAGGGTTTTCATATTTAGGAATTTGTTCTTAGTTTGGTTTTCTCACCCTTATGAACAATACTTAACAAGGTAAATCATTCATAATGGCTTCTTCATTTAGGCAAATAACCAATTTTCCTTATTTTCTCTTTTCTTGAGCATGGTGATAGAAAGATGAAAGTTTAAAGAGATTTTTAGGAGTTTAATCCACCTTAATATATCAGTATAGAACCTCATATCACATGTGTGAAGCATATAAATATGAATAAGACATAATATTCTAAATTTATAGTCTCCAAGTAGTTTGTAAAGGTTGTAAGGTTCAATGGATGATCCATGGTTATCAGGCATAGTATGATGTTGTATGTGAGGTTTCATCCATGATCATGTGTCTTTATTTAGGGTTTATCAAAGTATTACTCAAGCTATCATATATTATAAATCACCAATCTACCTCAAATTATTTCACAATCTCATTTTATCATATATTAAGGTAGCTTAGCTTATGTTAAGGTATTTTGATGAATCCTAGGTTTCTTTTTACACAGTGCATGCCTCTTTAAGAGCCTCAAAACTATTATATTCTATTAAGGCATATGCATTGAGGTGTCTATGATTATTTAATATTGTTTTATATTGTGTTTTTATGTTCCTTTCTATCCCCCATGTTTTATTCCATCTCCATAGTATTTCACACTGCCATTCAACTATTGTAAAAGCTTATCATTCCATCTCCACTCTCAGTTTCCATAGCCCAATAGTATCATACTCACATATAATTAATTATTCAAATTGATGTCATGGATCCACTACTTTAGAGGGTTTAAGAGTGTTTAGGAACCATTATGGTCATGAAGTAAGTTATGCAGCCCTAAACACTACTTAAAGAGGTGTCTCATGATCACCTAAAACCATGCTAAGAAGAGGTGAAACCAAAAATGCAAACAAGGAGAAACCTAGATGTTTGAGGGTAAATTTAAACTCAATAATAACTTAAAGTAAATGAAATGGAATTATATGGACTTGGGAGGTTCGTTGGTATCAAATTCAAGACCTAAAACTTGGACACAATCCCTACAAGGGTCAAATTCTCATATGCAGTCAAGCCTATAATGAAGAAAAGTCTATGTTCAAAAGGTAAAGTAATGAGTTAGAGGTGAAAATTTTGTGATAGTGATGTGTTGGAAAACTTATATCAAATTTATGGGCATAGAAACTTAGAGGAAGACCTTCAGTACAGAGATCTCAAATTAGGGAGTAGAGTAGTGCTTGGATGGATCTTAGAGTATGTGAATCTTAGATCAAATATATGGAATATGAAGAAGGTGTTGGAAATATATTTAATATAAATGGAGATTATACCTAGGTTTTGAATTCAATTTATAAGGTTATAAATGAAAATTCATGAGACCTTCAATACATCCAAGGCACTCATTGTCACAATCAACACGTACAACCACCTGTAGGCTGTGATGAAGAGGTGTGTAAGAAGGCTAAAGGAAAAGTTCAAGTAGTTAATATTAATGTTTTAAATGGAATTTATTATCCTACGTGATATGAGAACATGTGTTTAAATTCTTAGATATAAATCGAATAACTATTAAAACATCTATGATGAGACTGTTACCTATAACTAGTCTTGGTAGAGTGTAAGCTAGAAAGAGATGGTGCTTTGATAGGGTGCATAAGATTGAGAAGTGAATAAGGAAGGATAAAGACCATGTAAATAAGAATCCTATAAAATAAATAAATCCTTATTGGAACTTTAATACCACAGTGACAAGGTGAAAATAAATAAACTTAGTCATGGACCCATGAAGTATAAAAACTCAGGTAGCCAACTAGTTAGTTTTAGGAAAAATGAGTTTTAAAGCACCTATATTTGGATTTAAGCTCTACAATTTAGTAAAAATGGTCTTAATGACTAGTTTAAAATTTCCATGCTATCCTCAAGGTCTCAAAATTAGTGGAAACATCCACTATTTTGTCTCAAAGCTACCTTTGTCAATTGACAGTCAGTAATGGAGTCATGAGGACTATTTGGAGGTCTATGGATATGATAGAAGGTTTAAAATTCATGTGAATATTTATGAGTAAAATAAAGGTAATTATATTCTTGATACATATTTTGAGATTGATCACACTTAGGTTTTTATGTCAATATGACCTTGAGGGCTAACATATGCAGACATGCCTTAAACCCCTAAGATACCTTGCTACTATATTGAAATTGATCCAAGTTTTCTTTACATACTTCTGGTTATAGGAATTGTGTGGAGAATAAATTTAAGTCTTGAGGGAACTATTGGAGTGAGCGGGATGAATTTTTTTTATCATTTTGGCAATTAAACCTTCCTTTTGCTTGCATAGTCTAGACATCTAGTTGAAACACCTTTTCACTATGTATATATCTTGATGCATATTATTAATGGGAAATCAATATAGTTAGGGTAGTTAAGTGGTTGGTATAATTGAAATCCATGGTAAGAGGTCTTGACTTAGGGGTTTGTACACTATGAATCATTGCTAAGAGTATTAGACCCCTAAAACCCTTGAGAAACCCTAAAAGACACCTGATGAAGGAAAGATGCCTCAAAGTGCATCTAGATGAAGTGTTTAAGCCATGAAATTATGTTTTTTGTCTTCCTAAATCTCTCTAGAATCACAAAATACTATTAGTTCACATGTGTAGGAGTGATGTTATACAGATTAGGTTTGAGAATGATAATTTGAGCTTGTAAGCAAGGAAGTGATTGGGATTTGCATATATATTGAGATAAATAAGGAATAGTGGGTCCTAAAATACATAAAAAACCTTTAAAAAACCATATACATGGGTCATTATCATAGTTTATATAGATAGATAAGTCTGGGTGTTCAAACAAGAGATGGTATGCATACAAATAGAGGGGGAATGGATTGATAAAGATAATGCCATAACTCCAAAGGACTTCAAAGAGGTTATTCATATTGTATACAATAAGTAAGAGATTTTCAACTCACAATAAGGTCAAAATTCTAGGAACCTTGCATATACATATGCTTGTCTATTAGCATAATTATGTAGTGCCATCAAGAAGGGGCATTAGAAGACAAAATGAGGTTATGAGGACAATTTCAATATTCATGAATTTCATCATCATGTTGTTTTAAGGATGTATCTCTAATATTAGTTTCAAAAAAAAATATGACTAGTCATTTAGGCCTTGAGACACCAAACACTACTTAGAAAGCCTATTTCTTCCCTGAGAGGTGACTTCACATGCTCACCATGGTAAAAATATTTTGCATGGGAGGATGGGAACTTTGGGAGATGTAGAGGGATTAGTATAAAAGTGTTTTGTGGCAATGGTTCAGACATTCAATGCCCAAAATTTATAAATCATTATTAAGAGTCTTGAGTACTTGTAAACCTCTCTAAAACCCTCATATATCTAGGGAGAGAGATAGAGAGAGAGATATTGGAAGGCACATACCCCCAACCTTAGAGCAAAAGTGGGTTGTCACATGGCAGTTGATATTAGCTCAACCATGCATCACAATGATACTTATAAATTAGTCAGAATTGATTGGGAAGAATTGAAGGAAAAGGAATCCAAATAGATTTAGGTTATATGGATAACACCTAGATCATTTATTACACTTAGAGAGGCTCATGTCCATGGCACTTTGTTATAAGAAATGTGTATAGACCTATTAGAAAATAATGTTTCTCAGAGAAAAGAGTACAAAGAGTGGTATAAGGTAGTTTAAGAAGATGAAAATCATTTAAAGGGAAGGTTTTAAACTTATTTTATCTCCTCAAGTAATTATATTCTCAAAACCATGCCTATAAATGCCCCTATGAGTCCCTTCTTATCAGCTAGTTTGTAGAAATGAAAGACAAGATGACCTAGTCAACTGGTGTGGCAAGTTTATATATGTTTCTTGATTAAGAGGATTATGTTATGGTATAAGGGGTTATTTTAGGAATACAAATAATTTTTTCATAGTTTCTAAACGTTTTATGCAAACCTTCATGGCTACCAAACATTAGCAGTTAGGCTAATAGGCTTAATTAGCCCAGTAGACCTACTTGGTCAACAAGGAGACATAAAAGTTAGCATAGAGGGTTGATAAATGAGTTAATGTAAATTAATCAATGCATAACTGAACCTTAAGTGGAAATCACTACATATTTCATGGCCTTAATAGAGGAAGGAGTCATTTTCTTAACTTGGTCTTATACTAAAAAGAAGGAGAAGTTATAATATGATTATGATGGCCTAATGAAACCTCATAAATGTGTAAATAACAATATGTATAATGATTAAAAATGAGGTTAAAAAAGTCAACCATATCCTCCACTACCTCATTCAATGCCCAATTATTCATTCAATGATCATGCAAGAGCATCAGAGATGGAGAGATTTTTGGAGGCCTATTTGTAACTATTTGTAATTGAAGTAATGTATGAGTTAATGATGGTCATTGATAACATTTTTTTCTCTCTCCTCCATGGCATTTTCCCTATTATTCTCTCTTATTTATACTATATATTGAGGTTAGATGCCTTATTTGAGATCTCACCTGGGTATGAGGAAAAGTTTTGTACTTGATAGACCTCTTGGATTAATAAATAAACTATTAATTATTCTCCATTATTGGATTATATTGTGTTTATGATTATTTAAATGTGTATAAATGGTATAAATATTTCCTTAACATAACTTTGTCACACCTATATGCTAATTAGTTTTCTTGTGTAGGTTGTGTGAGATGTCAATGTTTGGTGATCATGTTTGAAGTGTAATATGGTTGAAAGTGCATCAAGAGAAGCCTCTCATCCTTAATCTCCAAGTTATATCCACTCATTAGGACCTTCATATAAAACATTGTTGCTTAGGAACTTTGGAGATAACACTTCAGTCTATTTATAATTCATTAGTGTTTTAGGAGTCCAAAATTGAGTAGATAAGCAATATAAGTGCATCACCATCCCTTAGAGTAGGTTTATTTTATATATTTTCTATCTCTTTTCACCCTTGAAGAGAATAAATTTTAGGAAAAGGATCAAAAGTTGATACTTCAAAGGAGCTAGCTTCATAATCTAGAGGTGTGGTCTAATTATAGGTAACCCACAAAATGTAGACCAACCCAATGTTAGTCTAAGGTTGAAGGATAATGAAATAATCTACTTCACAAGGTGAAACTTGGGTTACTAATAGTTTCAACATGCCTGGTGGGACTAGATTCAAGCATTAGAGTATTCACATCAACATTTTGGTCTTCACAAGTAGCTTTAATAACTCATGTTGGTCATCATTTCAAAGGTATGAGCAGTTCTTGTTCATAGTTGCATTGATTTTCACGTGTCTTGTGGTGAGATATGGCTGCATATGGGGCAAATTATTGTCATTCACTACCTTATCAACAACCCTATAATCCATCCTAGTTCCAATATGATCCCTATCCATCTCATTATGATGCTTATCAGCCCTACCATGACCTTGATCAACAATATGAGAGCCTATATCAGGCCTATGATCCTTTTCAATACCAAGGATACCAATATAAACCCCTTATGAACCTCATTCACCTTCTTGGTAGCTTTCTTATTAATCTAATCAGTCATGGAAATCTCATGACATTCTTGAATAGCTCAACCAAGTTCCAAGATAATCCATATCAAGATTTAAACATACCTTATTTGGCTATGAAAAACACATGGTGAACTTTTCACACAAAGGGGATATGGATAGGTAATGCCTATGCATGACATTGAGAGTATGAAAGCTTCACTACAACAAACTAAGGAAGAGTAGGCATATTTCATAAGACAAGTCCATTCAAAAGTTAGTGGTGATATGCTAGACATAGGTTGTTTAGTTTCAAGTATCGAAGAGAAGTTGGTAGTCCATGCAAGACAACAAGTCCAATATAACAAACAACATGTTCCCTCCTTAATTCCACATCAGTCCTCAATTGAACTACCCTTTTCCCTTAAAGTTCCTCACAAGATTTGCCAAATTTACCTACTTGGAGGTCTATACAAGAGAGACCTCAAAAGGTGGAAGAAGTGTGTCTTGAGGAGGTTGATTTCTATGTCATAAAATAAATTATGCAAGGGCCTTCATATTTTGATCAATAGGGGATATATTTAATGAGATGGTGCTTGATTTTGAGGCTCAACTTGCTAAACAAGTTAATCTTTAAAACCAACTCCTGTATCAGTCAGTGGTAGCTACAAAAGCAATCCCATCTCAACAAAAAGTTTAAACATTCATACCCATGGATACAACAAGTGAAATACAAGAGGCTCATAAACCCAATTTTCCAACTTAGAAACAAATGCAACAGTCAAGGGGAAAATAAGAGAAGTCAAGCATAATCCCAAGATTCAAAGTAGAATTCAAGCATGAAATAATTCAACCCCCACCCCTCCGTCCTCAATTTCCAAGGCCTTAATCTCATGGAAGTCTATTAAAGATAATATGTAGTAGAGAGAGGAAGTGATGGTTGTCAAGGATTAATAACTGAGTAAGGAAAATGAAGCATCAATGAAAACACCATTATATTTGTCTCATCTTCTTAATCTTTTCCAAGAGTCCACCTTACCAATAATTGATAAGGATCCTCTCCTTTGTGAGTAAAATGAAAATTGTGGTGATGGGTGATGAGAGTGAGTTGAGTGAGAAAAAGTAAGAGATCTTCATTAGGACACCTCTTAGAAAGGATAAGAATTTGAATCTTTCATAATACAAAAAAAGACGAGTTGCAAGAGGTTGATGGGATGCAAGATGAGATGCAAGTACAAGATGATACATAAGAGAAAGAGGTTTTAGTTGAGAAAGAAGAAGATATTTCTCAAGAACATGCAGTAGATACCATAAAAAAGTGTAGGCTAGCCAATGAGGATGAGTGTCAAGAGAAGAAGATGCAAGACCAATTAGTTGTTAACCTTGTAAAGTTTTGTCCACAATAAGAGTAGACACAAAGTGATGTAAAGAATGAAGAAATGTTTGTTGAGGTAGTACCTCAAGTTGATACTCTAGAATATAAACCAAGTGAAGATATATTTTCCTTTAGCATGCCTAATGAAGTTCAATATGTCCATATGGATTAGGGTGAAAGCATCAAGCAAGACATGTCAGACCTTTGGAAACCCATGATTGAGGTAGAATTAGAATTGTTCTTACAAAGTAGAGGGATATGGGAGGAGTATGATTGGGTGTTAGACTCACATGTACAATCCATGCACATAGGGGTAAAACAAGAAGGACCAACTACTTTCTATAGAGGCCATGACTATGCTAATGATCCTATCTACAAGTGGGAGTTATTAATATGTGGAAATCATATGACATGGTGCCATGGTGGTCAATCAAAATTACCATTTGACACTAGAGGAAAGAATTTGATCTTAGGTTAGTTGTTTTAGTTTGTTTGTCTTGTTTCAATAAATGGTTAACACTAGTTTAGTCTGATGTCTTGTTTTTTTATTGTCTTGTCTTGTTGTTTTCCTTAGGTTAGGTGGGCTTATTAGTTTAGGTGTTTATTTATTTATTTATTGAGTCTTGTTTGTTTGTTTCAATCTTAAGGTGTCACAAAGTATAAAATATTTTTGGTAGTCCATGGTATTCATCAAAACCATGTTGTTATGTTTCAAAACTATCATTATCATGAAAATTTAGAGGGTTATCTAGACTAGCAGGTTGGTCAACCCCCATGAGTCACTAAAAATGTTGGAAATTTGGCCTACCAAGGTCAAATATCAATGCCTACAACCTAAAATTTTTGATGGAACCCACTTAAGCCTCTACATGGTGCTGTCCTGAGTGATGATGTATCCTAATTACTTCTTGAAGTCATTCAAAACTGTTATAGATGTCTTTGATTTTGATTGTGATCATCATATGTCTTAGGTGTCTTTGGTCCTTAGATGATGTGATTGATCATCATAGTATTCATTGAATGTCAAGTCAATGGATTGGGTTTAAATGTGTTGTCATGGTCATGTCTTATTTTTATCTTGTGTTAATTATCCCCATGATGTTGAGTATGTTTATATGTCTTGATGATGGTTTAAAGTGGCCTTATGATCTAAAATGCCTTAATGAAGATGGTTGAAGATGGAAACTAATGATCCACTAAAATTTTATTTAGTGTATTTGATATATTCAAGAATGGGGCTGACTATGAGCTTTGAAGGGTGAAGAAGATACATAAAGCTTCATTGAAACCTTTTAAGAAGGTTATATGGTATTCTTCATGATACTCATTGACAAATCTTCTTGTGAAGCTATGCGTATATTGTCTAAAAAGGAGATTTTGGTCTTAAAATGAAATTTTTTGACCTCATAAGGTCATTAAAGCATATACCATACCCATAATCATCCTCATAATCATACTATTGTTTAGTCAAAAGGTTCATACTTTGAAAATGTCTCCTCTACAAGTCTAAAGCATTGTTTGGCCTCCAAAGAGTTTCCATATGTGAAATATGCCCCATTTTTCTCTCTAAATATTAATACCTATTTGAATATTCCTTTTGAATAGTAATCTTCCTCATATTTCCCTAAAATGGCAATTCAAAGCTCAAAGTGTGGAGTAAATACAAGAGAAAGGGTATTTTCATGTGTTTCTTGCAGAAAATATAGACTTGTATGAACTTTTCCATATAGTGGAGGTTAGGAGTTTGAAGGTGGATTCATGGTAGATGTTTTAATAAATTTTCATGGGAATAAGGTTCCATACAGGCTCAAAATAGGTTATCTTAATCCATCGAGCTCCTTTGAAACTTGAGAGAGCCCTTCAGGTTTTTAGAAAGTATGACCATGAGAGAGAATATCAAGATCTAGAATTTTGGGTAGAGGAAGGGACCTTAGATAGATTACATATTTGGTATGTTTTTCTTATTTTGGTTCTATCTCCATTATGAACCATCCTTAACAAGTTAAATCATTCATTTGCTTCTTCATTTAAATAAGAAACCAACTTTCCTTATTTTCTCTTCTCTTGAGTATGGTGATAGAAGGATGAAAGTTTAGAGATATTTTCAGGAGTTTAATCCACCTTATTATATCATTATATAAACTCATCTAACACGTGTGAAGAATATATATATAAATACATAAACTTCCAAATCTACAGTCTGTAGGCAATTTAGAGAGGTTGTACGGTTCAATGGATGATTTATGGTTGCTAGGCACAGTATGATGTTGTATGTGAGGTTTAATACATGATCATGTTTCTTTATTGAGGGTTTCTCAAAGTGTTTCTCAAGGTCTCATAGCTTATAAATATTTGATCTAATTCAACTTCCTTCACAGTCTCAATTTAGCATATGTTAAATTAACACATGTTAAGTTATTTTGATGAATCCTAGGCTTCTTTTTACACAGTGTATGCCTTTTTGAGAGCCTCAAAACTATTATATTATATTAAGGCATATTAATTGAGGTGTCTATGATAATTTAAAACTATTTTTGATTGTGGATTCATGTTCCTTTCCATCCCCCATGTTTAATTCCATCTCCATTATCTTTCACACTGTCATTCAACCATTTTAAAAGTTTATAATTCTATCCCCACTCTCAATTTCTATATCCCAATAGAATCATACTCAAATATCAATAATTATTCACATTCACCTCATGGATCCATTTATTTAAAAGATTTAAGAGTGTTTAGGAACCATTATGGTCATTAAGTAATTTATGAATCCCTAAACACTGCTCAAAGAGGTGTCTCATGATCACTTACAACCATACTAAGAAGAGGTGAAAAAAAATGCAAACAAGGAGAAACGTAGATGTTTGAGGGGTGAGTTGAACTCAATAATAACTTAAAGGAAAGGTAAGAGCATTAGTGGGAATTGGGAGGTTTATTAGTGTTAAATTCAAGGCCTGAAACTTGGACATAGTCCGTACAAGGGTCAAATTCTCATACACAATCAGGACTATAATGAAGAAAAGTATATGTTTAAAAGGTAGATTAATGTGTTAGAGATGATATTGTTGTGATAGTGATGAGTTTGAAAATTCATAGGCAAAGTGATGGGCATGGAATCTCAGAGGTAGACCCTGAGTACAAAGAACTCAGATTAGGAAGCAGAGCAGTGTTGGATGGCTCTTAAACTATGTGAAACTTAGATCAAACATATGGACTATGAAGGTGTTGGAAATATCTTTAAGATAAATGGGGATTCTACCCAATTTTTAGAGTCACTTGAGAAGGTTAGTAATGATAAGTCATGAGACCTTCAATACCTCTAAGGCATTCATTGTCATAATAAACACCTATAGCCACTTACAGGATATAATGAAGCAAACATTCAAGTATTTGATAGTAATGTTTTAAATGGATTTTTGTATCCTAAGTGACATGAGAACATGTGTTGTGATGCTCATAAGTACCTATACTAACTACTAAAACATGCAAAATGAGATTGTTACCTATAACTAGTGTTGGCAAAGTGTAAGCTAGAAGGAGATGTGCTTTGATAAGGTGAATAGGATTGATAAGTGACTAAGGAAGGATAAGGATTTTTTGTTAGTTTGGCATGTTAAGGCCAAGTACCAATCTCTATAATCTAAAATTTTCTAGGATCATATTAATAGCCTCTATAAGGTGGTCTACTAGGTTATTTTGACTAAAAATGATAAGTTTTGGTCTTTAAGTTTTAAATTATGAGACAAAAGGTCATTAAATTATTAAAAATACCTTAAAATATATTAAATACATGTTATTACCTTATTTATAAATTTTTAAACTTTAAAAAGGTGATTTCATGCATTTTTAAGCCTAAAAAAGACCCTTTTAGAGCTCCCACATGTCAATTTCACCTATTAAAAGATGTCAAAAGGTTAATTATTTTTTAAAACACATTAAAGAATCATGTTAATATTTAAATTAAATAAAATTGGTGGTGATAAGATTTATCTATCAATAAAAAGCAAAGAAAGATCTTTTTTCATGCATATTTGCAAGAATAGTACAGACTTGTATGGAATCCAGTATGGTGGAGGTCTAAACCAGGAAGAGCAGGGCATAGGAGGTATCCAAAAAGAATTTAATTGAAATTAGATGTAATAAAATCTCATAACCAGTCCCCCATAGTCAATTTTCTTATTTTCACATAGTGAGAGCCTTCCAAGTTTGATGATGGTACAACTAGAGAAATAAGTTACAGGTCTAAATTTTTTGTTAGAGAAACTAGACTCAAAGGGATTCCTATTGGATCAAGTGGTTATGAAATTTGTCTCTTCTCCCTCATGAATAATCAATTTGAATTTATGGCATACATCTAGAGTTTTGTATCCATGAAGGCAATAGGTTTTTTACAATTTCTCCTCACCAGGGCATCATTTCAAGAAAATTCTAGATTTCAGAGCTTCTTAGGAACATGATTCTTCCCTCTATGGAATTATTAAGGTCATTTTAAAACTTATGAGGGCCATATGTATCTCAAGAATAGGTATACATTGGAATTATACAGTCTACATGCTTCTAAATGAGTTTGTATGGTTTAAGAGACAAGGATTTTCAAGTTTTCTTATTTGCTTGTTTGAAGAGGCCTCCGCTATCTTCAAATATTCTCAAATAAATATTATCAAAGTTTCATATCCAAGAAGACCATTCATGTTATCTTAAGCATCTCCATAGAGCCTATTTAACAAACTTTAAGAAAAATTAGCATATTTTAAGGTTTTTTGTAGAATCCTATGTTTTATTTTCAGCCTATCAACCTTATCTAAAGGCATCCAAATTGATATGGTTTGAGGATGATATGTTCATGTCTATCTATGACTCTTCATGTTGGTCTTTCAATGATCCTTCATACTCCTTTCCATCTCCATTTTATTCATCCCCATACCACTATCATAACACTACCATTCTTACTCTATAAGGCTTACTTCCACCCACCATGCATGTTTTCACACCATTATTTCATTCCCCTCACCTTTCACTCACCTCCATCTCATGTTTTCATTGTTATAAAGAGGCAAGAAAAGTGAAGATTTTCATGACCATTCAAGATAAGGTATGCACACCTTCAAACCATTACCTATAGCAAAGAAAGTAACCTATAACAATAAACCAACAGAGTCAACATTTCTCATGAAGGTAAAATGAATGAAAAGGTTAGATATACCTCCTAGAAGGTATAATGCTCAATATTTTCATCAAGTGGCAGTAGTTTGAATAAAAAATAATATGTTCATGCCTTGTCATCTTCTTTAAGGCCAAATCCATATAGATGGTACACATAGATTCAGTGATAGTTATAGAGGGACATAATCCTTATGATGCTTAGACACGAGATCAAGCCATGAGTGGAGATGGGAGACCAATATAAGGATTTTATCTAAATGTGACTCTATTCATGTCATAAATCCTTAAAAGGCAGCCATGTACTTAAAATTAAGTGTTAAAAAGGCACCTATAGGCTTGTTTTAAGGTCAAAACATATAATGGGTAAAGGTATTGACAACCTTAAGGCCTATCGAAATAGAAAGGAGGCTGGTTGGACAAGCCAATGTATAGTCATATGAGAATTTTTAACCTCAACGAAGAGACTTAGGAGCAATGCAAGTTTAAATTATTAAATGTCTCAAGTAACTCAAAATGGCCATCTACAACCCTTTTATGGAGCTTAGGCCTATTTCTAGAAGGTTGACAGGGATATAAACCAACTATATATGGTGAAGCCTAATGGTATGAAGAAATCATAAAAACATGATGGTAAAACAAGGCCAAAGAATGAATAAAGGTTATAATCAAGGATAATTTTCAATCAAAGGATAGGTCTCAGTCAACCACCTATAGCCAACTCAAAGCCACCTATAGCTAAGAGGGTCACAATGTTGTTCTTGATGAGATATAAAAGGTTTTGACTATTTCAAAAAGGGAATTGAGTTTAGAAATTATCATGATAAGAGATACTCAAGGAGACTTGATGATTTATTAAAACTCTCCAAGTACAAAGAGACCCTGCTATAGTTTGTACACCTATAGGCCTAGTACTACAGTCATCATTCACAATCGAGTAATATAGAGGAGAGGGCAGTGAAGTGTTAGGTCTTTTCTTTTAATAGTTCTTAGGATTTTTTTCCATGATGAGGGTCTCATTAGTTTTTCAAGAATGTTTCAAGTAATATACTCTTAATGACATACAAGATACAATCAAATTAACCCTAAGGCCACACCTATAACCATGTAAAGAGGTAGGCTCATATCCAAGTATAAGGTTTTTCAAGTATAAGGTCTAGAGAGGTGTTTCAAAGCTTAAGACTATTTCAAGAAGGAATGATTAGATAAACTCATCAAATGGATCACCAGAGGGTTTCTAAATACGCATCCTATAGTCATTTACCTCTTGAAACAATCAGATACATCCATTTGCAAGAAGGTAGGCATATTTATAGGTATGATGAGTTTCAAGTACAATGATCAATGTTAATAAATTCATGATCATTGAAGATTATCAAGGAATTTAATGGTGACATGATCACATAAAATATAAAGAGGGTTTCCCAAGGAGAAGCTACAGTCAGTCATCACCTTGAACCTATACCTAGAACAAATTTTCATGAACATATAGTTAATATATGATGAGAGGTATATGATAAAGTGTTAAGAGTGATGGATATGGTATAGTCAAGAGAAAATTCATGAGAATAACATGATGTCATAAAATTCACCTTTTAACTTCTCAAGGTTTGATACTTGTACTCAATCTATATAAGTATGGAAAAGTCAAACATAATCAAGTATATTGCTTATAAAAGGGTCTATTTCCAAAGATATGGTGGTATATAAAGGAGTCTCATGGGGTAGGTGATGTGAATAAGATCAAGGAAATTCATAATGATATTCTAAACATAGTTAAGCTTAGGGTCAACTATTGAATTTCTACACATACAACCATCTTAACACAAGCTTCTCCTCAAGCTTGTATCAAGGTCATACACAATGGCATATAAGGAGGTTTTATGTTAAATAAAGTGATTCAAGACAAAAAATAGATATCATCATCATAAATAATCATATGGAGATGAATCTCAAGGATAAATACTCAGTAAATTCCACCTCATAATCTCCATCTACAACCTTGTCACATACAATCTTTTCTACAAGTTGGAAATAGGATGTAATTTTTTTGTATAAAGAAGCCTCATGTTCATGAAAATTATTCATGGGATTAATTAATTTTAATGAGGACAATGGATCAATTAAGGTTTTACAAGTACATGGTGATAGTCAATAACCTTGGGAACCTACACCTATAACTAACAGTGACATTATCCTATCACAATCATCTATTGGAAAAATATGAACTCAATGACCATTCAAGTTAAGAGCTAGACATATGAAGATATATAATGAAAGATAAGAGAATATTTATCAGATTTAAGAACATGGTAAATATCTCAGACAATTCCAACTCAAGAACATAAAGGTGACAATACAGGTGGTTATATGGAATGTGATTGTGTAGAGGTCTAAAATCTTGTATTAAGGAGTCAAATGGATAGAAAGAGAGAGGTAGAAGATATAAAATGGTCTAAATATTCATGTAAGCACCAATTAATATTTAAATTACCATCAAGAACTCCTATACTTTAGAAATACCACCTACAATAGTATTGGCATATAATCATTTTGAGTGTTTTTAGAGATAGGGTCTGAGAGAGGAGACATAAAGGTTGAAGATATGGTAAAAGAGTATGAAATAAATGAAAGGAGGAATATAATTACCTAATAAAATAATTTTAACCATGTTATAATACCATCCAAGGTGGTAAAATGTACAAACACAGTCCTACCTAACATGACAAGCATACAATCAACACCTAAAAGGCATTCTTGAGAGAATTTTGAGGTTTTGTGGCATCTATAGGTGGAATAAATACTTGAAAATTGGTAAGATTAATTATCATGAATTTATAAATATTCCATATCATCCTCAATACCATTTCATAGGTGGAGAACCTCACTATTTTAACACAATCAACTGCTTGTCTACAAACAGTCTGAAGGGCAACAAATAACAAAGTTGAAATATTGGTATTTTAAGATGATAATACAAGTTGGTAAGAGGTATGAATGGATTTTTTATGACGTTTCTTCTCATACACATCAAATATAGTTTCATTTAACTCCAAAACTTAGTTTTAGGCCATGTAGACACTAGAAAATTATACACTACAGATTTAGGTGTCACATTACCCTTTAAACCACACCTTGAGCCCCATTTTGATTAAATTATTTATTAAAGACCCTTTTGAACCCATTTAACTCTTTAGATAATTTAATTATTTAAATAAATTAGTTAATTCCTATTTCCACCTCACATACCTAAACCCATGGCTAACCTATCAACACCTAGCCTAGAGACCTTTTCTACCCTAGAATTTAATGCCCTAACCACTTCGACTTATTATTCATACATACCCATGCCCCTTTAAATACACTCAAACCATTTCCCAATGCCTTAACTACCAATAATTAGTTAAAATGGATAATTTTAACCATTTTTACCTCTTCTCCCTAATCATTAGTGGTTGACCCTCGACTTGCAACAATTGACTAGGACCATCGATAGTTACATAATGTGAGCCTAAGACTCATGCCTAGGAGGTTGAACCATGGAGGATGGAACATGATCACTTAGAGAAAACATAAACAAACCTTGGTGAACTAGAGCCAAAATGGAATCAGATTGACACTTGGAAGTCACTTCAAAATCTCCACACAAAGGATTTAAATATTGTCACTCTGCCCACATAGCTCCAGGCTCCCAAGTAGCTCATCACCTCCACTCTAGGACTTTTCCAATCCATCAAGCTGCACAAAGATAAATATATTACCCTTAACTTGAGTTAAGTTATTTGGTTTCAATAATTTCAATGCATGTACCTACTTTCACCTTTTCCCATATCCTCTTCATGTTGGAGTTCTAAAACTCCAATCACCCTCCTCTCCACCAAGCACCCTTTAACCACTCTCAACCATCTAGAGTACCAAAACCCTGAGCTTGATACCTCTAAAACATTACCTCTACCATCATGCCCCTTAAACAACCATAAACAACTCAAATAACCTTTTTATAACCAAGCCCAAATCCCTTTCTTTTCCCTAAGCTAAGATTATCAAAACCCATAGTAACCACCAGTGGTCACCTATCGATTGATGATGATCATCCATGATTGCCAATGGTCATACCTTGACTGGTGATGGTTAATATGTAACATATTTCACCCAAAACAATAATATGAAAACACCTATTCACCCCAACCAAAAACCCTATTTCTTAACCTCTATCAGTACATAGACTCAATAGCAACAACCTAAACCACACCTTAATAGTTTAGCATTTATCTTTAATATTATTTTGTTAAAACAAATATTTCTTTTGAAAAGTTTTTTTTTTGATTAAGTACTTTCATATATGCTATGCAACATTTTTTATCAACATTTTCATAATGTTAACTTTTCTAAAAGGTGGATTGACAACCTCCAAGGAAGTCATGTACTTATTGGATCTAGCTCACACTAGGCAATCCACTCACCTATCTCACTAATCAACCATTCTTCTAGTTGTTTTATCATTTTTAAGTCATCATCCCTAGACAAATAGGAGTATCTACAACCTTTTAGATTCATGTGCGTACAACAAAACTAGGTTCTTATACCACACCCTTTTTTAAGTTTTTTCTTTTCTTCTAAAAGGTAAAATAAATGAAAAAAATAGTGAAACATTATGGCACGCCTGATGGGACCTAGTTGATTCTAGGTTCTTTTATTTTTATTTTATGCTCATATAAATGAAATCAAAATATCTTTTGGGCTTAAAATTAACCTTTCATACATTGTTTTCTTGTATAGTTAGCTCACATAGCTTAATTAATCAAGTAAATTAATTCTATCCTCATTTCTTTGCACACACAATACCAAACCACTTACAACAAATCAAACATTATAATACTTGACATAAGGCCTGACTAGGGTTTCATCTTCTAGTGATAAACCTTCACCCATTGGCTATTTTACTTAGACGTCATTACCAAAAGGAGAAACTAAAACTCAGTTCTTTAGCTAAGTATAATCTCTGGTATTCAGTATATCTTGGATAAGTACCTGAAAACCTTATCATTGTGGTGTGTGAAGTGAGGGAGTAGCCCCAATATCAAGCCACGTATGGATGACAATAAAAAAAAATTGAGCACCTAAACTACCTAGAACCATCCTTAGATTGCCTATCTAGTACTTTTTTAAAAACCAAAGTTAAGTCACACTTTTAAAAGCATAAGGCATAAGCCGCAAGAGAGACAAAAAGAACCTTAGAATTTAATGTGATTTAGTGTGTGTTTTATCTTCTTTGAATTTTTTATTATCTTCTCTTTGTTTGATTTGTGAGGAATCTATCTCCTTTTGGAAACCTTCTACCATCTTACCTTCATCCACCTCATCTCCATTTCCTTATTCAATGGGGATCCCTCTTATATTTTCTCCAAGAGATCCTAAGTTTGTTAGACTCCTAGAAGATAACCCTCTTGCCTTACAGTTTTACCTTGCATCATGATCCACTTATGCTTCCATGCCACCCTAAAACCAACCCAACCTTACCCACAATAAACCCAACATCACCTACAATCAACCTAACCTTACCTATGGCCAACCCAAACTTGCCTATAACTAAACCAACCTCACATATAACCAATAAAATCTCAACTACCACCAACCAACAACCTCTCAATACCTATTTGACCATTTTCATAACCCATCTCAACTATAACTATCTCAACCTCACAAATCCTTAGACTACCTATCTCAACCATCATATCAACTACCTCAACCTTATCAAACTTTTGATTATCCACCCCAACCATAATATCAATTACCTTAACCCACTTTGTTCCAACCCTCTTTATCTCAAAATCAATACTTGGTCTATCATCTTAATCATCCAACCAACAAATATCAACCCACCTTATCAACCTTACCCAACCTATCAAACCAACCCACCCTAACAACTTTACCAACCTCAAAAAATCAAACCAACAACTATCAACAAAACTTTTCCAACCCACCAACCTTATCAAACATACCCAACCCATCAAATCAATCAAACTTATTCAACCAATCAACCTCATAAAAAAACCAATTAGCTCGTAACCTTAGGAGCCATTGGCATACCCTCCTCCTAGGAAGTACACCCCATTAGGGGAATCATATGCCTCAATCCTTCACAAAATATTAAAGGCTTCTATCATTAGACTTCCTCAAATTAAACTCATCAATTGTTCTATCCCAAAACCCATTTGGTTTATAGAGAATAGGTTTTGTGCATATCATTATACAAATGGACATGTGGTACATAGATGTTCAACTTTTAAGATGTTCATCCAAAACCTTATCAATCAAAAGGAGATCCAAAAGGATAGTCTACACATTCCCCCCAACTTAGCCTTGAATGTTTTCAAGCAATCAATCATTAAACCTCTTCCTTCACCCATTGTTGTGCAAACCAATAATCAAAACCATAAAAATAATGAGGTTCATGAACTAGATTTGGTCCTTAGTGAACCTAAAACTAAGGAAACTATAATAGAAACCTTAACTAATACACTTATTGAAGAAGTGTAACATTCTCAAGTTCCTTTTGAAATACTCACTAAGGAAGAATAAACCTTAACTAACCCACTTGTTAACCAAGAGGAGCCTTTTCAAATCTCCTTAGCAACCACAATTAAGGAAACCAACTTACCTCTTCCACTTCCCATTTCAGTAGATCAACCTCAAATCAACTTATCTTTTCCACTTCCCTTTTTAGTGGATTAAACTCAAATCGACTTACCTTTTCCTCCTCCTTAGAAAGTAGAATCACTCCCACCAACCATATCTCTTCTAGTTACCCATTTTGTGGAACCAACCAAAACCCCTTCACATATTACACCTACCCTTTTATTGGATCAACCTCCAACCAACCTACCCTCTCCACTTCTAATTTTAGTGAAGCAAACCTTAACCCAACCCAACCTACCTCTTTGACATACCCTTTTAGTAGAGAAAACCCAAAATCAAAATACCTCAACTAAATCCAACCTAACCTCAACTAAAACCCAACCCATCTAATTATTCTATAATATACTCATTTTTGTCTACCTAATGACAATTTCTTTGGTTTGATTCCCTTTAGAATAGGGTCAAATATTTGTCATCTTACCTCACCAATCAAACCAAATAAACAAGCAAACCAAACCAATAAACTAAATCAACCATCCATACTATCACCCTCAACTAATCAAACCGACATCTAAACCAAATCAATCAACCATGATTAACTCAACTTTTGATCCAACTCCAACTAACTCTTCTATCAACCCAAACCAAAATCAACCCTTCATTTGAGATTTCTTAAATCTCAGTCACCTTTTTATCCAAGCTACCCATACCTCAACTAAGCTCCCTCATTGGAATAACCAAACATTCTTATCCAATCAATCTTTACTCCAAGATGGTGTTGCTAACATCATTGCTAAATCCTAAACCCACCTAAGTCCAATCCAATAACATTTCCATCACCCTGGTACCATAAGGGAAATCTTGCCTGAAACACCACCTTCAACTTGAACTCTATGGTAACTAATAGTCCTTAAGAGGTTATTAAAGTCATCTTCATCCTTCTTAAACCCTCTTTACTAACCAACATCTTCACTTGGGAGTCTTTTACTACCTCAATGTACATGGAAAATACAACTTGAGGAACTCTCCCTCCAAAATACTTTGAACATTCCCCTTAACCCAACCTCATTTTACCTAGCTTAACACTAACCTAAGACCAAAACCAACCCTTGACACTTATACCTCAACCTAGCCTAGCCTAGCCTAGCCTAGCACTAAACCAACCTTAAGCCAACCTTGAGATTAACCAACCTTTTAGCCAACCTAAGCAAAATATTTAACTTTGAACCATTCCTTTAGACCTCTTCTACCCTTACACCTTGATCTACATTGGTCTTTGGTGAACTGTTGCTGGTCAACCCTTGACCACCGTTGGTTATTGTCATAAACAAGGTCTAACCCAAACCTTTCCTTTTCACCATAAACACTTGAAACTAGCTTACCAAATCTTAGCCAAACACCATTATAGCCAAACAAGACTCAATACCATTGCCTAACCAACTTTACCTCTTACCTTTGTCAATCTAGAATATTTTTCATGTCTAATCAGGTGTTCTAAAGTAATTGGGGGACCTCTTCATTCCTAATTGGCTCAGACCATTTACACATAAATGTGGATCTAGGGCATATCTGAACCTAGACCCCTCAATGCTTTGCATTCACAAACATTATTTTGTTAAACCAAGTTCTTATTCATCTTGTGTCTAACGTAAGTTCATACCTTATTTTCATCCATTTTCATTTCCTTATTTTAAGGAAAATTGACTAAAATAAGATCATGTGATTATCCATCATAGCCTTAGCCTAATCTTAAGCATGGGTACCACAAATCTACTCATGACATGATTCTCATGGACACTTTTCATCCCTTATAAGATGAATCCCCATGGTCATTATCACTTATTTTCTTTCTCCCATCATTAACCTTCTTGTGTTATGGTTTTTCCTCCATAAAGGAAAGACTTAGGCCTATATAGATTAGTCCATGTCTAAACAAGCATAACAATAAATTTGGGAGACCAACATATCACTTGGGTCATATCTAAAAATATAGCATGCAGACTACTCCTTTGAAGGATAGCTATCCAAAATGATCAAAATTGCTTAAAACTAAGGTAGACTACTCCCTTGAAGGACAACTATCAATATAAACAAACCTAAAGCTTAGACCACTCCCTTGAAGGATGGCTAAGTTAAACATTTATCAAAGGAAACAATCACTTGGAAGCTTCACACATCGATTAGCTTCTTAAACCCATCCAATAAAAGCATCAAAATACCCCAAGTCAAAGTAAAAAAAAACAAAAAAAATAAAGTGATCCCAAGAAAGCTTTAATTCACTTTCACCCACCATTCATAGACTTCTCACATCGATCAATCTATACTAAGCTTAGAGTATGGACTTCTCTATAATGGTTCTTAGGTCACCTACACTACCATCCATTCACCTATTTCATTCATCTCCCCTTTTACACCCTCTACAAATCAAGGTATTTTTGATATTACTTGACACTATGTGATCAATCTACCTTTTTTAACCAATGAACCAATAATAATGTAAAGCATGATAGGGATTTATGTTCATAAGCCTACAACTCTTGCCATTTTGGTCTTTGCCAATTGGAGCATTTAGCCTTCTTCTACTTTCATGACCACTTGAGAAGGTGTATGTCTTTTGAATTTGAACACCACCCAACCAAAATTTTTAAAATAGCAACCACATTATCCTAAGCATGTACCCATCAGAGCGCACCTTATTCTCCAACCAACTAACCAACAAAATAACCTCAACTTGGTCATTTTGGCCTGCCTTTCACACTTTTTATGACCAACCTCGACTTGGTGATTTTGACTGCACTAAATAAATTTCCATACTTTAAAACCTTAAAACCATGTGCTACTTTTGTGCATTGACCATTTAGGTGCCTCACAACATGACCCATTTGTGGTCTTAACCCCTGTGACCTATTCTGTTTTCATAGACTCACCCAACTTTTAGACCCCTATGAATCCAGACACCTAGCCTAGAGACTTGAGTTTATAGGAGTAACCCATATCAGCTATGCCTAACACTGTGGCCTAGTTACTGTTAGTAATTTGACTTGTCAATGTTAAATTACTACTTGTATCATTCAAAACTTTCTTAAAATTGGTCATTAACCCTTTGTAGCTAGTCAAACTAGTCATTTATGGCCTAAAATCACTAATTTTAGTCAAAAATGTCAAAAATATATTGTAAATAGGTCATTATAATTTAAAAATAGCATTTTCAAGTTCAAATATGCAAATAATCCATGCACAGGGATCGATTTTAAGAGAAAATTAAACATTCTGGGAGCTACAGGTAGTTTCAAGACCTCAAATTTTATATACAAGGTTATTATGAGTTTGAGAACCTTATAAAAAGGTTTCATGGCCATTATATAATTGGAGATATTTGATTTTTTGTAACAATCCTTTGCATATCCATTGGGGATCACCATTGGAGTAAGCATCATTTTGGAGTGTCACATAGGTTTCTAAGTCCATGTAAAAGTTTTAAAAGCATGGGATGATATTTTTACATCATAATTATACCTTTAAAGAGTGTCAAAACTCTAAATTTTAAGCAAACCATGCTCATACAGGCTTTTACAAGCAAACATGCATAAAGGCCAAAAATGAGTTTTTTGACTTTTCAAGAAAAATGTGCTTTTAGAGTGTTTTGATATCATGGTATAGACAACATGATCATGTTTTTAGGCATTGGGCAGAATGTGAAGAGTTATTTTCATTTTGGTAAAATTTTCATTTTTTCAGTTGTAGACACCCTTCCTAGCCTCTTGTTCAGATGCTCATAGCTTTCACCACATATGGAGTTTAGATGAAATATCTTAGTATGTTTTGATTAATTATATTTAATTATAATTAATAAAAAATTGAGATAACTTTAATTTTTTTACTTTATGAACAATCATTAAGAGTGTAGGTAACTCAGAATGCAGTCAAAACCCCATAGATAGATTTTTCCACATGGTAAATTTTTAATCAAAACTCAATATTTTTAGGGATGTTGGGGGGATCAGTGTTATATTCATGAATGTATTTTTTTTTGTATTTTGAGGTCTATACTTCATTAACCATCATTTTTAAAATTCATCTTCAAAGCCTACCTAAACCCTAAAAAAACTAGTTTTGAAAAATGTTGATTTTATTGATATAAAATCATCTTGGCTCAACCTAAAACCTCTTAAAATGTTAATTAAACTCAAATAATATTCCATAAATGTCAATTTTATGCATGGAGATGTATGAATGAGGGTAGAAATCATTTTTTACGAAAAAAACATATAAAATGAAGTACATGACACTTCAATGAAATATAATAAATGGATATAAAATCCTAATAATTTTTATTCATCCTAAAATTTTATTTTCTTCATAAATAATCTCAAAAGTTTCCCAACCAACTCAATCAAAATGGCCAATTTGCAGGAAAATGGAGCAAAATAGGCCTAGTCAACCCTGTTGACTGAATGATGAGTGTTTTCTCATCAAAATCAAATATTTTGGTGATGAATAATTATTTTTTAAGTGAATTATTTTATTCAAGTTTAATGGATTATTATTTTATGTCTAATGGAGTTCAAATTCCAGAAGATAGGCTATTAAGCCTAATTGGCCTAATTGGTCAATCAAGCAAGTAAAGAATGGCATTGAAAATCTATCAAATGAATTAATTTTAGAGTTAACACATAGAATATATGTTTTTAAAGTGCATATATCATTATAAAGTCAATACATAAGTTTAAATTCATGAAAGTTCAGCTCAAGTTGAGTTAACTAGTCCTTAAGGGTCAAATCTCTTCGGTTGACTAGTTTGACTAGTTTCATGCATCTCCCATGCTTTTCATGCAAGATAAAGACTTTAAAAAACTTAAACTCATTTTAAATATGGATTAATTTTTTAAATTATGGTGTGATTTTCATGAAAAGAAGGTTGACAAGTCAAAATGGGCCCACCACTTCTCAATTCTATGCCAAAAATGAGGAACATGCAATTTTTGAAGAATTGGAAGATTTTAAAGCCTTTATTTAATTTTGTAAAAGGATTTTAGTATTATTTTAACTCAAAGAAGACTAATCCTTCTATTTTCCACTTGAATTTGGATTTATTTAAGGTTTTAGACTTATATATTGGCTTTTTGAAGTCATTTTTCAAGAATTCTTGAAGCAGAAAAAAAAATTGTAATTGACACCATTTATCAAATAAAGAAGATTTTTTGGATATGTTTTTTTGGATCAGAATAGAGTGTACTTTTTGATTGTGTACTCAAATATAAGTGAGATATATATTCCTTTTTTTCAAGTATTTTCCACATCTACTATGAAAATCTCATCCTCTATATGTCATTTGAAGAGCTAGGATTTGAATTTGCTTTGCAAACTTCTTTCAGGCCTTCTTTTGAAATATTGATGTTTATGATTGATTGCAGAGTTCTCTTTTAGATTCATGTGTCTTAATCAATTTCAAAAAGATTTTAGAGAATAATAAACATTTAGGTGAATGACCCCATTAGATAGGATTTTCCATTTCAGTTTTCTTCTCCTTTTCCATCCAAAAAATCATAGTAGATTAGATTTAATTGATAAATCTTAAGGTAACCAACCATCTCTGGAGGTTCTTCTTAGTACAGAGTCACACACACTGTAATAATTTCCCATTTTATTAACTATAGTGAGGGTATGTTTTACACATATTCAAATAGGATGCACTCCAGAGTGATAACAGTTTTTGGTACGCCTGGTGGGACTCAAGTTTGGCTATTAGAGATAAGTATAACAGATGAAAAATCTTTATTTGAATCTATCCAAAAGGTAGAAATGTGTGATCAAAATGTTTCAAATGGTAAGAATAATGATGAATTTCAAGTCCTTTCAATTGATCATGATGAAGAGGCCTTTTGGGATGATTTGGAGAGTTTTTTCGCAAAGTTTGATAGCCCATCTTCACCCCAAGAAGAGATTGATGAATGTCTTGTAAAGAGTATTGTTGCAGATATTCATCAAGAAGAAATTAAAGTCATATTACAACCATGTTTAGATGCTTATCAAAGATCTAAATACTTTGAAAAAATACCAATTCAAATAGAGTCAAATGAAGACATCAATCCAAGTATACTAGTTGAATTGCCAATACAGTTACTGAATGGGAATGTGTCAAATCATGATCAGCCTATGAATAAGGTAGAGATAGTAGTCTTGATGCAACAAAGAAGAATATGGGAGGATGATTAGATCTTAGATCCATATCTTCAATCCATTTACCTAAGAATTAAATTTGGAGGCCTAGCTGCATCATCCAGAACATATGAACATTAAGTGCTCTTATTTGTAGAAGAGAGCTATAAAAAAGAAGCAAATATGTTTCAAAGTTCCATAGTGCATCAAAAAGCTTTCCATTTGATCCAGAAGGACCAGCAAGGTGGAGGTTAGTTTGTACATAATAGACTACCTTTTGTTGCTTTCTCTAAGTACATATCTACACATGATTTTAGTGTTATTTTTCCCTTTCGAAGTTGTTGTTGTCCATTCTTCTAAGTGCACACATGCACATGTTTGTTGTTATTTGTGTCAGTTGTCTTGTTATGTCTTTAGCTACAAAGATCTTCTAATATTCAGTATATATCCAAATTTTTTATACCCAAAGTTTTTGAGTTATTTGACCAGCATGCTGGTCAACCCCTGGAAGTTGCCAAAATTGTTAGTAATTTGATTTGTCAATGTCAAATTACTACCCCTATCATTTAAAACTTTCTTAAAACTGGTCATTAACCCTTTGTAGCTAGTCAAACTAGTCATTTATGGCCTAAAAGCACTAATTTTGTTAAAAATTTTTAAAAATATATTTTAAATGGGTCATTATAATTTCAAAAGAGCATTGCCAATTTCAATTATGTAGTAGACAATCCATGCACAGGGATCAATTTTAAGAGAAAATTGAACATTTTGGGAGCTACAAGTAATTTCAATACCTCAAATTTTGTACACAAGTTCATTATGAGTTGAAGAACATTATAAAAAAAATCATAGCCATTAGACAAGTGGAGATATTTTTTGTTTTGCAACAGTCCTTAGCATGTCTGTTGAAGATCACCATTAGAGCAGGCATCATTTTGGAGTACCACATAGGTTTATAAGTCTAGATAAAACTTTGAAAATAATGGGATGATGTTTTTACATCATAATATGACCTTTAAAAAGTGTCAAAACTCTATATTTAAGCAAACCATGTTCATATAGGATTTTGCAAGCAAACATGGATAAAAGCCAAAAAAAAGTTTTTTGAATTTTCAATCAAAATGTGCCTTCAGAGTGTTTTGATAGTATGGTATAGACCACGTGATGATATTTTCAGTCATTGGGAAGAATGTGAAGAGTTATTTTAATTTTGATGAAATTTTTATTTTTTTAGTAGTAGACACCCTTCCTAGCCTCCTGTTCAGATGCTCATATATTTTACCACATGTGGATTTTGGATGAAAGATATTAGTATGTTTTAATTAATCATATTTAATTATAATATAAAAAATTGAGAAAATTTTAGTTTTTTTACTTTATGAACAATCATTACGAGTGTAGGCAACTTAGAATGAAGTTAAAACCCCACAGTTAGAATTCTCCATGTGGTAATGTTTTATATATTTTGAATTAGAACCCAATATTTTTAAGTACATTGGGGGGATTATTTTTATACACATAAATATATATATTTTTTATATTTGGAGGTTTGTACTTGATGAACCATCATTTTGAAAATTCATCTTCAAAGCCTACCTAAACCCTCAAAAAACTAGTTTTGAAAAAATTTGATTTTATTTCCATAAAATAATATTGGATCAACATAAAAAATTTTAAAATTTCAAGCAAACTCAAATAGGATTATATAAATGTCAATTTTATGCATGGAGATGTACGGATGAGGGTAGAAATCATGTTTTTTGTGGAAAAAGCATGTAAAATGAAATACAAGGCACTTTAATGAAATATAATAAATGGATATAAAATAATAAGAATTTTTATTCATTTTAAAATTTTATTTTTGTTAGAAATCATCTCATAAGTATTCCAATCAGCTCAATGAAAAGGACCAGTCTACAGGAAAATGAAGCAAAACAGGCCTAGTCAACCCTGTTGACTGAATGGTGAGTATTTTCTCATCAAAATAAAATATTTTAGTGATGAATAATTGTTTTTAGAGTGAAATTTGTTATTTTTTTTAGTTTCATGGATTATTATTTCAAATTTAATGGAGTCCAAATGCAATAAGATTGGCTATTGGGCCTAATTGGTTAATCAAGCAAGTATAGAATGGTGTTGAAAATCTATCAAATGAATTAATTTTAGAGTTACCACATGTAATATATGTTTTTTAAGTGGATATATCATTATAAAGTAAATATATAAGTTTAAATTCATGTAATTTGAGCTCAAGTTGAGTTAACTATATATGTTTTTAAGGGTCAAATCTCTTTGGTTGACTAGTTTGACTAGTTTCATGCATCTCCCATGCTTTTCATGTAAGATAAATAATTCAAGAACTTAAACTCACTTTAAATATGGATTTATCTTCTAATTTATGGTTTTATTTTCATGAAATTAAGGTTTAAAAGTCAACATGGGCCCACCACTTCTCAATTCTATGCAAAAATTGAAGAACATGCAATTTTTGAAGAATTAGAAGATTTAAAAGCCTTTATTTAATTTTGTAAAAGGATTTTAGTATTATTTTAACTCAAATAAGACTAATACTTATATTTTACATGTGAATTTGGATTTATTTAACTTTTTATACTTATATATAGTCTTTTTAAAGTTATTTTTCAAGAATTCTTAAAGCAGAGCAAAAATTGTAATTAACACCATTTATCAAATAAAGAAGATTTTTTGCATATGTTTTTTTGGATCAAAATAGAGTATATTTTTTGATTGTGTACTATCATATAAGTGAGATATATATTATTGTTTTTTAGGTCATTTCAACATCTACTGTGAAAATCTCATCCTCTATAGATCATTTGAAGAGCTAGGATTTGAATTTGCTTTGCAAACTTCTTTTAGGACTTCTTTTGAAATACTAATGTTTAGGATTGATTGTAGAGTTTTATTTTATATTCATGTGTCTTACTTGGTTCATGACCCTATTAAACAGGATTTCCCATTTCAGTTTCCTTCTCCTTTTCCATCCAAAAAATCATAGTAGATCAGATTTAATTGATAAATTTAAGGGAACCAGCCATCTCTGGAGGTTCTTCTCAGTATAGAGTCACCCACACTCTGAGAAGTTCCCATTTTATCAATTGGAGTGAGAGTGTGTTTTACACATATTCAAACAAGGTGCACTCCAGAGTGATAATAGTTTATGGCATGCCTAGTGGGACTCGAGTTCTGCTATTAGAGACAAGTGCAACAGATCAATAATCTTCATTTGACTCCATCTAAAAGGTAGAAATGTGTGATCAACATGTTTTAAATGGTAAGAATAACGATAAATTTCATGTCATTTCAATTGATCATGATGAAGAGGACTTTTGGGCTGATTTGGAGAGTTTTTATACAAAGTTTGATAGTCCATCTCCCCCACAAGTAGAGATTGATGAATGTCTTGTAAAGAGTACTGTTGCAGATGTTCATCAAGAAGAAATTAAAGTCATATTATAGTCATGTTTGGATTCTTATCGAGGATCTAAATACTTTAAAAAATACCACTTCAAATAGAGTCAAATGAAGACATCAATCCAAGTATACTAGTTGAGTTACCAATATAACTACTAAATGAGAATGTGTCAAATCATGATCAACCTATGAATAAGGCATATATAGTAGTCTTGATACAACAAAGATGAATATGGGAGGAGGATGATTGGATCTTAGATTGATATCTTTAATACATACACCTAATAATTAAAGTTGGAGGCCTAGCTGGATCATCTAGAACATATGAACATATAAGTGCTCCTATTTGCAAAAGAGATCTATCAAAAAGAAGCAAATACGTTTCAAAGTTTCATAGTGCATCAAATATCTTTCCATTTGATCCAGGAGGACCAACAAGGTGGAGGTTAGTTTGTACATAATAGACTACCTTTTATTGTTTTCTCTAAGTGAATATCCACACATGATTTTAGTGTTATTTTTCCCCTTTTAAGTTTTTGTTGTCCGTTCCTCTAAATGCACACATGCACATGTTTGTTGTTGTTTGTGTCAGTTGTCTTATTGTATCTTTGTCTGCAAAGATATTCTAATATTTAGTGTATATCCAATTTTTTCATACCCAAAGTTTCTGATTTCTTTAACCAGCAAGCTGGTCAACCCTTGAAAGTCACCAAAATTTTTAGTAATTTGACCTGTCAATGTCAAATTATTACCCCTATCATTCAAAACTTTCCTAAAATTAGTCATTAACCCTTTGTAATTGGTCAAAATGGTCATTTATGGTGTAAAATCACTAATTTTGGTCAAAAATGTTGAACATATATTGTAAATGGGTCATTATCATTTCAAAAGAGCATTTTCAAGTTCAAATATGTAGACAATCCATGCACAAGGATCAATTTTAAGAGAAAATTAAACATTCTAGGAGCTATAGGTAGTTTTAGGACCTCAAATTTTGTACACAAGGTCATTATGAGTCTTATAAATTCATAAAAAAATTTCATGGCAATTAGACAAGTGGAGATACTCAATTTTTTGTAACGGTCCTTAGCATGTCCATTAGAGATCACCATTGGAGTAGGCATCATTCGAGAGTGCCACAGAGGTTTCGAAGTCTAGGTAAAAGTTTAAAAAAAATTGGATTATGTTTTTACATCATAATAAGACCTTTAAAGAGTGTCAAAACTCTAAAGTTTAAGAAAACCATGTTCATATAGGCTTTTGCAAACAAAAAGGCATAAAGGCCAAAAAAGATGTTTTTGAATTTTCAAGCAAAATATGCCTTCAGAGTGTTTTGATTGAATGGTATAGACCACATGATTCTATTTATAGGAATTAGGAATAATGTGAATAGTCATTTTAATTTTGATGAAATTTTTATTTTTTTAGTTGTAGACACCTTTCCTAGCCTCCTGTTCAGATGCTCATATGTTTCACCACATGTAGAGTTTGGATGAAAGATATTAATATATTTTTATGAATCCTATTTAATTATAATTAATTAAAAATTGATATTAATTAAGTTTTTTTACTTTATGAACAATCATTAACAGTGTAGGTAGCTTAGAATGAAGTCAAAACCCCACAAACAGATTTCTCCACATGGTAACATTTTATATATTTTTATTGAGAACCCAATATTTTCAGAGATGTTTGGGGGATTTATTTTATTAACATAAATGTAATAAATTTGGGATTTAGAGCTCTGTACTTGATGAACCATCATTTTGAAAATTCATCTTCAAAGCCCACCTAAACCCTCAAAAAATTAGTTTTGCAAAAAGTTGATTTTATTTCCATCAAATAATCTTGGATAAACCTAAAACCTTTTAAAATTTCAATTAAACTCAAATAGGATTCCATAAATATCAATTTTATACATGGAGATTAATGAATGAGGGTATAAATCATGTTTTTTGTGGAAAAAAAGTATGTAAAATAAAGTACAAGACACTTCAATGAAATATAATAAATGGAGATAAAATCCTAAGAATTTTTATTTGCTTTAAAAATTTATTTTTTTAATAAATAATCTCAAAAGTGTCCCAACCAGCTCAATCAAAATGACATAGGAAAATGGAGCAAAATAGGCCTAGTCAACCCTGTTGACTAAATGGTGAGTGTTTTCTCATCAAAATAAAATATTTTAGTGATGGATAATTGTTTTTCAGGTGAAATTTGTTGTTATTTTTAGTTTCATGGCTTATTATTTTAGGTTTAATAGAGTCTAAATGCCAGAAGATAGGCTATTAGGCCTAATTGACCTTATAAACCTAATTGGTCAATCAAGCAAGTAAAGAATGGTATTAAAAATCTATCAAATGAATTTATTTTGGAGTTAACACATAGAATATATATTTTTTAAGTGTATATGTCATTCTAAATTCAATCCACAAGTTTCAATTCATGCAAGTTGAGCTCAAGTTGAGTTAACTATCTTCAGTTGACTAGTTTGACTAGTTTCATGCATCTCCCATGATTTTCATGTAAGATAAAGACTTTAAAGAAGTTAAAATAATTTTAAATATGTATTTATATTCTAATTTATGGTATTATTTTCATGCAAGGAAGGTTGACAAGTCAACATGGGCCCACCACTTCTCAATTCCATGCCAAAAATAAAGAACATGTAATTTTTGAAGAATTGGAAGATTTTAAAGCCTTTATTTAATTTTGTAAAAGGATTTTAGTATTATTTTAACTAAAATAAGACTAATATTTCTCTTTTACATGTGAATTTGGATTTAGTTATAGTTTTATACTAATATATTGGCTTTTTAAAGCCATTTTTCAAGAATTTCTGAAGTAGAGCAAAAATTGTAATTGACACCATTTATCAAACAAATAAGATTTTTTGGATATGTTTTTTGGGATTAGAATAGAGTGTACTTTTTTATTGTCTAATAAAATATAAGTAAGATATATATTCCTTTTTTTTAGGTCCTTTCCACATCTACTATGAAAATCTCATCCTCTATATGTCATTTGAAGAGCTAGGATTTGAATTTGCTTTACAAACTTCTTTCAGGTCTTCTTTTGAAATACTGATGTTTAGGATTGATTGTAGAGTTTTATTTTAGATTCATGTGTGTTAATTAGTTTCAAAAATATTTAAAATAATAATAAATATTCAGGTGTATGACCCTATTAGATAGGATTTCCCATTTTTAGTTTCCTTCTCCCTTTCCATCTAAAAAATCATAGTAGATCACATTTAATTGATAAATCTTAAGGGAATTAGCCCTCTCTGGAGGTTCTTCTCAGTACAGAGTCACCCAAAATCTAAGAATTTTATATTTTATCAACTAGAGTGAGGGTGTTTTTTACACATCTTCAAATAGGGTACACTATAGAGTGATAACAATTACCCTATCACTTGTCTTTCTAATGCCAACCTTGGTTTACCAACTACCTCAAATACAACAACTTAATCTATGCATGATCTCTAATATCAAATTTAGTCACATTTTGTGTGCCTATTCATGCTTAAATACCCAACCAACCAAAGTAACCCTGTCCCCCACCTATCTAACTCATCAAACCCACACCTAATTCTATTTCACTCATCGATTCCTAGTTTGAGGGAGAATACCTCATCCCATACTTGGGGCTACCAACCATCTATTTTTATTTTGCATCTTGCTAATACAAATTTCATAATAAAAAGGGGCAAAATTTAGACACTAAAAAATTGTAAACTATGGTTCTAGGTATCACATTACCCTTTAAACCACTCATTGACCCCCATTTTGATTAAATTATTTATTAAATACCATTTTGAACCCATTTAACTCTTTAACTAATTTAACTATTTAAATTATCTAGTTAATTCTTATTTCCACCTCACCTACCCAAACCCATGGCTAACCTATCGACACCTAGTATAAAAACCATTTATACCCTGGCATTCAATGCCCTAACCACCTAGACTTATTATTCATGCATCCTCATGCCCATTTAAATACTCTTGAACAATTTACTAATGCCTTAACCACCAATCATTAGTTCAAATGGCTAATTTTAGCCATTTTGACCTCTTCTTCCTAACCATTGATGATTGACCATCAACTAGCGATAGTTGACTAGGACCATTGACGGTTACATAATGCGAGCCTAAGACTTCTGCCTAGGAGGTTGAACCACAAAGAATGAAATTGGATCACTCAGAGCAAACATAAACAACCCTTGGTGAATTAGATCTAAACTAGAATCAAACAAAGACTTGGAAGGCACTTCAACCTCTCCACACAAAAGATTTTAATATTGTCACTCTGCTCAGATAGCTCTAGGATCCCAAGTGGATCATCACCTCCACTCTAGGACTTCTTTAGGCCATCAAGCTACATAAAGCTAAGTATATTACACTTACCTTGAGTTAAGCTATTTTCTTTTAATAAGTTTAGTGCCTATACCTACTTTCACATTTTTTCATATCCTATTCATGTTGGATTTTTGCAACTCCAAGCACCCTCTCACCACTCTCAACCATCTAAAGTACCAGAACCTTGAGATTGATACCTCTAAAACCTTACCTCTACCCTCACACCCCTTAAATAAACTTAAATAACCATAATAAATGTTCTATAACCAAGCTAAAAACCCTTTCTTTACCCTAAGCTGAGACTGTCAAAACCCACAATGACTACCAGTGGTCATCTTTGGCTATCAACAGTCACCTATCGATTCACAATGGCCAACATTGATCACCAATAGTCATAAATTGATCAACAATGGTTAATGTGTAACTTATTTCACACAAAACAACAAGCTAAAAACACCTTTTCACCTCAACCAAAAAACCTATTTCTTAACCTTTATCACTACATAGACCCATCAACAACTTGAACCACACCTTGATAGTTTACTATTTATCTTTAATGTTATTTTATTAAAATAAGCATTTCTTTTGAAAAGTATTTATTTATTTTGATTAAGTACTTTCATTTATGTTATGTAACCTTTCTTATTAGCATTTTCATAAGATTAACTGGTCTAAATTTTGGATTGATAGCCTCCAAATAAGTCATGTACTTCTTGGATTTAGCTCACGCTAGACAATCTACCCACCTATATCACTAATCAATCATTCTTCTAGTTATTTTCTTATCTATAAGTCATCCTCCCCAAACAAAGATGAGTATCTAAAACTATCTATATTCACGTACACACAAAAAAACTAGGTTGTTCTACCATACCCTTTAAGTTTCTTATTTTCTTCTAAAAGGTAAAATATATGAAAAAATAAGTGAAATAGGGTAAAACCTAGTTTTAGGCCTAAAAGGCCTATAACACCAAAATACATCTTCAAGCCCTATCAAGTAAGATGACACTTTGAGAATGATATAATGAGATGGTATAGGTCCCATGACTATGTATTCAATTATATAGAATAGATGGAAATGTTCAAATTGATTCTTTGGACTAAATTCAAATTCTTCAGTCAAGACAACCATTCGAGCCACCTGATCAAGTGCTCGTATGTTTCACCACGTGAAGAGTTTGGATAAATTATCTTAGAATGATTTGAGGACCCATATTAAATTATAATTAATTAATAATTTAGGTTGATTGAGGGGCTATGCTTGATGAATAATCGCTAAGAGCGTAAGCATATCCAAAATATTTGTAAACCCTACAGGCAAATTTCTTCACATGACTATCATTTCATACATTTTTCATGGGAACCCAATATTTTTAGGTAAGTTCTGGGGATATATATAGTATATATTAATGGTAATAAGTTTTGGTTTAGAGGTCTATACTTTATGAATGATCATTAAGAAGGATCACCTCCAAAACCCTCCAAAACCCTCATAGGTTTTGATAAAAGTCTATTTTATTACTATCAAAACCTCATGAATAAATATAAAAAATATTCAAAAATTAAGTACACTTAGAGAGGGTCCCATAAATGATAATTTTTTGTACACAATTGTAGTGAACATGGAAGAAAACAAGTTTTTGAGAGGAAAAAGTGTCAATGATGAGGTACAAGTTAGTTTACATGAAATCCAATCCATGGAGATCAAATCATGAGACTTTTTATTAATCTTAAAATCATCATATAGAAAAAAATATGCCTAGAAAATTCCTTACTAGGTCATAAAAAATAGCCACTATGTAAGAAATTGAGGCAATTTTGACCTAGTCAACTAGTTTAACTAAGTTTTAGATCTTTCTTCCTTAAGAGGAGCTATTTAATGATACGAGGACTTGTTTCAAGTCTTATACCACCATTTTTTTATGTTTTCATGGTTTTATGTTGGTTTATAATGGTCAACATGGCAATAAGTTAGTCTCCTAGGCCTATTTGGCCTAGTAGGCCTATTTGAGCAAACAATCAAAGAGGAAATTAGTATTGGAAAGCTATCAATGAATTATTTTTGAGTTTCCATGCCACTATCTATTATTTATTAGAGTTTCCATGCATATATATATCTTAAGTGCTAATTCATTCAAGGAAAAGGGCTTAAGTGGAGTTAGCTTATCTAAAGGACCAATCACTTCAGTTGGCTAGTTGACCAACATCATGCATTCTCCTTGGTTTTCATGTAAAACAAAGACATTAACACACATTTAACTCACTTAAAGAGGAGTTAATACATAAAATATTGGCATAACATTCATGAAAGAGGATTTGTTGGCCAAATTTATCCCACGTAAGAATTTTTTACCTAGAAATGGTTTGAATAGATGAGCAGAGTTCTAGATGGAATGAGTGGACCAAAGGTAAGAGAAGAAGCCCTCATATTTCTTAAAAATATTTTGAAACACTTTAAGCAAAATTAAAGTAAAATTTTTTTATCCTTGAGAAGTAGGCTTGGAAATAAGTCTAGGATTGTAAAGTGAATAAGACCATTAGGTTTTCATGATGTTTCAAGAATTTAGGGACATGAATTAGGTTGAAAAAAGTCTTAGAAGTATATTAAATCATTATAAAGAGACAATAGTTCCTTGCACAAGTCTAGAAGAACTAGACCATCACAAACACATCATGTAGGGATAAATAAGCTAGTCTAGTTGCACATTTGATAAATACACTTAGGATATCGGTCAAGGCTAAAAGACCACATGGACATAATGTTTTTCATGCTGAGAAGGTCCCCTAAAAATTTCATATCTTGATGAGTTCTCTATCTCAAGATATAAGATTCCAAATTTGAACTTGTAGAGTGAGATGTGCATGTAAACATCAAATTTGGGCCTCACAAAATAATTGTTTGGATTCAAACATTCTTGAGGATGAATGTGTGGCTAACAAGTGTCAAGATCTTAGGTATTTGAATGGAGATACAATGATGAATAGGTGATCAACGATGTTAATAGGTCTATAATATCTAATGAAGTACATTAAAGCATTCATCTAAGATTAATGGCAAGCTCAAAGTCAAAAGGTTAATGACTCTTTGAGATAAATGCCTATTTTCCAAGTATCACAACCATGGTAACTATTTTTAAAAATTTCAGAATATTGGGGGTTTATTCCTAGTTTAGTTAAAGGGTCTAGATTGATAAATTAGTAAATAAAATGCAATAAATAAGCTACTAATTTGTGAAATTTATTGGTAATTAGAGATTTTCTAAAAATAGTAATAAAAGGAAGAAAATAAGACTTAACTTAAACTATGATAATCTAACTGAGATAGGGTTTGATATTCACTATGTAGGCCTAGGACACTATCACAAATAAAATTTTGGATTTCATTTTTTGATTGGATAAGAGCACCAAAAGTGGACAAGAGTGACACTGATGTTGTAGTCCTTGTCTAGTGCTATTTTTATGAGAGTCTAAGCTTTTTAGGTTTTGTTTAGAGAATCTATGTGACACTGTCTCTAAATTTACAAAACTTTGATGTCAATAGTATTCCCTATAGATATGATTTTATTATTTTTTAATACTTCAATGTACTTAAACAAGACTTTGGAAAATAGGGAAAAGGGGTTAGTGTGTCTAAGATGCATTAGACGTGATTCACACCTCATGTGGGGCATACTACGTACATACCAATACACTAAATAGGGATCAAGCCATATTTAATTCTCCCTTTAAAAGTGTTTGGTGAAATTGTGATATGATAATGTAAAAAATGCTAAAATAGATGTGCTTGAGGTGGCTAGGGACTAATACAGAGATTTGAATGTGCTTAGAGCTATACTATATGGTTATATGTAGAGAATAGGGAAGATTATCTAAGTGGTTTCACTTGTATTCTTGCTTGTTTGATAATATTTTCCAACCCTTTCAAAATGATCTTTTAATGGGATTTTATAAGGATCTATTGGTTATGGATTGAATTTACTCATGTTAGGTGGACAAGGAAAAGGATGGGGAACTATAAGAAATTGAATGTTGGGGATAGAAATGAGCTTGGACAATAGCATCAAAAATGGAAAACAGTGGTATTAGCACTCCTATCCTAGTTAGGTGCTATTGTCTTGGGAAAATAGGACCTAGGGGGATGGATTGGTCATGAAGAGAGGGTCCTAGATTAGCTAGGTTCAAGTCTAGAAGGCTACAAATGACTAAGAATCAATGAAAATAATCCTACGAGGGTCATGAGAGCAGGGAAGAGGGACTTATGGGTTGGGTGTCATTAGCCATTCTCAAGTTACCAATTTTTGCATTTTATATGACAATATTTACCCCCCATTATTCTAGTGATGTAGCAAAGCAAAATTTTAGGATAAAGGAAAAATAGAAAGCGTACTTGAACTTATCTGTAATGGTGAATCTAATGAAGCTATGTGATGTTAGGTGTGCATAGAGAGAGCATGATATGAAGTGTAAATCTACAAGAGAAAACAAAGAGTATATCAGTTCTTACTAGATATGCTATATATAAAATAAGAACGTACAAAGCTAGGTAAAAGAGAGGAAGAAAAATCAATAAATGCACCTCATGGGGTATGTGGACCAATAAAAAACCTATTATTATGTTCGATGATGTTGAGTAATGCTAGATGTGTTTTATACCAAAAGTAATATCATAAACGAAGCTGAGTGCTTAATTCCCCCAAAATGGATCAAGAATGCAAAGGCTAGCCTTTTGGCTTCATCATCACCTACTAAGTGAATCTATATGATCTTTCATGTGTTGATCGATGTTTGGACTATATGTCTAATCCCTCTGAGTAGGTGGATTAAGAATACAAAGGATAGCTAGTCCTTTGGCTCCATCATTGCCCCATGAAGTGAAGCTATAAATTGATACTAGTATAGAATGTGTGTCATATGAGATGGATCCTAAAGCCCATGAATGTACTATGATCTAAGAATGTTGGCATGGATAGATAAATGTATATTGTAAACTAGGCCACTCTTGGCCATTCTGAAAGATGGATATTAGGATTATATGAAAGCCACTCCAAAATTGGGAATTTAGCTTATGTGGAAGCCACTTAGGAACTCATAAACTCAAAAGTTAGGCTTTTATGAAAGCCAAACCAAAAATGATTCCAACCACCCCTAGATGTAGTAAGGCATGCAGCTACTAAGAATGTCTGGATAATGCTGAACTAGGAAAGAAAGAAAATAAATGTGCCATGCACATTGCCCCCAATCACTAGTGTCTAAAACATGGATTTTGATCTATAAGTTGTACCAACTGCCCTATCTAAAACTAGAAATGAGAGTCATCATACCATGCATGATGGCCCCTATAGATATATGTTTTTATCAAAATTGTACTGAAACTACTGACTCTAGTCTGAATTGTAGCTGATAAAATTGTAACTGAACTTACCCTTTTGTCTATTTCTAGAAAATCTATTTTTTCTACTATTTGGAAAAGAGCAGTAGAAATGGATACTATCACCACCAATGTTGTATTCTAGTCTTGATTTTGTTTTCCTATGCCAAATCTGATGATTATTCTAGATTTTTGACTATCTTCTTGGTCTGTTCTGACTAGTTTGATGTCTAGTTGCTATTTTGAGTGTTTTAAAACTAGATTTTTTTGGGTTGATAGGAGATATGATCTCTGTGACAAAACCCCTATTTATTTCCCCCTTTTTTAAGGGTAGGAATGTGTTTTGATACATGGATACATGATATAGTAATAATAATTGATGAGATATATTAAGATATAACATAGGTTGTAGTGAGAGATTGTTAGATCAACAGGGGTATGCCTAGATAGATATAATAATATAATAGCATGTGTAATGTAATGAAATAGAATTTAAAGTTTGGTTATTTTTTAGTTGGAGGGATGGAGCATGATGTCCATCATGGCATTCAAGAAACATGAATAATGCATGATATGGATCATGGCATTGCATACAATCGAAAGAAATCAAGCAATAAATACATAAGATAATAAGCAAGAAGTGTAAAAGAGTGGCTAAGGGGCCAAGCAAATAAGGAATATGGGCACATGTCACTCAAACTAGAAAGAAAACATATAAGGCATACTCAAATGCCATATACACATATAATTGAAAAAACAAATTGGTGTGAAAGCCACAATCACATAGAAGAGTACAAACAAAGGACATTGGTAAATGTCCTAAGGCACACACATGAATAAAATCAAAGAACATTGGAAAATATCCTAAGTCACATACAAGAGATAAATAGGAACTGAGAAAATGTGAAAAATCTAGCTATGCTAAGAAAAAAAAGAAAGCATGTAAGGAATTGGAAGATACAAACACATCTAACTAATCAAAGCAAGAGTGAAAGTATGCAAGACATGTTATTACAAGACTAGGTATATGCTAAGAAATATACAAGTGCTATATACTAGTGATATGTCAATAAAGTAATCTATGCAAGATAGTAGATAATGTACATCAACATAATAACTTAGAGTGTGGAGTGTAGGAATGGCATAACCTGGATGATGTAGTCATGTAGAAGATGCCCCTAGTGGGTATGTATATCTATGTGTGTCTTAAATGTAGTAGGGATTCCCCCTCAATGGGTAGAGTGAAGTAATCAAGTAGATGTATTTCACTGTACACACTCAAAGAAGATCAAGTGAAGCATGGTAATGTAGATAAATCAACATATAATAACATGGAACAACAAATGAAAATCTTAGTATATTAGTAGCAATGTAAAGCGTGGATGATGCATACAATAAAAATGTTTTTGTTGTGTTTGAGATATTTGAATTTTTTTATATTTTTGATATAAACTATGTATAATCAAGCATACAAATTATGTACAAGGCTAAGAAGAGATGATACTAATTGATGAGTCTCATAGGAGACTCCCTGTCATGGTGTCTTATATCAAACAAAGGAATCATTCATGATTTTGAAGCATGAGGGAATGGTTGTAAATATGACTCTAAATATTCAAGTTCATTGTTGGTATCTTGGAAATCATAATAACCTATATTATTTCACTCATTATTATCATCTTGATTTTGAACCAATGGAATGCTAGTGTTGACTTTTGTTGTATCTAGATCTTTTCCTTTGATAGATTGTGTTTGTGAATGATTTTCCTTAAGATGTTCAATAAATTTGAAACCTTGGTGACAAACATTAACGACTGATAGAATAGGAGTAGTGATGCCTTGAGCAAGCTTGCCCAACTCTTGACCTTGATAATCAAATTGTTGTATATATTTTTGACCAAACCCATACTGATTTGAAAGTTAAGCCTCATTTTGGAGAGGTAGATTTTCATCTTTTGCATACTTTACCTGTGCTTTTGGTACTATTTGTTGTTCTAATTTTGCTTTTTGATCCTTTTGTTGTTCTAAGTCATGCTTTGGTAACCAATTTTGTACTATTTTTGAATTTGAGCCTTTGTGAATGTGTTCCTATGTCATTATGGATTGCTTGACTGATTTACCTTGTATAGGGTCCTCATTATTAATTATCTATTGTATATGTTTTTTCAATGCCAAACATGAATCTATGTGATGTCCATGCATTCTATGATATGCACAATAATATCTAGATCTTCTTACTGGATGTAAAGGAGGTAGTTTGATCAACTTAGATTTAATCAATTCCCTTAGTACCTCACTTGAACTCTTATTTGATCTTTGAATCAGTAGTTATAAAGTTACTTTGTTGTGATTTCTTGATTTGATATGTAATATTGCTTGCAACCAATTGACTAGGGGAAGGTACATATAAATGATTAGCACTAAGATGCCTTTGAGGCTATTATATTATACTCTAATTTTCCAAAGTTGTGATCTTGTCATGTAATAGCTGATTCTATGTTTGTAAATCTAAAACTAACTTGCTCATACTAGTGATTTGATCCCTTAGAGTCTCACAAGTGTAAACCCTAGTTGCTTCTGATTGAACATGTAAGCACATATGTTGAAGAGGATTTGAAGAAGTAATAGGTTGAATATATGAATTAGGAACAATATTATAGGCTACCTCACCTTTTGGAAGGGTGATATCATGGACCTAGTTTGAGGGAAAGTAGATATCACCCTCTTAGGGGAGAGGAGGAGAAGAAAAATGTTTCTTGTGCATAAGATATGACATTGAAACTTGACAGGTGGTTGTTAGCTTATGTCATGGATCCTCTAGGTAGAAACCATGTATATTGGATAAAATACATGAAAGTGGAGTTATAATTTGTATAATGGTATGTTTATAAAGAACATTCCTCATGAGAGATAACAAACAAGGGATAAAAAGCATGAATTTGTGCATGAATGCATAAGAAACTTTGACATGTGCTATGGCATTTCTAATGTGTTTAGCATGATAAACTTGAAATTTTTTTCCACATGAGAGATAAAAAAACAAGGGATAGAGAATATGAAATTGTGCATGAATGTATAGAAAATTTTGACATGAATCATAACCTTTGTAACATGTTTATCACGATAAACTTGAAATTTTTTCCATATGAGTGATAGAAAGTGAACGGTAGAGATCATAAAAATTTGCATAAAGGCATATAAGCTTTTGACATGTAACATAACATTTTGAATGTGTTTAAAAAATGGAGTTGGTAATTATTTTGTATGAGCAAAAGAGAATATGTAAAAATAATTTTGAAATTTTGTGTATTTTTGGCAATGAATTTTGTAATATCATCCCATATAATGAAACATAATCATGAAATACAAAGGATGAAGCTTTTTACTAACATATGATGGACTTCATCATTCATGTACATGATAGAGCCCATTATGGTTTTCTTGTTATTTGCAAGAAATGTAAGAAAAAATTGTACATAAGTGAGAATAATTTTTGCAATTTGATTATGGATGTAAGGTGATACCTCAAGAAGCAAATAGGTGCTAGTACATGCAACTAGGGATTTAACAGTGATAGTTTTATAAAATATTGTGAATTTTTGAAATTGAAATTAAATTTATGATTTAAGTATGAAAGTAAAAATTTAAAAATTTATGGGAGAATGTTTTATTTAATGGGAACTAGTATGTGCAACTAGGGTTTTGAAAAAAATGATTTTTTTTTGAAATTACTATGAATTTTTGGAATTTGAAATGATTTTCTAGATTTTAATATTCAACTAAAAATTTAGAAAATGATTGGAAAATTAATAGGAGTTAGTTTATGTAATTAGGGTTTGAAATAAAATTATTTTTAAAATTACTATTGAATCTAAGAATTTGAATCAAATTTTTGATTTAGATATGCAAGCAAAAAATCAAGAAATTATTGGATTAATATTGGAAAATTACTAGGACCTAGTGTATGCAACTAGGGTTTAAAATAAAATTATTTTAAAATTTAATACTAAATTTTAAAATTTGGGATGAATTTATGCTTAAAATATTTTAAAAAAAATCATAAATTTATGGGAAAAATTAGTTGGGAAATTACCCTAGGGTTTTTAATGCACAATTTGAAGTAAGTTGGGTTCACCAAATGTTTTAACAATTTTGGGAAATTAGTGTTTAATTCCTAAATAATAAAAGGGTCTGAGTAAGAGAAAATTAGTAAATAATATTCTAAATTAAAGATACTAATTTTTGAAATTTATTTGTAATTAGAGATTTTATAAAAATAGTAATAAAAGGGAGAAAATAAGACTTAGCTTAAATTATGCTAATTTGACTGAGACAAGGTTTGATATTCACTATACAGGCCTAAGACACTATTGCAAACAAGATTATATATATATTTTTTATGATTGGATAAGAGCATTAAAAGTGGACAGGAGTGGCACAATCACTATAGTCCTTATCCAGTGTTATTATCTTGAGAGTTTGAGCTTTCTTGGTTTTGCTATGTAGGTCTATGTGACACTATGTTTGAATTTGTGAAGCTTTGCTATCAATAGTATTCCTTGTAGAGATTATTTTATTCTTTTTAAGCCTTAAATATACTTAAATAAATAGGTAAAAGGGATTAGTGTGTGTAGTATGAATTGGATGTGTTTCACACCTTGTGTGTGGGCACGGTGCCTGCATACCAATATTTTGAAGAGGGATCAAGTCATATGTAGTTCTCCCTTTGAAAGTGCTTGGTGAAATTATGATATGAGAATATCAAAAATGTTAAAATAGATGTGCTTGAGGTGGTTAGGGATTAGTTCAAATATTTGGATGTGCTTAGGACTGTACTAGTTGGATGTATGTAGATAACAGGGAAGATTTCCTAAGTGGTTTCACTTATATTCTTGCTTGCTTGATAATATTTACCAACCCTTTTCAAATGATATTTGAATGGGATTTTATAGGGATCTATTAGTCATGGATTGAATTTTCTTGCATTAGGTTGACAAGGAAAATGATGGGGAACTAGAATAAATTGACCATTGGGGCCAAAAATAATCTTAGACAACAACATCAAAAGCAGATAATAGTGGCACCGATGCTCCCATCCTAGTTGGGTGCTATTGTGATAGGCAAATAGGACCTAGGGGGATATATTGGTCATGAAAAGAGGGTCTTGGATTAGTTAGGGTCAAGTCTAAAAGGCTATAGATGACTAGAAATAAGTGAAAACAAGCCTATGAGGGTCATAAGAGCAAGCAAGAGGAACTTATGGGTTGGGTGTCATTAGTGATGATCAAGTGACCAAATTTTACATTTTATATGACTATAGTAACTATTGAGTAAATCAATGATACACATTCAAGTCATGTAAAGGAATATCGATGGTGTGAGATAAAATAGATCCAATAGTGCTTGTCTAATCATGAGGATGTTGATCAATGATGAATGAGAGGTTAGAGAGGTAGTGTAACTTAGGGATGAATGTGAAGATACCACATGGTGCAAACAAAGGAATAGATGGAGTAAATTTAGGATCTTGAGGATCAATGTAAAGAAGACAAGTGTCATAATTTGGAAAGCCCAATTCAAGATTAATGGATGACTTTAAATGTTAAAGCTAGGAGACTTCAAAAGATAATAAATAAGACCTAAGGTCAAATCAGGGAAAATATTTTGAAGGACACCATTGAATCTCAGTTGAGACCTTTGTTGGAGGATCCAATACATGTATAATTAGTTTTCTTATGGTTTTAACATCATTTCATGAAGGGAGATCCTCATGTGTAGTGGCTTCTTGATTCCCATAAGATTTAGATGCAAAATAGGTTTGTTTAGACCTATTAAAGTTCAATAATGATGTTATGTAGTCTGTAAGATCTTCATGGATATTAACTATAGGAATATAAAAAAATGGATTGGTTTTCAATCTAAAATAGACCTATGCTCAAGTTTGGAGTGGGGGTAGATGTGTAAGAGTGTCTTGTCCTTCAATAAATATATAACTTTGACAAATAATTTTAACCACATAAGCAAACTTAGGCATGGATCTATCAAGTCCATGGATATGAGGACTTTTTACTCATAATGAAAGCAAGTGGAGATGGTGTAGAATAACAAAGCCAAGGGATTCAGGGATTGGATAGTATAGTGGAGTATTTATTTCTTCTCAAAGCCTTGTAGTCTTAATTAGATCAAATATGGTTTAAAAATCAAGAAGGATGAAAAATCAATTAATGATCTTGAATGGTGTGTTCCCCCTCTCTCCCTTTTCACCTATATCACTTATTTTCCTTTTCATTGTAACCTCGCTCTCACTTTTGATAAGAAATTATCTCTCAATTCTGGAAGAGCATAGACTCTTATTTGATAAGGCTAGACCATATCAAAATTTGTATGAAAGACCTCTTGAAGCAATAAATACTTTCTTTACATATCTCTCCCCTCTAAATTGTGTGTAACAAAGCTTGTGCTTGATGGCATTGTGAAGGGGAATCTTCCATTCCCATTATCTTTATTTCTTGCTCATTTCTATGTGTTTTCAAGTTAGTTGTAGGTCTAAGTTAGTGTTATTTTTGCCATTGATATAATATCTCAACGAGTCTTATAACTCCTCTTTGATTTCATTCATTACTTATTAAACCTAGTTTATGAAACACTTATGCAACCATATGGTTTTGTGAGATTGTGTGAGCTAGCATTGTCTTATGCTTCCTTAGTGTTTACTTCATGCTTATGTGAGTTCTCATTTAAATTTTTTGTATCACCATTTTAGCCTTCTTAGTGACCCTTTACCCCTTCTCTAACCCTTTTCCTAGTGCAAACATTAGTATAGGTGATCCATCAAGAGGAATCCAACCTTCTCTGAGGTCTAACCCCACCATAGGTGACCCATAGCCTGGGGTTGTTCCCATAGTATAACTCAATTGGAGAGAGCATGAAGAACCCTCTCCAAGGGTACAAATTGATTCTATAATAGTTTTTGGCATGCCTGATGGGACTTCTTTCAAATAATATTGGTCAAATTTTGATGCTAGTTTGATCAATTTGTAGTAGTTATAGCTTCTAAGCAACAACATTTGGTGACTCAAAAAGAAGATTCAACATTCTAGTGGTAGATCAGTGACTACATCTCATGACAAAGGTGACTATAAGGTTAGCTTATAGAGATATGCCCTTTAAATTTGTTTAATTACCTCTAAACTTAGTAAAAAGATTAATATTTGTTAATACACACCCATATAAAGGCAACTTTGTTCCTAAGTCAATTTTAAGTCATACTCCTATAAGATATTTGTTAGACCCTTTCATTGCCATGGAAACCCCTAGAACTTTTGTGAATTATAATGGCCAAAGTCCTCTATATTTCCCTCAATATGATCCTATTTAGTAGCATCTCTTAAAATTATCCCTCATTTTATTAGATATCAATCTATAACCTCTTCTAAACACCTCATGGATGTAGCTAATTTTTGCAATATTCATAATGTCAATGGGGAAAATGTAGAAATTAGGCCATTAGCCACCTCTTTCAAAGTTAAAGACCTAGATTCGTATAGAAGCCTTGCTACCAACTCTATTACATCATGGGATCAATTGGGAGATGCATTGTGTAAGAGATTTGAGGATAAAAGTGATAATTTGTCACTTGCAGAGCACTTGACCACAATAAAAAGAGCCCCTCATGAAGTTATGCAAGAATTTAACACAAGTTTCCAAAAGACATGAGATAAAATCCTAGTCTCTATTAGGACTACCCCTAACTTTGCCTTTTTTTAATATTTAAAGGCCATAAATAGTGACATTATTTTAATGATCCAGTCCATGGGAGGAAACACATTGGCAAATGCATATGAAGTGGTAATCAAAGTAGAAAATTATCTAGTGTAGGTTAGCAAGCTTACACCTAGACCACTAATGCCTTTGTTCCCTAAGATTAGACCACCCCTTATTTCTATTCTTCCTCTTATTATCATTCTTCCTATGCCAATAATTACTACCATACCTAGACCCAAGAAATATAAGGCTTCTACAAGCCAATTTGGTGATTCCCAAGAACATAAGAACTTTCAAGAGCTTAAGAACATATTCCAATCCTTGGGAAATGAATTGGTGAATATGAAAAGACAAATATACCAATTCAATAGGCCTTACCAAGCCTCATATCATCCTCAATAATAGTATTATCAAGCAAATAAGCCACCCTATAAATGAAATTTCTAAGGTCAAGGATAGCGACAAGGGAAACCTAACTATGTTAGGCAAAATAACTATAATCTAAATGTTGTAAGCACTTCTAACACTTTGGTCCCCATTAAAAACAATATTTCTCAAGAAGCTAAGGGTACCATGCCTTGGAATCAATCTTTTGGGAAATCCATTATTCCAAGCATTGATTTCAATTAAGCTTTTAATGATTAATGGTAGTAGGCTACCAATTATGAGTACAATCAAGATCTTATGGCTTAGAACATAGAGGTACCCATGATGACAAAATTAGAAGAGCCTTAATAAGTTAAAATCCATGATCAAGGACCAAGCAAGTTAGGTGATACAATGGTTAACTATGAGCAATAAGAGTGTTATGTACTCAATCAATAGGCTAGTTCTAGCTAGACATACATCCCAGTAGTAACAAATACAAGGTTCAAAAGAAGGAACATGGATGATAACTAAAAAGTAGTCAAGGAGCCTCCTACTATTACTCCTTCAATACCAAATCCAAATGGACTTATTGCTTTTACAAAGGTTCTAATAGATCTAAGGAATCAAAATTAGGGGAATGCCTTTGTACCTAAAAACTCATAAACTCAAGTTGTAGTTGTGGCTCCCAAAGCATAACCAAAGGTTGATGGTTTGGCCATCAAAATTTTGGAACAAATTAAAAGGTCTAGTGTGAGTGTGCTAAAGTGGTATATGCTCTCCATCCCTGGTTAGGTAGACATCCTCCAAGAAGGGTTGTCAATAATAAATGACTTTAAGAAACCACCAGTCAAGGAGAATATGGTTCTCACCAATATAGCCAATGGACCTAGTGAAGGGTAGTTAGGTAAGTTGGTCAAACCTCCTCCCTTCTACATTTTAGTAATCATTAGTGACTCTTTAGTGAAAAATTTCTTGGTATATATTTGGGATAGAATCTTGGTAATGCTAAAGTCCATAGCTGATCAGCTTGGTCTAAAATATGAGCCCTAGTCTAAAGGAGTTTTACAGCTTGATGGTTCTTCCACCAAGCCATATGGTACCATTAAAGACCTTAACTTGAGCTTGCATGCTTATCTTAGTGTCTCAGTGGTTCAAGATGTGTTGATCCTAGATATACTTCCTCATTTTTCCCTATGCTTATCTAGGTAATTGACTAGAAAGATTGGAGGTTATCTTGTAGCAGATTGGTCATACATGGAATTCAAAAAAAGATATAAAACCAAGGTATCTATTAAGGCATATCCCATTGGACAATTCCACATAGAGCCTTATGGGCTAGATAACATAAACATTAATTACACCATTATTCATAAGGATAAACTTATGGTTTGTCAATAATTAATTACTCACCCTGAAGAGATACCAGACATGTTCTTGGATGAACTATGGAATGACAATCATTTGGTTGATCCCTTGGAAGGACTTGAAGAGAGGGACATGGGTGTCTACTACTTATATGAAGAGAATCATTCCATGCCATCACTCATTAAACCTCAATAAGATCCTAATGGATTATGGAAATTCTTCTTTGATGGTTCAAGGAGCAAATGTGTAGTGGGTGTAGGTGAAATTTTAGTATCCACATATAATGACAAGAATTTATCTTTTTACATGTTCTAATTCAATTTATCTTGCAATAATATATAGTATGAGGGCTTTATCTATGGCATTCAATGGGATAATAAGATATGAATCAAATAATTAAAAGTTTATGGGGATAGTGAACTGATAGTGCACTCTTTTTAGAGGCTATAATATCACCAAGAATCCCTTGATGAAGTCCTACAAACATAAAGTGTGGGACCTAATTGAGGATTTTGAGGCCTTTAACATCTATGCAGTGCCAAGGAACCAAAATGGACATGCTAATATGTTGGTAGTTATGGGAGCTCAATTTGATATCCCAAATGATTTAAAAAAGACAAAAGTGCAATGACATGTCAAAGTGGTGGTAAGACCATCAGTGCTAGATAATGAAGCTCATTGGTAAGTCTTTGAAAATAACAAACAAATTGCCCATTTCTTATAGTAGGAAGCAAATTTCTCCTCCATAAACCATGAAAAGTTTCAACATCAATATGAGGAGAAAATTGTTTAGTTGAGATCTAACAAGCTTCTTAAAGGGCTTGTCACCCTTGAAGGTCTTTTTCATGAGGGAGATCATATGAGAAAAGATAAGGTAGTGATGTCAACAAGTGAATATAACTATGAGAGAGTCTTTATCTTGAAGGACAAGCTCCTCAAGCTTGGAAAGGTAAGGACTAAAGATAAGAGGCATGCTTTCATAAAACTTTGTAAAGAATATGTAAACATCTTTGCTTGAGAATATAATGACCTAAGAGGCTTTGAACTCAAGATAGCCCTACACACTATAAAACTAGAGGCTAATGCCAAACCTATTAGGTAGAAGTAGAGGACTATAAAACCCCAAATTGAAGAGCCTATGAGGAAATAATTGACCAAATTAATTAAATCTAAGATAAACTTTCCCATTAAGCACTCCTCATGGGTAGCCAATTTGGTACCTATGAGGAAGAAGACTGGGGAAATCAGATTGTGTGTTGACTTTAGGGATCTGAATAGGTTCTCTTTAAAAGATCACTACCCCTTACCACCCATGGAACAACTCCTTAAGATATTTGATGGTTCATAACATTTTTCCCTTGTAGATGGATATTCAGGTTACAACCAGGTACTCTTAAGAGATGAAGATTAGTATAAGATTGCCTTCACCACCAAGTGGGTCATATATTATTACCAAAAAATACCTTTGGGATTGTCAAATGCTAAGGCAAACTTTCAAAGATCAATGGACATGGATTTCCTAGGATTGATAAATCAAATTCCCTTAGTCTACTTAGATGACATCATAATTTTCTCCAAGAAGGATAGTGAGCACTTAGATCATCTAAGGTTAATCTTCCAAATATATAAAGAGTATGGGATCTCTTTAAATCCCAAGAAATGTGTGTTTGTTGTTCATGAAGGTAAAATTTTGGGTCACATTGTTTTAAAGGAAGGATTAACCATTAACCCTAATATAATAAGTGGTATCTTATCACTCTCTTTACCTAAGCACAATAAAGTAATCCAAATCTTCCTTGGGAAGATTAACTTTGTGAGAAGGTTTTTATACCTAGTTTTGAAAACCTAGTCAAACCCATCACTACCATGCTGAAGAAGATCTAAGTGTTTTCTTGGTCAAATGAAGGTAAAGTAGCATTTGAGGCCATAAAATAAGCCATTACCCAAGCACTCTCACTCATAGATCTTGAATTTTTAAAGTATTTTACATTATACACCTTTTCCTATATTGACAGCATATCAACTATGATGATACAAAAAAAATGATGGACTTGAGCAACCAATTGCTATTTTTTGTCAAGGGCAAGAGGGATATGAGTTAAGGTACACTTTTATATAAAATAAAGTTCTTTCAGCTTTGAGAATCCTCAAAAATTTTAAGACAATGCTTTCTAATAGCAAGATTCATCTTATGGTGTCTCATCTTGAAGTGAGGGATTTTTTCAACAAGGATTTTAATGAAAAGAGAGCTAGTTAGATTACTAAATTTATGGAGTATGATGTAGAGATCAAATTCACCAAGATTTTAAGAGGCAAAGGCTTGTGTGAGCATATGGTAGATGATATTAAAGAATACAAAGAAGTTGTTTTGGTAACACAAGATGAATCACAGGCAGATACACCTCTACTTCATAAAAGCTAGCTCTAAGACATGACACATTTCTTGATGATAGGAGCAGGCCCTCAAGGTTTGGATAGAGAAGAAAAAGGTATTTCAAGATTTGGTCTATACCTTATGAATTATTTTATGGTGTTATTTTAATAAGGGAATTTAATGGGGTACTTATTAGGTGCATAGATGATGATCAAGTGACAAAATTTTTTGAGTAGTTTCATGATAGACCTATAGGAGGCTAATTTTATCCAAGGAAAATAATAACAAAAGTAATGAGAGATAGTTATTATTGGCCCATTATTTAAAATATGCCTATTCATGGGTTATAAAATTCTATAAGTGTGCTCTCTTTATATCAAATAAAAAATAATCAACCCTTCCTTTAAACCTAATTCAATTAGAGCAACCCTTCATGTAGTGGGGGTTGGAATTCATAGGAATGATAAATCCACCTTCAAGTGTAGGATATAAATGAGTGCCCACTAATAATGACTACTTTAATAGGTGGGTGGAATCGATTACCTTGAAATAAGCCAATGAAATAAAATTATTGGACTTCTATGACAATATAGTAACTAGGTTTGGTATCCCAATGACTATAATTTTAGATAATGCCTTTGCATTTGTTGGTATGAAGACAAGTGAATGGGCACTTAAGTTGGGCATCTACCTCAGTACATCCTCTAATTAATACCACCAAGGTAATGGACTGGTAGATTCCACAAATAAGAACTTGATAAGGATTATCAAGAGGACCATAAAAGAGAATCAAAGATTGTGGCATATAAAGGTAAGGACAACCTTATGGGCTAACAAAGTGACTCCCAAAGCTATCATTATCAATTATCCATATGTCCTTATATATGGAAGGGAATCCAAATTTACCATTTATTTTGAACTACCTACATTGGAGTTAGACCATTAGCTTGAGTTGATGGAGAGTGAGCTTATGAATGTGAGGATGACAGAGCTCATAGAGCTTGAAGTAACCAAGGACCTTGTAATGAAGATATTAGAGTCACATCAAGCTCAAGCCAAGAAAGAATTTGATAAGAGAGATATAGAAAGAGACTTAAAGGAAGGGGACCTAGTCCTCAAATATTACTCAAATAAGGCTAATATAGGTAACCACACCAAGTTTGATAGCTTGTGGAGTGGTCCTTATTTGATCCATGGATGTAAAAAACATAATGCTTTTCAGCTTACCTAACTAGATGGAGAGGTATTACCCATCCCATTAAGTGGAATTAATTTAAATCCTTGTTATTAGAAGAGTTTTAAGATATTTTATGCTATTGTAACATATTATATTAGTGTTTCATGCTTTCCTCTAAGTGCTTTGAGCACATTTCTTTTAGTCCTATGTTCTCTTTTCAATAAATCCCTGTGGCACACTTATTTGTTTTGACCTTTGAGTTCCTTTTTGCTTCAAGAGGAATTTTTAGAAAGGGTCAACCTTGATTTAGTCTCACATAATTTGAGATAAAATACTATGACTTTATGTACCCAATAGATTAGTTCAAGGCTACTATTCTCTTGCATAATAGGCATGCAACCCCAAGATGTCACTAGAAATGTTGGCCAAATTTGGCCCACATAAGATTTTTTTCCTAAAAATGGTTTGAATAGATAAGAAAAGTTTTGGATGGAATGAGTGGACCAAAACTAATATAATAAGACCTCATATTGCTTACAAAGCTTTGAAAACACTTTAATCAAGCTTAAAGTGCAATTTGTTAATCCTTAAAAAGTAGGCATGGAAATAGGTCTAGGATTACAAAGTGAAGAATACCAATAAGTTTTCATGGTGTTTCAAGAATTTAAGAGAATTAATCAAGTTTCATAAAGTCCTATAAGTCCATTAGATCCTTATAAAGAGACAATAGTTCCTTGCACAAGTCCAGAAGAACCAGATTGTCATAAGCACATCATGCAGGGACAAATAGGCTAGTCTAGTTGCACATTTGATAAATAAACTTAAGAGATTAATCAAGGATAAAATACCACATGAAAATAATGTTTTTCATGCCAAGAAAGCCCCCTAAAAATTATGTATCTTGATGATTTCTCTATCTCAATATATAAACTTCTAAAGTTAAACTTACAAAGTGGGTGTGCTCACAGATGTCAAATTTAGGCCTCATAAAATAACCATTTGGATTAAAATGTTATTTATTATGAACACATGGTTGAAAAGTGTCAAGAAATTTGGTACTTGAATAGAGATCCAATGGTGAGTAGGTGATTAGAGATTTTAGTGGGTCTGAAAGATCTAATAGATCATGTTAAATCATGCATCAAAGATCAATGGTAAACTTAAAGGCAAAAAATAAGTGAATCTCAAAGAAAATTGTGTAGTTTCCAAATATCACAACTATGATAAATATCAAGTAAATAAATGGTATACATTTGAGATATTTAAAGGAATATCAATGGTTCATGACAAAGTAAATCCAATGGTGCTCGTCTAATTGTGGGGATGTTGATTGATGATGAGCGAGAGGTCAAAGAGTCAATGTATCCTAGGGATGAATGAAAAGCTACCATGGGTGCAAGTGAAGAAATATATGGACCAACTATAATATATTGAGGATCAATGCAAAGAAGACAAGTGTCAAAATCTAGAAGGCCCAGTTTAAGATCAATGGCTGATATTAAAAGTGGAAGCCAAGAGACTTCAATAGAGAACAAATGCAATCTAAGGTTAAACTAGGGAAAATATTTCAAAAGATGCTATTGAAGCTCAGTTGAGACCTCTGTTGGAGGATTCAATGTATGAAAACTCAATTTTCTTATGGTTTCAAAATCATTTCATGAAGGGAGATCCTCATGTGTAGTGGCTTCTTGATTCCCGCATGGTTTAGAGGTAAAATAGGTATATTTAGACCTAATATAGCTCAAGAATGATGCTATGCAGTTTATAATATCTTCATGGATATTAACTATAGGAAAATCAATAAATGGATTGGTTTTCAATCTAAAATAGACCTATGATTTGTTTTGGAGTAGGGGTAGATGTGTAAGAGTGTCTTATCCTTAGAAAAAGATATAGCTTTGACAAACATATACTTATAATCACCTAAGCAAAATTAGACATGGCTTTGTCAAGTCCATGGATATGAGGACTTTGTCCTCATAATGAAAGCAAGTGGATACGGTATAGAATATCAAAGTAAAGGGATTTAAGGATTGGAGAGTATAGTGGAGAATTTATTTCTTCTTAAATCATTTTAGTCTTGATTAGATCAAAGATGGTTTAGAGATTAAGAAGGATGGTAGCTCAATTAATGATATCAGATGGCATGCTCCTCCTCTCTCTCCCCTTTCTCCTATATCTCTTATTTTATTTTTCATTGTAATTTTTATCTCACTTTTGATAATAAATTCTCTATAAGTTATAGATTAAGAGAAACTCTCATTTAATAAGGTTAAACCCTATCAAAATTTGTATGAAATACCTATTGAATCAATAAATACTTTATTTACCCATCTCTCCCCTCTGAATTATGTGTAACAAAGCTTGTGCATGATGGCATTGTGAAGGAAAATATTCCATGCCTATTGTCCTTCTTTCTTGCTCATTTCTAAGTGTTTTCAAGTTAGTTTTAGGTTTAAGTTAGTGTTATTTATATCATTGATGTAAGATATCAGTGAGTCATAGAACTCTTCTTTACCTCCATTCATTGCTTCTTGAACCTAGTTTATGAAACACTTATGCAACTAGCTAGTTTTATGGGATTGTGTGAGCTAACATTGCCTTATGCTTTATCAATGTTTACTTCATGATTTTTTGAGTTCTTATTTAAATTTGGTGCATCACCATTTTATCCTTAGTAGTGACCCTTTACCCCTTCTCTAATCCTTTTCCCAATGTAAACATTAGTATAGGTGATCCATCAAGAGGAAGCTGACCTGCTATAGAGGTCCAACCATACCATAGGTGACCCACAGCCTGGGGTTATTCCCATAGTGTAGCTCAATTGGAAAGAGCTTGAAAAACCCTATCCAGGGGTACAAATTGAGGCTACAATAGGAGATTGGATGAGTTAAAGATGGCCCACCTATTCATTCCAATGCTAAAAATAAGATCATGCAAGGACTTTTATCATGAAGTCAAGTCTTGAAGGATTTTTGTTTGTAAATGTAAATGAATTTTGACTTGAGTTCATGTGGAGTTGACCTCCTCTTCCAACCTCTATGCCATATTGGCTAGAGATTCTTATTTTTCTAAATATTTAGGCTTTCAAGCCATTTTTTTGGATCCCTCTCTTGGGCATGATAGAACTTTACCAAGATTGAGATTTGTAACCTTCTAGGATGAATAAAATGACTATTTTCAGATTCCATTATTTTGGTATAGTGTGTTTATATTGGTTTATTTTCACATGTGGTATTATTTTCTCCCTTGTCAGGTTTTGATCTCACCTAGTTACTAGTATGCTAACTTATACAGGTCATGTTTAGTGTTTGATGTCAATTGATTGAGCTAATAGTGGATATAATTGACTAGTTAGTGCCTTGAATCAATCTTATTCCATCATTTCCTTCATGCTTTAATCACCTGATAAAATCTATATATGAAATAATGATGAATAGGAGTAATTTGGAGTTATATATTTAGTCATTACATTATCTTATTAAGTGTTTTATGAATTCAAATAGAGTGGATGAACCAACAATATAGGTGTATCATCAATAATAGTACAAAATTTAACTTTTAGTTTCCTTCTAACCCTTTTCATCCCAAAAATTAGTAGGTTTTAATAATTTGAGCATAAATGATACATAAAAGGAGATAGCCTCATCAAAACTAGAGGTTTGGTCTGAGTTTAGGTGTCCCACACCTCAGATCATTTCAATGTTAGTCTAGGTGTGAAGGAGTTTTAGAGCAATCTATCAGCCTTCAAGTAGGGTGCTATCTGGGTTGATAATAGGACCATTGAAAGAAGGATACTATAAAATCATAAAATACTTATTTTAACTCTCATACCATAGTGATAAGATGAAAATAAATAAACTCATTCATGGACTCATGAAGCATAAAAACTCTGGCAACTAACTAGCTAGTTTTAGGAAAAATGAGTTTTGAAGCACCTATAGTTGGATTTAAGCTCTCAAATTTAGTAAAAATTGTCCTAATTACTAGTTTTAAATTTAAATTCTATCTTAAAGGACTCAAAATTAGTGTAAATATCAACTATTTTGTCTCAGAGCTTCCTTTATCAATTGACAATCAGTAATGGAGTCATGAGGACTATTTGGAGGTCCATGGATATGAAAGAGGGTTTAAAATTTAGGTGAAGATTTGTGAGGTAGAGAAAGGTAATGATAGCCTTCATACATCTTTTAATATTTATCAAACTTAGGTTTTCATGTCAATATGCCCTTGAGGGATAACATATGTAGACAGGCCTCAAACCCCTAAGAGACCCTACCACCATATTGAAACTGATCCAAGTTTTTTTTTCATACTGATGCTTATAGGAATGAAGTGGAGAATAATTTAAAGTATAGAGGGAACTATTGGAGTGAGGGGTATGTAACAGAGTTTTCATTTTGCCCTTAAACCTTCCTTTTGCCTACACAATCTAGACAACCAATCGAAGCATCTTTTTACTATATACATATCTTGATGCATATTATGCATGGGAACTTGAGTTGGTCAGGGTAGTTGAATGGAAATCCATGATAATAGATTTTTACTTAAGGGTCCTTATGCTATGAATCATTGCTAAGAGTTTTAGATCCTTAAAACCCTTTCAAAACCTTGAAATCCACCTGATGAAGAAAAGATGCCTCAAAGTGCATCCAAATAAAGTGTTTAAGCCATGACATGATTTTTTTGGTCTTTATAGCTCTCTTGAGCATCATAACAGCCTATTGGTTGGCATGTACATGAGTCATGATATACATACTAGGCTTGAGAAGGATAATTTGAAAATTTAAGTAAGTAAATGATTATGATTTGCATATATAATGAGCTATAGAAGGAAGAATGGGTCTTAAACTCCCTAAAGCAACTTGAAAGAACCATCTAAAGGGGTCATTATGATAGTTTCTATAGACAAATAAGTCTGGGTATTCAAACAAGATATGGTATGCATATAAATAGAGGGTGAATGGATCGATCAAGCCAATTCCATAACTCCAAAGGACCTTAGAGAGGTTATTCATCTTGTATACAATGTATAAGATATTTTAAACTCACAATAAGGTCATAATTCTAGGAAACCTACATATACATATGCTTTTATGTTAGCATCATTAGATGGTTCCATAAGGAAGGGGAAATTATAGACAAAATGAGGTTATGAGGATAATTTAAATATACATGCATGTCATCATTAGGTTGTTTGAAGGATGTATGTATAATATGAATTGTAGGAGAAACATTATGACTTCTCATTTAGGCCTTGAGACGCCAAACACTACTTAGGAGAAACATTATGACTGCTCATTTTAGGCCTTGAGATGCCTATTTATTATATAATAGGTAACTTCACATGCTCACCATGGTATGAATATTTTTCATGGGAGGATGGGCACTTTGGGAGAGGTATAGGGATTATTATACTAGTGTTTTGTGGTGTTGGTTTAGACATTCAATGTCCAAACTTTGTGAATCATTATTAAGAGTCTTGAGCACTCTTAAACCTCTCTAAAACCTAAGTTAAGACCTAATTAGGAATAAATGAATGAAAAGGCATAAAAATAGATTAAAATCACTTGAATAACACTTTTATCATTTATTACACTCATAAGGCTCATGTCCATGGTACTTTGTTAAATGGATGGTATATGAACCTATCATAAAATAATGTTTTCTCAAGGAAAAGAGAAAAAAGAGAGGTACAAGTTAGTTTAGGAATATTAAAATCATTAAAAGGTAAGGTTTGACACTTATTATATATCTTAAGGTCATCATATGCTCAAAACCATGTCTGTAAGTACCCCTATGAGTCCCTTCTAATTAGCTAGATTGCAAAAATGAAAGACATGATGACCTAGTCAACTAGTGTGGCAAGTTTGTAGATGATTCTTACTCAAAAGGCCTATGTTATGGTGTAAGGGCTTGTTTTAGGCCTAAAACATACTTTTTTCATAGGTTTTCAAGGTTTCATGTCGACCTTCATAGCTTCCAAACATTAGCAGTTAGGCTATTAGGCCTAATTGGCCTAGTAGACCTTCTTGGTCAACAAGGAGACATAAAAGTTGGTGTAGAGGGTTGATGAATGAGTTAATTCAGAGTAATTAATACATAAATAACCTTTAATTGGAAATCAATGCATAAATTTTTTTTAAGTGGCAATCAATGCATATTTCATGGCCTTAATGGAAGGAGTCATTCTCTTAACTTAGTCTTATACTAAAAAGGAGAAGTTATTATATACTTATGATGGACTAAGGACACCTCATAAATGTATAAATACTAGTGTGTAGATTTATTCAAAGTGAGGTTGAATAATTAAACCATATCCTCTACCACCTCATTCAATGCCCAATAACTCATTTAAAGATCATGCAAGAGAATCAAACATAGAGATATTTTTGGAGGATTATTTGTAACTATTTGTAATTAAAGTAATGTGTGATTTAATTATGGTCATTTATAAAAATTTTAAATATCTCCTCCACACTGTTATCCATCTTCTTATCTCTTCTTTATACTATATATTTAGGTTGAAGTCCTGAATTGAGATCTCTCTCTTGGGTATGAAGAAATTCTGTTAGGTTTTGTACTTGATAGACCTCTTGGATTAGTAAATAAACTATTAAAATTTATCCATGATTGGATTATAGAATATTTATGATTTTTTAAATGTGAATAAGTGGTATAAATCTTCCCTTAACATGCCATTGTTAATCTATACGCTGATTAGTTATCTTATGTAGGTTGTGTGAAGTGTCAAAGTTTGGTGATCATGTTTGGAGTGTAATCTATTTGAAAGTGCCTCAAGAGAAGCCTCTCACCCTTCACTTCCAATTTATATTCACTCATTAGGACATTCATATGAAACATTATTTCTTAGGATCTTTGGAGATAATGCTTCAGTCTATTTTTAGTTCATTATTGTTGTAGGAGTCCAAGATTGATTGGATAAGCAATATAGGTGCATAGTGAACCCTTAGAGTAGGTTTAATTTCTATATTTTCTATCTCTTTTCACCCCCAAAGAAAATAGGTTTTAGGAAAAGGATTCAAAGTTGATATATCAAAGGAGCTAGCCTCATTATTTAGAGGTTTGGTATAATTATAGGTAACCCATAACCTGTAGACCAATCTATTGTTAGTCTAAGTTTGAAGGAAAACCGAATAATATACTTCATAGGGTGCAACTTGGGTTTCTAAAAATGTCTATTTTATCCTAATAAAGTCATTTTAGACATTTGTGTCTCCTAGAAGCCCTAGGGAGATTGACCCAAAATGGAAGCCTACATAATTTTATATCTTATACCATATAAACTAAAAAAAAAGATTAAATCAAAAATTGAAAGTACTATCTTCTTTATTATGGCTAGTAGACATTAATGGCTGTGGTGGAGCTTGAAGCTCCCAAAGGCCTTTTAAAATTTTATAAGATCTTAGAACCATCTAAAAACTTTCAAATAAGATGGGTACTTATAAAAATAATCCAAGTATGTATGTATCAATATATGTTTTCAAAATGAATTAAATTGGAAAAAGACTTAAATATCGGAGACTCCATTAATGGAAATCATCCAAGGCCAAGTAAGGAGAGGAGGGATGACTATGGATAAGTCATAATTTCCACAAAAAATAACATTAAAACTTTGTGAGTGATTTAAAACCTTTATTTCCATCTATAAGGATTTCTAAGGTTTCTTCATCATTGACTAGAGTTCATGGAAGAGCTAGGAAAGGAGCAAGAGAGTTGCAGATTATACAGTGATAGTCCAAGTGCAATTCATTTGGCTAAGAATTTGGCCTTTCATTCAAGAACAAAGCATATACAACTTAGATACCACTTCATAAGATAGGTATTGGAGGATGGTGAGTTGAAGCTAGAGAAGATCCATACAGATAAGAACCATGTTGATATGTTAACCAAGCCAGTTACAAAGGAGAAGTTGAATCTTCATTCAAATTCTATTGGTCTTCATGATTGAGTTGAAGATGGAGGAGATAGAAGATGTTTCTGTACAGGTACTGGTGTAGCTATTTATCTCCAAGTGGGAGATTGTTAAGGTGTGGAGCTAAAAGCTTCACCAAAGGAGCATTTTGCAAAGTTGCAGGTTTACACAGTCACCGACATCGGTCAGGAGCGACTGACGTCGGTCAGGAGCGACCGACGTCGGTCAAGAGCAGACTAGGAGATGCCAACACTGGCAGGGATCGATCGATGTCAGTCACAGGCAAATAGGTAGGAACCAATGTCGGTTACCTGTGTGTCCAAAAATCTATTTCCGTGGACAAAATAGAGTGTTTGCATGTTAGGATTAAGTGATAGTCTTAAGTTCGCATCTCTATTATTAGTAAGACTGTTTAGAGCCCTTGATTAGGAGGTGCATCTAATGGCCATAGTTGTATGCTCATGTTTCCTAATTATTATATAATAGGATAGATCTTCTTAGCTTATTGTAATGTAATGTTGAATAGTATAGAATTGTATATGTGAATCATTCCAGGTTGTTGGAGTTGATTGTAATTGAGAGAGAAAGCTCTTGAGGGAAAGAGATATAGAGAGAGATCTGTACATCTGAGAGAGGTGTGGAAGAAAATAAGTTTCTTCAATTCTATTCCTTCTGTAAAGAGTTTAATACAAGTTTTCAAGGTGGTTTCTTGTATCTCTTGTTCTTTGCTATTTTTGATTCTAGTTACTTATCTTTCTGGTTTAATTCTACATTTTATTGCTTTCATAAGTGTAATCAACATTGTTGGTTGATCCCCAACAAGTGGTATCAAATATTTGATAGGTTTATGACTGAGCATGGCTACAGTAGGTGTCAATCTGACCATTGTGTATATTTTAAGAGGTTGGATAATGGTAGATATATTATTTTGTTGTTGTATGTAGATGATATGCTGGTTACAGGATCACACATGCAGGATATCTCTGAGCTTAAGAAGAAATTAGCTCACACATTTGCCATGAAGGATTTGAGAGCAGAAAAGAAAATACTTGGCATGAGCATTAGGAGAGACAGGAAAAATCACAGGTTGATTTTGTCTCAAGAGGATTATGTGAACAAGGTGTTGAAACGATTCAATATGCAGGATGCAAAACTGGTAAGCACACCTTTGGCTAGACATTTTAAATTGAGTAAAGAACAATGTCCTAATTCACATGATGAGGTAGATTACATGAGTAGAGTTCCATATTCTTCTGTATTAGGGAGTTTAATGTATGCAATGGTATGTACTAGACCAGATATTGCCCAAGCAGTGGGAGTTGTAAGTAAGTATATGGCCAATCTAGGGAAGGAACACTGGAAAGAAGTTCAGTGGATCCTTAGATATCTGAGAGGAACCAACAGTAGGCATTTGTGCTATGGAGGTTCAGATACTTCTCTACATGGTTATGTAGATTCATCTATGGTAGGTGATTTGGATGGCATGAGAAGCACCACAAAATATGTTTTCACTATTGGTGGAACGGTGGTTAGCTGGATATCAAAGTTACAGAAGGTTGTTGCCTTGTTAACTACAGAAGCAAAATATACTACAGTCACAGAGGCTAGCAAAGAGATGATATGGTGAGATCTACTTGGAGTACCAGTTCGTACTCAATTGTACTAGTAGTACAATGAGGTGAACAACAGCTTGTGTTAGCTGTGTGTTGTGACCTATTGAGAGAAGATTACTCTAGAGGGAAGATTACTGGGAGCCCTTGAGGAGGAAGCCTCACAGAGGTGGAAGAAGAGTGTGATCTCTTTATTTTAATTTCCTTTGTAATGAGTTGAATACAATTGTGTGTTGCCTCTCATATTCTGTGTTGTTTCTCATTGATAGTTATTTTTTCTTCTGGTTATTTCTGCATCTTAAGTTGCTTATACAATGGTAATCATGTGTGTTCTTAATTTTGACAAGTTGTGTCAGAGCTTTGGGGAACCAAGTTCTTAACAAATTGTATTAGAGCCAGGTTGGACATTCTCAAAGTGAGTTTGACTATCAGATGGCCCAGATCTGTTAAGTGTTGTTGATTATAGGTTACTCACAGGGGTTTATGTTTGAGTGGGACTATAGCAATGGCAGAAGAAGGTATGCTGAGGATGAAGAAATTTAGGCATAGGATTAACACCACAAGGAGTGTGGTGGGTAGTCTTCAAGATTGAGCTTGAAGAGGAATATAAGCTAGGATGCAGATTAGACAAAGTACTGGTATAGGTACAAGTGTAACTATTTATCTCCAAGTGGGAGATTGTTAGGGTGTGGAGCTAAAAGCTTCACCTTACTGCAAACATGGAGGTTTCTGAGCATGACAGTCACTAGCATTGGCAGGCCATAATCGACGTTGGTCAGGGATCAGTGTACAGGAAACTGACATCGACAGGGATCGACCGGCATCGGTCACCTCCAAGTAGACAGGGACCGACGTCGGTCACCTATGGTGGTTCTAGAACTACTGTTGATGAACAGTCAGTTAAGTGAATGGGTTATTTGCATGATGAAGACTAGTTCGAGTCTTGAGCCGCAAGTCTAATCATTGTATGCATGAGATCTATATAATAGACTCATGAGCTATATTGTTAAGTGTAGAACTCAAGTGTAGAACTTGGAGAGTTCTTCCCATGGTAGAATCAAGTAGGATTCTTCATGTATGTAAGATCAGGTTTGATATGTAGGGTGTTGCAAGATCATGGTGGAGATCTACATGTGATAAGTAAGATCAAGTTGGTCTGCAGGGGTGTGTGTATGCAAGGGTCAAAAGGAGATCGACAGGGGAGTAAGATCTAAGGTGATAAGAATACATCAAGGAGCAAGATCATGGTGAGATCTACTTGGAGTACCGGTTCGTACTCAGTTGTATTGGCAGTATAATGAGGTGAACAACAACTTGTGTTAGCTGTGTGTTGTGACCTATTGAAAGAAGATTACTTTGGAGGGAAGATTACTGGGAGCCCTTGAGGAGGAAGCCTCATAGAGGTGGAAGAAGAGTGTGATCTCTTTATTGTAATTTCCTTTGTAATGAGTTGAATACAATTGTGTGTTGCCTCTCATATTCTGTGATTTTTCTCATTGATAGTTATTTGTTCTTCTAGTTATTTCCACATCTTAAGTTGCTTATACAATGGTAATCATGTGTGATCTTAATTCTGACAAGTTGTGTCAGAGCTTTGGGGAACCAGGTTCCTAACAGTTTTCAAAATGAATTAAATTGGAAAAAGACTTAAATATTGGAGACTCCATTAATGGAAATCATCCAAGGCCAAGTAAGGAGAGGAGGGATGACTATGGATAAGTCATAATTTCCACAAAAAATAACATTAAAACTTTGTGAGTGATTTAAAACATTTATTTCCATCTATAAGGATTTCTAAGGTTTCTTCATCATTAACTAGATCTGATGGTTGAGTTAGAAAGGATCCAATGGTTGCGATGGAGTGCTCCGTCCTTAGAGAGCTAAGAAAGGATACTTTAGACCCATTTTGAGGTCATATGAAGAGTATGCATCCTCATTGATAATAAATTTTATCAAAAGATAAGTAAATTTGAAATTAGATTCAATTTCAACATCAAACACAAACTAATACCCATGATTGAACATAATTGATCATGATTCCCTTTGAACCTTATAGAGATTTAGGATAAAACATTTGAGTTAGTGGTTTTTTTAACTCACCTTTTTTTATTTGTGCATACATTATAGGAATTTGGGCCTGCTATGTTTGATTAGATATTTTTAGGTTTATTTAAGAGCCTCTAGGCTGATTATAATGAGTGGGGTCTATATGGTCATGAAATGGCCATACATCCACTTGCACATTTCCAACCATGATATTTAGACATGTGAGTTTGATTTGATGATTTATGCATCTCATGACTAAATATGGATAACCATTGGGAATTGTAGTTGCATATAATGTGCTTTATACATTCCCAAGAAAAAATTAGCCTATTTTTATGTGGTTTTAGTCAAGTATAATTTTAGGCATGATAACTTTTTCCTTTCCATTTTCATCATTTCCCATTCCATTTCCAATTCCATAATTTTGTTTTGTGAAATAATTTGAGTATGAGAGTATGGAATATACAAATAAATTTAAATTCATATGTGCCAAGATGAAGGATCACACATGATTGTGATGGGAGCATGTGTAGATGGAATGATTCTATAAAGATAATGAAAAGATCAAGATATGATATAGACAAGTTGTGAAGTTAAAGGATAAATTCATACACTTTAATTACTTACCAATTTTATTTAAGAAGTTAAAAGATTTGTGATAGAAGGAGATAAATGTAAATATTACATTAAGGTGTTTTTAAAGCTCACTATCTAAGCAAGCCATGTTGAAGATGAAACTGAAAAATATCAAAATACATGAATGGATTTTAAATTTCCATTCAAGATAATTTTGGTATGATTTTCTTACAATATGTATAAGAATATTATTAGTGTGCATTGAAATAAGATGATAATTTGTCTTATAAATAATAAAGTGTAGGGTGAGAAAATGGTAGATGAAACTTTTCACACATGTGAAGATAATGAATAAAAAGTATCAAAGGTTATTTTCAAAATAAGGGGAAGTTAGAACTTATTCACACAATGATACTAGTGTGAAAAAGGAAAAGTAATCCTATCAGAGGTAGAGGATCCTATGGATGAGGTATAGGAAAAGGGTTCATGTTTCATACATGGTTAAACTTGACATAGAGAATTTGAGTGCCCACATGCACATAATGAAGGCATAAAGAGGAATGGTGTGAATACACATATTAAAAAAGTGGATTAGGAAAGGGTTATGTTGATATATCATGATGAATAACTAGATATAGGAAAATCTCTCATGATGAAGAGTGTGTTGTTAAAACCAACAAAGTGAGATAATAGTCTTATATAGAGGAAGAATCTATTTAGAGCCATTTAAAAATATAAAAGTTAATTATTGATATTGTCATTAAAAATAATCATTTTTCACAAGAGGTGGTTTAAAATCTTGGTCTAAATAGTATTGTGCATCCAAATCACTATAAAGTATCTTGGTTGCTAAAGGGACATCAAAGTTCAGTGAAGGAGAAATGTATAGTAAGTTTCCAAATTGGTGCATGAAAGGATGGAGACATATGTAACATGATTCCCATGCATGTGTTCTATGTATTAATTATGATGCCTTTGTAGTTTTATATGAAGGTGCAACATGATGGCTATATAAACACCTAAAATTTGGTGAAGGATGGAAGAAATTACATTTTAAATCCTTTGAAGGATAAGAGAAAGAAAGTGGACAAAGGTATAAGGATAATTATGTTTTTAGGTAAATAATTCTTGACATAAATGAATAAGTACATTTATTATGAATTAATATCAAATCCCGTATACGTTGTAAACATAGGAACAACATAAAAAACTCTTTTGCATGAAGTAAAGGAGATACACAAGTTTGTATAGATTGTTTCAAATGATCTAATAGATGGGTTTGCATCCATGAGGGGTATAAGGAATAACATGGATTTGATCCAATGTTTTAGTTTACCAAATAAATAAATATATAGGTGTTTAACCCTAAATTATTTGATATGGGTATCTAGGGTTAAGAATATAGAAATGAATAATCACAAGGGTGATAAAAGTCTATAAAAATCCAATTAATTTGTAATCTTAGATAAAAAATATTCTAAATTTAACTATTGATATATGCCAAAAAATAGAAAGTAAAACTATTTATTAATATTTCAATAAATTAGAAATAAAAGTACTTGGTTTACTATGCACATGTAGATTTGGGCTGAAATATGTTAGAAGTGGACTAGATCAGGATCTTCGAATAGTCATCATATTCTAAAATTTTATACTTTGTGCCCTTATATGATTGCATTAGATCTGGATAATTACATCATCACTGGTGTATGAATTAGACATAGGTGTCATGTATGGAATATTGACTAGATCTAGATGTGACCAACTATACCCTTTTGGGTTTTATATCTCCTTTCTTTTGATGTATATAAATCATGCACATAGGGTATCAAATTTCATCAAATGATCAAAATATAACCTCTTCACCCTTAGAGTTATTATGGGAAAAATCAGTTAGTATGCACATATTGTCGATCTACGCTAAGGACCCCTCTATCCATTAGTGCTACCTATATAGATAATACTCTGAAGAGGGCCTTAGACTTATGTAGTTCTCCCTTACATGTTAGATTGTATGTGTATAAGGATATAATATGATATAATCAAGTACATATAATTTCCTAGCTTGTAACTTGGAAAATATGGATCATGGGTTTCTCTTTTATTACTTCAAACCCATGGGAATACTGCTCCTATGATTGATATGGAAATAAGGATGAATAAGGAAGGTTTTCTCACTTGAATTCTTGATTGAGTCCTTATTGGTAAGTTTCCTTGTGAGTTGCAAATATTTTCTAGATAAGGAATGAAAGGGGGTTGATATTGTATACATATCAATCCCTTTTAAAAATATCTCACACTAAAACACTTAGACTAACCTTTAAGATACATTTCATTTTAAAATTGGATGACTTTTGGTCACTAAACACTTAGTTGAAAAAGGGACACCTATATCAATGTAGGCATATTTATAGGATACAAGTGTATGGGATGTTAGAAAATAGGTACAAGTCCAAAACTAGTGGAGAAGGATAATGTTCATGTTTAGATAAATTTTCATAGTATAGAAGGCCTAGTCATCATAATAACATATGGTCAAATTAACAGATAGGAAATTTGGCACAAAAAAGATAGTGAATGCAAGCCTTTCGACAATGGGAAAGTATTAAAATTAAAAGGTACAACCATGATAGGTATTTTCCATGTGTACAAGATTGAGGTGATAAATAATTTAGATTTAGTGTCTACATTTTCCCCCTTAACTTAGTAGTGAAATTTATAGTTTGAAGGAAAATAAATACATAATTAGGTGTGTATAACACACCTTATCTTTGTGTAATCCCAACTTGAGTACTTTGCTAGTGACTGACCTAGAACCAAGAACATGTGACAATATATAATCAGTGCACATAATCTGAAATTGAAAGAATTTGCAATGTTTTAAAGTAAAGAGAGCAAGGATAGGAGTACACCTATGTGTTTGTGCAACAATCTTACCTTTTGGAAATTTTATTTCAATAGAAGCTTCATTATAAATCCTTGAAGTTGATATTAGAATAATTTTGGAACCTTCAAGTGCATACATACATACATACATACATACATACATATATCAGAGGAAAACATACCCCCAACCTTGGAAAAAGATGACTTCCTACATGGCCATTGAGTTTATCTCAATCATGTAACACAATCATGCTTATAAACTAGTGAGTGTGAGTAATCTAATTAAATAACACTTTATATCTTGTGGTAGTGGATGATTTAATAACTCCATCCTAGATAGATATAATAATGAAGTTCATAGTATGGAATCACATCAAGTCTTAAGATGTATGATCTAAATCATGGTAAGGTCTAGAGAGTAAAAATACAAGCTCAAAAAGCAATCAAGCACACACAGAAGAGCACTCAAAATCAAAACAAATAGCAATGGCCCAAGGAGACCTCATACAAGGGTCATGTTTAAATGTCACACAATAAAGGGGGTAAAATGTCCACAAAGCATAAAATGTCATGTTAAAATGTCCACATATAATAAACAATGACATATTCAAATGTAAAAATAGGAAAACAAAGGCACATGGGCCATAATCAATGGAGCATATTCAAATGCTCAAATAATAAGTAAAACAAGACAAGGAAAGACACTCAAGGAAGTGAAAAAAATAAAAACATGGAATCTTAAGTAACTAACATAATCATATCATACTAGTCCCTATATATATTTTTTAGCAAAAAGGTTAAGTACATATCATATCAAGTATATTGAGAAATATGTAAGCATGGATAAAGGCATGTATAAGTATATAAGCTCAAACATGATACTAGAAAATGATCATAGAATAATGTAACTTGGATAACATCATCAAAGAAGTGGATGCCCCTACTATACTTTTGATGTGAGTAGAGTGAAATCATAACATTCATATGTGTATATATCATGTGCTTGGGTATACATATATCAGACTCAACCGATGTGTGAAATATATCTATATATATAGAAATAAATGATATGTTATCTAATAATATAGAACCAATGACATAGATGCAAAGGAGATAATAAAACATGAAAATGATGAATACTTTTGGATTTTTGATATTTTTGGGTATTTTTTGAATATTTGAAAATAAAATACTATCCTATGATCTCATCTAAGAGATGCTTATAGTTATCTCCCCACTCATAACCTAGTGTAATAAACTAGCATAACTGCTAAAGAGCATGTATAGGTGTAATATCTATCACTATAGGATCTATGATGCTCTACATATGTATAATAGGACTTTATGGTCATGATGGAATAATAAAAGGAATGGGGGTTTGTGGAACCCATCATTGAGTGCTCTATGTTTTCTTTGGAATAACAAAAATAGGAACATGTTTAGTTTCTCTGGGTAACTAAATATGTGATGTAGTATTAGATGAGGATTTCATGAAATCAAATGTGTATCTATGATGTAATGGTATCTCAAATACTAGCCACTTAGGAAAGGGGATTTCCTACTTCTCACTCTTTTGTAGAGGATTAACCTTAGTAGGTTTTATATTTAACTGTTTGGGCATAAAATTTTCTTGTTCAAGTGGATGTTCATATGAAATTTTGGAAACTATAATCCCCTATTATCATGAATGTATTTAACATACCCATGTATTGTGAAATGTATTGGGTAGAGTATATGTATCTAAGGTTTCCATAATAACATATCAAAGACTCATGTATATGGTATAACTAAGAATGTAGTGTCCACATGTGCTGGGACAACCTACAAAGGTAAGTCAATCTCACTAAGGAGATCTTGTGAGGTTCCATAGAATGCTTTGACCACTTTGGTCTAATGGTGTAAATATTCATGTGCATATCTAAAATGTTACAAGTAATGTCATGGTTAAAGCATTCTTGCTATCAACATTATCAATCAAAACACTGTGTATAGGTTTGTGATCAAGGTATGCATGAATAAAGATTTGAGTCATCATCCACAATATTACTATCATTAAAAGTAATAAAAGGTATATGAACCATGGGAGGTGTATTCCATGTATAAGTACCAATAGTCCCATCTAATGGGTTCCAACAATGTGATGGAAGAAGATGTGAATTATATGCCATTTTCACTTTTGGATCCTTCTTAGAATGGTATTGCAAAGTGTTGTTAAATATATTATAATTCTATTGATCACTAGGTTGTTAATTTGTTTCCTTTAGAGGATCATCAAATGTATTTTTTTAGTCATTAATGAGGTATTAGATCTTATTCTTTAAGGTAAAACATTTAATTGTAGAATTCCCAGGGCCTTGGTGATAGTCACAATAAGCATTTGCATCATATCCCTTGGGTATAGGTTGAATCATATCAACATCTATAAGATTAGAGAGAGAGATTTGAGGTGATAATCCATAATCTTTGAAATTAGTGAATCTAAAGACTTAGGTAAGCATGAAAATTATTTACTTGGTACATTAGATAAGATAAGCTAATTAGGCTATTGTGACACTGCATTATTAGTAGTAATTATTTCATTTTTAGGTTTTGTAAGTTTCATCTTGTAACTTGGTTTGATAAAAAACTTGGTATTAGATTAAATAGATCTATTTTCTACATAATTTAGTTTTTTCAATGAAATAAGTTTTATTTCATGATCACAAACAATATGGCATAAGTCATCAAAAGATTTGAACTTTTTGAAAATAATGGACTCATGCAATGGGGAAAGAAAATTTTTCTTGAAGATGTCTTGAAGCTATTTATCTTCCATTGGATTGGTCATTTTAACCAACATTATCTTGTACCTCAAGACATATTCATTGATATGTTCATTGATTCATTGTTTGATATTTACAATTTGGGCATAGGAAACATTTTTGATAATGTTGATAGAGAAGTATGATAAAAAATAATCTACAATAGGTTTGAATGCTTTTATTTATTGGATTGGTAAATCATATAACTACCTTAGAGCATAGTCCTTGAGGATTCTTATAAATAGTTTAGTTAAAATCTTATCATCAGAGGTGATCAAGGCATAATGCATATAAATATCAAAGATGATATTCAAGATCATCTTCACCATCATAAAATGTGAACTTAAGTGAAACAAAGCCAGTTAGAAATGGGTGCAAAGATAGTTGAAAATCAAGAGGGTTATACAACACCTCTTGTGAATCAATAACATAAGGTGACTCTATGAAAATTTGTTTGATATTTTTAACCTTAACATTCAAAAGTTTTATAGTTTGGAAAATATCTTGCACATTTTACTCACTAAGGTTTGGAGAAAGGTCCCTTCATGATCGCTGAGAGTCCCCTGCAAGGGCACTTGCTCTTTGGGGTCCTTTGGGCTCCCTTGGTTCTCAAATACTTCAAACAAAATGTCTGAAGGAATTTCTTGAGATATTTTTTCTGAAGGAAATCTTTCCTTCATGTTTTTTCCTACATGTTTCTTTTGATCAATGCTTTCTCTTTGGGAAAATTCCTTCGAACAAAAGTCTGAAGGAATTCCTTCAGACTTTTGTCTGAAAGAATTCACCTTGTCATTTTGTCACGGAATTCTTCCCGAATGATAATATTTTTTTTGGTTCTTTACCTTGTGAATTTCTTCAGAAAAAAATGTCTAAAGGAATTCCTTTAGACTTTTTGTTTGAAGAAATTCAACCTTTGTTTATCTTTTATCTTTGCCTTGTCTTTTTTTCAAAGGGCAAGTCCCTTTTGGGCTCCTTCATCACATGCCCCCCGCAAGCGCTGCTTAACCTTTGATCTTTGTAAGAGACTTGCACTCCTTTGAAAATGAGTGATTTCCTTTGTTGAAGAGGATTATGTGATTGAATTCCCAAAGAGAAAAGGTCTTATACCAAACCAAAACCTGCAGGTCCTTAGATCTTTCACTATTTTATAAGAACAGGACTTATTGCAAAGAAAAGGGGATTTTGTAGAAGATGGGTACATGACCAGACTAATGGTTTAGAATAGTAAGGAAAGGAGGCTAAATTTTGGTCTAAAATACCAAAATGGTCAACATTAATATAGTAAAATACATGGGACATTCTAATTATCCATGTTCAAGTTACTACATGGCATTTAAAAAGTTCAAATAGTAAAAATGTTTCAAAAGTTTTAAAGTTTCAAAAGTTTCAACTTTTCTCAAGTTTAAAAGTTTAAAAAATTCAAAGTTGAAAAGTTTTAAATAAAATATAAATCCTTCTATAGTGGTGTGATTCATCTTCATGTTGCAAGTGGGCCACATTAGAGTATAATGACACTCAATGTCTATGGTTTTAATTTTTCAAGATGTAGTGAGCCACATTTGGTGATTCTTGTTATAGGCCTAATTTTCACCCATAGAGAGGGTTTTTCAAGCTCTCTCCAACTAAGCTATAATATTGGGACAACCCCAAGGTATGGGTAGCCTATGTTGGGATTGAACCTCTAGAGTAGGCCAACTTCCTCTTTGATGCTCACCTAAACTAATTCTAAGCTTAATGATTCATATGAAAAGGGTTAGAAAGATGGTAAGGGATCATAAAAAATATAAAAGGGTGGTACACAAAAGTTAATATGGAAACTCACATAAGCTTGAACATGAACTAGATCAGAAAGAGATAATTATGGCTTACTCAATCTCATAATCTCACTAGTTGCATAAATATTTCATAGAAGAGGTTCATAATGGAACACTAGTCTAGACCTATAAGTTAGCTTGAAAACACCTTTAAAGAGGCAAATAGAAGGACAACAAACTAGGAAGAATATCCTTCACAAATTCACCATACACAAGCATACTAAGCACTAATTAAAGATAAGAGATAGGCAAAGAGTTGATCCTATTACTTCAAAAAATAATTTCTTACAATATTTTAATAGGGTTTAACCATATCAAATAAGCACACTCTTGCAAGAGTCTCAATGAGTATCCTTTTGATAGAAAAGGATTTCTAAGATTCCAAAAGTTGAGACCCCCTCCAATGGGAACAAGACTAGGATATATAGGAGGAGAGAGAGAGAACATGTGGGAACATGAAAACCTTCCCACCCTTTTGATCAATTAGGTCACTATCTATAGATTTTTGAGTGAGAAAGTCCCAAAAGGTTTTTAGGATCTATTGAATGCCCCCAGATGTATTTCCCAATACTAGTCCCTTTATTTGATCTTTCATGCCATCTCTTATTTGAATACAAAAACTCATGCTCATGGGTCTAATTGGATCATGGCTTCATGCTTTTTAGGTGGTTGCTTATAAGGACCATGGTCATGCTAAAGGATGAAAACCCTTTGAATTAATCATATCTATACTTTATCTTCATGTTTAGATCATAGGTACATATATAGGTGGAAAACCAATCTAAGGTTATTGGTTTTCCTATAGTTTCTATACTAGTATAGACATATAGACTATATAGCACTTTTTTTTTATTATAATAGCTCTAAATAGACCCATCCTTTCTCTACAAGAATCAAAATATTGTATATGCATACTCAGATCCTCTTAAAAAATGGTGAACACTGTTATAAAAACAACCTTGCTTGAGCAAAAATATGAACTAGAGGTACATATTTAACCTTAATGATGATCCATATGTGTTCCTTATATTTCACTGCATCATATTAATTGCTCCATAGCATTTGAACCAATTTTAATGATGTTAAGATGACCCTATAAAATCCTAGTGTCCATGGTTAAAAATAGCCTTTTAACCTCCATCAAGAATCTTAGGCTCACCTTTACTCTAATTGGTTGTCAAAATCTAACTCAGCTCATTGACACATTGACTCATTTTTTTCAATTGATTTTGATCAGTACGAATGCCTGAGAACCAATGATCTTCTACCATTCAAATTCATCCTTGATACTTGTCATGCTTGTATTAATTATTGATATTCTCTAATCCTTTGACCTCCACTCACTATTAGATCTAAATGTATGATCAAACATGAACCATTAGATGAACTGAGACCCACTATTTGAAAGATAATGGCTAGTTCATGATCTTAAAATTGAGATCCTCGCTCCCATAAAATGATGTTCATGTGACCATCAAATTTCATCTCAATAGGATTATCTTTACTTTGTCTCAAACTTGACATCCACATGAAAGCCTTATTCTTTTTTGCCAACTTTGAAATCTTAGATCCTGAAGTGCTAAAATCATGGAGGCACCAAACTTACAAAAGATGTTCTTAAGGCTAAGAAGAGCAAACCTATTGGATCCACTAGTCCCAAGAGCTTTCTAGGTGAAGATATTTAATGCTCAAGTTGGTTGGTTCAAATGCTTCTACGTGATGTTCTAGAAATGGTTGAGCTCAAATGGCTAAGTATGGAAAACTTAGTGAAATTTGAATGAAGAGCCAACTTTGAACATGCATAACTTCATTTAAACTTTGGTGGAGGATATCAAACTTAGCCCATAATAACCATAAACCAAGAAAAACAAACCCATGTGACCAATTTCCCTTGAAACTCTCACACATGTGAGATATGGTCTTGTGAAGATGCTCACTTGGTTCTATTTGAACTTCTTTGAAAATGGCTATGGAAATTTAGCAAAATTTGGTTGAGAAGACATATTTGTATCTTCATAAATTTTCATGTGCTTTGGTGAAGGACCTAAGAATTATCATATATGATCTAGGCATAAATGTGAACAAACCCATATGACCAATTATTTTTTACTCATCCACACATGGTAATGGTGATGTCACCAAAGTGCCTACTCAATAATTCTACCACTAGCCCCAAAATGTTGATATGAACATTTTCAAGAACCAAATGAAAACCATGAAATTTCATACTCATTCTAAAGGGTCTCTATAACTTTTCCATTTTTTTATCCATTATCAACCTGGTCTATATGGGTACAAGCTTGGTATGTGGGCCAAACATGGCCAACATCTTTAGCAACTCACAAAGAAGCATGCCTGCTATACTTTGAGGACCTAGACCATTTGCCTTATCTAGTTTATTGGGCATGGATTCATTAGCCTCTATAACTGAAATAAACCTCTCTTAAAGCAATAAATACCATAAGAAAGAAAAAAAAACAAAATACCCAAGGCACTTTGGAAAATGAAACAATAAAATAGAAGGAAATGGATATGTTATAATGGATGAAATTATATTCAATAATATGGATTTTAATGAATGACATTGAATGGGATTTGTAATACCTCTCCTTCTAGTTGGTCAAGCTAAAAAGTGTTGGGAAATAACGGAAGCACACAATTGATTACCAAGCAACTTAACATGCAGAAATAACCAGAATCACAAGTAACTAGAATTCAGAAATAACACAGAATATGAGAGACAATACACAACTTATATTAAAACTCTTCCAGAAAGAAATACAACAAAGAAGATTGCCACAGTTCTTCTTCCTTACACACCTCTAGGGCTCCCACACCTCTAGGGCATAAATAATAAATCTTCCCTCAAAGCTCTCTCTCTTATGGTCACAACACACAACTCAAACATAGAGTTGATGTTCACCTCCAACCAGTCAGTATCCACTACTACCAGTTCTCTAATGCTCCACGCACTCCACAAGTGCTCCACGCACTCCATAAGTACTCAATGTACTCCAAGTAGATCACCCCTAAATTGTAACAACCTGCAACCCAAATGATCTCACTTATGGAAAGATCTTCCTTGCCTTCCTCTTTTCTCTCTTTCTGAGTACACACTGTACTCCAAGTAGATCCTACCTGATTCTACTCCTTATTGTGTTGCTATCCTCCTTGATCTTGCACACCTGCAAATCAATCTAGTTCTGCACACCTGCAAACCTAGATCATGCACACACATACACCTACAGATCAATGATCTTACTTAACCATGTAGATCTCCAAAAGTAGCCATGCACACCTGCTAACCAAGATCCTACACACTTGAATAATCTTGTTGATTCTCCAAACCCAGCACCCACCTTGGTACTGCTATGGAACTAGGAGGAACACCCTTGCTCACCTCACACACAGGAGCTAATATTTTTCTCAACTCAAACTAGGACACTTTATAATACATCCCATGAGTCTCTTAAATAGATCTCATCCAAACAATAATTAGACACCTAATTACAATAATTAGATCTATAGCTTCTAGTCTAAATTTGGCTCTTGACATGCAAACACTTGGTTCGTTAAAAAACTATCTGTAACACTCACAGTTTGAACCACACAGGTGACCGACGTTGGTCCCTATTTGCCTGGAGGTGACCGATGCCAGTCGATCCCTGACCGATGTCAGTTGCTCTTTTGTCTAATCCTACCGACGTCGATTGGCCTGATCGACACCAGCATCTGTGACACTTTAGTAAACTCTCTGAAACCTCCTCCTCTATTTGCATCAGTGAAGATTTTAGCTCCACAACCTAACAATCTCCCACTTGGAGATAAATAGTTGCACTGTACCTGTACCTGTACCTGTACCCCATCTAATCTATTTCTTGGCTTGTATCCCTCTTCAAGATCATTCTTAAAGACCACCCACCACACAACCTATGGTGCACCTCCTATCATCTGAGTACCCTACCACATCTAAACCTACAAACCCATGTAGTGAAGTCTTGACCCTGCATAGCATGAATCCTTGCTGTTGGTCCCTCTTAAATACCTGAGAACCCACTTCCCTGAATTGGCTCCTAACTCTCTGACAGCTCCCACTACATGGAAAAACTCAGGTCTATACCAGACCTCATGTGATTTTAGACACTAAACTGTCCAATCCTTAGTGTGCTCTAGTTCTGCATCTTAAACCTCGCCAACACCTGATTCACATCAGCTCCCACTAGAGATAAAATCAACCTGTGATCTTCCATGTCTCTCATGCCAAAGAATTTCACTACTCCAAATTCCTCATGACATGCCACTGAACTAACCTTACCCTTTACTCAACAAAACCCTATATGTCTAAACCTGCACTAAGCTCATCCTCCACATACAGTAACAAGATAATGTTGCAACCATCATCCACCTAGTAAGAAAAACACAATGATTCTACTGACATTGACTAAAGCCCTGCTTTGTCATCCACTTGGTACCACCTACCAACACTGTACCACTATCCAACAGCTTCTTCAAGACCATATGACCTGGTCTTCCATCTCACGTGTCCATTCACTCTATTCTTCAACTAAGGAATCCATTCCTCTCTATGATTTCTTCTAGCTAGAAACCCTACCAAATCTCCCATTTGGTTCTGCATCATAATCCTACCATGCTCCCACTGTTTCCTAGATCTTTTATGTTTTATAGTCAGTAACTAGTATAAAGAAGAGGAACAACAAATTTAAGGCTTACTTACCACCTTTAGTCCTCCATATGGGCGTTTGAGACTCCTTGACAGCTTACTGTCTACCCAAAATATGTTACAGTGACCGACCTCGGTCACCACATAGTCTGCATCCAATCGACGTTAGTTCCATGTGCCTGTCCTGACTACCGACCCTACCAATGTCAGTGTCTCCTATTGCCAATGTTGGTCCTCCTGACTGACATTGGTCTTATCTATTGCCAATGTCGGTCCTCTTGACTGACATCAATCTTACCCTGCCCGACATCACCAGCTTCAATCTGCACATGATCGACATCTGCACCTATCTGTTCGATGCCGATTCCCCTTGATTGATGCTGGTACCTATGTTCACCTGTGAGTGATGAATTTTTACCTATGAGCTCCTTTGAATCAAAACCCATGTCCAAACTGCCCTGCTCAGAAGTATCCAGCCCCATCCACTAGTCTCTGTCCGTCATCTCCTCTAAGAACACCAAGGCTTTCCAATTCTTAAGTCTATCAAACACATCTGTCTTCTACTTAAGAACATGCATCTCCTTCTTTCTCATCTGACCAAGCCTACAAAGCCACGTCTCTATAACAGAAGAAGAATCAGTAATATAAGCAAGTAGATAAAGAGTACCTACTTTCTTACCACCAGCTAATTCAAGTGTATCTGCTATGAGAGTTCTTGTGCATCTCTCATCACCCAAATTTTTTGAATAAATTAGCCATATCTTCAACACTAGGACCTGCATGACCTCCTTTAACACCCATGTGTTGGCCGCTTGCAATTTTAACTTCACTTCCCCTTTGCCAATTCTTTGACAAGGCTCACTAGCTCCTCTCTTTGGGGCTGCATGGAAAGAGGCAACATAATCTATTATCCAAGATTCAACTTTATCCAAGAAACATCCTAGAGCATCTTGTGTAACAACACCTACAACATCTGTTTCTTCAGTTCCTTCATGTTGATCTGCTACCAACCAACAATCTTCTTTTCCGTGCTCTTTCTTTCCATAAGACTGTAAGTGACCATTCATGCTTTTCAATTCCTCCATTCTTATCTTACTTTCTTCTGCCATTGCTCTACTCCCACTCAATCAAAAACCCCTGAGAGTGACCTATAACCAAACACAAAACCTGCTCCCTGCAACCTTAGCTCTGATACCACTTGTTGGGAAATAATGGAAGCACACAATTGATTACCAAGCAACTTAATATGCAGAAATAACTAGAATCACAAGTAACTAGAATTCAAAAAATAACACAGAATATGAGAGACAATATACAACTTGTATTAAAACTCTTCCTGAAGGAAATACAACAATAATATTGCCACAGTTCTTCTTCCTTACACACCTCTAGGGCTCCCACACCTCTAGGGCATAAAGAATAAATCTTCCCTCAAAGCTCTCTCTCTTATGGTCACAACACACAACTCAAACATAGAGTTGGTGTTCACCTCTAACCAATCAGTATCCACTACTGCCAGTTCTCTAGTGCTCCATGCACTCCACAAGTGCTCCACACACTCCACAAGTACTCAATGTACTCTAAGTAGATCTCCCCTGAACTGCAACAACCTGCAACCCAAATGATCTCACTTATGGAAGGATCTTCCTTGCCTTCCTCTTTGCTCTCTTTCTGAGTACACATTGTACTTCAAGTAGATCCTGCCTGATTCTACTCCCTATTGTGTTACTATCCTCCCTGATCTTGCACACCTATAAATCAATCTAGTTCTACACACTTGTAAACCTGGATCATGCACACACATACACCTGCAGATCAATGATCTTACTTACCCATGTAGATCTCCAAAATTAGCCATGCACACCTACTGACCAAGATCCTACACACTTGAAGAATCCTACTGATTCTCCAAAACTAGCACCCACCTTGGTACTGCTATGGAACTAGGAGGAACACCCTTGCTCACCTTACACATAGAAGGAGTTAATATTTTGCTCAACTCAAACTAGGACACTTTACAATACATCCCATGAGTATCTTAAATAGATCTCATCTAAACAATAATTAGACACCTAATTACAATAATTAGATCTGTAGCTTCCAGTCTAAATTTGGCTCTTGACATGCAAACACTTGGTTTGTTAACAAACTATCTATAACACTCATAGTTCAAACCACACAGGTGACCGACGTCGGTCCCTATCTACCTGGAGGTGATCGACGCTGATCGATCCCTGACTGACTTTGGTTGCTCTTCTGTCTGATCATGTCGATGTCAGTTGGCCTGATCGATGCTGGCGTCTATGACACTTTAACAAACTCTTTGCAACCTCCTCCTCTATTTTCATCAGTGAAGATTTTAGCTACACAACCTAACAAAAAGCATTATGTTCATTGCATCCATGGATCAAATAAGGACAACTCTACAAGCTATCAAACTTGGTACGGTTCCCTGGTTTGGCCTTATTTGAGTCCCATCTAAGGCTTAGGTCTCCTTAATTGAATATCCTTGTGGTAGATCTTTTTTCAAAGGCCCTTTTGACCTGGGCTTAATGTGATTCCAAAGTTTTCATAACAAGGTCCCTAGTCTCTTCCAATTCCATGAGTTCTATCATTCTCACATTCATAGGCTCATCCTCCATCAACTGAAGTTGATGGGATAATTACAATGTAGGTAGCTCAAGGGAGATAGGAAATTTGAATTCCATTCCATACATAAGAACATATGGATAATTACCAATGGTAGTTTTAGGAGTCACCCTATCAGCCCACAAGGTTGTCTTTAGCTTGGTGTGCCATGTTCTCAAATATTTTCCATGGTCCTCCTAGTGATCCTCAATAAATTCTTGTTTTTTAGACTCTACCAATCAATTTCCTTGAGGATAGTAGTTGGAAGAGGTGATGAGGTAGATTCTTAGTTTGATATCCCACTCACTTGCCTTCATACCAAGGAATGTTAATCCATTATTAAAAATTATGGTAGCTGGGATGCCAAACTTGGTTATAAGACTATCATAGAAATCCATTATGGCACCTTCACTAACCTCCTTCAAAGAAATGGCTTCCACCCACCTGGTGAAATAGTTAGTTGTAGTGAACACCCATTTATGCCCTACACTTGATGGTGGATTGATAATCCCTATGAAGCCTAACCCCCATTGCATGAAGGGTTGCTCCACCTAAATAGGATTGAGTGGAAGGGGTACTAGTTTTTAATTTCCTCCAAAGAGGGCACACTCTTTTGGAATTTTCTAATCCGTACATGAGCATCTTTGAAAAATATTTGGCTACTAATAACTAGCCCTCACTACTTTTGCTATGGTGGTTTTAGGTGCAAAATGACCTCCTGTAGGTCCATCATGGAACTGTTCCAAGAGTTTGGTCACCTGGTCATCATTTATGCTTATAAAGAGCACCCCATTGAGGTCCTTCCTAAAAATAACACCATCAACTAGTGCATAAAGTATAGATTGAAGCTTGAAATACCTTTTTTTAGCTTTATCTAAACCTTGGGGGCATTCTCTTGTTGCTAAGAAGTGAGCCATATCTTGAAGCCAATTTTTTTAGAGTGGAGGTGTACCTACTTGTGAGTTATCTAAGGTCACTAAAATAGCTTCCTTATCTTCTTGTATGTCATTCACCATGTGCTCACATAATCCCTTGCCTTTAATTAGCTTGGTGACGTTGATCTCTACATCATATTACATGACCTTTGTAATCTAGCCTACTCTCTTCTCATTCAAATCTTTGTTAAAGAGGAAATCCCTAACTCTAGGATGAGACACCATAATATGGATCCTTTTGTTAGAGAACATGGGCCTAAATTTCTTGAGGCTTCTCAAGGCTATAAGAACTTGATTCTAGATGAAAGTGTACCTCACCTCATATCCCTCCAACCCTTGACTAAAAAAGGTAATTGACTGCTCCATTGCTTCACCATTCTTCTACATCAATATAGCTAATT